>OZ018396.1:40362069-41059851 GCA_963969525.1 Ontholestes murinus
CGGGTTTCGAACTATTCAAACTTCAACTTCTCAACTCTTATCGGAACTATCCGTTAGGATTGTGTCCTTTATAAGAGGTGTCGATAAACCCTTTGAACTATGCGTTCTTGTCGTTGGTTTTGTAGTACGTTGTTGTGTACAGTATGTGATAAATCAATAAATTGTTTCGATAAGACTAACGCAAAAATTCCCAATAATAACATTTTTATAAAGAAATAAATATATCGTAAATAAGGCGAGCGATGTAAATCTTTATACCTCGATTAATAAATGTTTCAACTTCAAAATTTTAATTATGTTTTCTGAATTTGAATTATTTTATTTATTACCAGGAATTAAATTCTCACTTAATTAGTGGTGAAATATTTTTATGTTAATAGAAGATTAAAAAAATACCTGTTTTGTTTCACTATTTTAGTGAAGCAAAATCAAATTTTTAATTAATAACTTTTGATTATTTATTATTCCATCCGCCCAACCTACATATATTTTTTTTTACTTTTGTTACTTCTAAAATTTGGAAACAATAATATTATTAAATTAAAAGTTCAAGTTTACTAAATAATTGATTTTATGTAGAAAATATTTTTATAAAACTACCTTTTTTCTTATAAGAACTAGAGGATGGAATAGTCGCCACCCACCCACCCTATACTTGTTTAAAATTTGGTAAATTCATCAGTGCACACAGAAAGAGATAGAAGTAAAAATCAATCTTAAGAGTGGGTAATTGACTTCTAACCCATCCTTCAATATGTGAAAAATACACGAGTGCCATCAACCCACCCTGCATATACACCTTTATAAACATAACTGAGCAACTGCTTTTAATTTGATAAGGTAACTTTAGCCCACCCTCAAAAGTCTAGAATAGACTCAAAGATTTAATTAAATGTATTTCTTAAACATATTATTATTTAAACGTTATTAGACATTGAAAACCGCTGTTTTTATTTAAAGAATTATAGGGTGGGATAGTGGCCACCCACCCACTCTACATATACATGAATAATTTAAACTATAACACTGATTTAAAATTTTGTGACTACATCAGAACACACAGAGAGATGTGGAAGTAAAAATCAATCTTAAGGGTGGGTGATTGGCTTCAAACCCATTCTCCAATATATTAAATATACTTTTGTGGCATCAACCCACCCTGCATATACATTTTTATAATAATAACCAAGTAAACTGTTTTTAAATTTGATATGATATCGATAATCCAATCTGAAATTATTTTTGGGATATCAAAGCATGATTACAGTAAATATGATTGCGTGGGGTGGGTGGATAACCTTAAGCCCACCAACAAAAGAGCAGAATAGACTCAAGGATTTAACTAAATGTATTTATCAAACATATTATTATTTAAACATTAATAAACTTTTTCTTATAATATCTTATGGTATTTGTAAATCTCATTTTTATTTCCATAAATAGAGGCTGAATTGTAGCAACGCACCCATTCTATATTAACTTTTTTTTATTAAAAGAATTTGAGGGTAGGATAGTGTTAAAACTAAAAATAATACAATGTCATTAAATTTAAAAGAAGTATTCTAGTTTACTAAGTAAACTAATCTATCGTACAAAATATTTTCATTGAAAACCGCTTTTTTTATTTAAAGAATTATAGGGTGGGATAGTGGACACCCACCCACGCTACATATACATGGAAACTTAAACTAAAACACTGGTTTACAATTTTGTAACTACATCGGTACACACAGAGAGAGGTAGAAGTAAAAATCAATCTTAAGGGTGGATTATTGGCTTCAAACCCATCTTCCAATATATGAAATATACACGAGTGGCATTAACCCACCCTGCATATACATTTTTATAAACATAACTAAGCAAACTGTTTTTAAATTTGATATGATATCAATAATCCACTCTGAAATTATTTTTTGGATGTATAAGCATGATTAGAGTAAATATGATTAGGTGGGGTGGGTGGATAACCTTAAGCCCACCCTCCAAAGTCTAGAATATACTCAAGGATTTAACTAAATATATTTATCAAACATATTATTATTTAAACGTTAATAAACATTTTCTTATAATATCTTATTTGAAAATTTCATTTCTATTTTCATAAATAGAGGGTGAATTGTAGCAACGCACCTATTCTATTTAAACTTGTTTTTTCTTATTTTTTTCTTTTTAAGAATTTGAGGGTAGAATAGTGTTAAAACTAAAAATAATACGATGTAATTAAATTTAAAACCAGTATTCTAGTTTACTAAGTAATTTATCTGGTGTACAAAATATTTTCATTGAAAACCGCTGTTTTATTTAAAGAACTGGAGGGTGGGATAGTGGACACCCACCCACCCTACATATACATGGAAACTTAAACTACAACACTGGTTTAAAATTTTGTAATAACATCAGTACACACAGAGAGAGGTAAAAGTAAAAATCAATCTTGAGGGTGGGTGATTGGCTTCAAACTAATCTTCCAATATATGAAATATACATGAGTGGCAATAACCCACCCTGTATATACATATTTATAAACATGTCTGAGAAAACTGCTTATAAATTTGATATTTTATCAATAGTCTACTCTAAAAATATTTTTTGTATATCAAAGAATGATTACAGTAAATATGATTGCGTGGGGTGGGTGGATAACCTTTAGTCCACCCTCCAAAGTCTAGAATATACTTAAGGATTTAACTAAATATATCTATCAAACATATTATTATTTAAACATTAATAAACATTTTCTTATAATATCTTATTTGTAAATCTCATTTTTATTTTCATAAATAGAGCGTGAATTGTAGCAACGCACCCATTCTATATAAACTTTTTTTTCTTATTTTTTTCTTTTTAAGAATTTGAGGGTAGAATAGTGTTAAAACTAAAAATAATACGATGTTATTAAATTTAAAAGAAGTATTCTAGTTTACTAAGTAAATTAATCTATCGTACAAAATATTTTCATTGAAAACCGCTGTTTTTATTTATAGAATTATAGGGTGGGATAGTGGCCACCCACCCACCCTACATATGCATGGACACTTAAACTAAAACATTGGTTTACAATTTTGTAACTACATCGGTACACATAGAGAGAGGTAGAAGTAAAAATCAAACTTAAGGGTGGGTGATTGGCTTCAAACCCATCTTCCAATATATGAAATATACATGAGTGCCATCAACCCACCCTGCATATACATTTTTATAAACATAACCAAGCAAACTACTTTTAAATTTGATATGATATCAATAATCCACTCTGAAATTATTTTTTTGATGTAAAAGCATGATTACAGTAAATCTGATTATGTGGGGTGGGTGGATAACCTTCTGCCCACCCTCCAAAGTCTAGAATATTCTCAAGGATTTAACTAAATATATTTATCAAACATATTATTATTTAAACATTAATAAACTTTTTCTTATAATATCTTATTTGCAAATCTCATATTTATTTCCATAAATAGAGGGTGAATTATAGCAACGCACCCATTCTATATTAACTTTTTTTTATTAAAAGAATTTGAAGGTAGGATAGTGTTAAAACTAAAAATAATACAATGTCATTAAATTTAAAAGAAGTATTCTAGTTTACTAAGTAAATTAATCTATTGTACAAAATAATTTCATTGAAAACAGCTGGTTTTATCTATAGGATTATAGGGTGGGATAGTGGCCACCCACCCACCCTACATATACATGGAAACTTAAACTAAAACACTGGTTTACAATTTTGTAACTACAACGGTACACACAGAGAGAAGTAGAAGTAAAAATTAATCTTGAGGGTGGGTGATTGGCTTCAAACCCATTCTCCAATATATAAAATATATACAAGATTGGCATCAACCCACCCTGTATATACATATTTATAGACATGCCTGAGCAAACTGCTTATAAATTTGATATTTTATCAATAGTCCACTCTGAAAATATTTTTTGAATATCAAAGAGTGATTACAGTAAATATGATTGCATTGCGTGGGATGGATGGATACATATACAAGGAAACTTAAACTACAACACTGGTTTAAAAACTTGTGACTTCATCAGTACTCACAGAGAGAGATGGAAGTAAAAGTCGATCTTAAGGGTGGGTGATTGGCTTCAAACCCATTCTCCAATATATGAAATATACACGAGTGGCATCAACCCACCCTGCATATACATTTTTATAAACATAACCAAGCAAACTGCTTTCAAATTTAATATTATATCAATAGTCTACTCTGAAATTATGTTTTGGATGTTAGTGCATAATTACAGTAAATATGATTATGTGGGCTGGGTGGGTGACCTTTAGCCCACCCTCCAAAGATTTAGCTCAATGATTTAATTAAATGTATTTCTTAAACATATTATTATTTAAACGTTAATAAATAGAGGGTGAATTGTGGCAACGCACCCATTCTATATTAACTTTTTTTTATTAAAATAATTCGAATATAGGATAGTGTTAAAACTAAAAATAATACAATGTCATTAAATTTAAAAGAAGTATTCTAGTTTACTAAGTAAATTAATCTATCGTTAAAAATATTTTCATTAAAAACCGCTGTTTTTATTTATAGAATTATAGGGTGTGATAGTGGCCACCCACCCACCCTACATATGCATGGAAACTTAAACTAAAACACTGGTTTACAATTTTGTAACTACATCGGTACACACACAGAGAGAAGTAGAAGTAAAAATTAATCTTGAGGGTGGGTGATTGGCTTCAAACCCATTCTCCAATATATAAAATATATACAAGATTTTCATCAACCCACCCTGTATATACATATTTATAGACATGCCTGAGCAAACTGCTTATAAATTTGATATTTTATCAATAGTCCACACAATATTTTTTGAATATCAAAGAATGATTACAGTAAATATGATTGCGTGGTGGGGATGGATAACCTTTAGCCCACCCTCTAGAAATAAGTTAAACATATTATTATTTTAACGTAAAGAAATATTTTCTTATAATCTTATTTGTAAATCTCATTTTTATTTTTATAAATAGAGGGTGAATTGTAGCAACGCACCCATTATATATAAACCTTTTTTATTATTAAAATAACTAGAGGGTAGGATAGTGTTAAAACTAAAAGTAATACGATGTTATTAAATTTAAAAGCAGTATTCTAGTTTACTAAGTAATTTATCTATTGTACAAAATATTTTCGTTTAAAACCGCTGTTTTTATTTAAAGAACTGGAGGATGGAATAGTGCATACCCACCCACCCTACATATATATGGAAATTTAAACTACAATACTGGTTTAAAATTTTATAACTACATCCGTACACACAGAGTGTTATAAACAAAAATCAATCTTTAGGGTGGGTAATTGGCTTCTAACCCATTCTTCAATATGTGAAATATATATGAGTGGCATCAACCCATCCTGCATATACATTTTTATAAACATAACAGAGCAAACTGGTTTTAAATTTGATATATCAACGGTCCATTCTATAATTATTTTAGGTTGGGGGCATTTAACCCGTCCTTCAAAGACTAGAAAAATTCAAGGATTTAATATAACTGAAAAATACGACTTTAAAATTTGATCTGATTTCATAGTCTACTCTGAAATTATTTTTTAGATATCTAATTTGATAACAGTAAATATGATTATGTACGATGCTTTTATGGTCCAAAAATTGTTTGAGTGGAAGAACATAATTTATAATTATGAACTCCAAAGATCTAAATAAATAAATAAAACGAGATATAATATCAATAGTCTACTCTAAAATTATTTTTAGGGTATCAAATCAATATTAGAATAGACTCAAGGATAGAATGTTTTTCTTCAAACATTTTATTATTTAATCTTCATTACACATTTTCTTATAATACCTTTGATAATCACTGTAAATATTTTAATAACAATCCAAAAAATTAATATATACATTTCTTCTAATAACCCTATATTTTATTTGGATGTTAATAAACCTTTTCAATTTTAATCTATAAAAATTTTATTATCTTAATAAAGATATTAAAATCTATTACTGAACAAACAAAATAAGCCATACCTTATAATTACTGGATTGCATTAACACGCATACTTATTTTTATGTATGAAGACGGTAGAAAAACTATATAATTTATAGCAGGAACACGGTAATATGTTATAATACGTTTGTCGGCTTAGATAAGATGTTATCGCGTCTTGAGTTTATGACGTACCTAAAATTTCTAAAGGAGAGAGGGTCTCGCAAGGGCGAGAGAGTGCAGTATCCCAATAAACAAGGACTCAAGAAATTTGAATATACAAAGCCGCGGTGGAAATAGAGTGGATGGGCGACGTTCCAGAGTTATAATGTTTTTTTTTTTCGCGGAGTGGGCGCGGGGAAAATAATGTGACATTATCTTATGATGGGGTGTAAATGCAGTAGAAAAAAGAGGAACTAGAAAGTTTTATAATTTATTTTTAGGGTGATGGCCCATTCCTGAACTTTGTTTCCTATTCTTGCAGCGGCGTTGGTTAAAGTTTAATTTTTTAACGGGGTAATAAATATTATCCAGATTTAATAACTAAGGTTATAAAGCAATTAATATATATATGTACTAGATTTAAATTGAGATTCATTTCATAAATTCAAATATGAGGATATTCAATTTCAAAACTAAATAAATTAAAATTATTTTTATAAGTATAACACATTTCATGAATAAGCGAATTTCGGACCTATCACAACCAATTATAGATTAACATAACTCATAAAAATATTGCTTTATCTAGTGTATTTTTAAAATATCACATAACGAATTCTTAATTTTGTATTTTTTTTTTCTAATGTATATAGGGCGAATCCCGTTAATAAAGTTATTATTATAAATTTAGAAACGAAGAACAGTGAAAACCATATATATTGGTTACGGATATCTTATCTTTTTTTTCAATAAACTTAGCGTATGTAATGAAACCATGATTTAATCTTCTTCTATACCAAAACAAATAAAACGGTAAGCTGTTGTTGAGTACTTTGACTTGAGTTTTCTTAATATAACTAATAAAACAATTTTTAGAGGTGACATACTTATGATGCATTACTATTAACTTTATTTTGTCATACTTAATTATAAAGTTAAAACTTCATAATGTATGTAATAAACTAGAGAACTCCAGACGCACATCAAAATACCATACATTGACCCATAATATTGTTATTGTACAACCTAAAACTATTGCTTTATTGTGATTTATGAATACTTCATAAATCACAATAAAAAGTGTTATCTAAGCTTCTTAATCATAGCACTTTTATCTTATAATTAGCGTATTTTTGACCTACCTCAAAACACCTTAACGTTTAATAATACGTCCATTCTGCGTATATTCTGAAATAATCATAGTAAATAGAACAATACATTTTTTTCATAATTTTTTAAAACTCCGAATGCGTTTTTATTTAACTTCATTTAAATTTTTAAATCTTGCCATTCTGTCACTAACTGTAATATATTAATTAATTTCATAAATACGTTTTAAGTCTTTAATTTCGCAAGTTATTTAGTTCTTACAGATTTCACTTGAATATAATTTTATTTCCCTTCTGATTTCTAACTCATTTATATCGATTGTTTTGGAGGTGTTTTATAGAGGCGTTAAATTTGAATTGTAAAATTTCAAACGTAATTATTTTTTATAACACTTTTTTAAATGACTGTATGCATTTTAATTTTTCTCCATTTTTCATTTTGTTTCTAACTCTCTTATAGCAATTGTTTTGAAGGTATATTATTAATAAATAAATTATGATTATATAATTGAATTTTAAAGGATAAGTATTGTTTTTAACAAACTTTAAAATTGCTAAATTTTCATTCTTTTAAGTTTTAGGTAACCTCATTTAATTTAAAACCGTAAATTTTGGGCCGAAGGCCACTTGCTTTCAAGCAAAAATTGTGTCGATATCGATATATTACTAAATACAGTTTTTAAAAATATTCTTTTATTACTTAATTTACTTACCCTATGTGTTAATAATCATATTTTATCTACGATCGTACAGAAAGTAGACGCTTTTTGCATCATTTTTCATTGTAAAAGTGGCTTTTTAAAGCACTAGTGCTTTTTTACGTTTTTATTGCACGGTAATGTCAAAATGTTTTTATTGCACAGAAATGTCAAATTTGACAGATGAATATATTATAGCACAAATTTTCGACGAAAAACCCTTTTTTTTATTAATTGATACAAATAACTAATAAACTATAAATAAAATATATAATACAAACGAAATGGCAGATTTAAGAACTCTGAAGATTTCATTTAATGCAATGAAGCGATTACAATAAAGCGAACATTTTTTCCATAAATGATAATGGCGGCCGACATTTGTGCAACTTGTTTACTGGTTGCTAAGTAACGCTTTCATTAGTGCACTGCGGGTAAAATATGTTTTCATTAATTGAATTATTGAAATGACATTAAAATATTACTCATAAGAATATATTCTTTGAAATCCTTTACGATCGAAGATAAAATTTTGTAAGGCACACGTGTAAAAAGTTTCTTTATTGCACTCCTGGCTTTAAAAAAACTCGCTCGTTCCTCGCTCGTGTTTTTAAACGCCAGTTCGTGCAATAAAGCATCACTTTTTACACTTGTACCTTAAATAACTATTTTACCTCCCTCACTAAACCGTTTATTTATCTTTATCTAGTATACTATAACCTTACATAAAAATTTGTTTTGACCTACTTTAATATATTTAATATTAATTATACTACAGTCATCTAATTTTTAGCGCATTTCTAACCTATCTCAATAAAACATGGATTAATTAATAACAAATGGACTACGGAGACCGCAGTGCAGGGACGCTAAGCGACACCACCTCGTGAGGACAAAAAAATTAATATATTAATTCTTCTTATATTTTGAAACCTCATCAACAATTCATTCTTTACATATTTCAACTAGCTGAATGCGTTTACATACAGCTTTTAAACGTTGCAATTCAATGTTGTGATATCTTAATTGATTTTATAAATCAATTTTGAAATAGATTGTTTAATTTCATTGAATGTAGATTTTTCCCCTTTCTTTCAAGTTTTAAGTGTTCTCAGTTTATTTCTAACTGACGTACAGCAATTGTTTTGATGGTCTATTATAAATACGTAAATTATGTATATATACTGAAATATTAATTTTAAACAAAATAGCGATGCTAAAACCTAACGGAAGGAACATAGAAATAGATTCCGTGGTTTTAAATAGAGTAAGACCTCGTTTAGCATGGTAGATGCATTCCTGAAGATAGAAATGCTAAACGAAACAGCGACATTTAATATCATTTTAACACATAGTAAATAGGAAAGCGGGAATATGCAAACAAAAATAAACAAAGTTTACTCTAATATTAAACAGAAATGTGTATTAATAATTTGCGTTTTATATATTACAAACAGTTGCACAAATAATAAAGTTTATATTTGTGCTGAAGGACCTAGCTCTTCTGATATTGTTGATTTTTTGGCGAAGAATTTATCTAGAATTATTTGTCGCTTTCCTTTCTTTTCATAAAGCAAATATCAGTAGAAGGCGATCACATCCAAAACTACTCTTCTTGCTTTTGCACTCACTGTAAAAATTTTGGCCATTCGCTACAATTTGATCTACTATTGCGGTTATAAACTTTTTTTTAAAGAAAATCTGTAGCAATTTCTTTTGGTTCATCGCCTCCAGAATTACTGTTTTCGCCTTTTTTAATTCCCCAAGTCCTGTCAGTTCCTGAAGGTTGTCGTTGGGAAGACCTTTACCAGAAACTTGCAGTAGCTCCTCATTATCCTGCTCATCTGCATCTCCTAGTCCTACTGTTTCGACTGGATTGACAATTTGACACACAATAGGCTCTTCTCTTTGATAATCCTGGGATACCTCCAGTTATATCTTCTTCCACACTCCTCCATCCATGCACTTCTTAGTTAATTCTTGCCAAGCGACGTAGATATTGCCTATGGCTTCCAAACTCTAATCATGCACTTCTTAGTTAATTCTTACATCGATATTACCTATGGCTTCCAGGATGTTATATTTTTCGAAATTGTTTCTTTATCTTCACCTTCTGTTTGATCAATAAGTTGTTGAAATATACGACGAAGATAATGTGCCTTAAAATTTGCAATAATCCCCTGGTCCACTGGTTGAATTAACGGCGTTGTGCTGGGTGGTAGGAAAACTATTTCTACCGGAATGCAAGTGTTTACGTCCGACAAGTTAATAGGATGACTTGATGCGTTAGAAAGCAATAATAGAGCTTTTGGTACAAAATTATTCACAGTTCACAGTTTTACAGATGGACCAAAAAGTGTGGTACACCAATTTTGAAAAATGTTTCTTGTGATCCAAGATTTCTTATTGACATCCCAAATGGCGGGTAGGCTTGATTTTTCATGATCTTTGGGGTTTTGTATCATGTAGAGGTTTTAATTTGAAATCGCCATTAGCGTTACCACTCAGAAGAAGGGCGAGACGGTCTTTTGCAGCTTTGAAATCCGGTGCTCGTTTTTTTTTCGCGATATTAAACGAAACCAATTCTGGTGTATAAATTCTTCTTTCAATTATGGCTTTTAACGTTGCAGGAAAAATTGAAGCGGCAGCAGTATCTGCATTGCTGCTTCTCTGGTGATTCGACTGTTGTGGAGGTCATTTCATTTATTAAAATTTTCGAAGCAACCTCGGTTAGATGTAAAATTTTCACACGTATCTTCTCTTTATTTTGAATGTGATTCAAAATATTTACGGCCTTTTGCATGATTATTTCTTTGACTTAGCAACATGTTGGGTTTGATTTCATCATCAATGCAAATGCAAAGACGTTTTTCCATTTATTCTAAAATATTGCTTCTTGATCGAGCTATCTTTGCTGCACTAGACGATATGGTAGTAGTTGCTGAGAAATTATTGTTATTTTAGAAGTAGACAAATTTAAAGCATTTCCAATGTCAACTTGACCTTCACCGTTTTCCAACTTTTTCGTGACATTTTTGTTTTATTATCTTTACATCCACTCATTTTTACAATCTAAAGAAAATAATGATTACATTTAAATGAACAAATATTTATTTGATTTTCTTACACAATAATCTCTATTATTCTTACTACATGAACTAATTACGTTTTACGCAGAACGTGAAAGTATTGAACAATCTTTATTAGCTTTCAAAACTTAAATGCACCAAACAAACATAAATTCTGGGGGATCACAGCTACGTACATATTCGGGAATAATAGTATTACGAATGTATACGAATCAATGAAATGCTGCTATATTTAAAGCATTTTTAAGGTTATCAATAAAATCCGCGTTATATGAAATCAGCGTTAATCAAGGTAGCGTTAAACGAGGTCTTACTGTATATATTATTTTTAAGTGTTTTTGAGTTAATTTCAAAAAATTTTGGTTTACTGCTTAGGTCATTCGATTCAAGTAAGAATAGTGTTTATGTTGATGTATAAAAACTAACAGCAGTTTTTAATACTATTTTATATATTTTAAATATCGTTGTTCTGACGTACCTCAATATTACATTGACAATCGTATTCTATAGTTATCTACCTAAAATACGAGGGTGAATCGAATATCAATCGGAATTTAGTTTAAAAAAAGTATGTACGTATTAATGCAAAAAATATAATATGTTTTATTTTTCTACATAGCCTCGGCTTTTATGTACACATTTTCTCAGCGAAACCGAAGTTTCTTGATGCCATTATCGAAGTATGTAGTCGGTCGTGTCTTCCCTCAATTACTCAAACGATTCCAAATATTGGTCACTGTTGATACGGCGTCTTCCCAATTCGCCTTTGAGTGGACAACACCGGGACAAGTCTGGGCGTGTGTTCCAGTATTTCCTAATGAATTTTCTCTAATATTTCTCGGGCCAAAATAGCGTGTGTGGCCGAGCGTTGTTATGAAGAAGAATCATATTTTGGATGGACAGGCCTCGTCTTTTCTGTAGATAAGCCCATTTGAGCTTGCAATAATATTCAGCATTTACTTTAATTCGCTCATAAAGGAAATCAAGCAGTAAGCCTTTTCTACTAGTTGCAAGAATTTTTCTCGCAGACAGATGGGATTTGGTTTTTCGAGGTTTTCAAGTTCTGCAGGTTGTCTCCACCCCATGCTTGCTTATTTAAATTATGAGGTGTAATCACAATTGACAATGTTAATTAAAAAATCGTCACATCCTGTTTAGTGTCGCGCCATAAGCCTTCCACAGACAGTAAAACGGTACGCTTTGTGCTTTTTCGTCACTAGGCGAGAAACCCACCTTGCCGACAATTTTTAGTAAACCAACTCATTAGAAATGACTGCTTGAGCAATCCCGTACAATATTCTTACATCTGCAGTAATTTCGTATACTGCAAGTCACTAGTAAGTTTCAATCAACTCAAGGATAGCACAAATGTTTCTGCCATTCGTAGACTTAACTTTTCGAAGCAAACTCTGCAGTCAGTTCAATTTCGGAATATTTTCCACCTTTCCCGCGCCAAAAATTTAATGATGATACTATAATATAATGTACACGGAGAGAATATTTTTTGATATTCCTCATAAAACAATTGCTTTTGGTAGTATATACCTAACCTACGATAATGTAATGTATGTCAGCCTACCTCAGAAAACAATTGCGTACTCCTGATCTACCTCACAGAACCATTGTTACTTGCTTGTGTATTAGCTTACTCTTGATCTGTCATAATCAATATTCACCTAGCGTACTCTTGACCTACCTTCCGGAACTATTTCTTCTGCTTGCGTGTGCTAACCTACTCCTAACCTACCTCACGCAACCATTGCTTGAGCAAGCGTACTCCTGACCTCCCATAATGTATTGAATATTCACCTATCGTACTCTTGACCTACCTTAGTCAACTATTTCTTGTGCTTGCATGTGTTAACGCGCTCCTGATATACCATAATGCATTAAATATTTATCTAAGCTGACCTACCCTAATATATTTTATTTACCTAGCTTACTCTTGACCCACCTCACGCAACTATTACTTATGCTAGCGTAGTCCTGACCTACCATAATATATTAAACATTCACCTGTTGTGCTCTTGATCTACCTCACGGAACTATTTAATATGCTTGCATGGGCTAACGTATTCCTGACCTACCTCACACAGCCATTACTTGTATTAGTGTACTCCTGAAATACCATAATATCTTACATATTCGTTTAGCGTTCTTTTGACCTACTTCACTGATGTATTTCTTATGCTAGCGTACTCCCGATCTATCATAATATATTAAAAATGGTTCTAATGCGCTCTTAAACCAGCTCATGGAACTATTTCTTGTGCTTGTGTGTGCTAACGTACTTCTAACCTATCATAATATATTAGATATTCACGTAGAGTACTCATGACCTACCTTACACAACTATTTTTTGTACTAGCGTAATATACCTTATAGTGACTCAGCTTACTCCTGACCTACATTATGAAGTAATTGCTAGGGTTAGTAATAATAATAATATCTAGGGTGATGCGAAAATTAGTAAGGCAGGAGCAAAAGTTGACTGAGTTAACTTACAATTTATTCGGGTAGGTCAAGAGTACGCAAATAAACATGACATAAAAGACAGATGGATTAAAAAAAAACAATATAATTGATATATCAACAATAACAAACGAAAAAACAAATGAAAAATTGATAAACTATTTTATTTTTTCAAACATGTAAATAAAAAGTAATTAATATTTTTTTTTTATAAAACAGTTAAATTAAAAAATAGTGAAATTGACAAACAAAATAAAATTTATTTTGAATAAAATAATTTAAAAAATGAAAACTCTCTTCAAAAAACAGTTGAAATTTTGAATTAATTTTTAATTAATTAATTCTTGAATAAATTTCTCACTTATGTCTTTGTGAAAGATTACGAAATTAATTGATAAACACTTTTGAAGTATGTTAATTGGGGTAGGTCCAAATTACGCTTACTCAAGAAATGTTTTATGCTTCTTAGAAATAATTCCAATTTATCGTTTTTAAATTTAATGTCTTCATATTTGAATTAATCAAATTGAGAATTTAAATTTTAAGCATCGATAAACACTTGACGAAACAGTGTTCTATTCTTTACCTATTATTCACCAAAACCATTTTAAAAGTTGCTAGAATACTAAATGGCAAAAATGCACATTGAATGAATTTCGGTCATCAGTTAAGACGCACCTACAGAAGAAAAAAGTTATTAGGTCTGAGTGGAAGAATACATAGCTGTGAAATGTGAGGATCTGTGAGAAATTTGTTTGCCATTTCTTTATATTGTTTATAGTTATAGGTATAATACCGACCGGATATTGTAAGGTTTCAATAAATTTAAAAAAATAAATAGAAATTAGTAGTAGTAGTAGTGTTTGGCTATCGACCACGTGGTCCTTCCGCCGTGTGATTTGTATATTTGTGTGTGTAAATGAGCTTGTTACTTTAAAGGATCGTCCCCATCACTCTAAAGCACCATTAATTGTTCACCCAATGGTGAATGGTACCGTTCACCCATCCAACTTTTGACCCGAGCTTACGTTGGTGCACTCTCACTAACCATAGTTATAATAAAAATGATTTTCTTAAAAATTTTAAGGAAAAAAAAGAAAAACAATTAAAATATTAAAAATACTACGGGCAATTTTTAGAATAAATTAAAATTGTTTTTAAAAATAAATATAAAAATTTTCAAAATCTTATTAACAGCATTTATAAATAAAAAAAAACAATTGATCTTTCCTGTAAATTGGACAAAAAAACTATTGAAAATATCTTTAAAAAAATACAGTGGAAAATTTATCAATAAGAAAAAAAAACGATGTAATCGTTAATTAAATAAAGGTTTTATAAAAAAACAATAAAATTTGTAAAAATAAACAATTAAAATTTGCTAGGAAAATATAACTATATCATAAAAACAGTAGAAAGTTCCTCAAAGGAAAACAATTATTTAAACAGTTGTAAAACATATTTAAAGTTAATAATAATTAAAATATTTGTATATTTTTCAATATAGTTTAAATTTTCGAAAAGAAACCTAATAACAAAAATATCTAAATGTTTTCAAAAATTTCAAAAAAATATTTAGAATTTCAAAACAGAAAAATAATTGAAATTTATTAAAAACATTTTCCTAAACATATTTGGAACTGCTACGTAAAAAAATAGTGAACAATTTTTCATAATAGAAAATTTAAAAAAATATAATTCATTGATGAGGCTGATAGATGTTGAAAGTTCATCTTCACTTTATAGAAGAATTTTCTTCGCCTGAAGAAGCCACAGTGTGGCGAAACAATTGTAGCGCCTTTCAATATATTTTTGAAAGTACTTAGATAATTTTATTCATATAAAGTAAAAAAATATATTAAATATTTTAAAAAACAATTGATAGCTTTCTTCAAAAAGAACATTGTAATATTTGTAGAAAATATAACTGTAAATTTTCAAGAAACCTAGTAGAATCATTACAAAAAAGTAGTTTGAAAACTTAAGAAAGAAAAATTAGACAATTGACAGTTACCATTGAGAAAAACATTAACGGTGTTGAAAACTTAAAAAAGTAGTTTAAATTATGGAACTTTAAAATTGTTAAAACATTTCTAAAGAATTCTTCAATATAGTTTAAATTTTCCAAAAGAAACCTAATAACAAAAATATTGAAATGTTTTCAAAAATATTTAGAATTTCAAAACAACAGAAAAATAATTGAAATTTATTAAAAACATTTTCCTAAACATATTTAGAACTGCTACGTAAAAAAATAGTGAACAATTTTTCATAAAAGAAAATAAAAAATATATATATATATATTAAATATTAAAAAAAAAAACAATTGATAGCTTTCTTCATAAAGAACATTGTAATATTTGTAGAAAATATAATTGTAAATTTTCAAGAAACGTAGTCAAATCATTACAAAAAAGTAGTTTGAACACTTAAGAAAGAAACATTAGATAATTGACAGTTACCATTGAGAAAAACATTAAGAATTGGTGTTGAAAACTTAAAAACGCAGTTTAAAACATGCAACTTCGAAATTATTAAAACATTTCTAAAAAAAATAAAAAACCAACTTTAAAATCTGATTTAGGTAATTATTATTTTAGCAAAAAAATATTTCCATTACCATTGAGAAACAAATTAAGAAAAGGTGCTGAAAACTTAAAAAAAAACAGTTTAAATCATGGAACTTCAAAATTGTTAAAATATTTCTAAAAAATAACTTTAAAATCTGACTTAAGTAATTATTATTTTATTAATATTTCACTAAGAAAATGATGGCGAAGTTAAAAAAACAGTCTAAATTATCACTGAATGTCGATTTTGTCCTTTTATTCAATTTTTAGCGTTCCCAG
Source organism: Ontholestes murinus (assembly GCA_963969525.1). NCBI lineage: Eukaryota > Metazoa > Arthropoda > Insecta > Coleoptera > Staphylinidae > Ontholestes > Ontholestes murinus. The sequence goes on from OZ018396.1 coordinate 40,378,438, forward strand.
TTTGTTTCTAACTGACAAACGGCAATTGTTTTGAAGACGTACTATAAATACGTATATAAATTTGTATATATTCTGAAATATTAAAGCTAAAATCTAACGTTTTCTTCATATTTCTCGTAAAACAATTGATTGTGATAATTTATTCTTGACATAATTTAATGTATTAGGTTGTCAAGTATGAAATGGAGCAAGAAGTGCACATAATTGAATTCGATTTTTTCCAATAAAAACTTTTTATTTTTAATAAAATTATGTACCCATATTATCGATACTCTTTTTCCGTTTTATAGGTAACTCATTTATCCATTTGCTACAGAAGTCTGGATCGCGGGAGTCGATGAACTCTTGAAACACCATATTGACAGCCTATGCGGAATTGCATTTTTTTCCAGATAATAAGTTGTTTAAATTTTGAAAGAAATGATAGTCAGTTGGGGCAAGGTCGGGTGAGTGCGGTGTGTGATGGAGAGTTTCCAACTACAACTCCTGTAGCTTTGACACGATCATTCGTGCGGCATGTTGTCAAGCGTTGTCATGCAGCAGGATTAGAGTCATCTGATTAACTAATTTTGGCTGTTTAATCGCAAGATTTCTCATCATTTTGAATAGTTGATAACAGTAGATATCCATCGTGATCGATTTATGGAACCTAGCCAATAAAGTTATGGTGAATGACACCTGAGCTAGATCACCAAACAGTGACTATCAGCTTCTTCTGGTGAATGTCTCGTTTCGGACAGTGTTTTGGTAATTCATCTTTGTCCAACCATTGCGATAAACGCTTACGATTATCGTACATGATCCATTTTTCATCACACGTAACAATTCGATTAAAAATGGTTCGCCTTTGTTGCAATAAAGGAAAGAAAGACATACGTCGAGTCTTTGTTCCTTCTGTGCATCAGTCAATTCATGCGACATCCACTTGTCCAGCGTTTTCACTTTACCGACTTGTGTCAAATGAGTCAAGATTGTTTGCTTTGATACATTGTACATTTATGATAATTCATGTGCAATTTCGCTGGGATACGCTTCCACAGTGACTTTCAGAATGTCATTATCCACCTGAGCCTTGTGTCGACCACGTGGTTCAATAGATAGGCCGAAATCTCCTGAACGAATTTTTTTAAACCAACTAGCTACATTCGCGTTTGTAGCCACTTGAATGCCAAACACATTATTGATATTGGCGACTGCCAACCATGTTGTGACTTCACGCTGGAACTCATACTTCATCAACACAAGAATTTCGCTGATTTCCGTGTTTTCACTTAATCGCCTATACAAAAGAACTATTACATTTTTTTTAAACTGAAATGTGCATTAGAAAGAGGAAGAAATGTACTTTTACACGAAAAACAAATTATTTCAATTACCCTAATATACTTTATAATCACTTAGCGTATTCCCGACCTACCTCATGCAATATTTTTTCTGACCTTCACTAATATACTTTATATTCACCTAATGTTCTCTTAACCTACCTGAATATACTTTATATTCACCTAGCGTACTCTTGACCTACCTTAATATATATTTGTATTGACCAATCGTAGTCCTGACCTACCTTTTAAAACAAGTGAATGAAAAGTAATTAATATTTTCTTACAAAACTGTTAAAATAAAAAAAAGAAAGTTGAAAAACAAAGTAAATACCATTTTGTGTAAAATAAAAATAAAAAAAAATTTGAAAACTATCTTCAATTACTACAGTGGAATTTTTTTCAAATAACTGTTTAATTCATCTAAAACAACTTAAATTTTACCAAAAAGTGTAAATATTAAATATTGAATTCATGTTGCAACATTATTAATTATAAGAGTAATATTATAATAGAAAAATTAATTTCCCTGAGCATTTCTGCACCAAAGTTTTAAATTATTTATAATGTAAGAACTACCAAACTAACAATTGAAACAACTACTCCTCGTACTAAAGCACCACTCGGCATTGTAGTTTGTAGTTTCTACATTATATATATATATATATATATATATATATATAGGTAATGTGAAACATTGGTGCAGAAATGCTCAGAGAAATTAATTTTTCTATTATTACTTTTATTTTTACCAAAACTATTTAAAAAGTTTGAAACCAAAAATTTAAAAAAATGATAAATTTGCTAAATTTAGATTACATTTTAATTTATTGTAAAATACTTCTCAAAATTCCATAAAACTGAAATAAAAAATTGCTTTGGATTTTTGAAATCGAGCGAGTGATTGTGATTAAAATTCAAATGTATACCTATGTAAGGTGTGTAGGTGGCCTTTATCCGACCCTCTAATCAGTAAAACATACTCGACGAATACACTGAGCTGAACTCGACTTTATTTCTTGCTTAAATATTTACGTAAATATAATTTATATCTTAAAAAATCGTCGATTCAATTTAAATTGAAAGTTGCGATATAAAAACATAAACAATATTTTTCATTAACTACTTCAACACTTACACGTCTGTGTTTTTTTGTTTGTTAAACTTAAAAATGCATACGTGTAGGATGGAATGGATGGGTGTAAACTGTCCACCATTTAGGACGTTTAAGTAATGGTTTGGTGGGATAGATGAAGATTAAGATAGTTTAATAAATAATTTATTATGGTAGGTCAAGAATACGATAATTTATTGTAGTAGGTCAAGAGAACGCTACGTTAATGCACATTATTATCGTTTTTTTGTTAAAATGCCTTAACTTATTAAGTTTATTTGTTTAAAATAAGTTTACCTACAATTTAATAATTCCGTTTATAGTAAGACAATTTTTAAGGCAATTTATGGGATTTAATCTCTTCTATAACAACGTAAGAACTTTAATATAGTTAACGCTGTTAACATAATAAGTTAATATGTGTAGAATTAGGTTAAGGTCGTAAGATTTTTAAATTCTAACGAAAGAAATTACCATAGAGAATTATCCAGCACACGTACACGGAATAAATTTTAGACCCTCGACGCATTCATGCCCATCATTAAACTATTTACCCAACGCACACACGATCCTCACTCGTTGCACGACCTCGAGGCCAAAAATTGCTAATTTGAATAATCCACCACAACGCCGATAATTTTCTCGAGGAGCAATGCGGTGAATATTAATTTTCCGCCGCGCACTTTTACGTTATCGTAATGATTATTGTGGATAAATCGGCGACACTCGTTAACAAGGAAAAAAGTCGTGTCGGTAATCGACAGGCGGATTTTCGTTTTCCCATATTTTCCCCGGGACCACTATCCGATATTGGATTGGGGAATCAATTGAATTTTAATATGTAAAGTCGGCTTGTCACGACGCGAGCACGGATTTTTCCGGCGAAATGCAATTTTGTGCAGAACAAAAATTGTTTTATTTTCTATTGATAGAGTTCGATTTTCATTTAATTTTTTTTATAATGGTTCAAATTTCCACGAAAGTTGTAGAATAGCTGGAAACGTAATAAATGAACATTTACAGGTATATGAAATGGAAAAGGCAAGTTGAAAATGATGAAAATTAGAAAATTTTTAGGTAACATATTCTACAGTCTGTAAGTTTGTGCATAATAAAGATTTATTGATATATAAGTAATCAAAGTTATTGATATTAAGACTGCTTTCAGTTTACATTTCGTACAAATCGTTTTTAGTTGATAGATAAGACGTTAAGGTGTTGAAAATCCATATTCATTTGTATATTAAAGTTGTAAATGTTTACAATTGTAAACTTTTATTTACCTGAAGAAGCAATAAATTTTCGAAACATTTGTAGTGAAAATAAACAACATTTTTGAAAATATGAGTTATTTACAACTTTAATATACAAAACAAGTCGTATAGACTTTTAACGTGCGTAATACAGAAACGTTATATTTAATGGACCAATAAAAAATGTAAGCCATCTATAGGAAATGTGATGAAAATCTGCACTGTAGACGCTGAATCAATTTTTTTAAAACTATTGCACGCAAACCGCTGTCTGCTCCCGAGAAACGCTCTTCGTAGTGACTAAATCACAAGAAGCTAAATATAAAATTTCTTTTGTAACCATGATTTAACAGAAAACACATATTATTTGTGATTATATTGTGGTATAATGAGGAAACTTTTAAAGTTATAGAGGTAAAAACTTTATTTTTATGGGGACTGCTTTCAAATATTTTAGATACCTTTGACTCCAATATCACTTAACTTATTATGTTATTTTTCAAGTTTTTAGCTAATTGTATAGCAATTCAATATTAGATTTCCGAAATGCGAGGTGTAATTCGAAATCTATATGTAAAAGCCTGAAATTCATCGTACACAGAAGCTGTGATGAATGAAGAAAATGTGCTAAAGTGGTGTCATCTCTCGGCCGACGATTATTTCAAGATAATAAATTTACGCACCGGTAATGATACCACCGTTCGATTATTACGATTTTTATGGATTTATACGGCGCCCCATGTATTTATTACTAATTTAATAATCAGAATGCGCATATTAACGACGGAAGAACCATAAATATCTGCCCCTTAATTGAGCCATCAAGACGAAACCGCGCCTGATTTTTATTCATGCACTCGCGGCCTCCATTAATCACCGCCAATGTTGTAATTTTATAAGTTATGCCTATTAATAAGGATAAATCTTCGGCATCCACATGTTTTGACATCGGGCAATAAAAGAAACGTTCGTACGGCGAGTGCGTTGTTATAATTTTATTTGAATACCTCGGTAAAGGTTCTAAATATAAAAATAAGTTGATTTAAATTTTGACGAACTATTAATTAAAACTAAATTGAAAAATTCACTACAAATAATTATTCTAAAAATGTAAATAAGGTACAGACACTGTTATATAAATCTAAATAACACACCACTCGAGATACGACCTTTTCTTCATGAAAGAATTATAAATTGATGAAGTTTTTAATTTAACTATTCTGGTCTAAGGGAATATACATGTCATTAGTGGTTTGTGGGTTATGTTATGACCTGTGTAAACGTATGTATTAACAACAATAAACTTCTATCTATCTCAGAAGTACTGTACAAGATTAAAAAGTGGAAAAAAGTTTACTTCGGTTTGCTTGTTAAGGAGCTTTACTGACGCTCTGTTTGAAAATTTCTAATGACTCCAAGAGACTTGAAATTATTTTATTTAATTCAGTGGCTCCTTTGTTTGTAGCGAAAGGAAAGCTCTCTGTATAATGCTGCCAGTTTGTGTGAAATAAGGTGATTTGAAGAGGAGCAAATTGTTTACTTGACGTTAGTAAGCTTTCTGTATATATAAAATTCAATTTTATGGTCTTCATAAATTCAAGTCAAATCCAGTAAGTTAATTTTTCTGTTATTTTCTCCTTCGAGTGTGTATTTTTTAGCGAATAAGGTTAATTAGATTAGCCACAATTAAAATTAAAATTCAGATATTCATCCCAGCTATAGAACGCATTTTGTATCAGGAAATCTTTCTAAACTTTGAACAATCAAGCATTCTAATTTCTTGTGGTACTGCATTATGAAACTTTATTGCATATTATCTGACTCCAGTCTAAGACTTAAATAACCTTAGTGATCCTTGATATATATACGTGCTATATAAAGAACAATGCTTTTAATGTAAAACAAACATTCATAGGTATAGACTAGGTAGAGTTAAAATCCTCATAGCTATGAATGCCTGCCGACAATCCTCGGTGTAACCAAGGCCACATTCTTAGTGCTCGTCGTTGTAGACCAAAAATCCTGTGCCTAGCAAAATGGCCCCAAGATAATAAGTCTATATAGTAATTGTGACTGAATTAAGGAATAATAGGCAATTTTGAAGACATCTCTTGAAACTTCCTTTGATAGGGCACAAATAGCAAATATTGACGCACACAACTTTTTTGGATATTGCATCACTATATGAAGACCATGACAAATCAGTGGTAATATGCATACCAAGAAATTTGGTCGTTTGTAATTTGCTGCCGGTTTGTCTCAAATAAAAGTTAAACTGCTGTTTTATTGTCATTTAACTTTAGACGATTTGAAACAAGCCATTTTGATACATTCTCATGTGCCTCCCTATGTAAACTTGTTACTGCATCAAGATATTCGTATCTTGTTTTATTATATATAATAAAAATAACAGTGGCCCCAAAATTAATCGTTGTGGTACCTCATATTTTTTCACGCCAGCTTCAAGATTTTTGATAGATTTGATTAAAGATTCTTCCGCATCAATCGCTTCTCTTTCAATTATTAGTATGCGACTCATAAGCCTTTCAATATGTTTATTTTTACTGTTCAGCTCGGAATTCAATTAGTCGATAATTTCCTGCTTAGTTGATTCAGTGCTGCTATTTAAAGATGTATTAGTAATACTGCATATAATTTTATGTCCATCTATTTGTTCAATCTTCTTATTTTTATATGTGAGAAACTATAGGTTAAATAGAAGAATCAGGTTAATGGATTTAATGAGACTATAGAGCTTAGGAGATAAGGTATCTTGATTGGCGATTTTTAATTTGTCAAAATCTGAGAATACAAGTGTGATGTGTTTATTTTGATTTCAGTGTTTTTATCACTGTAGAGTCCATGGAAAGATTACTAATATAAGATTTTATATAATCTAGTATGTAGGCTCTAGGGATGAGAGTTTCGGGCACCCTTTTCAGTGCCTACCAACGATGACTCAACAATTGCCTTTTGATTAAATCACCTTATGTCACACAAACTAGCACCATATCACTATATGTTATTTCTAGGTTTCTCCATTGCTCCAACTGAATTAAATATTATAATTTCAATTGCTATGGACAATGGTTTCCTAATTCAAAATTTAATAAATAAAAAAGGTCATCCAACCACAAGAGTTTCAATATATTCGAGAACACCCAATTTAAAGAAATCTTTCACTTTACGTTCATATTTTGGAAAATCTAGCAACAATTTTTCGAATAATCAAAAAACCTTATAAACTCCTGGAGAAATATCGAACATATTATTCAATGTAAAAGATAAAATCGTTACGTTTAAAAATCTGGTGAGTACGAGTTCCGTTCTTCAGAGCGCAATAGCGTGTATGACAAAGTTTATCAACCCGATTTTCTGAACATTTTCTTTAGAATGCAAGCATCAATTTCCGGGCATTATTAATCTTAATATCTTGCATAATTGTAACAAGGGCACTAGGCTTAATTTCTTGGGATCATTGGAAATTTTCAAAGAGAGTCGTAATTTATTAGTAAGTCTTCTGAGTGAGCAAACTGAATTTACCTTTTCGCCACTTTTTAATCTGTTAGTGGTCTGGATATTGATAAATGATTAAACATGAGTTCACCAATCAATTGGCTCCAATATCATAACACGTGTTTTTTTTTGGTTGAAATTTCTTAAAAACCAAAGCACTATCTGTAATATGAGTCAAATATGATATTACGTGGGTGGGTTTCCTGTAATCCACCCTTCAATCTCTAGAATATACGTCGGAGTCACAAAAATATATTTAAAAATTGTAAGTGGTAATTCACTTAATTAGGGAAATCTAATATAGAAATTTAGGCAATAGATGTCACCTTAACGATCTCTTATATTTATCCAATATGCTTTTTGAAGCCACCCATATAATCTAAATATATGTTGGTAACATAAACTATAACACTGACTTTTTGACCTATTATTAAATCCTATTTTTTTCTTTTTCAACATAATCTATACTTATAATATGATTTAACCGTCAGACACCCAACCTACCTAATGATAAAAGGTTTTAACAATGGGACACCAACCCACCATACATAAATCAAAAACATTGATTTATGTTTCAATAAAAAGTGCAGCTTCTGTGTAGTATTGTTTAAGAAACAAAACAAGTAAACGTGTTTAACAATAAAATAATTATGTAGAGTGGGTGGGTGGCCTCTAACTCACAAACCAAGTCAGAATTTTACTAAATTTTTGTGCTCATATATGTGAAAAACAAATTTTCACAAGGTCAAAGTGCCAGTTTTTACTCATGAGAAGAAAATATTTTTACAATAATACCATAAAGGTGCCATCTAAAATAATTTTAGCACTAGAGATAAAAGTCTTCTGTCAAACTACTAAAAAGTGAGCCATGTAACTGTAAACCCCAATCATGTGTAATAAATTATGATAATGCATTTTGAATGTTATAAACTTCATTATTATTCCGAATATTGAGAATTCTAAAGAAAAGCGAAATGAGAACCAGGTATACCAACAAGGATCATTCATCGAAGTAGTAAACTCTGCTTCCCGTTATATTCTACCTGATAAATCCCGAGAAAGGTATCATTTATTTATTCATCCATTTATCAATTTGTTTACAAAAATTAATTGTTTGGAGAAAAAAACATTTCATCACACAAGCACACCATCGACTCTACTCGTAGCAACAGCTCCGAGGAGTAAAAACTTACGTTCAGCTACAGAAATCGGTAAAGTAATTCCAATTATCAATAATTATAATAATGTGTTTACAACATTTATCATAAATAATAATAATAAAATTCTTCGCATTTTAATTTAACAAGGGTTAAAACTACTTCAATATCGTAGAAAAAATAACATATCCTACTTTTTTCGTTCGTGTAATTACTTAACTCGACGCTAACACATCTCATTAGCAATTTTTTATTCACGAAAAAAACGACATTTTCAGCTATTGTCAAAAAATATACTGTATTTACTTTGTTGACAATTTTAAAGCCCATTTAACAATTATTATTTTTCTTGAACTTTGTCAGACGATAAATAAAACTATACTTTGTCAATATCACACACGGAGCTTATTCAGTGACTATAGTTTCAACCTATAGTCGGCCACTATCAAACTTGCAGTAAAAAATAAGAAATAATAAATTGGTTAAAAAAATTGCAAAACTTCTTGACTTATTTATTATTTTCTAGTTTTTTTCCTTATTAACATTATCTATGCTTATGATCAAATAATTTAACAGTAGGGCACCCACTATTAATAAACTATAGTTTTATTTATCGTCTGATAAAGTTCCTGATTCAACATATTATTTTGCTTTTTTTGACTTCTGGTGGGCGGGCATCCACCGACATATATTTTCTTATATATCCTAGAACAGTGTTGTTAATATAGTCACTAAAATTTAAATATTAGGCATTTATTTATTTACTTATCTTTGGTCTTCTGTCTTAAATAATAAATATTAAAACAAATTATTTAGAACAACTATACAATTTTTTTAGCAACAAATGAGTATTGGTGGGTGGGTGAAGTGAATAAAAAAAATGAAGGTTGGGTGTGTCTGACCTCTAACACACAACCCAAACGGGTTGACTAAGATCATCAAGAACGGCGGAGAACGTGGATAGTGTTAACCAATCAGTTCGTGACGATCCGAATCTTTCAATTCGGAAGTGACTTAAAAATCCTCTAATATTCAATTAGTACAAGAACTGAAGCGCCAAAATTGTGAAATTTTTCCTAGCAAATTGATCTCCAGGATAGGTGACATCTTTTAGCCTCTAATGATAAACTAATTAAAACACTTTAACTTTGTTTGTATAACACTGTATTTATTTTGTGACTATAGTTTCGGTAACTAAACGTACCATAAATACAGTGTTATACAAACAAAGTTAAAGTGTTTTAATTAGTGTTCAACATGTATAACGAAGTAGATGCCTTAAAAATAAATAAAATCTAATGATAAACTTTTTCCTGTGTAATTATCTCAAATCTAAAGCTTTCGCCAATAAACCAACTTCTATTGCACATTTGAAAAAAAATATCTATCACAAAGTAGAAGGCTTCACAAAGTCTACCTCCCGAGCCATCATAAGAAATTTTAGTGTTCATAGTGCAACGACCGCAAAGGTTTATATTTGGGCGATATTATTTTTTAGAATTAAATTCCCAAATTGTATAGTTTAATAAATAACGAATACATTTTCAAAAGATGGCTTACTTTTTTATTTGTCCACTAAATATAAACTTTCTTTTGGGCCGCCTGCCAGGTGGAACTACCGCACTCATATAGCTGAAAAATTTAGTACTAAATTAGGTATCGTAACTTATGAATAATTGTTTCTCTCAAATTAAAATTTGAAGATATTTATTAGATAAATAATTAATTGAGTTATTTGTTGTAGAATTTATGAAAACTATTTTTATTTCTGAAAATTTATCCTTTGAAATAGCCGTTGTTTATAATTAAATAATTACCCACCATTGTCAATTACGACAATTACAATTTTCCTTCATTAGATATTAATTCTATAAGAAAAAACAGTACTTTAATTAAAATTTTATAATGTATATGTAGGGTGGGTGGGTGCGCAGTAAACAAATAAAGCTCAGGAAGTACACACAAATGAATTAAGGAATAATAATAGCGCTAAAACACAGTCAATGAAGATACAAAGACATGAATAAAAGTAAATAGAAGGAATGAATAAAGTTAAATACATAAATAATACAGAAAGAACAAACAACTGAATAATAGAATAAGTATTTTAAAACAATAAAGCATCAAAGACACGAATAAAAATAAAATAAAGATTGTAGGAATGCAGCTACAAAGAAATAAATTCAATTGTTTTTAGTAAATTCATTTTTATTAGTGACGGGTTACGTTTTAACCTGTACAACGTCATTTTCATTCCTTCGCTCATTTCTTGCTTTTTGTGATGTTAATTTATTTCTTTGTTTCTTTATTTTTATAGCATTCACACATTCCCTTCTTCATATATTCATACCTGCATTCCTTTGTATATACGTTAATTTGTTGACTTACTTTATCCGTTTCCGTTTTCTTGCTTTTTAATTTTTGGTTTTATTTTTTATTACTTGTTTTTGTTAAATTATTCTTTTATTATTTAATGTCCTTTATTTATTTTCTTCAATTCTTTATCTTCGTTTATCAATTACTCTATTCTTTATTACTACTGAACTTAACTTCTTGTTGATTGTTGAGGCACTTACTTGATCCATGATCACTTAATATAATAATAATAGTAAACTATTTATGATTTTCAACTTACAACACTGTAGCGAAACAATTGCAGTGAGTTGAAATAATAAGCTGAAAAAAAATAATAAATAGTTTACTATTATTATTATATAATGTATTTAATTTATTTTTTCTTTGCTTCATTCGTTTGTTTCATGTATGTTTATTTATTTATTTATCTATTCATTCGGTTTTTCTTATAACCTTTGCTTCGGATAATATTTTTTTCATTATTAATTCGTCTGAAATGCATAAGTGGCAAAACACAATAAAATAATAAAACAACTAAATTAAAACCACACCAGGGAAGTGAAGAAAATAAGAATGAAGAAAACAAGAAAGGAAGAAATAAAAAAATTCATAAATGAAGATGAAAAAATAAATTATTGACAACAAGATAAGAAATACATAAATGAAGAAAAAAAACAATTCATTTTTTATTTCTTTTTTCCTTCGTTCTTTTGTTTCTTATCTTTTTTGTGTATTAATGCATTTCTTTATTTCTTTTTTGTTTCCTTCCTAAATTCTTTAGTTTTTTTGTTTCACCGTCTCTTTATTAGTTCTTCATTTATTATTTTTCTGTTTATTAATCCACTCGCTTTCTTACTTTGTTAATTTTTGATTAATTTTTTATTTCTTCGAGTCATATTTGCTTCCTATTTATTATTATAACCGTACCTTTATTTCTTGAATTTTCTCTTTTGATTCCTCAATTTTTTTCTCCATATTGAATTTCTTCTTTTTTTCTTTTATTTTGCTCTCAATTATATTCAATCTATAGCTTTTTACCTACGCGTTTCTTCATTTCCTTTTTTTCGTTCTAAATATCTTTGGTTAATCTGTTTCTTCGTCTCTTTATTAACCCATCCATTCGTTATTTGTGCTTCGGTTTATTCGTTTATTCGCTCCTTTATTTTTTGGTTCTTTCGTGTTTTTATATTGTTAATACGTTTCTTCTACTATCCCTTAATCCGTTTGTTACTTCTTAGTGTTTAATTGTAATTACTGGTGAAGATTTTTTTTTTATTTTATATTAGATTCCTTATTGTTAACATGCTTTTTGAATTAATCAAACTTTCAACTTTCTCGAGGAAAAATATGTGCACATCGTGTTCATACACAAAAATAATTTGAAAATTCTTCTGGTTTGTAATAAAATATTTTTTATAAAACTCTCGTGTATATTTTACTGATTGCAGGGTGGGATAGAGGCCACCCGCTTACTCTACATATATATTTAAATTTACCATTAAATCAGAAGTGACCCTATTTTGCTTTCCTTCAAAACTTATATTGTATAATTTAAAAAAGAAAACCATTTAAACCTCTTACAATGGCAGCAAAATCGAAACTAAAAAGTCGATAAGTGATAGAAATGTGTAGCCTGTAATCTATTCTCCAATCAATAATATATATACTCCAGGGGACTATAAATTTTAACTGGTTAAAAATTGGCATGTAACAATAATTTATATTGGGGTTAATTGTGGGTAATACTGATAATACTCGTAGTAGTAAAAATGTATAGGTTATATAATTAAATTAATCACCAAGTGATTAATGAGAAACAAGTATATGATATAGTAAAAATGTTTTAAAATGCTATAAAATTTTAGAACCTTTGGAGCAAAATCAGAAAAAGAAGGTAGATGACTGAAGGGCAACAGATAAAGATAAAATTAAAGCAAATCTATAAAAAATTAGGGCTAATTATTGCTTAATATTTCTTATCTAATTAGATGCAAGAAGATGCATGAAAAATTCTTAAGAGCAAAAAAAATATTTTCTCGAACTGAAAATTCAGAAAAGATATTGAAAGAAAATTAAAAAATTATATAAGAAATGAACAGAAAATAAAAGAAGACTATTTTTTATATCGCTAAAATAAGCCAATGAAATTAGCAAAGATGAGGAAAGTGATGGAAATTCCAGAAGAATTTAAATATCTCACACTAATGAATTCCGATATATCAAGTAAAAATTGTAGTTTTATCTTGAAGATATGATGATGAGTTATGTGTAGATACCTTGTACATATTGGGTTTATTTCGAAGCAATTTTTGGAATAGGGTAACTAATAATGGCTTCAATTTTGGCTTTATTATATTTAACTCCATTATCGGCATTAGTGTGACCTAAATAAATTATATCTTCATGATTATGGTTTCGACCGTTACTACGTGGTAATCCATTTTATTCAATGCCTGAATTATTTCTTTGTCAAATATTTTACTAAAAAACAGTTAACTATTTATTTTTTGCATTAAATTTAAAGTTCAAATCAGTTTATGAACGTTTTTTGAAAATTTTAACTCAGATTTTGTCGTTAAGCATGTTTTGAGCAAATACACTACATTCTAAAAATTTTCGAGCTTTTTTTGTATTATTTTACCTGAATTTTACCCTAATTTTTTATGATTTTTTTTTGCAAATTGCTAGAATTAATTAAATACTCAACAATTTTTCTTCCATGATCTATAATTGTTTGGCATTTACTGTTTTATTTTACCGTAAGCCTAAGCAACTTTAATTTCTTTGAGAGGCTTGCATATCAGTAATACCTCTTCTAAGTTTTTAGATTTATTTAGGAATTATTCTCACAAAAATTTTCATTAATACTTTACAAAAAGTTGATCTAACTGCATTTTTGAAATATTTACATATTTTTTCAAATTACCTTATTTTTTGCATTATCTTTTAGAAAGTCCATATAATTTTTTTTCCAGCATTAGTTGTTTAATTTTAGTAGAATTTTCGAGCCACCTCAATTTTCCATATTTTACTAGAATCACGCTTCGTTTGCTTCAAAAGCGTCTTCAACAAATCCATGTTATGTCTATCTTGTCATTTATCATTTGTTATTTATTTAGAGGTAGGTTAAAGAATAAATAATTGCTTTTTGGAGAATCATGGTTTATCTCCAATAGAAGATTAAGAGAGTGGCAACTCGCCCTCCTTACGTAAACAAAGGAATTGGTGCTAAAACACCGATTATTTGAAAATTTTCAATAACAAGACGTACCACTTGAATATACTGAAATTATACACATATTTATTAAAATAAGTATTTACAATTATATAAAAATACATTAAATTTGTTTCGTTTTGAATCACTCACTTTTTTCTTGGATCTTAACGGCGTTCACTTTGTGGTACATTTCAATATTAAGAACAAAGAAACCACTTTTACTTTTTTATACCATTTTAAATTTTATTTTCAGTGACTAGTTTCGACTACACGGTGATCATTATCAAACTAAGTCAACTGAAAATAAAATTTAAAGTGGTATAAAAAAGTAAAAGTGTTTTCTTCATTCACTCAATTTTTCTTTCTACAGTTTTTCAGAGCAACATTAAATAAACGAATTATAATGCAACCTTAAAAATAGACAACTTTATTTATACTTAAATTCAATTCACATCTTTCTGATGAACTTTTAAATTAAATTATACTTAGTTTGTTTCACAATTTTTTTCACAAATATTATACTAAATATTTTACCAAAAACAGTTATCTTATTAATTTTCAAGGCAGTTCTTTTGCATTAAATTTTAAGTTCAAATCAGTTTATAAAGTATAATTTAATTTAAACCGTCATCAGTAATAGTTTAAAATGTTTCACCAAGTGATATATGAGAAAGTTATTCAAGGAATATCAATTCACATTTTGCAGTGCGTTTATAAACCTTTTAGTTTCTTCTGTTGTGCAATCACTAACTCTTTCAGTTTGCCGCTTTGACCATGTGTGTGCTAAAGAAGTAGATGGTAAACTCTTTATTTTTGGTCTGTTTTACTTTATATATATTTTGACATTATGGTTTATGACAGATTGCGATACATGTTGAGTATGTATCTTTAACCCACCATCACCTATCATTTGTCATCTGCGATCGTCTTCTATCATCTATCATTTTAACATATCATCTCTTATCTTTCACTTACCTCACATCTGTCGTTAATTTGTAGTCTCTCATTTGTCATTTCCATTAATTATCTGTTATTAGGATTTTGTGATCTGCCATCTGTTATCTGTCACCTGCCATCTACCACCTTTAAGTGATAAATAATTTTCTTTTGGAAAATCCAACTTCACTGTTCGTCTCTGAACTGGCATGTGTCATCTAGCATCTGTCAACTTACACCTGTCATTAATAATTCATTATGAGCCCACAGTTATCTATTATCGGTCTTCTAACAGCTGCTATAAGTGGTACATAATATTCTTCTAGAAAAAATTTTATTTTGTCTAACTGGAGGTTAGGAAATATACCTGCTCAGCATATTCAAAAAATTTAAGTTGAAAACACTGCCCCTGAAAGTCTTAAAAATATCCACATAAGCAATACAATCGATTAAAAAAGGTAGTAACTATTACAGATGTACATATTTATATCTAAAGAGATTATATAATCTCTAACTCACCACTGTCGGTTGTCTGTGATATGTCATATATCATCTGTCACTTGTCAACTGTTAACTATTGATTAATTGTTGAGTCGTTCACTTCGTGATACATCTTGAATATTTAAATAAAGTACAACTCACTTTGTTGATATCACACTATTTATTTAAAAAATGACCCGAGTTTTGTCAACAGCTGATCTTTTTCAAACTTAAATGTTAAGTTTGAAACTGATCAGCTGTTGATCGAGTGTTTCAACTATCGCCTTTCATTTATCATATGTCATTTGGAATCTATTATCTGTCATCTGTTATCTGTCACCTGTTATTTGTCAACTTTCAACTGTCATCTATTGTCTACCATCTATATCTGTCACCTGCCTTCTGTAATCTGTAATTTGTAATATAAAATTCATATTCTGAAATCTGTAATCTATCATCTGTTATCTATCATATATTATCTATCATCTGCCATCTGCCATTTATAGTCTACAATCTAACATGTGTCATCTTTTTTTAAATTCGTAATCTGCAATCGATCATGTGTCATCCTCTATCTGTCATTTATAGCCTGTCCTCTATTATCTATGATAAACCTATCATTATTTCTCATCAGAAATCTATTATATAATGTCTTTCATCTATCATCTATCTGGTATCACATTTAATATTTTTTATTTGTCATTTGTGATTTGCGATTTTGTTATTTGTTATCTACTATCCATCATTTATCAGCTGTCACAAGTGACACAATTTCCTTCTGTAGGATCCTGGTTAATCTTTAACCAGCGTTTGAGATAGGGACCACCCACACACCCTACATTATCAAAAAAAGAAAAGCTGCAGCGCTCAAAACATGAACATTAATAAAACTACCGTAACAAAAAATACATTAACTGTTTCTCATCATTATGTCATTGACCATGTATCAACTACTCTTTGCAAGTAATTTTTGTATTTGTTCTTAGCTGTTTGCCATTTGCTATCTGTCATATATCATCTGTAATCAGCAACCTGGTAATAACTTTGAAATAATTTTTTAAAATATTTTAGATAAAACTCTCGTGCATGTTTTACTGATTGGAGGGTTGAATAGAGGCACTCGCCCACCCTACATATACATTTAAATTTTTAATTCAATCAGTACTGACGCATTTTGCTATGCTTCAAAACCCACCCTACATTTATTTTCACACATAATTATACTCTTAAAGGTTTTACAGAATTTCTAATTAATTGAAAAAAAATGTTACAATTTTTAAAAGCTTATTTATCATTTATCAAATTTTCTTTTTAAAATAACCTACATGTATGATAAGATGAATTTGAGAAAGGACAGTATATACCCAGTCACCCTACATATAATTTTCCAACATAAACTAAAACACGGTTTATAATTTAATTATCAAAATTCAGTTTCGGGTAGGTATTATTCAGGAAAACATAAATCGAGATTTTTAAGATGATATCGTTGATTCCTGAGGCATCTATCTATATCATTATACATTTAGTAGTCTACAATAAAAACACTTAATAACTTGTTATAACAGGATTTAGTTTAATCTTGTTATACTAACAAGTTATTAAGTGTTTTTATTGTATAATTCAAGAAGAAGAAAAAATAAATTTGTGGGGTTGGTGGGTGTTCTCTAACTCATATTATAACCATTGCATATATTCATTATAAAATTTTTACCATTTCAAAGTCTTCTTATCTCTCTACTTAAGTATCTATTGTGACCACGCGTGAATACAACATTCGCAACAAGCAAGATAAAACCGAATGTATAAGGAACGAAATGAACTGAACTAAAACAAAGCAGTTATAATTTAAGGCCGAAACAAATGAGGGGAAATATGTCCACGATAACCGCCGCGTTCTCGTATCTTAAATAACACTGAGAGAAAGTTGGAGAGCAAAGCTAGAGAAATGTACGCAAGGAAAGAATGGACCTCGGCATCTGATAGCCGAATGAAATATGCTTCACGCCTATATATCCGACAAAAAACCTACGATTTATCACTCCTATTCCTCAAAGGAAAAAAAATACTAAAATAGAAAACTTCCTAAATTCTATCCCAAACTGACAACTCCAATTATCTACGCGCGCACAACTCAATAAAGATAACCGATCTTCCTTTAATTAAGGCGAGCATTAAAATACTCAATCTTTCTGTAATTTGTTATTCATAGTTTTCGTGTTTATCTTACCTGGAGGGTAAATGGAAATGAATTACAAGTTCTCATTTCGGTTATGATTTTCCAAACAATGCCCCAGCGCCGGTTAGGATTTGAAGATGTACAGATAAAAAATAATATGTGAGTGTGTGTATATAAATATATAAATGTATGGTAAAAGCTGATGTTTGGATAACAAACAAAAGGTCGGCATAAATCAGGGCTCTCTCTCTCTTTTCGGGACGGCGTGTACATATGTGTTTGCTCAGAATTATCAGCTTAAATTTTGGGCTAAGGGGATTTGTACGTATTAGGGCTTCTGTTTTTAATTATACGTTTTCTCGTACTTTTCGGCTTTTCTGTAATCACCAAGAATTTAATGGATGTGCTCTTCCATTCGTACTTACTAATAGTATGTTTTAATTTTGGATCTTTACTAACCTTAACTTGCAGATTCAAGCAACCAATTTAAAGTCTATATTCTTCAAGAAATATTACAAATAATAATTTAAAATTAAGAAAAATACTGCTAGTATGAAATAAATCAAATATAATTCAAGACAGTAAATAAGACTAAAAACATTAAGTTTATAAGCCTCAAACATCCAAGAATTCTTGTTGATTTCCGAAGCAAAAATTGAAAGAAAAAAAGAAATCACACAAGACTGAAGCAATTAAGAGCAAGTTAAGTTACATCGATTATTGATTCTGACGTTGTAATGATACGGGAGCGGCTCCGAAAGACGCGATTAAATTTATTTTCATTTCGTAATTAAGGTTCGGGGGCAAGAAGGGAAAAAAGAGGCGCTGGAGATAATTACACATTCACATTGTATCCGACCGGGGGCCGTTTAATTTATGACCTCAAGAATGCTTATTGATATTCTTTGATCATCACCAACAGCCGTTCGATATATTTTTTTTTGTTGTTTCGCTCTTAATCGCTCTCGGGTAGGACCTGAAATAAATTAACCACCACCGGTCTTACCCGGGGAGGAATTAGAATATTTTATTGCGGTTTAATTGATTTACGCACGATTAAGTTGTAGCAGAAAAAAAATTAAAAAAATAAACCACGTCGGTTTCGCTTCGGGGAAAAGTCGCAGACGGTTCGATACTTGAATATTTCTTGGAGGATAGGAATGGCGACCGTCGTGTTATTAAAAATTCCTATTGTGCTGCTCACATGTCGATGCTTTGTGATATTCGTTCGCGATTCAGCGATTGCCTGCCGGAATACGGAGATCGTTTCCTACTTTTTTTCCTGCTAGGGGCGTAATTAGGCGTAATGATGCGGGATGATGCGCGATATGGGGTGAAAAGATATGCACGCATGGTTTACAGTTTGAAGCCCATGGACCTATGAATATGATTCCATTTTACGTTCAGAACATATTAGATGATGTCAGACAAGGGGAAGTGATAAAGATGTTGTGGTTTAAGAAAATAATTCCTGCAGGAATTAGCTGTACTCTATCCCACCCTCCAATCAGTAAAACATCAGCAAAAGTTATTTTAAAAATTTGTATTAACAAATATCTAAAAATTGTAATTATTTTGTGTTTATTTATATTATTACAATTTTTAAGTAAACTCTCGCTTATGTTTTACTGATTGGAGAATGGGATAGAGGCCACCCACCCACCCTACATATACATGATAATTTTAATTGCTAATCATTGATGACTTTGCTGCTAAAAACAATCAAACCTTTTTTGTAATAAAAAATAAAACAAAATCAAAATTTAACTTTAAATGTAAACCACCCGCCATGCATAAAATTTTTAATAATTAATTCACTCAAAAATTTTGCCTTTTGAATTTCTTTTTTATTAAACAAGTTTTGTAAGTAATTTTACTCCAAACCGCGACACAATCAGTAATTGGAATTTATATGTATATGTAGGGTGGGTGGGTGGCCTCTATCCCACCCTCCAATCAGTAAAACATCAGCAAAAATTATTTGAAAAATTTGTATAAATAAATCTCTAAAAATTGCAATTATTTTGTGTTTATTTATATTATTACAACTTTAAAGTAAAACCCTCGCTTATGTTTTACTGATTGGAGGGTAGGATAGAGGCCACCCACCTACCCTACATATACATGGTAACTTTAATTGATAATCGTTGATGATTTTGCTACTACAAACAATCAAACATTTTGTGTAATAAAAAATAAAACAAAATCAAAATTTCAGTTTAAATATACATCCTTTTATATCGCTAATCTTATCTAATTTAGATTTAAAGTCTGCCTACCCGTCATGCATAAAAATTTTAATAAATTATTCACTCAAAAATTTTACCTTTTGAATTTCTTTTTTATTCAACAAGTTTTGTAATTAATTTAACTCTAAACCGCGACACGATCAGTAATTAGAATTTATATGTATATGTAGGGTGGGTGGGTGGCCTCTATCCCACCCTCGAATCAGTAAAACATCAGCAAAAATTATTTGAAAAATTTGTATGAATAAATCTATAAAAATTGTAATTGTTTTGTGTTTATTTATATTGTAAAACTTTCAAAACCCTCACTTATGTTTTACTGATTGGAGGGTGGGATAAGTTTAATTTGACTCTAAACAGCGACACGATCAGTAATTTTAATTTATATGTATATGTAGGGTGGGTGGGTGTTCTCTATCCCACTCTCCAATTAGTAAAACATCAGCAGAAGTTATGTGAAAAATTTGTATAAATAAATCTCTAAAAATTGCAATTAGTTTGTGTTTATTTATATTATTACAACTTTTAAGTAAAACCCTCGCTTATGTTTTACTGATTATAGGGTGGATAGAGGCCACCCACCCATCCTACATATACATGATAACTTTAATTGCTAATCGTTGATGATTTTGCTACTAAAAACAATCAAACCTTTTGTGTAATAAAAAATAAAACAATATCAAAATTTAAGTTTAAATATAAATGCTTTCTATTACTAATCTTATCTAATTTAGATTTAAAGTCTGCCTACCCGTCATGGATAAAAATTTTAATAATTTACTCACTCAAAAATTTTACCTTTTGAATTTCTTTTTTATTCAAAAAGGTTTGTAATTAATTTTACTCCAAACTGCGACACGATCAGTAATTGTAATTTATATGTATATGTAGGGTAGGTGGGTGGCCTCTATCCTACCGTCCAATCAGTAAAACGTCAGCAAAAGTTATTTGAAAAATTTGTATGAATAAATCTATAAAAATTGTAATTATTTTGTGTTTATTTATATTGTAAAACTTTCAAAACCCTCACTTATGTTTTACTGATTGGAGGGTGGGATAAGTTTAATTTTACTCTAAACAGCGACACGATCAGTAATTGTAATTTATATGTATATGTAGGGAGGGTGGGTGGCCTCTATCCCACTCTCCAATCAGTAAAACATCAGCAGAATTTATTTGAAAAATTTGTATAAGTAAATCTCTAAAAATTGCAATTATTTTGTGTTTATTTATATTATTACAACTTTTAAGTAAAACCCTCGCTTATGTTTTACTGATTGGAGGGTGGATAGAGGCCACCCACCCACCCTACATATACATGATAACTTTAATTGTTAATCGTTGATGATTTTGCTAATAAAAACAATCAAACCTTTTGTGTAATAAAAAATAAAACAAAATCAAAATTTAAGTTTAAATATAAATGCTTTCTATTACTAATAATATCTAATTTAGATTTAAAGTCTGCCCACCCGTCATGGATAAAAATTTTAATAATTTACTTACTCAAAAATTTTACCTTTTGAATTTCTTTTTTATTCAAAAAGTTTTGTAATTTATTTATCTCCAAACCACGACACGATCAGTAATTGCAATTTATATGTATATGTAGGGTGGGTGGGTGGCCTCTATCTCATCATCCAATCAGTAAAACATAAGCGAGGGTTATACTTAAAACAATATAGATAAACACAAAATAATTACAAATTTTTCAAATAAGTTTTGCTGATGTTTTACTGATTGGGATAGAGGCCACCCACCCACATTACATATATTTACTTATATTATACAACTTTTAAGTAAAACCCTCGCTTATATTTTACTGATTGGAGGGTGGATAGAGGCCACCCACCCACCCTACATATTCATGATAACTTTAATTGCTAATCGTTGATGATTTTGCTACTAAAAACAATCAAACCTTTTGTGGAATAGAAAATAAAAAAAAATAAAAATTTGGGTTTAAATAAATATGCTTTTAATAGCTAATCTTATCTAATTTAGATTTAAAGTCTGCCCACCCGTCACGCATAAAATTTGACTCGCTCAATATTTTACTTTTTGTATTTCTTTTTTATTCAAAAAGTTTTGTAATTAATTTTACTCCAAACCGCGACACGATCAGTAATTGTAATTTATATGTATATGTAGGGTGGGTGGGTGGCCTCTACCTCACCATCCAATCAGTAAAACATAAGCGAGGGTTTTACTTAAAATTTGTACAATATAGATAAACACAAAATAATTACAAATTTTGTAGATTTATTTACAAATTTTTCAAATAAGTTTTGCTAATGTTTTACTGATTGGAGGGTGGGATAGAGGCCACCCACCCACATTACATATATTTACTTATATTATACAACTTTTAAGTAAAACCCTCGCTTATATTTTACTGATTGGAGGGTGGGATAGAGGCCACCCACCCACCCTACATATGCATGATAACTTTAATTGCTAATCGTTGATGATTTTGCTACTAAAAACAATCAAACCTTTTGTGTAATAGAAAATAAAACAAAATCAAAATTTATGTTTAAATAAAGATGCTATTAATAGCTAATCTTATCTAATTTAGATTTAAAGTCTGCCCACCCGTCACGCATAAAATTTTTAATAATTTACTCACTCAATAATTTTACTTTTTGTATTTCTTTTTTATTCAAAAAGTTTTTTAATTAATTTTACTCCAAACCGCGACACGATCAGTAATTGTAATTTATATGTATATGTGGGGTGGGTGGGTGGTCTCTATCCTACCGTCCAATCAGTAAAACATCAGCAAAAGTTATTTGACAAATTTGTATGAATAAATCTCTAAATATTGCAATTATTTTGTGTTTATTCATATTATTACAACTTTTAAGTAAAACCCTCGCTTATGTTTTACTGATTGGAGGGTGAAATAGAGGCCACCCACCCACCCTACATATGCATGGTAACTTTAAATACGAATTGCTGATGATTTTGCTGTTTACAAAACAATAAAATTAAGCTTAATCCAAATTTAAGTTTAAATAAAAATGAACTCAAGTTTCTAAAAATTTAAAAAAAGTATTTGTGAAGTAATTGGCTTAAAACTGTTAATAATCGATAAGAATTGTTTCGATTTTAGTATGTCGTAAAATACTAGCTTTATCTTTAGAGTAAACAAGATGGTGACACTTTAAACTGAACGAAGATGAAATATTTCATACAGGAATTAGTTTAAAACTCTCAAATATTGATCAGAATAGTTCAGCTTTTAATATATTTTAAAATAATGTCTCTATATTTAGAGTAAATGAAATAGTGACACTTTAAACTAAATTGAGCGAAAAAGAAAGGAAAAGTTGCAACTTAAGATTTTAAATATTGTAAGAAATTAATTTATGCATAAATTAGCTGCAAACTCTCAAAAGATGATCATAATAGTTCAGATTTTAATATATCTTTAAATATTATACCTAACTTTAGAGTAAAAAAAATGGCTGCGCTTTAAACTAAACTGAGCGAAGAAGAAATATTGAAACTCAAGATTCTATAGATTCATGAAGATGTTAGCTTCAAACTCTTAAAAGTACAAATTTTAACATGTCGTAAAATAATAGCCTTACCTACGGAGTAAATAAAACAGCGGCACATTAAAACTAAACTGAGCGATGAAGAAAAATTTTTAAAATTTAAAAAAATAGTTCTTGTAACAATTTGCTTTAAACTTTTTAAAACGTATGAGAACGATACGATACAATAAAATAGTACCACTTTAAAATAAACTAAGTGAAGAAAAAATATGATAACTTTTAATTAAAGTCTATGGCCCTAGGATCTGTTAAAGGTGTACGCGGAAGACGTCCTGGTGATGAGTTTTGTTGTATTTACACGCTTAAATTTTAATAATCGCTAATTTGATAACATAACGACCAGCACAAACCGTAATAATTTATTGGTGTATAAATAACCAGAGAAGGTAAATAAAGTTTAAGTGTCCTGTTAAAATTTTGAAATGAATAGGCGGATTATCTTGACAAATAACGGTGGAGTTATAACTGTTTCGGTCGGGCAAAATTGAATCCAGCATTTCGCCTATTAATAACGAATGAGTGGAGGAACAGTAAATTACAATTACCTTAGTAGGAATAATGAGTATCGCATAAATCAATAAAAGGAATACTTAATTCGGGTCGATTCAGCAGCACGCGATCGGATTTATATCCGAAGGGATATTGGAACGAAGCCGCACAAAAATGGTTATTTTCGTGTATTGGCCAAAGGGGGGAAGAGTAGTGGGGACCTTTTTCTCTCTGCTTCTTGCGGTAAGTTAACGTCCATTCGCGCGTGATGAGCTTTAGGGTAGAGGCGAAATCCCCAGCCCTGTAGGAGGGTCTTATTCAACGGTATCTTATCCGATATCAGAAAATGAATGTGGCCGGGGATTCCGGTATTAGATAGATTAGGTACCGTATTTATCTCCTGCTCGCCTCTCTTCAGTGATATACCTTTCCTACCTATCCACCTACCATTGCGGTTGATATTGTTTAGTATGCGGATGCGATAATATAACATAACTGTGTTGCTAGTTTTCCGACCAGCTGATATGTATATCGTCCAGACCGGTAATTAACAATGATTAAGTGCGTTAGGTCAGGGTTGGATTAATGCGTTCCGAACGGCTTATGTATCGATCGATCGGACGAAATAATAATAAACTCCGCAATGTTGATGTATTGGCCGACTGTCGGCAGCGATGATCCAACAGGATCTCTTGTAATGAGATTCAGTGTGGGGAAGGAGTCGGGTGGGGCAACGTATGCAAACTTGCATCTGGGGGGAATCCGAAGAGATCGACATCGACCCGGGTTCGAGTCAGGTCCGTGCCGCACAAAAGGCTAATGAAGCCGCGCGGAAATTAACTCCCAAAGTCAATTTTGTCCGACAGACGCGCGGATATTATGGAACTTCATTCCATTATTTAAATAGATTAAATGGGAAGTGTTCCCATTCCCACTAATTGCCAAGGGAATCACGCGAATTCACTAACCAGACACATCAACAGATTCCTCAGAATCAATTTGCCTTTAAGTTTATTTGCATTAGATAACGGAAAATTTATGTTCCTCCCAAGATATTCAGGATTCAAACGCTCTCTTAGAAATGTTTATAGTCAATATTTTAATTGAACAGGAAATGTTCCTACTTCGTGAATTATTAACGTTTACTAAAAGGGTGATCAAAAATTAACCTTAATGTATCATTAATGTTACTTGTTAGAGTAAGATGAAGGAGAAGTAAAATGGGTCGATGTCGACCAGATTAATCAACGGACACGCTAATTAGTCGAGGAAAAGTCGCCACTTTCTCATCCCGCGGCCCAAATAATAAAAAAAATATATATGCATATCTCGAGAGGAACCATTAATCATCATCATTATGCATTAGTGCCAGGCATAATGTGTTAATACGTGTGTAATTTGAATGGGCACAAAAGGAGCCGGGAGTGCCACATAATCCGATATGAACTATCCATCACGGACATTATACATCTTCTCCCTATTTTCAATCCTGAAAAAAACAACTTTTGAGATGCAAACAAACGAAAATTTACAGGCCATTGCCACCACTCGTGCGTATCGATCATCGGGAATTACGTGATTTTCTCATTATTGCGTTATAAAATATTTCTCCGGGGCGCTAACCGTGCCGTCAAGGATACATAATAAATTTGACAGTGAATTAATAATTCATCCATCATCATGATTGCACCGTTCTAATAGGATTGCGTGCCCAGTTGGGCTTGTGTCTACAACCGAACCAATTGCAGATAATAACATGATGTGCACTTTAAGTATGACATGTTCAACATCTTCTGCAAACATATTACTTTTCGCTCCGGCGTGCATGATTACATTATTCATAAACCACTTGTACTTATTTAAGGCCGCAATTACCGACACCACATCGCCAACGAACGCATGGAAAATCTAATTTTATAAACAATTTTCTGAATTGAATAAAACACGATAACTTTGTTTGTATAACTTGAAAACTTTTTATTGTGACTAGTTTCGACAAATTTAGCTTGTCATTATCAAACACATAGTGAAACTAGTCACAATAAAAAGTTTTCAAGTTATACAAACAAAGTTATCGTGTTTTATTCAATTTACAAAAATGTATAACGAAGTAGAAGCCTCCAACATATATAACATAAACAATTTTCTAATTTTCAGATGTGATATATCAAGTAGTTTCTAGAATAAAGTTAGATTTTACTCTCTTCTAACTTCTCATTAAATCTAATTTTTATTCACATAACTCAAACAAAAATATTTTATA
The DNA here is from genome assembly GCA_963969525.1 of Ontholestes murinus. NCBI lineage: Eukaryota > Metazoa > Arthropoda > Insecta > Coleoptera > Staphylinidae > Ontholestes > Ontholestes murinus. The sequence continues at coordinate 40,404,531 of OZ018396.1, forward strand.
TTATGTTAAAGAGATATTAATTTTAAGTCAAGTTCCTAAGTGATATTTAAAAAAATACCTTAACTGATACTTATTTATGCATAAAGAAAGTTTATCTTGTGAAAATTCATGTCCGAGCTCCTACGTACAAGCAATATTTTAGCTGTCAGCACCGTTCGTTCTTAAGGTGGACAGTTTCGAAGGCAGGAAGCGCGCGAGCTTTCGCAGATTAGATTAAACAAATCGCGAATTCCAGACGCTCGGATAGCAGAAACGGTGACGAGTGATTAAATTATGCAGATGTGATTTATCCGGACAGTTATGGATATAGTTGCACGCGGTCGTAGCAGCAACAATAAACAGTGACGGGCATAATTTTGCGCACTTTTCCCACCTGGAATCGTTTCCGCGCCTAGCCCACAACGCCCATTGTCTCCAATTTAGCGTATTCAGGGTGTCACTGAACCGCCGGCATTCCGGAATTCAGGCACGCCACACGCCGCCACCGATGCTGCTGCTGCTGCTCCTGCTGCAATCGTCGGTGTGGCGGGAAGAGGGGGACTCTTAACAAATATGCGCATTTCCGAGCCCGATCTGCGAAAGCTCATTAGTTAAAGATTTATCGCTTAATTAAGATGGATTGTTTACTCGTGACTAATTACCAGTTTTGTGACAACAAAGGTAATGCCAGGATGGTACAAAAATGTATTCCCACAAAACAACTACTACTAAATGATAATAATTTCGTATAAATAACTTTGGTAATAGTTTGATAAATAGTCACTTCAAATCATTATAATCTTTCTAATTATGCACAAACATCTCTATCCAAAACGTCTACCCTTTTAAACTATCTTCTACTTTTATTATTATTTTTACTTTTTCGTAATCAGAGGAATTATTGTCTGCTTGTTTCCTGTATATCTTCAGAAATTAAGAAGGAATAAACTTCTATCCATCTTAAGACTATAAGATAATTTTATATTATTCAAAATTACCTTAAAAATCTTAGAATTTTTATTAAAAACTTACGAGAAAGTTCTCTTTTTGTTCTTCCTATTTTTGAAAAATATCAATTAACTAAAATTGATTAAAATTTTAAAGCTGCAAAATAACTTCAAACTTCACAATGGTAAAACTTTGGTAAAACAGAGTCATCGTGTCTTCTTCTTCTTCATTAAAAATATATTCTTTTTTCTCAAATTACACAATTTTAAGGAAACAGAAACCTCGAAAGTTGTTTAGATCATAAGTTATCAGGACTAATTAAAGATTGTAGAAAACTTCATAGATTTTAAAGTTAAGTCTTCTGCTCTTCTACTGCACTTTTCTTTTTGATTTAAGATTTATGAATGTACAGTTCTAAAGAGTTATAAACCTTTATAGGTGTTTTTATGCAAATGATGATGATTTAATGAGAATATAGTTGTAATGCGAATTTTAATCCTTATCGTTTCCAAAATTCCTAATAATATCAGTATAAATATTTTCTCTTAGTTATAATGAAATACAAACCTCTACGCTTTCTTTTGATTAAAGGAATTTTAGATGCTTATGTCTTTGCAAGAAGTCTACTCTTGCAAACTATCTTCTACTTTTTATTTGGTAAAGTTTCAGAGGAATTTATTATCTTCATGTTTCTTATATATCTTTAGATAATAAAAACGAATCAACTTCTATCCAACTTAAGTATACAAGATAATCTTATATAAATTTGTCTTCAAAATATTTAATAAAGCTGCAAGGTGTATCTCAGTAGGAAAGCTTTAGCTATTTTTAAAGGTGTAAAAAACTTCAACCTTCACAATATTAAAAGCTGTTTCTAATCAGGAAACTATCAACAGCGACAATTATTAAAATGATAAAGTCAAAACATTAAGTTAGTGTTCCCTGTTGTGCTATGTCATAGTTATTCCAACAAGGGAATCTGAGTGCAACGCTCAGACAATAGATAGCACCTTAACCCTCCGGTTGACGGGTGGATTCAGAATCACCCCATTAGACTGGTTGGGTCTCTCAGACCCAAAATTTGTTTAATTTTTTTCTTAATAACACATTAATATGCGCCAGTTTCAGGTATCGATTTGTTAACCTGCTCTATTTTGCACTGCTAAGAGTAAGAATAAAAATACGAAAATACGAAGAAACATTAACTTAGAAGTTCCTTGTTTTTAAAAAGTTAGATGTAATGCAAATTTTCAAATGAAATGAGTGTACATAAATTTGACACACAAAATATTGAATGGAAAATCTCGTTAATCAAATTTTGCCGCACATTGTTTTGTGTGTTCCAAACAAATACAGCAACCACAAATCTTGCACGAATATCTTGATTTTCCATCCTTGCAACTCTTTCGAGCAGCTGAAGTCGTCGGACTAAGCCACCAGAGAATTTAGCCACTGATAGCCTTATATTCGTGGTAGATTTGGCATTCTCGCTCGTAGTTTTCTATCACTAAGTCTTTGTCCAAATTTTTCAAAAATAGTCGTCTGCTTTTTGCAAATTCTCCATTTGGATTGTTCGTTTATTTATTATGAATTCATGGATTACTCCTACGTTGAGCATGTCGAAAAATCCACCAATGGCCATCTTCTTGTATTTCGAACTACATTGTAACCATTCTGTCGACTACATCGACACCGCTTTTTGTGGTATTGTAGAATGTAAGTAACTAGTTTTTTATTATCACTATATTTTCGTCTAATTTGTCATAGTGCATTAATGATACAAGTAATATATTCTTTGACATTTTTGGGACATTTGAAGTAAGTGTCATATCGGCATGGAATGCAAAAAATTAAGACTTTACAGGTCTATCTTTAACATTTTTTACAACCTTCGATCCATGATAACATTCAAAAATTAAGACTTTACAGGTCTATCTTTAACATTTTTTACAACCTTCGATCCATGATAACATTCCTTCCAGCATATATCTCCAAATTTAACGTGTAAAATCCACTTGATCTCATATTTGTTGGGTTTATTTGAAATGCAGATACAAAAGCCACATCTTTCACAAAATCCAAACAACATTTCATCTAGACTATTGACGAAACGTATATACTTTATCAGAAACATAAATCTTCGTTGATATAAGCTAGCAGGAAATAATTAGAACCCTAAACCCTCCTCGGACCAAAATTCGTTTAATTATTTTCGCCCCCCATGCTGAGAACCGGCCAAATACACCAAACCGATAAACGTCTTTGTTTCCACTTTATTAGTAAGTTCAAAGTCGTATTTATTCTTCTATCTTGGTACTATTTTTTGAATATACAAGTTGGTATTGTCGACAACTGCTGCCAAAATTTCATCAAAAAATAACATACGGCACTGAACTGGCGTGTTTGCGTTTCTAGCACCTGCACGAACACCAGGCAATTGGGTAATGATATTTTGCTGCCTTGTTCCAGGCCAACGAGTTTGAACAAGGCATGCTTTTTTCACTTGGTTTCATCTCCTCCATAAAAACACGGAGATCTGGAGGTTGTTCTAAAAGTATCTGATTGGTTTCCATCTTCATCTGGTTCTTCTTGCTCATTATCTATAGCGTGTTCGCTAATTTTGTTTTGGGCACCTTCGACTTCGGAGTCAAATGTTTCAGAAACGTCCGGGGTTGGTATTTCATCGTAAAGTGCCCGTAGTCTTAATAATTTTCCTTTCATAAGCATCCATCTCGCCAAATGGAAAACACGCCTTCCACTTCCACTTCCAATAGAGATTAAACCAAAAAATATAATGATGCTTTCTATAGTACGAACCAAGTTCATAAAGAACAAAAGATAAACTATTTAGAGTAAGAAAGGTAAATCCCCTAAACTCGAGATAAAAGTTTGCTAATATGCAAAACACTCAGAAACTATAAACAATTGAAATTTAGGGACTTACCCATATGCAAAAGATTCTACGTGAATACTCATAGACTAGTGCAAGGTCCTAAGAAAGTTTTATGCCTAAAAACGACACAAAATTAGTCCCTTTAAAATTGGAAAAAAAATGTAGGCAAAAAGTTACATGAATACACGGGTTGGGTCTCTGACCAAATCCCATCTGACAGCCAAACGACAGATTACAAATAAAGACAAATTAAGGAATACATGACTTTATTAAAGTTAGGAAGGTACCAATAAGCTAAAGAAATTATTTAAAAAATACAACAAAAATTTCTGCCTGGGCCTCACAGACCCAGTCCGTCAACCGGAGGGTTAAGGGTATTATCTTGCCTTTCTGTTTATACCAAGAGCTAAAATTTCCCTGTCTTCAACTACACTAGGCTATTGGGATTCAAAATACGAGGGTGAATCAAATATAAACCGGATTTAGTTTAAAAAAAAATGTTTTATTTTTCTACATAGCCTCCGCTTTTATGTATACATTTTTCCCAGTGAAGTTGAAGTTTCTTGTTGCCATTATGGAAAAATGTATCTGTCGTGTATTCACCCAATTGCTCACAAACGATTCCATATCTTGGTGACTTTGAAAACGGCGTCCTCCCAATTCGTCTTTGAGTGGACCAAACATATAAAAGTCACACGGGGTCAAGTCGTAACTATATGGCAGGTGTTTCAATATTTCCCAATTAATTTTCTCTAATTTTTCTCAGGTTAAAGCATCTGTGAGTGGCCTAGCGTTGTCCGTAGATAGCAAAACGGTTCGCTTTATGATCTTCCATCAATAGGCGAGGAACCCACATTGCCGACAATTTTCTGTAGCGCAACTTATTGGAAATTACTAATTGAGCACTTCAATTTCGTATACAGCAAGTCGAGGGTCAGTTTCAATCAGCTTACGGATAGCACAAATGACGTTTTGTATTTTTTGTGGCTACTTAAAATTTTTGTATGCCATTTGTAGACTTGAGTTTTCGAAAGAGCATTATCGGCGAACTGTTCAGTTAGTCGACGAAAAATTACGCCTCCCCGCACCAAAAATGTAATAATTTTATAATGCGTTGCTCAACAGCCTTATGTACCTCGTGCTCAGACATGGTGCTACTGGCGGCAATAAGCATTAGTGAACCAAATCGGCATTCTTCCCTCCCCTTAATAAATATCTCCAACAAATTCAACGGTACCCCGCATAACACTTCACTTAGAGATAAAAATAGAAATCTGCTTTATATTTGATCTACCCTTGTAGATCGAATTTTTGTTGACAGAAAACAAAAATTCAATAAACCACTAGAGTTTTTTTTTTATTATAAGTGATAATAATATAATATTCTTATATTGTGTAATATTTTTAAAAATTTAGATTTCAGAGGACTTGCGGACGCAATTTTGCTTCAGATGATAGAATTCTCTGCCAGTAAAGTATGTTTACCATATCAGCAATATTTTGGCTATTATTGGCATATTTATGACTACTTTAAATGTTGCTATTCTAATGAGATTTGATTGTCAAATTGGGAATATAGTTGCAAAATAGTTTTTAAATCTATGTTGTTTCCAAAATCTTGTCTTCTTCTTAAAACAAGATCTAATAACAATATAAATATTTTTTTATATGTTCTAATGAAATACAAATATTCTTTCACATTCGTATCGTATCGTAAGTGATTTAAAGAGGATATAGTTGTAGAAGTTGCATTGTTTCCAAAATTGTATATCTTCTGCTTAAAATAACGTTTAATTTTTCAATACAATACTAGAAAATTTTTGCTGCCAGTTTGATTTTTTAAGAAAACTTTCAACTTCTATAGCTTCAAAAGTTCTAAAATAAATATGTTTATTACTTCCAAAATACAAAGTATAAACTTATTTGACCGAAAATGACGAAGAAATTATTATCAAAATCGTGTACTCTCTACCCTTTTTAATTTTTGTTTCAAGATAAAAGTTAATCAGAGCATAAATTTAAAAAAAAATCACAACATGTATTTTTGTTTCTTTGTCCAAATTGATAATACACAGTAGGAGAAAATTTACTTTGAACGTTGCAAAATCTAAATTTTTTGTTAATAAGTTACAACGTTCAAAATACTTTTTAATGAAGATGATGAGGAATTGGTTGATCTAAAAACTATAATTTAGATAAAAAAATTGATTTCAACGTAGGAAAAATTTTTAAGGTACATATAATTATATAATTATTACGGAATTATGTAATATTATATTATTTATAAGTTGTACACAGTATTATAAGTTATGAATTTTCCTGTTTTAGTTTTTCTGTTGGGAAATAAATTTATTTATTATTATTTATTATTATATGTAGTAATGTAATTTTAGATCGAAAGGGTATAGTTGAAGAAATACTTCTACCACTATAGTTTCTAAAATTAGAAAGTATAGGTACATTTTTTTCTTGTTCAAAACTCACTAAATAAAGTTACAGAAAATGTTCAACACCCATAGCATCGAAAGTTGCAAAATAAATATATTACACCAAAATACAACGCATAATAAGTTTTTTAATCGAAAATGATGAAGAAATGATTCTGTACTCTTTATGATTAAAAATGATAAAAACATGCAAAAGTTTATGAGGACATAATTCTTTAATTCTAAAGTTCTAAAAATTACAAAATCTATATTTGTTTCTTTGTCCAAACTGATAAATATATAGTTTTTGAAAATTAGCTTTTTAATTTTGCAAAATCTATTTTTCTATTTCAAAGTTGCAACGTTTTTAATGAAAGTGATGAAGAATTAGTTTTTCATAACCTTTAACTTTTTGATTTTGAAAAATGTATAGTATGTACATAGTAATATAATTTTAGATCAAAAGTGATAAGGGCATAGTTGGAAAAATACATCTTCCTCTAGAGTTTTTAAATTTAGAAAAAGTAGCTTTTTTTCTTGTACGAAACTCATAAAATAAAGTTACAGAAACATTTCAACATCTATAGCTCTAAAAGTTGCGTAATCAATATTTTTATTAATCCCAAAATAAGTTTTTTTATCGAAAATGATTTAAGAAATAATTGTCCAAATCCTGTGCTCTTTATAGTTTCCCAGAATTGAAAATATAAAACGTTTTCAAGTAATAGGGACATAATTGCAGAAAATCTTCAATTTGTAAGGTCTGAAAATGACTAAATATATTTTTTGTTTAAATTTATTCACTACGTTTTTGGTCCAGTGTTACAAAATTTGAAAGTCAAAAGTGATGGAGAATTAATTGCAGGAAAATTTGAACCTCCTTAGTTTCTAAAGTTAAAATATGCCAAAATTTTTGAGATGGTAACTGATGAGGAAATAGTTATAAAAAATAACCTTAACCTCCATAGTGTAATATATATATATATATATATATATATATATATATATATATATATATATATATATATATATATATTATTTGTCCAGAGTTTTAAAGTCAAAAAGATTGAATGATTGAAAGTGATGCAATCCAACCTTATTAATATATTTTTCTGGATTAATAATCCTGGTAGGAGGATATGAAAAAGCTGAAGTTTTAAGTTGTTGTTTGAGTGCAATGAAAGTTTACTGGTACCTGCTATGAAATTAGTCCAACATGGTATGGAATTGTTGACCTATTCCGATTTAATAGAATAAAAATACAAATATTTACACAGTTAATCTAAATTAACAGTTGAATGAGATTATCGCACCAATTTGGAATCGTTGGTCCGCAAAGTAGGTTAAATTAATAGTAGGGAATTTCCTACCACAAGCTTAAGAAACCTCTGCTTAGCAATCTTTGTAGCAAGTTCTCAAAAATGTAAAGTTGAAAGATATTTTTATTTTTCTGAATGTGTTTTTTTTAGCACAAAATTGACTAAACATAATTTATTTTCAGTAGCTTACAAAATCAAATTTGTTATTCACGAAATATTCTAATGAAGTGATGAAGAAATAGTGGCTAAAACACATCAATAGCTTCAATAGGTTAATAATATAATAGTTTTTTAGGTCGATGAGGACATAGTTAAAGGAAAAATTGAACCTTAATAGTTTATATGTTCAAAAGTATTAAAAAAGCTTTATATAAATATTTGATTCAACAAACACTTCTTCATTACAACATCAATTTTGATGATAAGACATATTTTATAGCATCAAAAGCTACAGTTATTAAATGCTATACACTAATAAATACAAGTTTTCATGATAAAACCAGTCCTCTACAGTTGAGAGAGTTATAATAAGTTATTATTAAACAGGCGGTCCTTGCGTTCGAGGCGCAAATTCCAGTCAATCCCGACTACCTGCCATCAGGAGATACGTCTCTTTCACTATTGCAACAAAAGACCCGGTAACAATAGCCTCTACCGCCACCGCCACCCTCACCCTCGCCCTCCACTCATAATCTTCGACTTAATAAAAGCAAACAGTAAATTTCACGGACTTCAGAGGCATTCCCGTGTTGCTCCTCCGTAATCAATAGCCGTTTTTCGTGAGATAATCCTACCCCCCTACTACCAGCGCCGCCTTGTATTAATGGGACCTAATTCCATCCAGATTTATCTAAACTCCAATTAAATTCAATAAAATGCAACAAACAAAAATCGCGCTGCTTCTAAAGTGGATTCACAAATTACTATTTCCACCCAGGGGGCGTAATAACGTTTGAATGTGTTGTTACGCGGCGAATTTATGAGTTCACTTGCGACTGTTGCTAATGAATATACATTAAGCGGACTTAAGAATCGCACGGACTTGAGAAGTTTATTGTTGCGCAAATTGGAATTGGGTCGTTCCGTGAATTTATCGTTTCGGGAAGTAATCGATAAATTAATGGATTTCAATGGAGTTTAATAAATGGATTGTTGAGATTTAATCGCTGCGAGGAAACAGTTTTATCCAGAAATTACAAAGCATTTCTTAGAAAATAATATTTAAATCATTGATTTAGAAATATGATTGTATGTTAAAAATTAAAAATCGGCCTTATTATGGATACTTGCGGTATAACGTATTTATAAATTATATATTTAAATATCCTCTACGGTTTAAAAAAAACACGTTTCTGTAAATTAAATTAAAAGCTATGTTTAAATGAATATGTAGGTTGGATAGGTGGATCCACCCTTCAATTTCTATAATAGAAACTTATGCTTAAAAATTGTTTTACAAGATTTACCAAAAAAATATTTTAGGTATTTACAAACTTTTTATGATCAAATATATATATCCAGTATGACGTAAATAAAAATATTGGAGGGTGGGATAGTGGCCACCCGCCCACCCTACATATACGTATTAACTTCAGTCACGTTCACATGCTAGACTTCATAAAAAAAAAACAATAGCAATATCACTGTTGACATAAATAGAAATTTTTGAGAAGTGTTCGAATACAAACATAACTCCATATGGAAGATATTTGGATTGTCTTTGAACCCACGAAATAAAAAAAAAACAATTGCCATTGAATTGAATTCCAAATCGTCCAAAAACATAAAATTCTAATTTTATTATTATAAGTTCTTTTCAGTTATAGTTTTTAAGATAATCCAATACGTTTTAATCTTCCCTTTGAAAAAAATTCTAAATATTTTGGTGACGTGAATTTAGAAACAGTTGCCATCTACTTGAAACATTCCAAACCCATTAAAAATATACTAAAATTTCTAGTTTAAGTAATTTTATAATCTCTCTAGTTATAGTTTTTCTGATAATTCAATTTAATAACACCTTTACATTTGAAACAATTTCTAAATATTTTTTCGACGCAAAAGAAAATAAAAACAATTGCCGACTTCAAACTTTCTAAATCCATCATAAACATATTTAAAAGTGAAATCCTAGTAATTTTGGAATCCACTCAGTTATGGTTTTTAATATAATCCAATTTGATTGTAGCTTTCCATTAGGGGAATTTTCTCAAAATTTTGGCGAGATGATGTAAATAAAAAACAATTGCCATCGACTTAAAACTTTCTAAATTTAGAATGGAACAAAGTAAAAATCGTAATTTAAGTAAATTTAATATTCCTCCAGTAAAAGAAATGGGATAACCAATTGTAATTACAGCCTTTTTTTGGGGAGGTTTCTTAATATTTTGGAGTCGTGGAAAAAATATTGGAACAATTTCTACCGCTCCGAAACTTTCTAAATCTAAAAATAAATGTACTTTGAATAATTTTAAAACCTCTCGATTTACAGTTGTTGAGATAATCCAATGGAATTACAGACCTACTTTTGAAAATATCTTAAAAAGATTAATTAACTTCTCACTTAACCCGTGGTGAAATAATTGAATCACATAACTTTTTGAGAATGACCATCGGTCGAAACCAAGTCTTAATTAATCATTTTATTATGAACATCTTAAATATTTTAAAGATGTAGATAAAATATTTAACAAGATTGCAAACAACTTGAAATTTTCTAAATCCATCCAAACTGTATTAAAATTTTAGTAATTTCAGAATGTAGCAGTTATAGTTTTTAGGATAAACCAATATGAATTTAAGCTTTAATTTGGGGAAATTTTCTAATGATTTTTGTGACTCGAAAAAAAAACATTCTAAATCACTTAAAATATAATATATCGGATAATTCAATGTGATCATTGTGATCCCCTTTACATTTGAAACAATTTCAAAATAATTTTGTTACATGAAAAAAAAAAAATTAAAAACAATTGCCGACTTCATACTTTTCAAATCCATCAAAAACATATTTAAATCCAAGTAATTTTAGAATCCACTCAGTTATGTTTTTTTTAATAATCCAATGTAATTAAAATCTTACTTTTTGAAAATTTTATAAATATTTTGGAAAGGTAGATAAAATATAGAAATAATTACTATCGATTTAGAGCTTTTTAAATCATTAAAAAAATATTCAAATTGCTAATTTTAATTAATTTTCTAATCCCCCAAAAAATAACTTTCAAGATAATCCAATGTGATTTGAGCCTTAATTTAGGAACATTTTCTAATGATTATGGCGACGTGAAAAAAAATAGGAACTTTGCCATTGCCATCTACTTGAAACTTTCTAAATCCATAAAAAAAAACATTCAAAATTTCAATTTTGTTAATTCCAGAACTTCTCAAGTTATAGTTTTTGGAACAATTCAATATAATAATATTTCTATTGAAGAATTTTTTAAAGACTGTCGAAATAAAAAAATATCGAAGAATTGACATGGACTTGAAACTTTCTAAATTTAGACGTACTTAATATCGTAAGTAATTTTAGAATTTCCTCATTTATAGTTTTGGGAATAATTAAAAATTATTACTGCCTTGTTTTTAAAAATTTCGTAAATATTTTGGAGAGATGGAAAAAATATTTTAAATCAGTGCCAACGTCTAAATCTATCAAAAACTTATTCAAAATTTCTATTTTATTAATTTCAGATCTCCTCAAGTTATAATTTTTGGAACTATCCAATATAATTACAATCTTATTTTTTGTAGATTTGGTAAACATTTTGAAGACGTTGAAAAAGTATAAAAACAATTGCTGTTGACCTAAAACTTTCTGAATCTAAAAAATATATACTTAAATTTCAAATTTTACCAATTTTATATTCGTTTCGTTATACTTTTTGGGATAATCCCATGTGTTACAGATTCACTTGAAAATCTCCTAAATAATTTAGAGATACAGAAAAAAATTCTTAAAACTTTCTAAATCTAGAAAATTAATTTTAGAATCTCCCAGTTATTAGTTTTTATGATAAACCAATGTGATTTAATAATAAAAATGGATTAAAGTCCTTTGCGTTGTAGAAAATGTCTTACTTGACTTAACAATGTGATTTAATCCTTAATTTAGGATGAAAAATTTTCTTAAGAGTTTGGCAAAATGAAACAATATCAAAAGAATTGCCGTCAATTTGAGAAGTTCTAAATCTCGAAGAAAAGCTACTAGAAATTGTAATTTTAGAATTTATGAGATCATTTTTATTGATGTGGAAAAAATATTTTGAAACAATGCCAAGGTCTTAAAACTTAATCTATTAAAAATATAGTTAAAATTCCAATTTTAATGATTTTATATTTCTACAGTTATAGTTTTTGAGATAAATCAATAAACTTTCTAAAGATTTTAGCGAGGTGAAAAAAAAAAATAAACAGTTGCCATTTACTTTATACTTTCCAAATTTTAGAATCATGTAGTTGTAGTTTATAAGAAAAAACAATGTGACTCTAGTTTTAATTTAGAAAAAATATCTAAAGATTTTGTCGACGTGAAAAAATAGGGAAAATGTTGCTATCTACTTATCTGATACTTTCCAAATCCATAAAAAAAAACACATTATAAATTCCAATTTTAGTAATTTTAGAATCCTGTACTTATAGTTTATAAGACTGGTTTGCCAGTAACAAATTGTTTTTAAATAACTCTAAATCTGTTGAAGTATTATTCACACTCAGAGAGCATAACTCCAGCTTTGACAATAATACAAAATTTCTAGGAGTCCATTTAGATTCCACTCTCAAATGGGACATTCACGGTAATGAAGTTGCCAAAAAGATGACAAAGGGAATATACTGTCTGCGTAATATTTCTAAATCAGTATCCACAGACGTAATAATTAGCGCATATTATGGACTATGCCATTGCCATCTAACATATGGTATCCTAATCTGGGGTCATTCAGCATCGCAACACAGACTATTTTCCTTACAAAGAAAGGCAATAAGGATAATAGATAATTTAGGTTTTAGGGATGACTGTAAAAATTCGTACTCCAAACTTAAAATACTGACATTACCTGCTATATATATTTATCAGTGTCTTTGTTATGTTAAGTCTAACATACATAAATATAAAACACGAAATAATACTAATTATGTATTGCGAAATAATAATGAATTAGATATTCCGCAATTACGGCTTATCAAGTCACGTGTAAGTGAAAATTATTATGGTCCCAAATTTTTTAACAAACTAAGCATAACTTTGAAAAACATGCCTTTAAATGTATTCAAAACAACGATTAAAAATTTATTAATACAAATTGTTCCGTACAACTACAATGATTTTTTTGAAAGTACTTTAATTTAAGACCCTTATTCATATTCATATTTATAATTAATTTTTCCTTTTCCCTTAGCTAATAAGTTTGTTAAATTATATGCATAATCTTAATTGTAAATATATGTTTAGATATTACTTTATTTTTAAGAACTAATATATTATGTTTGTATTTTGACCTGTGTAAAACGTACTTGTTAACACACCAATATTAAATAAATAAATAAATAAATAAATAAAAGAAAAGCCAAAAGTTTTTAACTTAGAAAAAAATTCTAAACATGCAAAAAACAATTGCTAAAAATCTCATTTTTTAAATATATCAAAAACATATTTAAAATTCTAATCTAAGTAACTTTAGAATCCCTTTAGTTATAGTTTTTGGAATTAACATTTTCAACATATTTTGGAGAAAAAGAAATTAAAATAATTGCCTTCGACTTGTTTTTCGAAATCCACCAAAAATATACTCAATGTATCAATTTAGTAATTTTAATATACTTCAGTTAAAGTTATTGGAATAAACCAATAATATTTAAACCTTAATTTTGAAAAATTAACTAAAGATTTTGGCGACGTGAAAAAATACAATTGCCATCAACTTAAAAATTTCCAAATTCATTAGTAACATACCTTTCTAATTTTAGTAACCTTACAGAAACAATTGCTACCTACTTGAAGCTTTCTAAATCCACCAACAATATACTCAGAATTAAAAGTTTGGTAATATTGGTATACCCCATTTATAGTTTTTGGGATAAACCAATGTGATTTAGATTTTAATTTAGGAAAAATCTCTAAAGACTTTGGCGATATATAGAAACAATTACAAATCAATTAAAAACTACTCAAATTTTTAATTTTAGTAATTTCAAAATTCCTCTAGTTGTAATTTTTAAGTTAATTAGATGTGATAATAGCTTTACTTTTGGAGAATTTCCTCATGATTTTGGCAATATGAAAAAATATATTAAAAACATTTTCCATCGACTTTAGACTTTCTAAATTTGGAAAAATATATACTAAAAATTGTAACTTTATAATTTTCAGAATTCCTCCAGTTATAGTTAAGACTTACAGAAAGTATAAAAGCAATTGTTATTGACCTTAATCTTTCTAAATCTAAAAAAAAATGTACCTAAATTTCCAATTTTAGCAATTTTATAATGGTTTCGTTATAGTTTTTGGAATAATCCCATTTGATTACAGCCTTACTTGAAAATCTTCTAAATATTTTAGAAATATAGAAGAGACATTTTAAAATTTGCCAACGACTTAAAACATTCTAAATCTATCAAAAACATATTGAAAATGTTATTTATAGTAATTTTAGAATCTCCCAGTCATTAGTTTTTATGATAAAACAATGTGAATTAATTATTTATTTTGAAAAAATTTAAAAAAAATTGCGAAAAGTAAAAATTGCCATCTACCGGACTCTTTCTAAAACTAATAAAAATAACCTAAATTTTCATATTTTGGTAACTTTAAAATCCTACTATTTATAGTTTTTGGAATAATTCTTGCCTTACACTCAAAACATTTTCTGAATATTTTTTCATCGTGAAAATATAAAAATAATTGCCAACGTCTTTAAACTGGCTACATCTATCAAAAACATATTCAAAATGTAAATATTAGTAATTTTCCAACCCCTGCAGGTATAGTTTTTAGAATAATTCTATGTAGTAGATTTACTTTTGGGAAATTTTCTCAAGATTTTGTCGATATGAAAAAATATTAAAAAACAATTGCTAGCGACTTGAAACTCACAAAATTTGAAAGAAGGAAAACGTACAAATGATTGTAATTTTAGTAATTTTAGAATTATTCCACTTTTGGGATAATGCAATGTTTGCTGACTTTTTGAAAAAATTCCAAATAATTTAGACATGTGGAAAAATTATAAAAAACAACTGCCATTAACTTATAGCTTTCTAAAATCATCCAAACTGAAAATTGCAATTTTAATATTTTTGAATCCCTCCACTTACAGTTTTTAAGATAGTCCAGGTCTTGTCTGAAAAATGTTCTAAATACTGTGCTGACTTGTAAAAAATGTAAAAACATTTGCCATCTCCCTGAATCTTTCCAAATCCATCAAAAGATGTTAAACATTTTAATTTGAGTAAATTCTGAATCTCTCCACTTATAGTTTCAAAAAAAAAATCCAATATTGAGAATTTCAGATTTCAATTTCAAGGCGATGTGAAAATATATAAAAACAATTGCCATCGATGTGGGGCTTTCTAGATCCATTAAAAATATGCTCAAAATACTAGTTTTTGTAAATTTAATTTATTAAATCCCCCAGTCATAGTTTTTTTGTGATAAGGAAATTTTCTCTCGATTGTAATGATTTGTAAATATAAATGTTTAAAAAAACTTACTATAAAATATAATTTTATTAAATTTAGTATTCATTTAATTATATGGTTTCGAATAATCTAGAATAATTACATTCCAATTTTTTGAAACATTTTTAAATATGTTGGAGACGTAGAAAAAATATAAAAACAAATGCCACCGACTTGAAGTTCTTAAAATCCGCTAAAAATATACTCAAAATACTAATTTTACTAATTTTACAATACTAAAGTTATAGTTTTTGGAATAAATGAAAGCGATTTTAATGATAACTATGAAATATTTTCCAGATATTTTGGTGACGTGAAAACAATATGTAGAAACAGTTGCTACCTACTTAATATTTTCTAAATTCTTAAAAAAAATATATTCAAAATTACGATTTTAGTTATTTTAAAAATTTAGCAATTATAGTTTTTTACAATAATCTATTATAATAATATCTTGACTTTTGTCAAATTTTCTCAACATTTTGGCGATATAAAAAATTTGAAAATAATAGCTATTATCAATTTGGAACTTTTAATATCTACAAAAAAATATGCTCGATTTGTAAGTTTAGTAATTGTAGAATTCATTCATTTACAGCTTTTGGGATAATCCAATGTAATTAGACTTATTTTTTCGGAAATTTTCAAAATATTTTGGTGATGTGCAAAAAATATAAAAACAATTCACAACGACTTCAAACTTTCCAAATCCATTAAAACATATTTAAAATTATAATTTGGGTTATTTTAGTTTCCTTCTAGTAATAGTATTTGTGATAAAAACCAATGCGATTTAAGCTTTAATTTAGAAAAACTTTCTAAAGATTTTGGCGACGTGAAAAAAATATAGACTCAGTTGCCATCTACTTAAAGCTTACAAAATCCATTAAAAACATACTCAGATTTCTGATTTTAGCAATTTTGGAATTGCACCCACATTTAAAACGTTTTCTAAATATTTTGGCGACATGAAAAAAAATATAAAAATAATTTCCAACGACTTTTCTAATCTATCAAAAACATACTTAAAATTCTAATTAGAATATTATTTATTATTTATTTATTAACATCTTTGTACTTCTTTCTAACTTAATATTACAAAATTTATAATATAAAATATGTAAATATACTTAAAATTTTATTCGAAAGGAGGACGGGCGGAGTTCTCTTCATTGAAAGTTCTTCCACTCAAACCCATGATTCTATACCATTAATATTGCTCCAGAACTTTTTGTAGTATGATTTTATATTTTTAATGCTTGTATAAAGCATATTTTGGTCTTTTATAAGACATACTTTAATAACATGAATAATAAATAAATAAGCTTCACTTTTTGATAATTTTCTCAAGATTTTGGAAAAAAACATATAAAAAAATCTTCCACTTAAATTTAAATCTAGAAAATAAACATAGTAAACAATTGGAATTTTAGATATTTTATAATATTATAACTATGGTTTTTGGGATAATCCAATGTAATTACAGAATCATTTTCGAAACTTTTGTAAATGTTTTGGAGGTGTGAAAAAGAATAAATACAATTGCCATCTACTTGAAACTTTCCAATTTCACAAGAAATATACTTAAAATAGTAATTTTAGTTATTTTACAATTCCTTCAGTTACAGTTTTTTTAGATAAACCAAAGTAATTGCAGCCTTACTTTTCGAAATTATGTAAATGTTTTGTAGGCAAGGAAAAAAGATAAAAACAATTGCCAACGACTTAAAATATTCTAAATTCACAAGAAACATGCGTAAAATATTAATTTTTGTAATTTTAGAATTCCTCCAGTTATAATTTTTAGGATAATCCAATGTAATTACAGCCTTAATTTTTGAAAATTTTGTAAATGTTTTGGAGGCGTGGAAAAAAATATAAAAACAATTGCCATCCACTTGAAACTATCCAAATATACAAAAAATACTTAAATTAGTAATTTTAGTAATTTAAGAATCCCCCAGTTATAGTTTTTGGTATAATCCAACGTAATTAAAACCTTATTTTTTTAAAGTTTTGTAAATGTTTTGGAGGCGCGGAAAAAATATAAAAATAATTGTTATCGAGTTGAAACTTTATAAATCCACAAGAAACATTCTTAAAATATTGATTTAGTTATTTTAAAATTTCTTCCGTTATAATTTTTGGGATAATCCAATGTAGCTTTAATTTTCGAAAATTTTGTAAATGTTTTGGAGGCGTAGAAAAAATATAAAAACAATTAATATCAATTTTAGGAATTTGACAATTCCTTCAATTATAACATTTAGGATAGTCTAAAGTAGTTACAGACTTAATTTTTGAAAATTTTGTAAATGATTTGGAGACCTGGAAAAAATATTAAAAATATTCTCATCGAATTGAAGCTTCCAAAATTAAACAAAAATATACTCAAAATACTAGTTTTAGTATTTAGAATTCCCCACATATAATTTTTACATTATTTTATCTCAATGGGATTTAAGCCTTAATTTAGGAACATTTTCTAGAGATTTTGTGGAGGTGTAAATATCAAGAAACAGTTGCAATCTACTTGAAGGTTTTTAAATCCATTAGAATAATGGTTGCATGTCTAATATTAGTAATTTTAGAATCTCTTCAGTTACAGTTTGTGGAATTATTCAATGTAATTACTCACGAAAAAATGATTATTTTGGTGACGTAACAAAATATAAAAACAATGATAATTTCTGAGTGACTAGGTATGAGATGAAAGTGATAGGATTGGGGGGGGGGCGAAAGGCTGGTGAAAGAAGTGTGGAGAACGTGTGTGGGAGTAGGAGAGAGTGGTTGGAGAATAGGGAGGAGAAAAATGTATGAAAGAGCAGGTGTATCTGAAAGTTTGGTAAATGAGTGCTTGGAAAAAGATGAAGGTAAAATGGGATGAAGTGGAAAAGCAGGAGCGTCAAGGGTGTATTGAGAGGAGTGGGTACAACCCTCTTTATAAAAGTTGGCAGGTACATGGGAAGATACCTGGGTACCTAGCAAATTGTACATTAAACAGAGGGCAGAAGGTAGCAATGGTTAGGGCTGGGTGTGGCTCGGAGGAGAGATGAAGAAAAGTATGGATGGGCGAAGAGTATGGTAGGTGTGTGCTGTGTGGGAGTGGGAGAGATACATGGAGTCATTTAGCGGAGGAGAGTAAGAAGATACGGGAGGAATGGATGCATGGGAGTAGACGGATAGAGGAGTGGATGCGAGAGGACGGGGCTGGCGTAAAGATTGTGATGACATTAGGGAGGGAGAGGGAGAGGAGAAGAAGGATCTAATACACGAGTTAATAGGGATTAAATATTTAGTTTGGAATTGTGGTTATTTGTATATATACTAAGTTTATGGATGCCAATAAAGGTCTTTATTTTTTTTGATAATTTCGTCGTCTGAAGAAGAAATAGTGTGTCGAAACAATTTTTTCGAAAAACAAAATAAATATTTAAAAGTGTTATCGTATTTCATTTACGAAAAGTTACCAAACTAAATAATTATGTAAAGTTTAAAAAACTATCAGCCTCAACAATTCAGTTATAAAAACAATTTATAATGACCCGAAAATTTCTAAATTAATCAAAAACATATTTAACATTCTAATTTAGGTTATTTTTGAATCTGGTAGAAATTTTTATAATAATCCAATATGATAATAGCTTTACTTTTCTGGCGATATGAAAAAAATATATAAACAATTGCTATT
This sequence comes from Ontholestes murinus, assembly GCA_963969525.1. Classification (NCBI taxonomy): domain Eukaryota; kingdom Metazoa; phylum Arthropoda; class Insecta; order Coleoptera; family Staphylinidae; genus Ontholestes; species Ontholestes murinus. Next base: position 40,423,467 of record OZ018396.1, read on the forward strand.
CTAAATCCACAAGAAATATACTTGAAATTGTAATGTTAGTAATTTTAAAATTCTTCCAGTAATAGTTTTTCGCATGATCCAATGTAACTACAGTCTTAATTTTTAAGAATATGTTTAATATTTTGGAGACGTGAAAAAATAATTGCCAACAACTTAAAACTTTAAAACTACGTCAACAGCATATTTAACATTCTAATTTTAATAATTTTAGAATCTTTCCAGTTTTTGTAATAATCTGATGTGAAAATAGCTTTAATTTTGGAAAATTTTCTAAATGTGTTGGCGATGGGAAAATAATTGCCATCGATATAAAATAACTTGTAATCACTTTCTCTACAGTTTATTGTTATTGTGGTAAATGTACATTTTGTTTGCGATTCAAATATTTTTAATAGCTGCACAAGAACTCTTTTTTTTCTAAAAGAAACATAATTAAAATTGTAAATTAAAATGCTTAGAGTTATAGTTTTTGGGATATTCTAATGTATTTACAGTCTATTTTTTAAGAATTTTCTAAATATTTTGTTGTCTTCAATAAATTTGATTGATATTTTCACCATTGATTCTGTTTTAGTTTCCTAAACATAAATTAAATTTAAGTAGATGATTTTATATTCTCTGACGTAGTTTATAAGTGGTGGGTGGGTGTCCACTATCGTATCCTTCAATTTTCTTATCATAAATATTATATAAGAAATGTTTACGTATTACATTCAGATCAAATTTATATTCAGGAATGTACTTCATGCAGGGAAAATAAAATTTTATTAGCGCATTTTCTAAATACAAATAAAAATCGAACTGCGCGCAATGTTTACTCGTAATACAAAAGTTGATGATCTCTACCGTTTTTTCGCCCCATGCCTCTATTTAGTTATCGTTTATTATTTGTGCGAGTATTTGTATTGTCGAGATGAAAAGCTATATAAGAGGATATATTGAATATCGCGATGTTTACCTGTACGCCAGGTACATACAATATTTGCTCGGGATGATCATACGCCTTTGTATCAAATATTGATTTTTCATTGTGATGTAAGACACGGTACGGTGTTGCTGGCACAGAGAGAAAACCGGCAGGCAGTAACAGGAGGATGGGTGGATGTGGAGAAGCTGAAGCAGCAATAAACAGTAAGGCCCTCGAGGAGGACAAGAAAGTTGGAGGATTTGAAGAAAAGCGGATGAAAGTTGTTGTTTTCATATTTAATATTAATCGCCGATGTATAAAATATATAAAAATAATTTCATATATATATATATATATATATATATATATATATATTGTGGTTTTTTATGGTCGGCATTTTTGAGGAGTTTCAATTCGGGCAGGATGAAATGCTGGAAATGAACTGTGATTGTGACGTCCTGTGGGTGCAAGTGAGAGGGTTCTCACGAGGGAGACATCCCGGATACTGCAATCAGTCACATTAGTCGTAAGGAAGGGCCCAGGTTTGGGGCTTCGACCCCGCACTCTCTCTATTTCAGCGAGACAAATCACTCGCTCTCCTCCGTGCTGCACCACGTATATAGATTTATTTTAACGTTTCACGTATCCAGTGACAAATCGGTGATTTGTTTTAGTTGCACGGTGCTTAGTACAGAATATGGTAACGGCAATGAATGAATGTATCTGTCAGTGGTAACACTTAAAAAAAGAAATTGTTATTTATCATTTTTAGTATGCTTAAAATTATTATTATTGAGTTGGGATTTTTGTTAAAACGTATATCTTCAAATTGTATATATTTTATTCTTTATTGTCTTCACTTCTTCTACTTAAAAAATCTGAAAATAATGCATGGCATTTTATAAAAAAGTACAAATAATTTAGGAGACACAAGTTCATAGATTATCAATGGTCTTCCACTTAACTTTACATTCTTCCGTAGACCCTTTAATCTTTTCGGAGTTTTTTTGAACTAAATATGAGCAATATATTGCATTTTGTCTTCTTGTAGGACACTCCAGACATAAATTCATGTAAGGAATCCATTGGTTCGAACAGCTGTTTACCTTCTAATAACACAGTAAATATTATTCAAAATTCGTTTTTATCGAAGAAAATATTGCAGAAATGTGTATACATATTATTTTAAGTCTAAATAAAAAAGTTTATATTTTCATTCCGAGTTTTCCATCTAATTCGTGTTAGAAAAGTTCACTTCACGCTGCAAAACTTTGGACAAGAGCACTCCTTGTTGTTGTACGTGTGTGTACGTAGTGTTACTTCAGGAAATATTTCGCAAATGTTTACCCGACGTGTTACCGTTTAAAGCCGCGTGTCGCTCTTTACAGACTTTGCGGGAACCGCTGGCGAAGGCTTCCTCTACTTTCCACCCTCCTCCGCGCCACAACCGTCCCAACAATAACAGGATAATGGAAGTTTAAACGTGGTGGAATATTAAATCAAAACAACAACACACGAAAAGTTTGCCTATTAAGATTGGAACGTGGAGTAATGTCGATAAAGTTAATCGCCCACTCTATTATGCGCGATGAAGTTAATTTCCAACGCCCAACTATTCAATAGTTTTAACGCAGATATTCAAGTTAAATTGGATCTATCTTTCAATTAACAGCAGGGGGGACGGTTATGAATTGAATTCATGCAATAATTGATATTTTTATATGAAGAGTATACAATTTAAATTTTAATTGCTATTCAAAGGTATTTCATTTCGACTAAACCATCGAATCGATCGCGACTTATATTCGATTATTTGAATAATTCAGTTGTTCGTGCAGTTATGAAATCACAGTGGATACATTCGGCCAGTTGATGTTCAACATCGCGTGAACTCCAATTTATCGATGCCATCATCACCACAGTTAAAAATACATATGTAATCTGGGTTGATTTCGTATTCAATTTTCAATCGCTAGCGTAAATATTTATATATAAATGAATATATAGAAAGAAAGACAAGAAATGAAAGTTGAAAAATCTATATTTAATAATTTATAATTTTATGGTTTTTTTTCTTCTTGTTTTAATTATGACAAATCTGTCGCATGATTTATTCCCGAAATCCCGTATTGAATAAGAGCCCGAAATGAATTATACAGAATGTGATTGATGTAGAAATTTTGACGTAGTTAACGAACCGTCTCCGTCTGCTGGAAACTCCATACCCATTCATCCAGACGAGACGCCTCCGAACGAATATCCGTAATGATTTTGATATATCGCGCCCACATAAATGCACGCATCGACCATCTAAAACAGATGCCGCATAATCAGCCCTTGCGGAATAAAAAAAGGCACCCGAAAAAAATTTCACATATTTCCAGCCGCCGCTTTTTACGGCGTTCAAATTTGATACGGCCAAATAATGTTCCACGCATGAATAACAAATGCTTGATTTATGAAAGACGGCAAGGAAAAAAAAAGTCATCCCGATATAAATTCAGGAGTTTATCCCGTTCGTTCGGTGGTTGGTTTTCCTTATTCTGATACGAGTCGTGACCGCACGTCCGAATGTAACTTCTTGCAGTTTGCGCTTTAACCTAATTCCGCCAAAAAAGAAAAAAAAAACGCCAAATAGTTCGATCACATCAGATCCGAGCGATTGCTTGTCGCACTCTTGTAAAGTACATCCGGAAAACGGCGTTTGTTTCGCCCTTTTCCCGTCCATCCGGAAATTGGAACGGGACCACCAGCCCGCAAATATATTGCGTGCCGCCCCCTCTGTTTCACGTACGGGGCGAACGTCATCAGGAACGGCTACATACGCGACGGAGTTATACAAACTCAATTTCGCGGACTGCTGCACATGGAGATACACTTTGGGGTTTATGGATTCTTATAACTCGGGGAAAGAATATTCATGGATCTAATTGTGCCCGCAAATCCACAGGGAATACGGCTTGATCCCAACCTACCTGTAGGTATTACACAGGTCGAGAGACTCAATAGTTTAAATGGTAGGATTTCTATTCGATTTAAATTCATTCATTAAGTGTGGATAAAACAAAAGAGGCCTTTTCCATAATTAAATGAAGCAACTAAAAATCTTAAATAAACGATTATTAACTATTATTTATTAATAAAAATAAAAGTAATAAAAGGAATTCATTAATTTGTGCGTTTCTACACCGTAGTTTTACATAATTATAATGTAAAAACTACAAAAAGCAACTAACAGTTAATACAACTTTTCCTCCTACTAAAACACCGTCAGGTATTGAATTACATACCTGCTAGTTATCGTTACATGGCTCAAATTACATTCAGCTCTATGTAACATTTTTGTGATGTCATCGCTTCAAGGAATTGATATGACTATTCGCAGACACGCGTTTCCTGTATTACGGCTCATCAGTGCAGTTATTATTTATTATGAATGTGTGATAAAGGACATCCAACCACTCTACATATACAAAAAAAAACATTCAGTAAATCCGTCGCGTATATATTAGTAATTGGAGGGTGAGATAGAGGCCACCCACCCACCCTACCTATACCTTAATATCATTAATCACAATCACTCGCTTGGTTTCCAAAATCTACAACAACTTTACTGCTGATGTTTTTATGGATTTATGAAACTAAAAACACTTAACGGGATGTATAGGGGTTGCCCAACAAATCTTATACCTTTACATTTAATAGAAAAAAACAGCAACACTAATATTGCTGCAAGGAATCTTTACCATCCACCGTATTATTTATATATTTATTTGTGACTAAAATAACTTGATACTTTAACGAATAGTCCACGCATTCCAATGGCGAATGGTACCGGCCACCCATCCAATTTCTGGCCCAGACTTCCCAACCTCTTATTATCATAATATAAATAAGTGTTTAACAAAATCAAATTGTTGTTCATTTATCAAATTGTGACCATTCTTGCTCACCATTTAGAAGTCTTCGACTAACCCCACCTCAGAAAGCTTCTCGTCTAGCTTGGTGTCAAGAGCGGCAGGATTGGATTGAAAAATGGAACAACATTATGGAAGAATTATGGACGTAGAAGGTTGTGTCTATATCGAGGAGAACGAAGAAATTTAGAGTTTATTGAAAGACGATAGACAGCTTTAACACCAGGTTTCACGATGTGGGGTGCGATCAATTTGGGACGAAAATCACCTTTAGTGTTCATTTCAGGTTCATTAAGCGTTCGTCGATACATTGATAACGTCTTGAATGGGATTTTCCAGCAAGATTATACATCGAGCAAACATTACAAGGACGTTCTTAGAAGAAGCGGATTTGCAAATATTGCCTTGGCCAGCAAGGTCATCCGGCTTAAGCCCTATCGAGGATTGTCTGCGATATAATAAAAGATATTTCGTGTAATTAACAGTCCTTTAGACCATGTTTTAATTCAAACTGACCTTGACAATATATATATAGATGGTGTTGTGACAATTGTCTATTTCTAAATATCAGAAAGTGTTACTCAATATCATTTGGCAGAGGACACATATCTGAATGCAATTATTATATTAATGGAAATTTGCTATCGCCAGTTAAATACATTAATGACCTTGGCGTCACTTTTGATTATCGTCTCTCTTTTGCCAAACACATCGATACCACCTGTTGTAAAGCCATGCAAACATTAGGTTTTATATTTCGGTTTGGTAAAAGATTCTCTATTTCCACACAACAGCTACTTTATGTTACTTTAGTAAGGTCACAACTAGAGTATGCGACTTGTATTTGGTACCCATTTTATTCTAACTCTGTGCTTCAACTCGAACGGGTTCAAAATAGATTTCTATTAAACATTAGTTTCCAACTAGGCATTACTAGAACAAATTACAGTCGCACCCAAGTTTTGAACCTAACTAATTTAACCAGCCTCGAGGAGAGGCGTATTTATGCGGATTTATGTTTTCTTTTTAAAATAGTCAATAACTTGATAAATTGCCATGACTTGCTCAATAATATTAATTTTAACGTACCATCTAACACAAGAAATAACCTAACATTTCGTGAAAATTTTCATCATACCAATTATGGAAAAAACAGTCCATTAAGTAGAATGATGAGGAGCTTCAATATCATTCAGAAGCGCCATCTTATCACCATTTATGGAATACCGTTTTCTAGCTTTAAACGACAAGTCAAAGCAATCGATCTAACCATCTGTGGCACTAATCGATACATTGTATAATGTGCGTTACTTGGAATTAACATATTTATAAATGTATGTATATCTATATTTAATTGTTTATTATTATTTTGGACTTTGTACAATTGTTACTGATATTTTAAGTGTACAATTTTTGAGTCAATTTATTAATCATCATTGTTGTGTATCACTATATTATTGTTTTTCTTTTCTTTAATATTAATGTTTGTTAAAAAATTTTGTTACTTTATTTATTTTATGTTTTTCAATTTAATTTATGTAATTACTATGTTTTTGTAAAAAGGTGAAACCGTGAATAAATAAATAAATAAATAATGGGTAAAGGAGTTTTTAACATGCCTAGACCTCTTGACAACTTAGAAGTTCTAAGACTTCGATTAGAAGTTGGTTGGAAGGAGATGCCTCCAGCAGATAGACCATTTCATTCTCAGTATGCCTAGAAGGGTAAATTCTTGCATTGATGTATAAGGCGTAACGCATTATTTTTTTTAAGTTAAATTAAATTTTTTCTCCTTTGATTAATCATTTGATTTAATCATTTTGTACCAACGAATAAACAATTATTTTCTCCAAGATTCGTATCAATCGAATTATACCTTCTAGGTGGTGAATTTTACCAAAAATATTTTAATATTCGTCAAAAATTTCATTTGAAAACTTTATAAGAAAACAGTTTTAAATTTATATTAAATAGATATCCATTTAAGATTACGGAAATTTTCAATTGTTTTTGGTTAAATTCGAAGAAAATTTCTTTAACTGCTTATCAAATTTTCACTGTTTTTTTTGCTAGATAAATGTTGTGTTTTCAAATGATTTTTTTATGCAAATTTTTGATTGTTTATGGATATATGTCAAAAAAAATTTAGACGGTCTTATTCAACTGTTTTTGTAACGGGTGTCCAACAATTATTGCAGTCCCGGGTGGCGTTGGAATAAAAAACGTAGGTCAATTCTTACATGTTGCAAATAAATGAACTGACATTTTTAATGCACATTTAGGTTATGTTTGACAATTAACATGTCAGTTCATTTATTTGGCACATGAAAGAATTGACCTACGTTTTTGATTCCAACGCCACCCGGGATTACAATAATTGTTGGACACCCGTTATTACCGAGCACATTTTAGACAATTTTTTTAGTAACTTCTCATTTATTTCTATATACAAAATATTAGTTACAAATAACACTATGATTTTAAATTAATTTTTATGTATATTTTCATTAGTTTTTTTCCTAAATTACAAGCAAATTTTAGACGGTCTTCTTCAACTCTGTTTTTTTTTAAATTTCAAGCACATTTTTAATTGGTTTTTAGCATCTTCTCATTGTTTCTTCTTCTAAATTTTTACAAGGTAGTTTTGGTTAAAATCCATACATTTTTTAGACCCTCTTCTTCAACTGATTTGTTTTCATTCCAAGCTCATTTTAGTCTGTTTTTTTATGTAGCAAATTCTCATTGCTTTCATTTCCAAAATTTTAGTTTAATATATAGACTAAGATTATTTACTTTCTTAATGACGTTCACATCCACTTCAAATGTATGCTCTAGGATGATTGATATTGATATATTGATATAGTTCAGAACTTTTTATTTTTTAATAAATTTTCAATTGTTTTTATTTAAATTAAATTTATTGTCTATGGAGGCTTCTACTTCGTTATACATTTTAATCACAAATTAAACACAATAATTACTTTGTTTTGTATAACAGTTATTTATTTAAATATATATAATAATAATATTGTTTTGTATATTTGTTAAATTAAATTTGGTTTTTAGACGGTCTTCTTTAACTAAAAATAACCTGTTTTCAAATAAATTTTTCAATTGTTTTTGTTTTTAATTTCAAGCAAATTCTAGTGTTTTTGGTTTGTTTCCAAATTTTCAATTATTTTTTGTTAAATTCCAAGCAAATTTAAAACGGTCTCCTTTAATTGTTTTTGTTTTTATTCCAAGCACATTTGAAACGTTTTATTAGCAAATTCTTATTCTTTATCTTTATCTTTATTTAATCTCTATCAGACATGGTTACAATATATACAAATAAAAAAACGAGACATTTACAATATCGAAGCAAAAAAAAACATACATATAATTTGAACACCATGCTAATGGGCGGACTTCACGCTTGTTTTTATTTGCAAAATTTCAGCTAAAACAGGTTTTTGTTTTTAAATTAATTTTAATGAAAATTTTGAATATTATATAATTTTTAATTCTAAAATTTTCAATATTTGTTTTAAACGTTCTATTTATCAAATTTCAAAATTAAAATTCCAGTTATTTTAAGTAATTTTTTTACGGTTTTATTTAAAGGGGTTTTTTGGTGAAATTTCAATTTCTTGAAAAGTTTTCAAACGTTTTTTGTTTTATTCAACAGATATAGTTTTAATTTGGTTGATTGAGTTACTTGAAGATAATAATAACAAATAAGTGTTTTAATCAAAGATATAGTTTTTTTGTAATTTATTGTAAAGTAAAATTCAAAAATTAAAATTAAGAAGAATTTTTAATCAAATTTTAAGTTTTACTTAATTGTTTTATTTTTTTACTGAATTTTTATAAATCAAACTTACCGTTGGTCTTTAAAAAATACAATTGTTGTTTTAAAATATATTTCTAAAACTTGTTTAGGTTTTTCTTGAAAAATGTTTTCCTTTGTAAAATTACAACTGTTTTTATGTAAATTTAAATTTATTCTTTCATTAATATCTTAATTGTATCTTTTAAATTAATATTTTTCATTGTTAATTTACTGTTGCTCTTAAAATATATTTCTAAAACTTGGTTTTTTCTTGGAAAATGTTTTTTTGTTGTTGTGATATTACAACTGTTTTTATTTAAATTTCTCCTTTCTAATCTTTTCAATTATATTTTTTAAATTAACATTTGTGTTGTTAATTTACCGTTGATCTTATACTTCTATTGTTCATTTTTACTTCAAACGTATTTTTTCAACATAAATAATTCTTTATTTGCGTTTTTAGTATTTGTAAAAACTGTTTAGAAATTTTTAAAAACAGTACATAAATTATAATTTCTTTAAAAAAAAAATTAACTGTTTTTTAAACAAAATTTCTATGTTGTTTCTAGTGAAATTAAAATAACTTGTTATTCTTTCAATTCTAATGATTTGAGAGAGAAAACATCTTTATTATTTATTATTAATTAATTAGATATTACAGTTGTATGTTACAGTGAAGCAGCCAGAGTTAAGATTTCTTCTAATTAGTGGCTATCGACCAACGGTCTTTTAGTCAATAATGATTTGATTTTCATGAAAAATTTAAATAGTTCATTTTCAATTGTTCGAATTTTAGTTGTATTATTTTTCGTATGTTTTTGATGAAAATAGTTTATTTTTAAAATTTAAATGGTTATTGTTGATTTTTAATTTAATTATTTTAGGTTATTTTGTTTAGATTTTTTTACTTTTGTAAAACTGCAACTGTTTTACGTAGATTTTAATTTCTTCTTTGTATTTTTCAAGTGTATTTTTTTAAATAAAAATTTCTGTTGATTTAAAAAAATCATATTTTTTGTTTAAAAAAATCTTTTTAAAGCGTTTTGTTTTTTTTTTGTTAAGAAAAATAGTAAGCTTCTTTTCCAACATGAATACATTTTTATTTCACTTTTTTTGTATTTTTAAAAATTGTTCATTTTTCTAAACTTCCAACAGTTTTTACACAAATTTTAATTTGATTTTTCAAATTCAAATTTATTCATTCACTAAGCCACCATTGTTACATTTCTTTTATAGCGAGAGTAGATAGTTTTTTTTTAAATTAATACAAATATACTGACGGTTCCCTGCATTTACTTAGTGGAATGTCTAACATACGTTCATGCAAACTTAAATACTTCAAAGAATTACCTGTAAATACATTTAAGAAAGATGTTAAAGCGTTTTTAGTTTCAAAGGCGTTTTATTTAATAGAAGAATATTAAAATTTTAATTTCTTGTGTGGACATTAACCTGACAACAAAAGAATTTTCGAAAATACTGGTATAACATTTGCCTTTCATTTAAAAATGCTTTTATAACTTTTACAATAAGTTTATCTTGACCATTGCTCGGTTTATTTATTAATGACAATTATGTGATAGACTTCCTTAGGAGAAATAGGTGTTAGAAAATTAGATTGAGTCGTTGGGCATAATGTATATTTTCTTGATATGTATCAATTATGTTTGCTGTGATGCATGAAAAATATTTACCAAATACTTTGGCAACTTCTACAAGATTTTAACTAACAATACCGTTTATATTTATCTCAATATCTTGTTTTAAATTAATTGTTTCCTAGTTCCGAATTACTGGTCAATTCCAGATTTGTTGTTGTTTATTACAGGATTTGGCCATTGAGTTATTCCAACATTTTTTACTTATCGCATAATTGTTAAAGTTTAAATTTCCTCTTCTCATTTAGTTCTTGGCTATTAATTTGTGTTTTAAGAAAGTTAAGCTTCCTAAGATTTTCGTTTGACACTCGTAATATCATTATTTATCCACGGTTTGTTTTAATGGGTGGTTTTTAGCAACTTTCTTTTTGGCAATTCTGTTTTTGGCAGCTCAGCTGTTTTCCTGTAACATGTCAACTGTCAAACATGTTCAGTTTGGTCTATAATTTAACCATGAATCGACTTACAAACGAACAACGTTTGCAGATTATTGAATTTTATTATCAAAATTCATGCTCGGTTAAGAAAGTGCAACGTGCACTTATTCCAGTTTATGGTCAGTTTGGGCGACCTTCTGAAGCGGCTATTCGGAATCTTGTGACTAAATTTCGCACCAAATTTATTGGACATTAAACCACCAACATGCATACGTAGAGTGCGGACAGAGGAAAATATCGCAGCTGTATCCGCCAGTGTTGTTGCTGACTGTGAATTATAGATTCGGCGCCGTTCGTAGCAATTGGGCCTTTGTTACTCCACTACTTGGAAAATTTTGCGGAAGGATTTGGGTGTAAAACCCAACGTTACTGTAATGGCGAGCGCTACCTTGCGGTGATTACAATTTTTTTGCCCAGAATGGAAAAGGTGGACTTGTCTGGCATGTGGTTTCAACAAGACGGTGCCACATGCCACACAGCACGCGAAAAAATGGCCCAATTGAGAGGTGAGTTCGGAACAGTTTATTTCACGTTTGGGGCCCGTCCATTGGCCGCCTAGATCGTGAGATTTAACGCTTTTGGACTATTTTTTGTAGAGCTATGTTAAGGCTTATGTCTATAGGGACAATCCCGCAACGGTTGACGCACTGGAAGCCAATATTGAAAAATTTATTCGTGAGATAACATTGGACCCAGCGTATGAATCATTTGAGGCGTAACCGCGGTCAACATTTACATGAAATCATCTTTAAACATTGAATTATATAGATCATTCTATCGACTCAAATAAAGATTCCATACGTTTCTCTAAATTGTATGTGTTTATTTTTTAAATCAAATCCGAAAACTCTTAAAAAATCACTCTTTATTTTGTTTTTTCTTGTATATTTATATTTTTGAATTTTCTGGACTGTTTCTCTCAATCAAAATTACCGTTCATTTTAATAAAATTAAGCTTTTTTAACATCGATAGTTTTTGCATTTTTTTGTTTTTTAACTGTCTAAAGAAAACTTTTCAATTAAAAAATGTTTTCTCCTATAAAACTTCAACAGTTTTTACGAAGATTTTAATTTCTTTCTTTTTCAATGTTTGAAAAAATTTCTTTTTTAATAAAATTGCTGTTTGTACATAAATAACAATATTTAGATTGTTGATTTTTAATTCAATAGGTTTTAGAAAAAAATATTTTCTATATAATAATGGATTTTTCGTTTTTTAATTTTTCGACTGTTTAAACATTTTCAAAGTGTTTAAATTGAAATGCCCTTTCCTTCACTGAATAATATCTGTTCACGTACTCAGCATCCTAAAAGAAATGTCTAAATAAATTTAATAATAATAATAATATTTATTATTATTAGTGCACATAACAAAGTCTTGAACTGTTTTACGTTCATTTTAAATATTTTCAAGTTTTATCAAAGTGTCAATTCAGTTGTGAATAATAAAATTCCAATTTCTTCAAAAAAGTTCTTCTTAAACGTTTTTTTAACAAACTTCTAATGTTTTTATTCAATCCAATGTATTCTTGACCTACCTCAATATATTATACATATAACCTAGCCGAAAATATTTTATCTTAACATTGGACATTCTTGGCAAATTTTAATTGATAGATTATCATAGCCTATTAACTACGTACCTTTAACTTAACCTAAAATATGACATTAAATACTTATTAAGTCCATAAATATTCAATATTTTGAGCATGAATGCAAGCATGCATGCACAGGGTGTCCCAAAAGAAAGTTTATATTTCTTTAGCTTCCTGCGAAACGCATCGAATCCGAGGGTTGCGGGGGTATTTGGTAGTCTGGCTCTTGGGAATTTTACGATGGAGCGTTTTTCGGGAGCGGACAGTGTGTTGTGCGTACGAGAGTTTTACAAAAATTATGATTCGTCGACTGCAGCGAGTAGAAGAAGTGAATTTTTCTTCATCTAATTGAGGGACTAAGCGTTCCTCTTGTTGAAAAATGGGCGAATAAGTTTAAAGAGAACGGTACAACATTTGAAAAACCGAAAACGGGTCGACCAAGATAATTAAGTACTGCAGGGAATGTAGATAGTGTTAACCAGTCAGTTAGTGACGATCGAAATATTTTAATTTCGAAGCGCACAAGCGCTTTAAATGTGCCTAGATCGCCAATAAACCGTATTATACACAAAGACTCGGAAAAAAATTTAAAGCCCCTAAAATGCCGGTCAAAATAAAATTTTCCCTGGCAAATTTGATCTCCAGTAGAAGTGACATAAATTGACCTCCACGCAGTCCTGATGTAACCCCTATGGACTTTTTTCTGTGGAATTATCTCAAATCTAAAGTTTACGCTAATAGATCAACTTCTCTGGTGCATTCAAAAGAAAATATCCAACACGAAATGGCAGCCATCACAGAGTCTACCCGCCAAGCCTTCATAATAAATTTTAGTATTGTAATAAATGAGTGGACGATATTATTTTTAAGAAATAAATTCTCAAATGGTATAGTTCAATAAATAAACACATTTTCAATAGATGGCTTACTATTTATTTAATTGGTACACTAAATATAAACTTGTTTTGGGTACACCCTGTATATAACTAATATACCCACATATTGGCGGCTTCTATTCCTTATCACATTTACCTTGCGATAATCATGGATATATTTAACAATCCGATTTTACGATCAGCGCCCCACGGTTTTACGACGGTTTCTGTATTTTCCGCACGTCGGCCGACAACCGTCTATAAACATACCCAATTATAAACAACATTTATGAATATTATTTTATGCCACTCTGCGGAAATGCGCGGATTCCCTATTACAGAATGACGCCAGTCCTGCACTGAACTTTACTGCACGGTAAAATATTCCCGACGAGTATTTTATTATTGTTCCCCTCAGAAATCTACATACGAATGGGACAGGTAAAACAGACCGAAAATTATTGTCATCCGCGTTTTATAACTGTTGCTGAAATATAGGGGGAGATCGAGTTTTAAGTTAGGTCAAATCAATAAAACAAAATACATTTAACTAAGAAATTTGTTTTAGTTATATTAGGGATTTGAATTAAAAGACCTAACTGGAGTAAAAATCGCTAATAATATATGAGCTTAATCTCCATATTATTTATAATATTTCGTATTTCAGATTATGTCGGTACTAAAATCATTAATACATAAAAAACTGTACTTACCAATTTTAATTGAATTTTATTGAGGAATTCCTTTACGTTGCGTAAACCTGCCCTCGACGATCGATATGAACGTAATAAATAATACAACAAAAATTTATTTACGCACTTCAATAATATATCGGTTGGGAAGGTAGGCTTATAAATTCTTATAATGGTCGTGAGCAGCCCGGGGCAGATACCCGAATTACTATAAAATTACAGCTTCCTGTTTACCTTTCGCCCGATGATCCAGTTCGGCGTCTGACGCCGATCGTAAAAGGATATAGCCGTAATTTTAATATCTCAATCATCGTGTGATTTCAATCGCACGTACAGAGATTTTGATCGTGCCTCTCAAGATTTCAGTGCAATCGGCTGTTGATGATGGGGGTTGCAAGCCTGCACATTAATCCCGCAGTGTTGAACTGATAACCAGATTACGTTACGTTTCCCAAATGTAGATTATGCTAAATGCCGACTTAATTACATTAGTCAATACTAGTTTACTGTTTCAAGATGGGAATCCATGCACTGGGAGCGTATTGAATACGTCAACACAAAGCCAGCGAGAGATGAGGAGATACCGTGTTGACGCTTTCTCAAATTACCCTAATGTCGATATTACGAATTCCTCTGTTGTTACTACAAACACACTAAAACATGATCTACCGTTTGTCATATAAATTCAGACGGGATTCTAACTTTGAGTATTTTACAGCTTTAAATTCGTAATTACTAATAAAATTAGAATTACCATACTATGTTAAACATTACATTACTTGGTTTTTACACATAATATAATAGAAAATTTCAACTTCCTTCCTTAAATATGCTTGAAGTGATTCACATAAACCATTACTTTATTCGATTTAATGAATATAAATAAAATTGTTATAAACTAATTTGACCAGGAAGCTCTAATATATTCGATTATTTAATGTCATTTCAATTTGGTCTTATAGTGCTCTATGTTAAGTCCCTCAAAATAGATATCTGTATCCAACTTGACCTCCTCATTGATAGATAACTTATAATAAGTCGCTACTTTATACAAAAGCATTGCATTTTTCTACTAGAATCTTCTGTGAAATACAAGAGTAATGTATGAATGCCTAAAGTCCTTTTCAACCACCACCCTCTATTCTCTACAAGTTTACCTGTTAATAAATACATCACGTTGAAAAGGCAATTGTGTTTGTAAATATATGTCTCAATAAGCTTTTACCTACATACCTGGTTTTTGGGTCTCAAACGGCACAAGCGATATATAATATAGATTAAGTCGCCGAATTTAAACTCGAGTTTCCGTTAAAGCCACCACCGTCGTACCAATAAAGTACGCTAATCGCGGCTAAACGTAAAATATCACTTCGGAAAGTAAACTTTCCGAGGAGTAAGGTCCGCGAAATGTGCATTACAAGAGACTATTGTTAAGATTACGGGGCGGATTTACGACGGCCCTCGGCCGTGATTATATTTATGAAATAAGAATTAATTGCTAGGGACCCAGGGGGTGGTTTTGTAATAAGGGTCGAGATTTAACAGGATTCATACGCCTCCTTCTAATTGTTTAATTTAACATTTCATGTCCTTACCATGTTATAATTAATTTTTTTCTGTTTTAGGTGAGTGATCTTCAATTGTTTTCTTTAAAATAATGGTAAGTAATTAAATTATAGGTTTACTAGATAAAACTTTTGAAATATATGTAGAAATTTTCGGCTGGTAATCTTGCAGGAAATTAATCCGATCACAATCTTGTCGAAAGCCTTTTGAGCAGCAATTAAAATATTCGTTACAGTCCGAGAACAATATCATTGTAGTTCGGCCGAATGCAGTTTTAATCGAAGCGCAGTAAATACGTCCGAGTGAGTGGCATTCATACGCCAGTCACTCCTGCAAACGGTGACCACCCAGCCTGCACACATGAGCCTCGGCCGTCTGGCACCTTTGGGCGGATATTAAGCAAAAATACATCCTTTTCACCCATAATGAGCACACGCGAGGCGAATTATGAAATGAAATTACCCGTTAATAACGCTAATTAAGCGTGCGTATTCAATAAAAACACGCCCGGAATTTACATGCAAGACTTCCTTGATGAAGGTGCTTGCGTGAATTTAAGAAAGTTACAGTGATGCGCACGTAAAAAATTATCCATTTGTATGGTCTTGTAATTTATGCGCAGTTTTGACAGATCGTAGTGAATACAATAAATAATTTACTGCTTTTCTGCCAACATCAGTCACTGACCGGTTTTTGTCTATTTTGAATCTCATCAGCATATTTTCTACATCAAAAACACTCTTGGTAATGGCAATTAAAAAAAAAATATGTCCAGCGACAAATATCTGAAGCGGCTGGCTGGCCTATAAACCACCCTCTTCTTTTTCTATTATTAGCTCCGATTTTGCCCTAAGTAAATTAAATGATATGAAGGCCTCTATATATTTCATATTAGTACAATAAAATTATGTTTATAAGCTTAGAATTAGAGTGTGGGATAGTGGCCATCCAACTACCCTATGTAACTATTTTTAATTTATTTAAAACTGTGTTTTTCAATTATCTAAAAAACAAAAATTTAACTAGGTTGATTTATTTTATCTACTCAGAAATTACTGTTTGTGATTGAAATAACAAAATATGTACAAGCTGTGTGGGTAGCATCTAACCCGGTGTTTCCCAACGTGGGGCCCACGCCCCACGTAAAAAATTATATTATGCTGCAGACGGTGCTCCTAATATTATATGACAAACAAATTGCTGCTAAAAATTGATGAAAGATGAGAATCCAGAAATGATTCTTGTGCGTTGTGTTATTCATAGGGAAAACATAGTAGTTAAGAACATCTCACCTGTTCTAAATGTAGTAGTTAAGAACATCTCACCTGTTCTAAATGTAATTCTGCATTCCATAATAAAGTGTATCATGCTTTTAAAGCTAATGCCAAATGCGAACATCTCTTCAAGCTATTTTGCGAAGAACAAAATGCAAACTATGTGAGACTTTTACTTCACATTGAAGTATGGTGGATCTCTAAAGGGAACTGCTAAAACTGTTTGATACTTTTAGTGATTTTTTAAGCGACAAACCTGGAATGAAGTATCTGTTAACAGTCGATTGTAAAGCACTTGTGAGTTATTTGGCCGATATCTTTGAAAAACTAAATATGCTAAATAAACAACTTCAAGGAACAAATAAAACTTGTCGATGCAAAGGCGAATATATTTGGTTTCATTACCCTTATTGAGTTTTGTCAGAAATATATTAACTAAAACTTTGAACAGTTTCATTGGCCCCAAAAATGTGAAGTAAAGGATACCGCTACACTAGTGTAAAACTCTATTTAATATAAAATGACGATGGCATGACTTTGTGAGGAAACAGAAATAAAATACCAAAATTGAACCAAATGTGCAAAAAATGTTGTTAACGTTTCCATCTTCATATTTAGCTAAATGTGGATTTAGTGCTGTAAATGATTTTCTGGTAAAAACAAACTTAATACTGAATCTAACCAAATTGGAACCTAACATAAAATCTCTGTGCAGCAAGTACCAAGCGCAGAATCTCACTAAATTAAAATAATAAATTAATATAGAAAAATCTTTATTAAAATTATCTCGAATTTGAATTTCAGTTTTTTGTGTTTTGAAAATTCACTTACTCTGGTGTTTCGTGAACAATTTCCTAGCGATTTGTCCCTAAAACCTATCATTTAAGTTTCTTGAGTCAACAATTCAATTTTTAATATTAAAAATTATGAATATGTTACTTAGGGGGGCATAACAATTTGCGAAAGGCTTAGGTGGGGCATGGCACAAAAAAAGGTTGGGAAACACTGATCTAACCCATCTCCCCTTTATCTTTGACAATAATTTAGATTGTGTTTAAAAAAAAAAATAAAACGTAGAATTTAATTCCATTATACAGGGTGTTTCTGTGACTCGGGGAATAAAATTAAGGACATATACTAGAGTGAAAATGATGATGATTCGTAAAATAAAATTATTATAGAAGTCTTAAGAAATTTTAATACAGTAGTAGTAGTAGTAGTAGTAGTAGTGTTAGGCTATCGACCACGTGGTCCTTCCGCCATGTGTCATTTGTGTATTTGTGTGTGTGTAAATGAGCTTGTTACTTTAAAGGATCGCCCCCGTCACTTTAAAGCACCAATAATTGGATCCCAATGGTGAATGGTACCGGTCACCCATCCGACTACTGACCCGAATCAACGTTGCTGCACGTCAGTTCGGGGCCGTAACCGATGCGCCACCACCGGCGTGTATTTTAATACATTTTCCTAAATATTTTCAATATCATTTCTCCGAGTCACAGAAACACTGTACATATTTTATATTTCTACAATAAAATTATGTTTATAGTATAAAATTGGAGGGTGGAATAATGGACACCCACCCGCCATACATTTATACTTTAAATTTCTACTGTAACATATTCCACTTAGTTTTCTACATAGTTTATCTATATGATTATGCCATCGTAGAAACTGATCGAACTCAATCCCTAACAATTGTACAGATGTACTGAGAGCAAGACTTTCGTCATCTATAGTCAGATGTTGAGGAGTTGGAGTACTCATATTTGTCTTAAATATAATTCATTTAGTTTTTTCACAATTTAATGATAATTTATTTTCCGAAAACCAATTTTGCAGTTTGCTAAAGTAAGTCCCACATTCATTCATTATATATTAGAGTATAAAACAATTTTATTAAGGATTAAATAATTAAATATTTTCCGTCACAAATACCTGTTTACATTCACTTTGATATGACAATTTTGCAATAATTCGGACTGCTTGACATTGTACTCCAAATATGCGATGCCTGGAGAATAAATGGCCCCACATGATTATTCCGTATCGAATTCTGGATTCAAATAATGCATGGTATGCCATTAAAAGTTGCTTATATCCAATTCTTTTCGCCATTTGTCGAAGATAAAATGTATTTTTTTACTAGAATTTTAGCTAAAGCATTTCCATAATAATCTCACTTAAGTATTGGGTCTAAAAGAAAACGACCAGATGTGTCACACAATAATATGTGCGGTTTTAATGTGAATATAATTTTCTTTCTTGTTGATTCGTTGAAGACAAGACTATTTATTATTTGAACACCGCTATGTACCATTTAAGGATTATTGATTTTGTGTGTTGGCATTTTCTACTACAGTATCAGTATTTATAACTGTGACATCATCTGCAAAAAAAGTTCTACTGAGCTGAAGTTCCTATGATAAAACATTTATATATATATGATGAATATAGGGCCTAATATAGACTCCCGAGGAACACCCGATTCAAGATTAAGAACTCGAAATTGCCTATTTTCTAATGAACAATTTGTTCTTTAATGTCGTTTAAATATGATCTTATTTATTATTATTAATTCAATACTTTAGTAAATTGTATTCAAAGTATTATCACTTTCTTCGTTATTAACTAGATGTACATTTCGAACACGATAATGCGTATCTTAAAAAATATATTTCTAATCCAATGCTTTGTTCATCGAAGCCATACGTTTTGAGTTTTGACACTAGCATATTATGACATACACTGTCAAAGGCTTTTGATAAATCAATAAATGAACCGATACAATTTTGTTTATTTTCATAACTATTTGTGATTTTTTTGTAATTGATACCAATGCCTCCGTTATCGAGTGGCCTGAACGGAATACAAATTGATTGTTATGGAACAAGTTTTTTTTTTAATTCTAAATAATCACCCATTTGGTCCTCTAATATTTTTTCAATAATTTTGGACGTTATGGGTAGCAGAGATATTGGACGATAGTTACTTTTATCATTTGTGTCGCCTTTTTTTGTATACAGGATTTACCTTAGCAATTTTTAGTTCTTGTGGGAGGGAATATCCCAGATTTTATGACAATATTATGTAATTATAAAATTTTGCGATATTTTCATTTTATATTTATTACGGTAAACATCCCTTTTGGCCTTTGTTTCAGGTGTTGGATATTTTTTATACCATTCATCTATAAACTTCATTATCTCTCGTATATTTATCAGTTCCTTTCTTTTGTTTATTATGACCGTTTTTTGTTTTATTTTTACTATTAGTCGTGTGAGTAATATTGCTACAGTAGAAAAACAATATTTACTTGAGGTTACAAACTATGACTTTTTAAATATTCATTTAAACTTAATAAATTGGGATTTTATTTTATCACACTCAGATATGGATTTTGTGTATGATCAATTTTACGCTATTATTACGACATTTCGCAATAAATAATCTTTTCCTCTATGGATGACCAAAGATTTGAATAAATGAATTCAATTGAAAAAAAGCAGCTCACACTAAATACAAACTATATATAGTGACTACTGCTTTTCATATCTTCGTGAAGAATGTGAGAAAAATAGTAGAATATGCTATAGTAATTATTTAAATAATATTGAATCTTCACTTAAATCCGACCAAAAATTCTTTTGGCAGTACGCAAAAAACTCAGAAAGGAAGATGGATATCCAAACACAATGAGCTATGATAAATTAAAATAAAACAACACAGATGGGAGGATTTCACATTTATTGCACTGCAACATGTTTCGCCATACAGTGGCTCATCAGGCAAATGAATACTGTGTGGCGAAACATGTTGCAGTGTTCAACAATAAATGTGAAACCCTCCCATCTGTGTTGTTTTATTTCAATGTATTATGGAGACCAATAACACAATCGGGAAAACTAACCTTTTTTAATATATTAGAGTCTATTGACTTGAGTGTAGTTGTTGTAGAGACTGACTGCTGTAGGAAATATAATTTGTTTCATAAGGCATTTATTTATTATTTATGTCAACTAAAATTAACAAAATACATTGGTTTACTGAAGATCTGCGTATCATGCAAGAAATTCTAAACTTAATGCATGAAACGACACAAAACAATTCCGATGCTATCTTATATATTAAATAAATAAATGTCAAAAATGACATAACAAATCTAATTGAAGTCCTCTTCTCAGAGGAAAATAAGCCAAACTCGACAAGATAATGGTGGAACAACCTCTACCAAAGGTACCCTATGTGGCAACAGTGTTATTGAAGTAACAGTAGGCAAGAGTGGAAGATCATATTTATGAACTCAAGCCATTCCATATATTGTATTCCAATATATTTGAATTTTATTATGTAAGTACAATGGATAAAATAAATACTATCTACTATCTATCTACTATCGTTATCTTAAAATCAATAATCAGGCAATAAAATTGGCTAAAATTAAGGCCTACGATCATTTTATTTTAAATTTCAACAACAACGCCAGGCCCATGTGGCAAATTATAAATTCTAGTCGAACATCAAAACATTGCTGTGTTAAACCTTGTGATATTAATGCTGAACAATTCAACCAAGCGTCTACATCCAATATAAAACATATTATTAATTCTATGCCTACATTTCCAAATCTTATTTATTGAAATGTTGCAAGGAGCCAATCTTATTAGTACTTACCTCTATAATTAATAAATGTATTGAGTCTTCATCTATGCCCGATGCAATAAATATTGGCTCTGTCATGCCTATCCACAAAAAGGGCGATAAAAATAACACACAAAATTATGGGGCAATATGTATTTACCTTTTGTCTCTAAACTAGTAGAAAAAGTTCTACTAATTCAAATTACACATTACTTAAAATTAAAATGCGAACTATTCAATAAGGCACAATTTGATTTTCGTATTGGAAAATCCTCAGCTGGTGTCATAATTTCTCTTTTAAATGTTATTCTATCTGGGTATGAAAGTGGAATAATTTGCGAGACTTCTTTTATGGACCTAAGCAGAGCATTTGATTGTGTGAATCATGATATACTAATTGCAAAACTATGAAGTGCTATGAAGCTAGCTGTAAACTAATTGATCCATATCTTTCCAGTAGGACCCAATCTGTTAACTATGATGTACTCATTCGAGCATGCTGTCGGTTGATTGTGGTATTCCTTAAGGCTCCATTCTGGGGCCTCTGCTTTTTATTATTTACACTAACGATTTCTGAACATACTGTGATCAAAGTTTTAAAGTAATATATAGTGAAGACACCACCATTGTAGACACAGCTACTACTGCGGAAGAGGCAGTTCATCGAAGCTATTCATCAAATGATAAATGCGATTATTTATTCTTAACACCATGATTTACTAATTTTGCTTATCGTTACTTGCTTTTACTACTTTTCCTGAACAATTTTTTTAATTGCTTAATTTATTAACTTTACTAAATGTTTTTTCCTTTTAAATTTTAGACTTCTCCTCTCCTCCAATCGAAGCGTAAATATAATTGTAATTAGTATAGTACTATAGTGTTTTTTGTAGAAATATATTCTGTTTAATCAGCAATACAAAATTATTAAAATTTTCATCATCTTACAAATTAAATATGTTGGAAGCAATCGAAATGAAAAAGCATTAAAACAAAATACATAAATTTGATTTAAGTCAGTTAAATATTCCACTACTATAACTAATAAATGCATTTTGTCCGAATTACCAATATTGTAAACCTTTTTCTGTTTACTTCTTTAATATTTTAAAATTTGCCTGAAACTGTGTTTTCAAATTAACCGAAAAGTCAGCAATTTAGCTTGGATGATTTATGTTTACTAGTCAGAGAGCACAGTTTTTAATTAGTATATTAGGAAAATATGTAAGGCGGGTGGGTAGCCTCTAATCAGCTAATTTCCAGCTTCTTTGATAATAACTCAAATTTTCTTCAAAGAAATTAAATCAAATTTTGATTTGTATTACAATTAAGTCATTTATCTACGTTTAATACAATAGAATTATTATTTTTATATGCATAGAACTGAAGGGTGGGATAGTGGCCATCCACTCTAAATAATATTTTTACTTTATCTGAAACTGCCTTTTAATTAAGTAAACAATTTTTCGGGGATTACTTATTTTCTCTACTCAAAAAACACTCGTTTTGATTGAAATTATAAAAAAATATGTGGGCTAGTGCCCAGCAGCCCACCCCACATAAATATTTTAACTTCATGTAAAATCTAAAACTTCGCTTATCTGCAAAGTCAACAATTTAGTTCGGATAACTTATTTTTTCTAATTGGAATTTTGTTTATAATTAGATTTTAATTAACCTAGTTTCAAGTTTCTTTGATAATGATTCAAATATTCTCCAAAGGAATTAAATGAAATTTAGATTTATGTTACAGTTAAAGTCATTTATATACGTTTAATATTATTACAATAGAATTATTTTTATATGCATAGAACCGTAGGGTGGGATAGTGGCCATCCACCCACCCTATATAAAAAATTTTGATGATATAATTTATTTTCTCTATTCAGAAAACACTCGTTTTGATTGAAATAACTTCACCTGTTATTAACCAAAAAATGAACAATTTAAAACGAATGAATAATATTTTCTACTCCAAAACCTTTCCAATCTTCTGATAATAACTCAAATTTTCTTAAAAAAATATGTTTATAGGCATATAGCTGGAGGGTAGGATGGTGGACACCTACCCACTCTACATAAATTCTTTAACTTCTGAAACTGTATTTTTCAAACATCTCTAATTTCACTTGTAATACACTGTTTATAAAAAGATTTTTTTTAATATGTAGGGCGGGCTGGTTACCTCTAATCTGCCAGTTTCTTTGATGAAAACTCAAATTTCCTTTAAAAAGAAATTAAATGAAATGTAAAAATCTATTACAGCTAAAGGCATTTATATATACTTAATATTAATACAATAGAATTATTTTTGTATGCATAGAATTGAAGGGTGGAATAGGCTACGCGCCCACTCTATATAAATATTTCAACTTTAACTGAAACTGTCCTTTAATTATACAAAAATCAAAAATTTAACTGGAGTGGCGTATTTCCCCTACTCGGGAACTTCAGTACTTGAAATTTAAAAAAAATATGTAGGGTGGGTGGGTCGCATCTAACCCACCTTTAACTTTCTTTGACAATAATACAGATTAACTTCGTGATACATCTAGGAAAATTAAACGGAAACGCTTACTTTGTTAATATCACATTTTTTAAAGTGTGATATCAACAAAGAAAGCGTTTTTGTTTAATTTTCCTAGATGTATCACGAAGTTAAAGCGTCAAGCATTCATCGACCAGATTTATATTTAACATATAACGAAATATGTGATTGTATTCCAGCTAAAGTGTCTTATAGTTTATAGGCATAGAATTGAAAGGTGGAATAGTGGAAACCAGCCTACACTACAAAAATATTTTAAACTTCATCTGTTTTTCAATTAACCGACAAATCAACAATTCACCACCGATGGTTTCTATTTTCTACTCAAAAAATACTATTTGTAATTAGAATTTTAAGAAAATATGTAGGGTAGTGGGTGGCCTCTAACCCACCTTCATATTTCTTTGATAATGATTCAAATTTTCTTCAAAGGAATTAAAATAAATGAAGATTTTTATTACAGATAAAGTCTAGGTGGGCTAGAGGAGACCCACCCACCCTACATAAATATTTCAACTTTATCTGAAACTATGTCTTTAAAACAAATTTAATCAAAAATTATGTTTATGTGCATAGAATTGGAGGATGGGATAGTGGCCACCCACCTACCTCATGTAAATATTATAATTTTACATTTTATTTTTTATTAATTATTTGCGAAATAAACAAATTAGCTCGGTTTGATTAAAAACTCTTTGAGCAATTTCTTTTCTAATAAATATATAGGGTGAGTTTATGTCCTCGTCAACTTCTGTTAATACTATGATTTTCGATTAATTGAAGAATCAATAAATTAGGTCGGATGATTTATTTTTTCTATTCAAAAAAACGCTGTTTGTAATTAATATTTAAAAAATAATATGGAGGGCGGGTGGGTGTACTCTAACCTACATTCCAGTTTTTTGATAAATTTTTTATCATGTTTTATACTTTTATATAATTTGACTTTTGTTTTATGCTTGAGAACATTGTTTATAATTAAAAATGTTTAAAAATATGTATGGTGGGCGGGTGGCCTCTAACCCATCTTCCAGTTTCTTTGATAATAACTAAGATTTTGTCCCAAATAAACTAAATGAAATTAAAAAAAAAATATTATAGCTAAAGTACTTAATATACTGTTATATATGTTAGAAGCTTCTACTTCGTTATACATTTTTGTAAATTGAATAAAACACCAACGCTTTGTTTGTACAACTTGAAAACTTTTTTATCACGACTAGTTTCGACAAATTCAGCTTTGTTTGACAATGACAAGCTAAATTTGTCGAAACTAGGCGCAATAAAAAAGATTTTAAGTTAAACAAACAAAGTTGTCGTGTTTTATTCAATTTATTTAATATACATTTGATATTAAAACGATACAATTATGTTTATATGCATAGAATTGTGATAGGTGCCACCCACCCACCTTACATAATTAAATATTTTAACATTAATCTGAAACTGAATTTTGGGTGTAAAGATTTATTTTCTCTACTAGCAAGACACTTTGTAATTTGAATTTAAAAATATGTATAGGGTAGATGGGTGGCATGTAATTTACACTCCAGTTTCATAGCAATACCTTAGATTTTGCTCTAAAAAAAGTAAATAAAATGAAGTAAATAAATTATCTAAAAATCAACAGTTTTTTAATGATTTAATTTTTTTACAAAAAGTAAAAGTTGGTAATTAGAACCTTTTTTAAATTATGTAGAGTGGGTGGGTGCTCTTTAATCCACTCTCCAGTTTCTCTAATATTTAATCATATTTTGCTGTAAGGAAATTTAATGAAATAAAGAAAGTTATTACAGCTGATTTATATGTATTTGATATTACTATAATATAGTTTTGTTTATATGCATAGGATTAGAGTATGTGCAAGTGAACATCCACCCTATATAAATACTTTAATTTAAATTGAAACTCTTTGTTTCAATTATTTAAAATCAACAATTTAGTTCAGATGATTTACTTTCTCTACTCCGAAAAAACTTGTCTATAATTTCAATTTAATAAAATATCTATGCGGGTGGGTGGCTTTTAACCCGCCCTTCAATATCTAAAATAAAAGAATGTCTTAATGAATGAGTGAATGAATATTTGACGAAATAAATGAATATTAGAATATATAAATGACGTAAGTATGAATGATTGAATAAATTAAGTATGAATGAATAAAATAAAATATTTGCAATCTTTAAAAAACTGTAGAAATTAAAAAAAATAAGATCAACGTAAAACAATGAAAAAAAAATGTGATGGTTTTATATCTATAAATTTTACAGAAAAAAAAACTCAAATAATTAATGAATCAAACAAATGATTTAAATTTATAAAATATCATTAAAAAAGTAAAAAAAAATAATTAAATGAAACATTGTTTATATCCACTGAATAAATATTTTATATTATGGATTACCACGTAGAAACGGTCGCAACCATTAAAATTTGTTTTTAACTACTAATACATTACTGGAACAGGATTTCTATTATCCTTATACCGACCATCCTTGTTTTAATAACGACCTACAATGAAGGCAAATTACCTACAGCCTTATTTTTAAAAGTTTATACAGCTTTTGCTTTTCTCTGTAATAAAATATTTTATATAACTTTCATCTTTTAAACATTTTATTTACATTTTTTACCAATTCGTCTTTAATAAATTACCTTTACTATCTAACACCTTGTCTCATATCTCGATCTTCTCTATTTAGATCCCTTTAAATATCTGCTTTTATTTGCTGATGACCTTCCAAAAGTTTTACAATGTCTACAAGAGTTTGGGTGATCCCAAAAATAAACGATAGTGTATTCAAAATAATTCTCATTACTTACCACATTGGAGCTGAATAATTTTTTACTCACTATATATAGAGGATGTGAATGGAAGAACACATATTTTGCGAATGTAAGCCTTTCCAAATACGATCAAAATTTTTGTAGTTTATTAATAAAATAATATTATAATTTAAATTTTATTTTTGTAATGAGCGAAGGAAATATGAACAAGTGTTTTATTTCGACTCATTTTTATGTAAGGTTCCATCAGGAATGTAGCGCAACAATTAGAATTCCATTCTATTCTATCAAAACTTACTAGCTAATATCAGATTTCGATTGTGGGTACTATATAAAGTTAAAAACATCATTCTTCTGGCTTCCTTATCGATGGTATATCTTAATTATCATTCATCAGTTTAATGTGAATTAAGTACACATTCAGTCGCCTAATTCGTCGGAGAATTAACGAATTAACTTCAGAAGAAGGTACGTTCCATAAATTTAATTTGACGTCGGATTTATGTTAAAGCTCGGCGATAACTCTGGAAAACTCGGAGAGTTTTGAAACCGACTGCATTCTCCCGGGCGTCTTAATTATCCAAAAATCCCAAACGATGCATCTCTGGTGGCTTACGTGGGCGTGCGACACCTCTTAATGAACGATTTTACACCAAAACTTTCTCGACACGATCCGAAGCAGGAAAAAAAACGTAACGCCAAGCATTAATCTGTCTTTCCATCCCTCGCTACAAAAGGTAAATCAGTGTAAATCATTTAGTCGGATTGATTGATGCCCTTTTATAAATTCAATATACGTTTGTTGGTATTCAGCGCGACAAGATTAATAATGTTGCTACTATTAATGTATATAGAAATAAAAGTGAGATCACTTATTTTTATTTCATTTTCACGGCGGCGGGAATTTAATTTAAAGCGCTCCACGCGAAAGTTTGTTTGCGAAAAGTAAAAAGAAAAAAAAAAGAAATCAACGCCCGATCGATACTTCGGAAAACTCTTAATCCGACATTAATGAGATTAAGCCAGGCCCGAGGGATAAATCACACGCAAGTGGGAGATTTGTAATCGTCGTCGCGACGTGCTTTATATTCAAAGGAGACACAATGCATATATCAAATTTATGTAAAAGATATACAAACGGAATTCCAGCGAAGAAGAAGAAGGAAAAAAATTCGCAACGCTTTGAAGTTTTTGCGTTTCGTATGTGCTTGGATTTTCACGTTCAGAATCTTGATTTCTGCATTCGAAACGATCCGAAGGGAGTTCGTCATCAGTGGACGTATTTTAATTTAAATGTGTGCGATGGAATTTTATAACTTTTTATCAAAATTCAATTACACTACGTTGATGAGCTCGACTACTATGTCTAAAACCCTTTCGTTCTCAAATATTTAAAATTTTTATTCTATAAGTTTTAATTGAAACAAGGCACATACGATTTTAATCGATCGTACATCCTGTGCATTATTATTGAATGAATAAAAGTTTATTACCACAATGCGTTAGCATACGTTTGTCTGGAAACAACAATACGCCGAGGCAGAAAAAAATCAATGACGACTGTTCGAAAACTGAAGGTCTATTAAATGGTGTGTTACACCCCAGATAATAACAGTTTGATTGTGTGCTCTCATTATACCGGCAGACCCATCGGACCGTGAACATTTCGGAGGGATGCAGACTGGCCATTGTATGCACCAGGCTACGCCTGTTTGCTTTGGTGGACGGACATCGATGGGATCTATATGGATTTGCGTTCGGAAAATAACCGAATAATATGGGATTTCTGGATTCCTCATCCTCCAACGCTCGCCGCCTTCTCGCGCATTAAACACTCGGATGTGCGCACTTCAAAACGCGACAGACGCATTAGTTTCAATGAAATAAACGAATCCGTAATTACCGTTATGAAATTATACGTTCACAGTCTGTGATCGTTAAACGCCGTGTTGTTTGCTTAATACGAAAGCAATTTTCCGGCTTGATATACATGCAGCGTGTGATGCCATTAAAAAGGTAATCACGGTACATAATGTGATGTCGGAATACGTTTATATATTGTGCGGTCTCTTCCTAAGGGATCAATTTTTAGTAAGGTATAATCGTCTTCCATTATAACTTTAATTAATCTTTTATTATTACAAAAAATATATATGTTGTATAATAAGAAAATTCTAATTAGATTCAAATTAGTAATTCAAATTGTTCGAATGACAACCGTTAAGGGTAAAAATGCACTATCCGCGGCAATAAGTTATTAATTAAGATACCCTACTCATGGCCTACTTTAATAAACCTAGTGTATTTTTTTCTTACCTCAATAAACTATTTATTAACATTGACATAACATACTCTTGATCTACGATAATTATGTTTTCATTGACCTAGCATACTCTCGATATACCGTAACAAGATCTTTATTAACCTAGCGCAATCTTGACCTATCGCAAGATTATATTCATTCGCCTCGCGTACTCCTGAGCTACCGTAATAACGTTTAAATTTGCCATGCGTACTGTAAATTATTAATTGACCTAGTCCAGTAAATAGTTGATATAACCGTATATTAAGTCTTTTATAAAGTCTAACACAAACAATATTTCTCGTAGGGAAAGAAAATCCTTTGATTGCACTTCTAAAATAGATGGAGAAGGATCATTCCTATTTCTTATGAAGAAATACCTATCAACGTTTGAAAATATGAATATGTTTGCATTTGGAGGCTTCCGCTTCTAATAATCTTAGTAAATGTAGCTAAAATATTTCTTATCTCAGTTGTAAACGTTAAGATTACAGTTATTTTCTTTCGTACTTCATCTCCGGATTTAGATTCCTCGTGCAGAGAAGAGCATTTTGTCACACGAGCGTTATACACATCGCTTATAAGTCCGGTGCATAAATCCGCGGCAGTAAATATGTGCATGCACACAAAAATTGAGATAAATCGCGGGGCGGTAAGACGATAAAGCTCCCCCCCCCCCTCCGACTCCCTGCGGAATAAATCACCGGGCAACAAAGGCGTAGGCGCACGTGTTCATGTTTGGGGAAGCGGCGGTGTCTGCGGCCGGGAAGCGGTTTGGGATAGCGGGGCCCGCTAATAGATTTAAACCGGATTGAATGGGCTTCCGGGGGTGGCAGGCACGCGATACCGGTCGATGGTCGATGTATCGATAGCTTTTGTTCGACCTGTCCTGCCCTCCCCGCCGCCCTTCCGATGGCCACCTACACCCATCGAATGTATATCGCACATGTCCGTTGATGGATGATTGATGCATCCTAGGTGTCACTGGTGCGGGTTGTATTTTGATGCACGTCATTGTACTGGTGATTGGCAGACAATTAATTGATGTGGAAAAAAATTGTCGGTGTATTAAATCATGACACGCCGACCGTTTTAATCAGTTCAGTAGGACGGACCAGAGAGTTATATATTTGGAACACACAACAACAATTAACATCAATCAAAACTTTTACCATACGAACAACAAATATTTACTTTTAACATATCGTAAATCATGTAATACAGTAGTAGTAAGTATATTCAATAGAAAATTAATTAAAATAGTCTTTCAATTATATTTAAAAAAATTATAAATACTCCAATATTATAGTGAAGATAAAGAGTAAACATGTAAAGATTGTAAATAAAAATTAAAAATACTGGTATATATAATACATCCTAAATTAATAAACGTTTAGTTTGCTAATTGTTAGAAATTATTCATTTTTTTTATTGAAGAAAGTTCACCTAGTTCAAGTCCAGTTTCTTCTCTTATCTATTTGCTGTTCTGTGTCTTTTGTCTTGCAATCTCTTTCTGTGGTCTGTTGTCTAAAAACTGTTGAATTTATATTTCTATTTTCTATGTTCTGTCCTTTTGACCTTTGATGTGTTATTTATTATTTGCTGAAATCGGTAATCAGTAATGTTGACTATGTCATCATATCTACTATATATTATCTGTCTGTACCTTCAGATTTTAGTTTTTTTTGTCCATTATCCTTTGTCTTTTTCATTGTATCAATTATCAAGAAATAATAAGAAAAGACCATGGGTCGATAGCCTTAAAGAAAATAGATTACGATTGTTGTTGTAAGTACCTATTATATCAAGTAATAAATAAATATGTTTGTCCCTCTAACAAAAGACAAAGAACCAAACAAATGGGTTTATTATGCCTTTTTGGATTTTTTTAAATTTAAAAGTTGTATGGCTTTTGTTTTCGTTTTCCTTTGTCATATGTCTTTTATATTATGTTTATTACCATATCTTTTATTCTCTGTATTTTGTCCTCTAACTTGTGCTCTTTCTTTTTTGCCGTTATCTTTTGTCGTAAAGTTTTGCGTGATAATATCAAGGGTATCACCAAGCCGGCAATCAGGCGTTTTGCCTATCCCGAGGTGTCTTGAAGGTGTTGGTTTCGGCGATTAGGACCAATTTCGGCACACCCATTTACTTCCGGGAGATGCGAAACCAACAAGTTTTAGGAGTGACATTGCCCTAGGTTCTACCGTTGTCACATGTTCCCACATTAAAAAAACAATGGTGGTCGTCGACTACTTTTTTTTGGAGACGGTTTCTTAGCGACGGCTTTCGGAGCGGCCTTCTCCCTCTTCGGCTTGGGTGCCGAGGACCGCTCTTGGTCGCCTTTTTGGCTTTTAAAGGACACAGCGACTTCGCCTTCGATTTTGATCTTCTTCTCGGAAGCAGCGGTGGCGGATAAAGCTCTTTTGGTCTTTCCGGCCGAGGATTTATTTTCTCCTGCGTCAACCTCCTTGGCTCCGCCTCGGCCACCACTTTTCCCTGCACTCTTAAGTGATATTGCCTAGATTTCTTGGAGGTTTTAGCCTTGGTCTCTGTTCTACTAGCGACCTTAGCACTCACCGACGAACCGGAAGCGAGCTTGAATGATCCAGACGCGCTTGTCATGGACTGGACAAGGGTGCCCAATGTCACAGCCGACTTGAGGTACTTCTTAATGAATGGCGACATCTTTTTCGCGTCAACCTTGTATTTTGCTGTGACGTACTTTTTGATGGCTTGCAGAGAAGAACCGCCACGCTCTTTCAGGCTCTTGATTGCGTTTCAGACCATTTTCCAGGTCGGTGGATGAGAAGGTTTTTCGTCCTGGGATTTTTCGCCTTCTTAGGGAAAGCAGCCTTCTTAATGGCTGTCGCCTATGCTGAAGTCGCCGAAGCGGCCTGAACTGTAGTAGCCACGTCGGCCATATTAATAGCGTTGTTGGTGATAAACGTTTACGAATTGAGTAATTCAAAACAAATATATTTTGTCGATTGCCTTCTATTTTTAGTATTTTGTCCTATTTTTCATTTATCATTTGTGTCATATGACATTGTTGTTTTCCTTTCATTCTTTTTCTTGTTATTTATTAGTTTTCATTTGACTTCTTTTTTTTATCTTTTGTCCATTGTTCATGGTCTTTATCGTTTATTATTTATTAATTGTACTTTTTATTATTTTTCTTTTATCCTCTATATTTTTTGTTTTCTTTTTGTTCATTGTGCTTTAACTATGTTTTCAGTCTATATCTTTTATTCTTCGTCTTTTGTTCCCTTTATTTTGTCCTTTGACTTTTAGTCTTGTCTCTTTTATCTTCGATTATTTGTCCCTTGTACTTAGTCCTTTTATTTTTTTGTGTTTTATCCTTTGTCTGTTTTGCTTTATAGTTTTCCTTTTTCTTATTTTGTGTTTTTTAACTTTTTTCATTTGTCTTGTGCCTTCTGTTATTTGTATTTTGTTCTTTCTCGTTAAATTTATTTCTCTATTCCTTTTGTATTTTTTGTGTTTTGTTTGTTGTTTTTTGTCTTTTCTTCTGTGCTTTTTATCTTTTGCCTTTAGTATTGTATCCTTTGAATGTTGTGTCCTGTATCTTCTATCTTTTCTCTTTTATCCTTTGTATTTTATTTCTTTCGTTTGGCATTTAATCTTTGTTTTTTTTATCATTTATATTTTATCATGTGTTTCGTGTCAATTCTCCTTTCCCCTTTGTTTTTTTATATCTTTTGTCTTTTATTCTTTGACTTGTTATAATTTTGTCCTGAACCTTTTCTTTATGGTCTTGTGTTATTTTATTTTTGCGATGTATCTATTGTCGTCGTCATTTATCCTTTATCATGTATCTTGTGTCCTTTGTGATTTATCCTTTGTTTTCTATTATTTTCTTCTATCTTAAGTTTTGTCCTTTGCCTTTGCCTTCCTTTTCTTGTGTCAGTTGACTTTTCCCCTTACTTTTGTCATTTTTCCTTTATCTTTTGATTCATGTAATTTGTCGTGTGTACATTGTCTTTTGTCTTTTGTATTTTTACTTTTGTTACTTGTTTTTTTATTCTTTGTCTGCCTTCTTTATTTTGTGACATCTGACTTTGTTTTTAGTGTTCTTTGCCTTTCATTTGTTATCTTTTGTCTTTTGTGTTTTTACTTTTGTTATTTGTTTTTTTATTCTTGTCTGCCTTCCTTATTTTGTGGCATCTGACTATATTTTTAGTCTACTGTTCTTTGCCTTTCATTCGTTGTCTTTTGTCTTTTCTTCTTTATTTTTTCTCTATTTTCAAATTAATTCAATTTATTTATTTAATCTTTATCTTTCATACATTACATAAACAAATATAATTATACTAACAATGTAAGAAAATAATGTAAACAAATAATGTTGACTGCATGTAGAAGGGCAGAGTTCACTCAAATTAATGATCTTCCACTTCTCCTGATCCTCTTCTTCACTAATCCGTCATAGGAGGTCCAGTTCGCAATATTTATTTATTGGTCTTTTATCGTTTGTTATTTCATTTTTTGTTCAATTTATTGTTTTCTTTTTCTTTTGTTAATTGTGGTTTGACTTTGATCATATCGTTTATTCTTCGTCTTTTGTCCTTTGTAATTTGTCTTTATACGTTTACTATATATCTTTTGTCCTTTGTCTTTTCCATTATTGTTTGTGTTCTTCATTGTCTTCTTAGCTCAAACTTTTATTCTTTGGTTTATGTCCTTTGTTACATACATATATAATAAAATACTTAGATTTGTTTCTTTTGTAATTTGCTTTTTTCTTTTGTTCCTTGTCTTTTCTACTGTGCCATTTATCTTTTGTCCTTAGTATTGCCTTTCGTCTGGTATCTCTTTCACTTTTTTACTAGACTTTATGTTATTGTGTTTTATCCTATTATCTATTTTGTCTTTCTCACTTTGTCTTATGTTCTTTGCCTTGAGTCTTTTTTCTTTGGTTTTTGTCATTTATCTTTCGTCCCTTGTATTTTGTCCTTTACCTTATATATTTTGTAATTTATCCTTTGTTTTTTATCCTTTGTTCTTTCTCTTTTATTCTTTGTCCTATGTCATTTATCTTGTTCCCTTTGCCTTTCATTATTTGCCTTTTGTCGTTTGTTTTATGTTCTCTAACTTTTGCTTCAAGTCTTGTTTTCTATGTTGTTTGTTACTTTTCATTTTTTTTTTTGTAAATTGCTTTTGTTCGCTTGTTTTATTATTCGCCCTTAATATTGTCTTATTAACTTTGCTCTTTGTCTGGCGTCCTCTATCTTTTATTTTTCTATTATTATTAGTCCTTTTTCCATTTTTTTCCTTTGTTTTGTATCATGTGTCTCGTATCAGTTGTTTTCTTTTATTGTTTTGTTGTCTTTAATTATTTGCTTATTATTTTTATTTATTATAGATTTTGTTCTTTACCTTTCCTCCATGGTATTGTTGTTTGTCCTTTATCTTCTATTATTTTCTTCTATCATTTGATTTATAATTTTCCTTGGCCTTCCTGTTCATCTTGTACCATTTGGCTATTTTCCTCTTTCTTTTGTCTTCCTTGTCTTGTGTTATCTGACTTTCCCCATTCCCATTGTCTTTTATTTTTTCTTTGTTATTTGCTTTTTGTTCTTCACCTTCCAATGTTTGTCTTTTGTCCTTGCCTTTTCTAATTTTTGTACTTTCCTTCATTACCTTGTATCTTTTGTCTTTTGTTCTTTATTCTTACTTTCGTCTTTCAACTTGTATGTTTTGTTACCTGTGTTTTCTTCTTTGTCTTTGGATTTTTTGTAGTAACCTTTTATTTATTGTTTTTTCTTCTTTTTCTTGTCAGTTGTCATTTATCCGCTTAGTCTTGTATTATTTCTGTTTGTCCTACGCCCTGTGTCCAATGCCTTTTGTCGTTTGTCTTGTATTGTTTCTATTTGGCCTTTTATTCACAGATTTTTGCCTTCTGTCATCTGTTATTAATCCTTTGTCTTTTATTATCTGATTTTACCCTTATTCTTTTCCTACCTTTATTATTTTGCTTTTAATCCTTTTGTCTTATGTCTTGGGTTATTTGATTTTTGACTTTTCTTCTTTACCTTTACCTTTTATTGTTCTTTGCCTTTTTGTCATTTGCCATCTGTCATTTTTAATGTTTTTTTAATACGTCGCTCAGGAGGAACTAAAATCAATATAAAAATCTTGCAATTTTTGTCACCGACCTTCTCTTATCCATTATCTGTCTCCTTTAATTTTCATTTTTACAAGTTGAGTTATTTGAAGAATTTAATTAAATAAGTAAAAGATTTATTACGATTCACTGAATTCACTGTTGAGTAAGTGATGTCAGAAGACTTAACCCTTTCACCTACAACCACGAGTACGACCCGTGTCTAAAAATTTTGGCCAACCTCATCTAGAATGAGCGCGACTCGTGCCGCAAGCAAAGTGCATCTGTGCACTTCGCGACTGTCGATGCACGCAATCAGATGGTACAAAGTAGGTCAAAAAGTTAATTATGAAGCAATTGAATTCTAACCAGTGTTTTTAATTTTTAAGTCTGTATTCTGTCTTAAAAGTTATAATCTTCGTAATTAAATCTTCTATTACAACCTCGTGAAATAACTGGGTTGGTTATACTAAGTACTAATTAAACTAATTTCTATCTTCCTAGTTATAACTTCAAAACCTTAATTTTGATGAAATATGTAAATTAGAATAGGGATGTATGGCTTTGGAGGAACACAATGAACAATATAAAAGTGTCATTTTTTTTATAATTGTTTTCTTACATCTGCTGTCTATTATAATCTTTCAGCTGTCTTGTGTTCAACTTCTTCATATGTCATTTAAATATCACATATTTGCATTATCGACTGTAACCTAACATGTTGGAACGAATAGAAAAATACTGGATGATGTATTATCTATCATTCAAATCTATCTTCTATGATTGGCAAAATTTGCGATGAGCATTGGAAAATATTTCTCATCTGTCAGTTATAATCTGTTTATTATAATATGTATATATTATATACAATTACTACCAACTACATAAGAATGATAATTCTAAATCTTTTTTTTAAAGTGTTAGGAGAACGACATATTTTGTCTTTTGACAAGATTTAGCTTTTCCTATCTGTCATATATTTGATGTTTTAATTTTATTGGCCTTTTGAATTTTATTTTTTATCATCTACCATCTACTATGTTGGAATATATAGAATAATACTGATAGCTGTATGTAATCTATCCCTCAAAATATTTCTATCTATCTACCATCTATCATTTTATAATTTTCATCTGTTATGTCATTAGCAATTGAATGTATTGACTGGAGAATAATAATTGTGTTTAAGATGTCTAGAATGGCAATGTTATGTGATTGAAATTAAAAAATAAAAAACACCAAATTTGTTCCTTATCTTTTCAATTTCTTGATCTTTAATCGAATATATCTTATATATCTTCAATCTTATAACCTTATCATTTGTCATTTGTTATCAGATGTCGTCAATCATGTTTAAATATCATCTAGCATTTTTCTCTATCATCTGAAAACCTATTATTTTGCTTGATTTATCATCTGTTATCGATTTGAGAATAATAATTCTGAGTAAAATTTTCGGTTTTGGTGGAACCAAAAAACGACATAGATACAACAAGTGTGTTGTAAGTTCGACTTTTGTCTTTTCTCATCTGCCATCTTTCATCTTCTTTATCTTTACTGTTTTGTGGTCGTTGGATTTCTATATTCTCTCTTTTGCCATCTATCTATCATCATATTGAAATTAATAAAACAATGTAGTGACTATCATCTGTCGCCCATCATTTTGAATATTCAACTTGTTTTTTTGTCGAAAAAACAACTTCTATTGCACATAGATACAGTAAGGTATGAACATAAAATTATAACTTACTTCCAAGAAAGAATAAAAATAAATTACAGTCACGAGTTGGAGAACGGTTGGTGTCCAAATTTAGAGCCTTACTTAGTACGGTTGTTAGTGGAAGCTGATATATTAAATGGGGCCCGAAATTATTTAGACAAGCAAATGAAACGGTCGCCCCGTTTTCTCATTAAAACGTAAAAATAGTTTTTTTATATGCGGCGTGGAAGTGTTTTATTATTCGGACACACCGGATG
This sequence comes from Ontholestes murinus, assembly GCA_963969525.1. Classification (NCBI taxonomy): domain Eukaryota; kingdom Metazoa; phylum Arthropoda; class Insecta; order Coleoptera; family Staphylinidae; genus Ontholestes; species Ontholestes murinus. Next base: position 40,460,578 of record OZ018396.1, read on the forward strand.
ACTTACGACTTCGACTTTTGAATGGCATAATTTGGGAAGCGGCGGCGGCGAGCGTTAAATAGATCACGAAACTTATCTACAAAACGGTCGTTAGCAAGCCACCATGAAATATCTCAGCAGGGAGCGATAAATAACCCGACGTGGCCGTCGTCGCGAAAATAAATAATTTAATTAAATCTAAATACGGAGCAGATCGCGACTAATTACGTCGCACCTCCTAATTTGTGAAGATCTCTGGAGGCGGAGGCGGCCGTAAAGCACTCGTCTACGGCCATTCCTCATTCCCTACTCCTGACATATTTATAAAATATACTTATGCTCGCGTTGTGTATCTTTGTCACTTACAATTCGGCGTTCAAGTTTATTGCCGCGACGTGACGACCTTTCCGGTGAAATAAAAAAATAAATAAATAACACGCCGATGGCAGTTTATCATCGCGCATAAATTCAATTCCTATTATTAGAAAAGTTTTCCTCGTTTTGGCCGTCGAGGATGTAAAAGAAATGAGGAGTGAGCGACCGTCGGCGCTCTTCTCCGTTTCAGGAGTTTCTTTTTCCTGCGAATAAAAAGATTTTAGTCGCCATACGGCGCGACCATAAAACAAAGGGCCAAAACTCTTAACCCACCAACCCTCCTTCCCCCACACCAGACCGCGTTACGTTCGGAACGTTGGCGACAGTTGTCCGAAACTAATATTAAAAGCTCGCACCGGAACGTACTCGGTCGGAATGAAATTACGTCGATCGTCGATTACAAAACCGCCGGAATTCGTATGAATTGTAAGTGTTTGCAATGTTCTCCAATTCTCAGATTAACTTGAGAACAACAAAGTGCAAATAACCGACACTGAGGGTTAGGAAAACGTGAAACTACGAGGTTAATGAAATTGTTTAAAAGCAGTGGACCTAGTATGAATCCTAGGGGTACACCCAATTTTAAAACTAAACCAATTAATGAACTCTTGGCCTAGGTCCATCGCACTGGTATACAATGACCTAACAATGAGGGAATTCATCAAGATCCAATAAAGGGTATTCCTGAAAATCCACGAAAACCAGATAGGCTGTTGGCTACTATTTGATGGAAAATTCTGAAGAAACTAATAACACTCTAGTGTCGGTTTGTCATTTGTTTCATGGCAGTAAATATTTTGAATGTAATTTTGGAAAATTCATCAAAATCTAATAAAAGTTTTTCCTGAAAATGAATGAAATCTGGTTGATCGTTATTGTTGGCCACAATTATGTAATTTGATGAAAAATTAAGAAACTATTCACAGTATAATATCAGTTTGTCTTATATTTCATACCTGTAAAGAGTTTGAATGTATTCTTGAAAAAATCATGACATTGTAACAAAAGGTTTTTTTGGCATTTTATGAAAACTAGTCGGCCTATAATGTCGTCCACTATTATGAAATTTGTTGGAAATTTCTGAAGAAACTAATGACAATATAGTGTCCGTTTGTCATTTGTTTCATAACTGTAAATGTTTTGAAGGTATTTTTGAAAAATTGATCAAAATCTAACAAAAGGTTTTTCTGAAAATTCATGAAAACTAGTAGGAGATTAGTATTGGTCACTATTGTGCAATTTGATGGAAAATTCTAAATAAACTTATGACAGTATAGAGTCAGTTTATCTTTTGTTTCATAGCTGTGAATGATTTGAATTTTTTTTAACAACAAAATCTAAGAAAAGGTTTTCCTGAAAGTTCATGAAAACTAGTTGGACATTAGTGTTGGTCACTATTATGGAATTTAATAGAAATTTCTGAAGAAACTAATGACAGTTTAGGGTGTTGATGTATTGAATGTATTTTTGAAAAATTCTTCAAAATTTAGCAAAAGGTTTTCCCTGAAAATTCTGGAAAAACTAATAACAGTATTGTGTCATCTTATGTTTCATAGTGTTAATTTTTTTAATGTATTTTTTTTTAAATTCATCAAAAGCTAACAGAATAATATTTTCCTGAAAATTCATGAAAACTAGTCGGGCATTTATATTGCCCACTATTATGGAATTATATGTAAATTTCTGAAAAAACTGATCACAGAATGGGGTCAGTTTGTCTTATGTTTCATAGCTGAAAATATTTTGAATGTATTTTTGGAAAATTCATTAAAATCTAACAAAAGGTTTTCCTGAAAAATCGTGAAAATTGGTTGGTCGTTAATGTTGGTTACTATTATTTAAATGGATGGAAAATTCTCAAGAAACCAATGACAGCATTCGGCAATAGGTCTTGTGCTTCATAGCTATAAATGTTTTGAATGTATTTTAAAAAAAATTAATCAAAGCCTAACACAATGTTTTCCTGAAAATTCATCAAAATCTAACTAAAGGTTTTCCTAAAAATCAATAAAAAGTAGTCGAGCGTTTGTATTGGCCATTGTTATGGGACCGGTTTGTCTTATATTTCATAGATGTAAATGTCTTGAATGTATTTGTTAAAAATTCATCAAAATCTAACAAAAGAATTTTCTAAAACCATAAAAACCAGTTAAGCGTTATTTTCTGCTACCATTCTGGAATTTGATGTAAAGTTCTAAAGAAGGTAATGGCAATATAGGGTCAGTTTTATGTTTCATAGCTATAAATGTTTTGAATGTGTTAAGAAAATTCATCAAAATCTAACAAAAGGATTTTCTGAAAATTAATCAAAATCTGACCAAAGGTTTTTCTGAAAATTCATCAAAATCTAACAAAAGGTTTTCCTAAAAATTCATGATAACTAGTCAGGCTTTTGTATTGGCCACTATTATGAGGCCAGTTTGTCTTATGTTTCATATATGTAAATGTTTTGAATGTATTTTTCAAAAATTCATCAAAATATAACAGAAGGATTTCCTGAAACTACTACTACTTTCTGCTACCATTATGCAATTTGATTGAAAGTTCTGAAGAAAGTAATGACAATATAGGATCAGATTGTCTTATGTTTCATAGCTGTAAATGTTTTGAATGTATTTTTGAAAAATTCATCACAATCTAACAAAAGGTTTTTATGAAAATTCATCAAAATCTAACAAAAAGTTTTCCTGAAAATTCATGGAACCTAGTCGAAAATTTGTATTAGCCACTGTTATGGGGCCAGTTTGTCGTATGTTTCATAGATGTAAATGTTTTGAATGTATTTTTGAAAAAAAAATCCTGACACTTGTTGAGCGTTATTTTTTGCCACCATTATGGAATTTGATAGAATGTTCTGAAGAAAGTAATGACAGTATAGTATCAGTTTGTCTTATATTGCATATCTGAAAAAATTTTAAATGTAATTTTGAAAAATTCATCAAAATCTAAGAAAAGGTTTTCCTGAATATGCATTATAATTGGTTGGTCGTTAATGTTGGTCACTATTATTTGAGTGGATGGAAAATTCTAATGACATTATTGGACAATTAGTCTTATGTTTGATGGCTGTTAATGTTTTGAATGTATTTTTGAAAAAATTATCAAAATCTAACAAAGGGTTATTCTGAAAATTTATGAAAACTGGTTGGTCGTTATATAGGTCACTATTACACTTAAGTGTATGGGAAATTCTGAAGAAACTAATGACAGTATAGGATCAGTTTGTCTTATATTTCATAGCTGCTCTAAATGATTTGAATGTATTTTCAAAAAATTGATCAAAATCTATTAAATTAAAATGGCTTCCTGAATATTTATTAAAAGTAGTCGGCCATTAGTGTTTGTCACTATTATGCAATGTGATGGAAAATTCTGAACCAACTAATGACGGTATAGGGTTAGTTTGTCTTATGTTTCATAGCAGTAAATGTTTTGAATATATTTTTGAAAATTTCATAAAAATCTAACAAAAGGTTTTTCTGAAAATTCATGAAAACTAGTCAGGCATTTGTATTGGCCAGTATTATGATGCCAGTTTGTCTAATGTTTTATTGGTATAAATTTTTAAATATATTATTGAAAAATTTATGAAAATGTAACAGTAGAATTTCCTGCAACTTCAATAAAAAATCTGTTACAAATTTTGTAGGTACTGCCAGACGATAGGTTACTGCTATATGTCCCCTCGATCGAACTCCACAACTGAAACGTAGCCGATAATTGTGTTTCCATTAAACTTTAGTGGTCTCTCATCATAAAACACCCAGTTCAGGTGTTTCCACCCTGCACCACAAGTTCCTTAACTTGAAACCTATTTTCCAGTATCCGAACAGAAAGAAATTTCAACGCTATTGTAAGCAGTTTGTCTGGCTCTCTTCTACCTACCTAGTCTTTGTAACATCACTGGATTCATTTTAATTTCTTCAAAATCGTGTTTTTAGTAGTGCCATTTTGATTTTAGTAAAGATACGCTATTATAATAATGGAATATTTAATAGTTTTCAGTGTCGCCATTTTATTTTTAGTAAAGCTATTATATTTATGGATATAAAAAATACATAATTTTTGAGTTGATTTAGCCATTTTTGAAGCAACACCTGCAGTTGTTAATTTTTTTAGAAATTTTTAAAACAGAACTTGTAAATTTTACTTTCTTCAAATACGTGTTTTAAGTGACGCCATTTAGTTTTAAGTAAATATAGGCTATTCTATGTATGGAATATTAAAAATACATCATTTTTGAGTTCATTTAGCAATTTTGAAACCAATTCTTGTAGTGGTTAGTGTTTTATAATTTTCAAAATAGAAGTTGCTAATTTAATTTCTTCAAAATCGTATTTTAAGTGGCGCCATTTTGTTTTTAGTAAAGATACGCTATTGTAATTATGAGATATTAAAACATACATCGTTTTTGAGTAAATTAGCAAATTTTGGAACGAATTCTTATAATAGTTAGTGTTTTAGAATTTTTCAAAAAAGAAGTTGCAAATTTAATTTCTTCAAAATCGTGTTTTCAGTGAAGCCATTTTGTTTTTAGTAAAAATACGCCATTCTATTTATGGAATATTAAAGATCAATTGAAGATCAAGGTCATTTGAAAGTCGAGGTCAATTGAAGGTAGAGCAAAGTGAAGTTCAATGTCATTTATAGGTCAAATTCATTTAAAGGTCGACCTTATTTGAAGGTCAAGGTCATTTGGAGGACCAGGACAAACTGTGACTTTGAACTAGCATATTCTAGAACCTTCTCACGACCCTTAAGGTCAGAGGAGGTTGTAGAATCGGTTTGTTATTGTACTTAGGCGCAGATCTTCAGTAAGTATGCTCTATAAATAGCTTGACATTTGTAATTCTTGTTCATGATGTCAAATTGATGTATCTATTTCTTCACAGTTGACGAAGTTAAGTTATTATTTCGACTATATTCTGAACCAAATTTTTGTATTTTAATCACTCTTTATGTTTTTTTCAATAATATTCCGATTATTCTCATTGTCTCTCATTGTGCTAAACTTTAATGCACAAATGTTTTTTCTGCTACCATTATGGACTTTGATTTTAAGTTCTTAAGAAACTAATGACACAAGAGGGTCATTTCGTCTTATGTTTCATAGCTGAAGATATTTTGAATCTATTTTTGAAAATTTCATCAAAATCTAACAGAAGGTTTTCCTGAAAATTCATGAAAACTGCCTGGTCGTTAATGTTGGTTACTATTATTCAAGTGGACGGAAAATTCTAAAGAAACTAATGATAGTATTGAGCAATAAGTCTTATGTTTCATAACTGTTAATGTTTTGAATGTATTTTCGAAAAATTCATTAAAATGTAATAGAAGGATTTCCTGAAACTTGATAAAAACTAGTTAAAAGTTATTTTCTGCTACCTTTTATGGAATTTAATGGAAAGTTCTGAAGAAACTAATAGTAGTATAATGTCAGTTGTTCTTATTTGTCACAGCTGTAAATGTTTAGAATGTATTTTTAAAGAAATCATCAAACTCTAACAAAATGTTTTCCTGAAAATTCATAAAAACTAGTTGGTCGTTAGTTTCATTATTATAGTTCCTATCGTTACTGCAAGATGATTCATTATATATAGTGAATGATGAAAACTAAATTGTAAAACATGCTGCCGTTATACGTTATAATTTATTACATAAATTTGGTGTGATGATTTCTGGACAAATAAACATGACATAGATAAGTAGATTAAAACCCCCTAATAAAAAAGTCACACACATTTAATTAAATGAATAAATTAGCGAAACCTCTACAGTATAATTCGGGCAGCTGGCCAAGCTCCTATAACCCACCAATACACGCTCACCTCAAGAATCCACTGCGGCCAATTCGAACCGTACAAGTAATCCATTTACGCTAAGCTTCTATTAAAGGCCGCTTAAACACATAAATCTCCATTTTAAAGCATTAAATTCGAATGTAATTCCTACTTGAGCCAGACGTCTTCTGTAATTATGATCATTCATGATTAAGCAGGGCGAACATCGAGAAATCCCTGATGAATCGGTGTCGTGATTTACGCGTGGAATCGATGCCCGGAAGATATTATATGCTGCATGCGTTCGTCATCGTCCATAACTCGTAATTAGCGTTGTTTAATAAAGCACTAAATCCCATCTAATTACCGAGTCATCATTCTCCAAAGTTGTAAGTCACCGGTCGGGAAAGAATTCGTAAAACTTCTTCACAGTTGCTGACAGCGCGTTCGGCCTTTTATTCTCCTCCTCTTCCAACGTCGTCTTGTTCGCAGATTTAAACACGTTCCCGGATTAATAATGCACACACGTGTGTGTGTTAGTGTGTACAACTTGTAACCGAAGTTGGCGAAAACTTTTTCCACATCCTTCGCAGGTGTCAGATACAAATGCCGACGAGTGACTTTCGTGAGGGACTGTTTATGCAAATCCGCCCCGAGAATTTCACCATTATGGTAATCCGATGCTAATACCTCCTCTTCCAATTGGGACCCTTTTAAATATTCATCAATTATCAACTATTAAATTATGTAATCTTTCGGCCTGTTCTTATAGATTAAAGCCGATGATAAATTTACGTTATCGAGTATTAAAATCTCTCAAAGATTAAAGCCGTTGATGAATTTATGGTTAGGCCATCAAAAGGGACTAAAATACATTCGTGTGGATTATTTTCATTAGTCTTGTCGCGACGTACGAGAACGATCATCACCCACGCCCCGAAATAAATTCGAAGCCTACGCACCGTCAAAACATTTCATCAAATTGATGATTTTATCACTTCGCTGAACAAAACAAATACATTAGGCCTCTTATTGTTACATCAATTTTTTATGTTAAATTTACAATTTAACTTGACCAACATCGCCCGTCACCAGCAAATGTATTTACGACGCGATAATGGAAAGTTAATTCGAAGTATCGATTCGAGTCGAGGTCACGTCTAGTGTTAAAACAATAACGGCGAAGTTATCGTGTTCGGATTATGGCGGTTGTTTTAATATAGCCGAAACTTTAATGAACCATTCGCCGAAATTGGGAAATTGTTTTACACGGAATGCTAATTCGGATTGTAAGTTGTTCGATGCGTACTACGGCGGTGGGGGTTTAATTTTAGAATACACCAGGGGAATTCGCTATAGGTAAATTAAGACCGACTGGCAACGAAAAACTATTTGATGTATTCATCGGGCGCCAGTTGTGCGGCGTGGATGATGTTCGGTTGAAAGAATTGTTGGATTTGGTCTAAATTTAAAAACAAATTTTCATCAGTTAGTTCAATACAAATATAAAACTTAACGTTATGGCTTACTCAACACAACATGGTCATTATTGCTTAATTCGAAATTATAAAACGATTTTACTTACCTTCAACTGTTTATATCGGTTGGTTTAATGATAAACTTTATTCCGGAAAAAAAATCGGAATTCGAAGACTTCTCAACATTTAAATTAGCATATTATGATTCCACGAACCTTTGATGAACTGCTTAGTGATGTTGCTCCATTTCGAGGTAATCTTCCTTAACGGTCTTCAGTAGAGAAAACTACAGATTCAAGAACCTCCTCCTCTTTTTCGAGGAAATACCTCCTCATTATTAAATAATTGAATGGAGGTGTCTCTTTGGAACATCATACCCCTCATTATGAATATGAGGAGGAGATGAGGGTACTTCGTAAATATTTGTCTAAAGGAGGTAATTTTTACTCTTAATAATTAGGAGGTAATTTACTAAAATAGTTTAGGTTAGCTCCATCGAATTGACAAAAAGAGGAGTGACCTAATGTGTGCGTATGGTTAACTGTCTAACGTACTGCGGATCAGTCATAAAAAGTAACTAAACTATCAATTAGCATCTTTGATTTCGGGCTTTTCGATTACATATTTTCATTTGCAACATTGTTTACTGAGCACCCACCCACCCTACATATTCCTGTGCATTTAATATAAACACTTTTTTCAGTTTCCTGGATATCACCTGCCCTAACACTGCTGTTATGATATGTTTGAAAACCAAATATTTAATTAAATTATTACATATGTAATCTGAGTTGGGTGGTCTCTATCCTACTCTTCAACTAGTAAAATTATTTTGATTAACTTGAAATAAATCATTAAACTATCAATTAAAACCAAAGTATCATTAGATATTAAACTTCACAAGTGAAGATTGCTGCTAGGTATGATCCTGAAAGCACTCTTTTTGATTAAAACAACTGTATAATAATTTATAATATTTTAAATATTAAACTGTTTTAAACTCTTGTTGCATATAAATTGTCATGTTTTAATACTGTGAAATCTTTGTTACCTCAGTTTTTTTTTTGATATTGCAAACCAACTTCTGCTTTGAGGATGAAATTATATCTTTGAAAGTTTTATTATATTATTTTTAATAATTATTATTATTCAAATGTGTTTATTAAGAAAAATCTGGTCGAAATGTCGAATAACTCATTGGAGAGTGAACGCGCACAGACGTTGAAACTCCAAATTGGACGGAGGCCAAGATGTTAACCGGGAAATTATGACTTCGGCAGACTGTTGAATCCCACAGATAATGTTCCGCTTAATTAATAGTGCGGACTAGTCGGTTTGTCAACGCATTTGTTATGCGGGGAGACCGAATCGTGTTTATGATGTCTTCAGTAATTTCGGAAGGCCGTGTTAGCGCTCCTCCGGGCTCTTCTTCCCCTCGCCGGATTTGCATATTTCGCGAGAGGGCAATTAATTAACGGGGCGCAATCAATTATTAAATTATTTCGCTGCTGTTTCTGGAAGCCGTAAAGATTATTTCCGTGGAAATTAATGCAGAATCGCCCTATTTATTATTTAGATGCAAGCTAAATTATAAGAAAATACGTGTTTCATAATTTGAAACTATTGCAGAGAATGGTACTTGTAAAACTTCTGCATTTTATAAAATTTCAGTAATTTGTTAAGGTTGATCGGTGTATCCAAATTTTACAAAGCGAACAATAAATCAAAACCGGAACGCCCGGAATGATGAACGACTGTAAAGTATATGTTTACCCCCTGAAACGTGTATTCCTGTAAACACACGGCCACCGAAAGGGTTCAAAAGGCGTGAGTCGCATGCCGGAACAGGTCGAGGAGTCGAGCGCAGTTTGTAAACTATCTCAAGTCGTAAGGTGAACTCTCCGGCTCCTCTTGGGACGTGCCTACTCCGACTTCAAACCAGTATGTTAACCGTGCATTACACACAACTACAAATCTAATTATCGCATTAAACCACATCAATTTCGCGACTCTCTGCCTTCCTCTTCGCCGAACGGTAAAAATGATGGCGTGACACGGTTTTGAAGTCCCTTCGGATACGTAATGCATATATATACGCCACGAAGTTTGCGTGATGCCCTCCAGGGATGGAAACGAAGACCTTCTAGTTGATTACGTAACCATTAATAGGTTAAAAGCTCTTGCGACGGTTGGAAGGTATTTTCGGCGAGCAGGATGTTTCGTACATATTTACGTGCGGATAATGGCCGATGATAACCAGTTGACATTCACGTGATAAATTACTAGTTTTATACACATTTTTATCGGGCAGAAGTTTGCTTAGGAACAATCAATCATTATTCATTGCGCCGGTTTTGAGGGGAAATAATAAGCGGATAATGTCTTTATTGAAGTTTTCTTGAGAAGATGAAAAATCGCCTAGGGATAAGCCCTTGACTTGAAGGATGATATATAATTAACTAAAATGGTATAGTAAATTTTGTTTTAAGTTTTCTGAACTTCCACTCCTTCTTCACTAATTCTATGACCGGTTGGTTTTATCAGATGAATGCATTTTTTCCATTCTTCGTGTTTAGGTTTGCCTTGGCGACATTTTCTTCCTACAAACTATATGGTAAATATTTTAATACAAAATGATACAACAATAATTGTTATATGCATTTTTAAAGTTTAGCAATGATGCTATTGCTGGTTTATGTTATACAACATTTTGATCCGAAGTATGTATTCTCTCTATTCTTAGTGTTCAAGTTTCCACTGTTGCTATTTTGTTTCTGCCCATTATTTAGCAATTGTTTTAATATAAAAGGATAAAATGCTTATGTTTCTATGGATTTGGAACTTTCTGCACTGATTGTATATCTTTTCAACTTTATTCTTTTTATACTTTTTGATCCAATAAATGCATTTTTACCATTTATATGTTTTAGGTTTGTCTTAATACCATTTTGTTTCTACATACTATAGGGTGAATATTTTAATAGAAAATGATAAAATAATTATTGTTCTATAGATTTTAAAAGTTTAGCATTGATCCTATAGATGGTTAATTTTACACAACATTTTGATCCGAGGAATGTATTCTTTCCATTCTTAGTGTTCAAGTTTCCACTGTTGCTATTTCGTTTCTACCCACTATTTCGCGATTGTTTTAAAAGAAAATGATAAAATGCTTATCTTTTTATGTATTTTGAACATGTAGGACCGATTCTATAGCTGGTTAACTTTATACAACTTTTTGATCCGATGAATGTATTTTTACCACACTTATTTTTTTAGGTTTGTCTTGATACCGTTTTGTTTCTACATACTGTAGGGTAAATATTTTAATACAAAATGATAAAATAATTACTGATTAATGGATTTTTAATATTTAGCTATGATTCTATAGCTGGTTTATGTTATACAATATTTTAATCCGAAGAATGTATTCTCTCCATTCTTACTGTTCCAGTTTCTACTGTTGCTATTTTGTTTCTATCTACTATGTGGCGATTGATTTAATATAAAATGATAAAATGCTTATATTTTTATGGATTTTGGAACTTCTAGTACTGATTCTATAGCTGGTTAACTTAATACAAATTTTTGATTCGATAAATACATTTTTACAATTCTTAATGTTTAGGTTTGTCTTGATGCCATTTTGTTTCTACATATTATTGCATGCATTTTTTAAGAGAAAATGATAAAATAAATATTTTTTATGGATTCTTAAAGTTTAGCAATAATTCTACAGATGGTTTATGTTATACAATATTTTGATCCGAAGAATGTATTTTTGCCGTTCTTAGTGTTCAAGATTCTATTGTTCTTATTTTGTTTCTACCCACTATTTAGCAATTGTTTTAATAGAAAATGATAAAATGCTTCTCTTTTTATGGATTTTGAACTTTCAGCACTCATATTATAGCTGGTTAACTTAATAAAAAGTTTTGATCCGATAAATGCATTTTTACCATTCTTAATGTTTACATTTTTTTGATACCATTTTGTTTCTACATACTATAGAGTAAATATTTTAATAGAAAATGATAAAATAATTGTTGTTCTATAGATTTTAAAAGTTTAGCACTAATTCTGTAGCTGGTTAATTTTAAACAACATATTGATCCGAGGAATGTTCCATTCTTAGTGTTCAAATTTCTATTGTTGTTATTTGGTTTCTACCATCAATTTGGCGATTGTTTTAATATAAAATGATCAAATACTTATCTTTTTATGGATTTTGAAGTTTCAGCACTGATTCTATAGCTGGTTAACTTTATACAACTTTTTGATCCGATAAATGCATTTTTACCATTCATAATGTTTAGGTTTATCTTGATGCCATTTTGTTTCTACATACTATAGGGTGAATATTTCAATAGAAAATAATAAAATAATTGTTGTTCTATAGATTTTAAATCCTATAGCTGGTTAATTTTATACAACATTTTGATCCGAGGATTGTATTCTTTCCATTCTTAGTGTTCAAGTTTACACTGTTGCTATTTAGGTTCTACCCACTATTTCGCGATTGTTTTAAAAGAAAATGATAAAATACTTATCTTTTTATGTATTTTGAACATGTAGGACAGATTCTATAGCTGGTTAACTTTATACAACTTTTTGATCCGATTAATGCATTTTTACCATTCTCAGTTTTTTAGGTTTGTCTTGATACCGTTTTGTTTCTACATACTATAGGGTTAATATTTTAGTACAAAATGATAAAATAATTACTGATTAATGGATTACTAATATTTAGCTATGATTCTGTAGCTGGTTTATGTTATACAATATTTTAATCCGAATATGTATTGTCTCGATTTTTAGTATTCAAGTTTCTATTGTTGTTATTTGGTTTCTACCATCCATTTAGCGATTGTTTTAATAGAAAATAATAAAATACTTATCTTTTTACGGATTTTGAACTTTCCCCACTGATTCTATAGCTGGTTTACATAATACAAATTTTTTGATTGATTGATCCGATGAAAGTATTTTTACCATTTATATTTTTTACGTTTGTCTTGATACCAATTTGGTTTCACATACTATATGATAAATATTTTAATACAAAATGATAAAATAATTACATTTTTATGGATTTTTAATACTTGGCAATGATTCTATAGCTGGTTTATGTTATATAATATATTAATCTGAAGAATGTATATCTCGATTCTTAGTGTTAAAGTTTCCATTGTTACTATTTTGCCTCCACCCACTATTTAGCAATTATTTTAGTATAAAATGATAATTTTTTTTATGGATTTTGAACTTTTAGTACTCATTTGATAGCTAATTAACTTTATACATCTTTTTGATCCGAATAATGTATTTTTACCATTTATATTTTTTTGGTTTGTTTTGATACCATGTTGGTTCTACATACTATAGGGTAAATATTTTAATGCAAAATGATAAAATAATTATTGTTTTATGGATTTTTAATATTTAGCAATAATGCTATAGCTGGTTTATGTTATACAATATTTTAATCCGAAAAATATATTCTCTCGATTCTTCGTGTTCAAGTTTCTATTGTTATTATTTTATTTCTACCGTCTACTTAGCGATTCTTTTAATAGAAAATGATAAGACGCCTACCATTTCACGGATTTTAAACTTTCAGCAATTATTGTATAGCTGGTTAACTTAATACACATTTTTGATCCGATAAATGCATTTGTACCATTCTTAATGTTTAGGTTTGTCTTGATGCCATTTGGTTTCTGCATACTATAGCGAGAATTTTTTAAGAGAAACTTATAAAATATATATTGTTTTATTGAATTTTAAAGCTTAGCAATGATTCTACAGCTGATTTATGTTATACAATATTTTGATCCGAAGAATGTATTTTCGCCATTCTTTGATTTTAAACTTTTAGCACTGATTCTGGTTAACTTTATACAACTTTTTGATCAGATGAATGCATTTTTACCAATCTTCGTTTTTTAAGTTTGTTTTGATACCATTTTGTTTCTACTAAAACTGCTTCACTTGTCGAAATAGGGAAAATATTGCCTCGTTTTTCAAATCTTTTATTTTTTTATTTATCTCTATGAAATCTTTGCCTAAGTAAAATAAGCATAGTGAAATTCTAAATGAGTTTGACTTTTATAAGCTTACTTTTCTTCTTTAAAAAACTACTCTCTTGTTTTAGTAAGAAATTAAACTAATAATGGTCTGCCAAATCGGCATGGTTTTTGTCTTACTTTTTTCGTCCTCAAAAAATCCTTGTCTTGGTAAAGTAAAAATAATGGCCTTAATAATATCCTTGATGATTTTAAATCTTACTTTATTCTAAACAAAATCTGATCTTCTTGTTGAAGTAGGAATAATATTGCCTTGTTTTTTTCTTCGTCTTAAAAAAATACATATCTTTATAAAATAAAAACACAATATGGATTTAATTGTTTTAATCTTACTTTTCTTTCGAAATTAGTTGAACTAGCTATAATGTACGTTTAACTCGCGCTTTATTTTAACTTTCCTACGTGTGTGATAAAATCCTTGTATTGGTAAAGTAGGAATAATAATTCTAAATGGATTATTCGATGAAGAAAAGCATTTGTATGTTCCATATTTTTATGTTCAATGTCAAAGTTTATTTTCAATTACAGAGTTCAAAACACGTGTCAGGAAACTAAAAATAAAATATGGAACATAACAAGTGCTTTTCTTCAACAAATATATTTATTCGGTTCTATCAAGAATGATGCGTTATCTATAATTCTAAATGGTTTTATTTTCTGAAAATCTTACTTATCTTCTGTTTCTCCTGTTGAAGTAGGAATAACATTATCTATTTCTAACATCTTCCATTTTTCGTTTTCAAAAAGCTCTTCGACTTACTAACGTAAAAATAATGATCTTTTTAATTCCCACTTTTCTACTACTTTAAATAAACTACTCTAATTAAAGTAGCAATCATATTTTTTTTTCTAAATCGCCCTGACTTCTAGATACCCTTTGAAAATTAAAACTGAATGTCTTATTGAAGAAGAATTCATGTTTTTGTAAGACGTTCTATTTTTGTCTTAAGTTTCTTTATCTTAAACAAAATCATTTTGATAAAGTAGAAGTAATGTTGTCCTAAATGGCCTTGACCTTTTAACCTTAGAAGAAGAATACTTTTTCAAAAAAACTACTTCTTTTGTTGGAGTAGAATGGTTGTTCTAAATTGCTTTGCTTTCTTAAAATTACTTTATCTATAAGAAATTCTTGTAAAAGTAAAAGAAATAGTCTTCTAAATTAAAATTTTAATCTTACTTTGCTTAAAAAACTGCTCCTCTTATTAAGATAAATTTAGTATAGAATAGCAAACATTTTTATTTAAGCAAAGTGGAATTAATGGTTTTCTAAATACCTTGATGTTTGTAATCTTATTTTTCTCTTGATTGATTCATAAAGTACAAAAATAAAGTTTTCTAAATTAAAATTTTAATATTTATTTTCTTTATAAGAAAAAAAAGTGCTCCTCTTGTTATAAGAGACATGGCATACTTCTAAATCAGCACGTTTTTATCTTACTTTTTTTGTTTTTAATAAACATCTTTAAGTGAAGTAAGAATAACATTTTTCTCAAAATGCTTAATGTTTTTGGTCTCACCTTTCTTAAACAAACATCTTCTTATGTTGAATCCCTACTTTAACAAAAAAAGAAATAAAATATGAATAATCATCTTCTGAATACCCTAGGTTTTAATTCTTACTTTTCTTCTTCTTTAAAAAAAACTTTTTGATTGATGTATGAATAATGTTCTTCTCAATTGAGAGGATTTTTTTATCATACATTTCGTCTTTAAAAAAACTCCTTGTCTTATCAAAGTAAGAATATTGATCTTCTAAAAATCATTGATTTAAAAAAACTTCTTATCTTAATAAAGTATGAATAATCATCTTCTAATTGGCCTTGAATTCTTTTTTTTCATTTTTAAGAAGAAGAAAAGTAAAAAATTATATCTCTGAGTGTTGTAGAAATAATGTTCTAAATCTTACCTTTTTTCGTAATTTATTAAATTATAAAATAAGAATATTAATTTTCTAAATATCCTTGATATTTTTAACATACTTTTCTTATATGATTAAATAAGAATATTAATCTTCTAAATATCCTTGATGTTTTTATTAGTAGTAGTAGTAGTAGTGTTAGGCTATCGACCACGTGGTCCTTCCGCCATGTGTCATTTGTGTATTTGTGTGTGTGTAAATGAGCTTGTTATTAAATATTACCATATTTTCTAAATTTACTTTCCTCCGTTTTCAGAAAGCTCCTCGTCTTGATCTTCTAGATATACTTAATATTTTGATCTTATGTTACTTAAAAAAAAACTGCTTCTATTGTTGAAATAAAAATATTGATACTCTTGTTTATCTTACTTGACTTCCTTTCAAAAAATCTTAGTAAAGTAAAATTAATGAACCTCTAGAGGGCATTACTTTCTATTCTTCAAAAATATAAGAATAATATTTTTCTAAATCTAGATTTTTTTAAAACTTTCGTCTTAAAAGAAAAAGTTTTATCCTGGTAAAGTAAGAATAATGATCTTTTTTTAAAATTTAATTTTAATACAAAATGAGAAAACAATTATTGTTTTATGGATTTTTAATATTAATTAATGATTATATAGCTGGTTTATGTTATACAATATTTTATTCCGAAAAATATATTATTTCGGTTCTTAGTGTTTAAGTTTCTATTGTTGTTATTTTGTTTCTACACACTATTTAGCTATTGTTGTAACAGAACATGATAAAACGATTATCTTTTTATGGATTTTGATTTTTAAGTACTGATTCTATAGCTGGTTTCTTTTTCTTTTATACAATATTTTGATACTAAAAATGTATCTACCTTCTCCATTCTTAATGTTCAAGTTTTTATTGTTGCTATTTTCATATCCATTATTTGGTGATTTTTTTAACAAAACATGATAAAATGCGTATTGTTTTATGGATTTTGAACTTTTAGCGCCGTTTCGATAGCTGGTTAATTTTTTTGATCCGATTAATGCATTTTTAACATTCTTAATGTCTAGGTTTGTCTTGATGCCATGTTGTTTCCACCCGTTGTATGATTGTTTTATTAAAAAAATATAAAATAATCAAAATTTACCTATTTATTTAGTTTCTATTAGATAACCTTAATATTATTTTTAAACCCAACTTTTAATCTTTTGAAATTTCAACTTGTTGTTTCATTACTTTGTATGTAATATCATTTGCTTTCAGTTTAGATGTTGTTTCAGGCTTTAGGTTTTCAGGACTACGAATTAATTCTTGGATTTAACCTCTGACATCTCATCGGAATCCTATTTTTGGTTTCAAGTTTTGATGAATGAATCTTTCAATTAGAATCTTCCAAGATTTCATCTCAGCTTGAACATCTTATTTCTGATCGAATTGACTCGTATTTTGGGTGTCGATATTTTTGCCTTCTACATTTGCACCATATGGGTATATGTTTTGCATTTTTAAATTTTAGTCTTAAAATTTCCATTATCGTTAACATTTTGGAGATGTTTTTATTTATCGTCGGATAAATCAGTGGATAACGGGATAACTTTTTCCCCTTCTCTGTCGTTCCTGATAATCTTGGGCGATTAGTTTTTTAGTTTTCCCAATGTTTTTACCGGGTTCTTCGAACTTCTTCACCCATTTTTGAATGAGAGGTATGCTTGGCGCCTCTTTTAGGTGGCGAAAACCTCTGCTGCAGTCGCCAAGTCACAATTTTTGTAAAAATTTTACGCGTTTCTCTCCCGAGAAACGCTCCATACGATTAAATTATCAACAGCCGATTATTACACCCCTTACGTCCCTTGGATTCGTTACCTCTACGCAGGAAATTATAAACCTTCTTTCTTTTTTTCTTAGGTCAAACTATCTAACAACTTTAAAAAAATTAAAATTTAAAATAAGTTTTAAACATAATTACTAAATTGAAATATAAATAATTTTAATCGATATTTAATTCAATACGTATCGCCCTCTCCAAATCCATTTCAATACACCACCATTTTCCGGGCGAGTAGATTCAATCCCTATTAATCAAAACCATCACACGAACGCATAGACAGGCGAAATCCTGGCTGAAAGCAGATGGCAGAGCGTTTAAAATACACGTCGCGTTTATGCTTGAGGGAATTATTACAACGCGCCACCAACTGAAGAAATCATCCGCGACACCCCTTGTTGTTAACCGACTCTGAAGGCGTCGCCGTGAGAGGTAAACGCTCCCAGTAGGTGAAAGACAACATTTTTATTGTCCCCCGGGTGAGACAAGAGAGAGACAAGCGTGTAATGCAATTTCCTCCGGCGCATTCGGATTGTCAAAATATTTAAATGCGACTGGCATAATCCCGCGATTATTAACGTGAATTACGGGTCGGATCGTGGGTTGAGGTTTCAATAACCGAGGCATTAAATTACAATCAAGAGCTCTGTACAATCGCCGACGTTTCCTCAATCATTTTAAAATTGAGACATAAAGTACGGATTAATGGTAAAATTTTGCAGAGTTGAATATCTCTTGAATTGCATCGGTTGTACATTATACGAGATATAGTAGGAAAGTAGTAGTATTTATTTATAAAATATACTTACATAATCCTTCCAAAATAAAACGTAACAACAATAAATATTCCGAACAATTTTGAAGGCACATGGAAAGACTTGAATTCACGTTTAGGTGATCTTCCACTCTTGCCCAAATAAGTTTCATTCGTTGAGACTGCTGTCACTGAAACACTGTTTAATTATTTTCATCATTTAATTACCCAAATATGGCTTTTATAACTAAGTCAAGTAGTACCCGCTCGCATAGTGCGGAGCGTTGGCGAATAGAGTAGCCGCCGGATGTGTACTAACATGTTCAGTGTTTTAGCTGTCTGTATAAAAGGTTATTGACTCTGTGAGTGTTTATAATGTTCAAGAAATAACTAACCCCGCCAATTGTGAAGTTAGAGCTGTGATCAGATTTCCGATATTAATCACTTTCACTATCCAAATAAGAGTTCAGACCCAACGACTTTTGGCAGGAAATAAAACATTAATATTTGCTATTATATACTAGTTTTTTTAGTATATATATTTCCGAATGGGTACTACTTCTAGGAAGGCCCTCGTAGATAGTGTTCAAATATTTGTTTTGGGTTAATAATAAAACACTTCTTTCATAAATCAATTTGTGATGTGGGCGATTTATTTCGTTATATTTGTAATTCGCGGAATCTGAGATCTATCGTTAATATCTGTTTTGGTCCAGTTCTATTTAATATACAAGGCCGGATAAAGTGTTACAAATGCGAAAATAAAGGATTCCAATGAATTCAACGACTCCATCCATCCATCTCCGATCGGCGGATTTACGAGCTTCGTCTGGGATCCAGACGTCCACGGAGGCGCCCACGCTTCCAACAACTTTTCGAGGACCGCATTTACATTTTTTCTTCTTTCATATTTATTGCCCGTAATTACTTTTAACATATCGTTTCGATATTTATCGCTACCCGTTTTTTATCAGCGACATTTAACAAGACAGAATGTTTAAAAATAATATTTCTCGTTCGTATTAGTTAATTGACCTACTAATCAATTGATTGTGACTACAAACAAAAATATGGTGATGTGGCCATCATAATACTTTCCAGATATTTTTCTCGAATACTATAAGGTTTACGCAAAATGGTTTTTCTTAATAATTTGCTCAATTTTTGATTTTCAAATACTTGATATATAAATTCCATGCAACTCCTATTGTTTATTAGCAATAGGCAAAAAATGTCAAAATTTATAATTTTTAATTTTTTTCTCAGCTGTTAAGAACTTTATGAAAAATATGTTTTAACAACTCTTGTTCAGTTTCTCCTTTAACTTTTGTTTGAAAAGTTATTGTATATTTTCTCAATGTTAAAAAAATATCGAGAAAAAACATCTACTTCCAGTTTATGAATGTTCACCAAACGCTTTTCAGTTACAGTTTTCAACGATATAACCTTAAGTTTAAAGTTTTATCTCAAAAGAATCATTGATTTTTGAGATACAGCGCCCACTGGCAGAAACACATACACACACAGACACATTTTTTTTTCAGAAATTAGTGGAATAGGTCGCCTGAGACCATTCCACTAATTTATGGATACTACTACAGATATTTACGGTAACAAAAAACGAGGATTTTAATTAAAAGTTGTAAAACTTAAATAAACATAACATTATTGCAAATTTTAATAAATTTATTCAAACAAATTTTTCAATTTTTTTTATTGATTGGAGGGTGGGATAAAAAAAAACAAGACGAAAATCAGATCTTCGAACAGACAAATTTAAAACCAAAAACCACAACACTTGACAACGGGTACAATAAACACCTACAACAAACTAAGCTCATATATAAAAGCATTAGAATTTATTTCATTTAAAGTGAAAGTAAAAAATAAACTTATAAATAACGAAATACTCTAAAGGAATAGTTCAAACCAGAAGAAGCCACAAGTTTCCTTCATTGACGTTAGCCCGTGATAGGGTCCAACCCAGAAATCATGAGGCGAGGAAGGAAGGAAGGACCACAAATAGGAAAAATTACTCGGTACAAACAACAACAAAATATTAACAAATAATATGTAAATTTAAATTTTGATGAATGAATAATTACTTGTAATAAGCAAGAATTTTTAAAGGAATCGTCGAGAATATTATAAAAATTGGAAGGTGAAATAGAGACCACCCACTCACCCTACATATACAAGGTTTCAGTCACTGCTCGTCGTTAAATTTCCAATAAAACAGAACCTAAAAATATTGATGAAAATATAGGAAATTATCATCACAGTTTTAATTTATGTTAAATAGTATATGTAAGGTGGATAGGTGTCAACTACCCCACCCTCCAATCAATAAAACACACGTTTCAATTTAACTGATTAAATATTTATTAACTTATGCGCTAGAATTTTTAAAGAAACCTTCGATAATATTTAAACAATTGATAGGTGGAATAGAGACCACCCACCCACCATATATACACATGGTAATTTCAGTTTCTGATCGTGTTAAGTAAAACATCGCTTCAATTTTACTTATAAAATCTTTATTAACTGAATAAAATAATTGTAAAATTCAATCGATTAATTACTTGTTATTTGCAAGAATTTTTAAAAATACCCTTGACCATATTTTAGAAGTTTAAAAGTGGAATATAGGGCACCCACCCACCCTACATATACATGGTAATTTCAGTTACTGGTCGCCGTTAAGTTTCCAATGAAAGAGAACCTAAAAGTATTGATGAAATTATAAGAAATCATCGTTACTGTTTTGATGTATATTTAAATGTAAGTAGGTGGCCACTATCACACCCTCCAATCAGTAAAACATACACTTCAATTCTACTGATCAAATGTTTATTAATTATTATTTGCATTATTTTTTATTACATAAAGGGTTTTATTGTTTTGTCAGCAAAATCATCAACAATTAGCAACTTAAGTTATTATATATACAAGGTGGTGCAAAAGTAATATCATAGTTTGAATTGGCCGCCATTTTTTCAGATGGCGCCAAATGTCAGTGTGCATCGACATTTATGATGTAGATATATAGTGAATTAGTTGTCAACAAGCCATGGAGCGATACACACCTCAAGATCGTGGATTTATTGTTACTGTTAATTTGACAAATTTTAAGTCTGTTGTTTTAACACAACGTGAATTTCGTCGTCGTTTTTTTGCGTTTCTGGGGCACATGGAATCTACAGTAATACAAGAAGATTGCATCCTCTCAAAAGTGACTCTTTGGTGCGGCATTTGCAGTGAAAAAGTGATTGGTCCTTATTTTTTTGAAGACGCCCATGGCGCCGTCGTAACCGTAAATGGCTAGCGTTATAGACAAATGCTAAACGAGTTTTTTGCCGCAGGTTGCTGCATTGGGTCTCAATCATTGTTGGTTTCAACAGGATGGAGCAACCGATCACACAGCTCGGGTAACTATGGAGATTTTGAGACACTAATTTCCAGGTTGAGTGATATCCCGTTTTGGAGATTTGAACTGGCCGTCCAGATCGCCAGATCTAACAACACCAGACTTCTTCCTTTGGGGCTTTTTAAAATCTCGCGTTTACCAAATAAATAACGAACCTTGCAAGACTTAAAAGCTAAAATTAAAGAAGAAATCGCGTATTTGAAGCCAGATATTTTGCAAGCAACAATTCTAAATGCCGCAAAACGAGGGCAATTTTGCACCAACTCGCGAGGTGGCCATTTAAGCGATATAATTTTTTCCAAGTAATGTAACAAATATTACACTTTCAAATAAATTTTTGATCAAAACAGAGCTCTTCTTTTCTCATTTATAACAAAATGGCAGCCAATTCAAACTGTGACATTACTTTTGCGCCACCTTGTATATGTAAAATTAGTAAAACATAAGCGAGGGTTTTAATTAAAAGTTGTAAAATGTAAAGAAACTTAAAAATATGGTGATGTGGCCATCATAGCAATTTCCTTACATTTTTCTCGAAAACTATGAGGTTTACGGAAAAGGCTATTCTTAACAATTTGCTCAATTTTGGATTCTTTACAATTGTTATATAAATTTTATGTAACTCCTAAAGTTATTAACAATAAGCAAAAACATCCAAATGTTTAATTTTTGTCTCGCAAGTTATGAAAAACGCGTTTTAATAAAACTTATTTAGTTTCTCATTCTTTTTAACTTTCGTTCTCGAAAAAAATCGAGAAAAAACACAAACAGACACATCGAGTAAACATCACTTCCGGTTTATGAATGTTTACCAAAAGGTTTTCAGTTTTAGATTTTAATAATAAAACCTTAAGTTTGAAGTCTCATCTCAAAGGGATCAATTGTGTTTGAGATAAAGCACCCAAAGACATTCTCATTCACGAGAGCAATACTTTCCCTATATATTCTGAAAGTAAAACAGGTAGAAAATTATTATTTTTTACTATAGGTCTTAAATTTTTATTCCATTTTATATTTACTGAACCATCCTTGAATTAAGGTGGGATAGAATGCACCCACTCCACCCTATATATACATTTAAATACAAGTTAAAATAATTTGTTTTTAATTTATGCAATGGTAGCAGAAGTAACACTTCTGGTACTTTTAGAAAATTAAACGACATGAGCTGAAAAATCATTAGCTTGACAATGAACATCATTTCTCAACATAATCTTCAATTAGAATAATGCAATTAGTGTAACGGATCGCTAAGATTCCTCAATAAAATCTTTTATTAGCGATCCAGTGCTTAAGTCAGGGAAAGGTAAATAATTTCTAGAAGGGAGATGTTTAGAATACTGGCGATATAAGACCAATTAATCTGGATATTTCTTCGATGTATCGGTGCTATTGCGAGGTAAACTGGAGAATAGCCTTGATGAAACTTTTTTTCCAAATGTGGCTGTTTAATCTTGACCTCTGCATCCAATCGATCCAGTAATACCAAGTAGTATCCTTTGTTGATAGTTTTACCGAGTTGAAGTTAATCAATGAAAATTATAAAAATTCAAGCTAAAACTTTACCAGCTGATTTTTTGTATTGCTTTTCCAAAGGCTTTCATCGGACAATAGCCTCACCACTGACTGCTGATTGGACTATAACGTGTAGTTGTGGCTTCCTGTTTAATCTATTATTATTTACAGGACCAGATTTAGTTTTAAAAGTCAAAAACATTTGGCTCTTTGGTCAATTGTCAAAAAAGCTACACCTAAAACCTTTTTCACGTGTAAATATTCATGAATGATAAGATAAACGCATTCCTTTTAGCTAACTCACTTAACAAATATTTTTTTTTACTTTTTTTGTATAACACTGACTTTATTATTAAGTGATTATAGTTTGATAATTGTATCTTGTCATTATCAAACTAGAACAATGACAAGTTAAAATTGTCGAAACTATAGTCACTTAATAAAGTCAGTGTTATACAAAGTTAAAAAGTTTTTAATTTGCGAAGAATAATGTATAACGAAGTAAAGCGTCCACCGTTAATAGCTCACTTAATTTCAACCGGTGTTAGTGATAATCTGGATGTTTTTTTGAGGTAACAACTCCATTTGTCTTCCTGAACGTCGCCCATAATTTCTGCTCGTACTTTTACGACGAAACTCAGTAAGCCAATATTTGATGGCTGAATATAAAGGGGCAGATGTTATGTAACACTTAACAAGTGTGTTTTCCAAGAATCAGAAAGTTACGAGTCAACAGAAAGTCATGAAATTTTAACAGCATCTAAGTTAAGAATACGTTTATGGTACTATTTATATGTCAGATTAAAGATTTTTCAGATCGTGTAGTATATATAGTGTGGGGGGTGGCATGTATTTCAATAAATCTGTTGAAGTGACATGAAAACGTAAATAAGTATATAATTAAATTTTAATTTTGTTTATCTTTATTGACTACGGTGACTGTCTTGAAGATATTGGATACTGGATATTGAAAACCACCCCGTAGTATTTGTAGTACTCTTATTTCAAAGCTTCACAGAAAGCTCTCTCTTAAGGGGTGTATCAGCCCCTTAGGAACTCTGGTTTGAACAAACCAAATCGAAGCCGTATTCTTTAAGTAGATACGTGTTCTTTAATGTAAATACGACACTAATCATCTTCACGAAAAAAGAAATCCCTTCGTTAGACAAATTACGAGCCAGAGGATGCAGGTTCCGATGAAGGCGAAGATCTAACCAAGCCAAAAGCTTCAAAAAGCCTCAAGATTAATATTAACGTCCTTTCTGATTTCGGGTTGATCATGTTCAAAAACGTTTTTTTGTTTAAAAATTGTACTTGAATATATTACAACCATTTATATTAAAACCTACGCGATTCGATCTTGAATATTACTTTCAGCTGAATTAGTTTTTCACTAACAAAAATATAATCTAGAGACCTATTACCCATCATTCAGTTTTGAGATTATTTTTAAGTATTTAAATTTCTTAATTAAGGACAAAAATGTTAGTCTGGATACAACAAAGAAGAGGCAAAAGCAAAAGTGATTCGTGGGTTCGTCTGCACTATAACAAAGCATGTACAAAATAATTCCTCCTTTAATTTCTTCGCATTTCCTATAATGTCCAAGAACTTAAATCAATCTTTTTTGGGAACAGAATTTGAAATCGGTCATTAAATTTGTAAAAGAATTGTGCTAAATGCAGTCCTCTTTCTCTGGTAATGATTGAAAGAGGCAGGCTCTAATTCCAAGCAGAATACTAATTGTAGTTATTTTTTTATTTTAAAAATATAATATTCAACTCACAGAAACGCGCCACGAGAAAAAAATATTTTTTCTGATTTTTTTAGTGTTTCTTTAAAAAATGTCATTTATGCATTGTCTGAACAATATCCTTTAATTCTTATACCAATTGAATTTTATAGGGGGTGTGGCTTTACGTTTTGGGCATAATACGGTGTAATGATGATCTAGACATATTTAAAGCGCCAGCGCTTCTGAATTGAAAGGTGCTGGTCGTCATGAACAGGCTGGTTAAACTATCTACGTTTTTAGCCATTCTTGGTGATCTTGGTAGAAAGTTTCTGGTTTTTCAATATTGTACCACTCTTTTCAAACTTCTTCACCCATTTTCGAATGAAAGGTTTACTTGCCACCTCATGTATGTGGTGAAACCTCTAATCTTCTACGTGCTGCAGTCGCCGAATCATAAATTTATGTAAAACACACACAATGCGCAATCCACTCCTGAAAAACCCATCATAGTGACTAAATTCCCAAAAACCAGACTACCGATTCACGTACCCCCCGCGCCCCTGGGATGCCTTACTTTCACGAAGAAAGCTAAAAAAACACTTTCTTTTAGTACAATATTAATGGCATCAGCTATGATTTGAAGAAAATTGATCGTGGAAAAGTTACTAAAGTAATCATATACAAGTAGAATGTGCGTATATGGCAAGTTGTAGCCATAATGATTATGTTTACCATTATCTTTTAATATTTTTAAAAGCTGCATCACCCCGCAATAAAAATGCAGAACACCACTCGCAATTATAAAGTCCCCGGTTGCGACCTAATTTTACTTTACTCGTAATTAAGCTCGTAAATCTCGGTTTATTATTACATAAATTCGAGTTAAGTTCGTGGTAGTTTATTCAATAGGTGGCCAGCGCCATAGTGGACCGGACCGTAAATAGCGCGAGGGGAGAGGCGGCCCCAATCGGGCGTAGGATCTTAAACGGGCCTTGTATATAAGACACACGGGCAATCGGATATAGGCATAAATTCCTAGATTCCATTATCGTTATCCGTTAAAAGATGAGATGGCAACAAATCAACCCTACGCCTTTATCTGTTTCGGGCCGAATGGACTTCCCTCGGCGACGGCGACGACGTCGACGGCGATGACTTCTCTCGGTCAGGTCGTTATTTCCGATCACGTCTTAAGGTTCGGACCCGGGGATGTCCACTGCAGCTGGAGATAACAGATGACCGTGTCTACATGCTGATAAGAATACCAAAGTACGAGGCCATCTGCGTCTGGACCGTACCACCCTTCAGATGCTGGTCGATCTGTATTGATCATCTAATGTATTTCCCTATCTATCGTTTCCATTAATGTTTAATTTATCGATTACCTCGATGAATCTACATCTATAAGATAATTAATCTTTATAAAGATTTTTCCTTAGCTTCTAAAAACATTTTGATGTGAATTTGGTTTTGTCAACATGACAATTTGATCAATTTATTCAATTCGAGACGTGACTGTAAGATAACGCAATTAATAAACGGATTAAGAAATATTATTCTAGCCAGGTAAATAATGATTTAGACCGTTTCGCCTGCCTGACGGCCTCGGGCCGTGATTTATTCAGCATTTCGTAGAAACGCTGAAATATTTAAACGTTTGTGTTTGTACAGCTGTTGTCCGTGCATTTAGCGGAAACTATCGTGACGCAAGACAAAAAAGAAGAGCGGAAAATAAAAAGGAAAAAGACGCGCCCAGGGGTCACCACCACCTGAGAGAGGCGACAGAGTTTTCCGCCAATTAAACGGAAACGGAAAAATCATTTAATCCCACCGCGCCGTGTTTGTTTGTTTGTTTGCTTGCTTGCTTGCCGCCGGGCGAGAGAATGAGGGCAAATTGCGCTAAAAATCCCACTTCCCGTTTATGGAAAAAAGGGTGTCGTTCACACTGCGGAACCGAAATGTTTATTCAGCGTGATCCCCCAGATGACATTGTTTGCTTCTGCTCTGGATTCGAACGCGATTGAAACGCCAATTCCTTTTTTTTTTCACTCCCAACCAACCCCTCTCGTTTTTTTTTTGGCGCAATTGAAACTTAGAAGGGCTGTCTCTGGCATCTGGCTTTTAGTATTGAGAGTGCGTACATCGATATTCCCCAACATATATATAAAAGCCGTTGCTGAATAAAAATGCCTCTCGTGTTGTGCTTTAAATGTAATTTTTGATTTCGACAGGATGTTTATTAGCCCGGTTCCCTTGCCATCTCCAGAAGCCCCGTCGAGTGGGTGCAGTTGTATTTAATATCCCCGGCGTCTTTCACTCGAGACTTGTTTATTGCAATCACGCCTTTGTATCAAGATGATACATATTGCCTGCCGCTGGCTTTGAGGAGCTATTTACGGATTAGGGATGCTCGTTATGTGACATTAATGTTTTCGCAGTAAAAACAAATTGATGATTTATACATATAAAAAAATGAAAGATGATATAATTTTTATATAGCAATATAAAAAAATATTATAAGGAATTTCGGCGAGTACAGTAATGTTTAAGGATGTTCAAATTAAATGGACTGAAAAGGTAACATATGGGAATATTATAGGGATAATATTTGTGAATTTATAAAGGAGTGTGTTTGATAGATTATTTTGTGAGGGTGTGTAGGCTAATATGTTCAGCTACTGTAATCATTTCGATAGTTGATGATGAAGGTTTGGAAGGGAGAATTATAACAGATTCCAGCAAGATTATGTATATGGCTTTATATATTTTAGCAGCAGTAAATTTTAATATGCCCTCAATCTTGTAAGTAATATTTCAAAAATATTTTTCCCTTTCTGAAATCTTGGTCTTTGGGTGTAAGATTTAAAATTGAATTTGAGGTCTAGTGCGATTCCAAAATACTTGCAAATTGGTGAAGTATTAACAGTATTTTCATTAATGCTTAATGCTGGGGAATTGGGAAAAATTTGGTGAAAAGGGATTAGTAATTAGGTTTTGGGTTGATTTTATTTTTTAAACCATTCTATGAAAGTTGTTGTAGAGAATACTTAGAATTATAAAGGAAGGACCAAGTTATTATCAACAAACTATAGTACATACTTGGAGGAGACAAAAATGGGTCTATATACATTATGACAATAGATATTTATAGAGTAAGGAAGAGTTTTGAAGGGACGATATTTGGGATAAAATTTGGATGAGAAACAGTAATTTATTTCAATTTTATAGGATTATTGAATAATTGTTGAGTTAATTAAGTAGGAAGGTTAATACAGTTGATTTTTATGAAAAGCTGAATTAAATTTGAATATCTAAAAATAATATGGGAGAATCTTTGTTTTCAAGTCATACCAGCCTACAATTAGAGGGTACTATGGATGAAGGTAGTTTGGATTTAAAGACAAATTGGTATTCAGAGATAGAGTAATTAATTATTTAGTTAATTTTTCTTTTAGAATAGATTATAAGATTTTGCTGAGATCTAGAGGATGGGGTGATAGGGTAGTGGTTGGATTAGAATCACTTTTATGAATAAATACTACGATGTTTTTTTTTTCATCAAGGTAGCAAACATTGGTGCTCAATTATAAATTAAAAAATAGTGATGTGGCTATCATAGTACTTTCCCTATATTTTTCCCGAAAACTATGGGGCTTAGGCAAAATGGTTATTCTTAACAATTTTCTCAATTTTGGATTCTTTACAATTACTTGTTATGTAACTCCTATAGTTTATTAGCAATAGGCAAATTAAGAACTTTATGAAAAAAATGTTACACCGATACGATGAGAGGAAAATATGGGGAAGACGTAATCAACCATCATGAGAGAAGAATGTTAGATTATTCTAGAATGAACAATTTAGTAATAGTGAATACATTATTGAACAACAAGGAGATTCACAAATACACGAGAGAAATAGTATGTAGGAACGAAAAATCTATAATAGATTATCTAGTGACAGAACAAAGAAGAAAGAGCAAAATAGTAGGTACAAGAGTAAAGAGAAGCTTCAAAATAGGAAGTGATCAATACCTAGTAGTAACTATACTTAAGGAAGACTATCAATACAAAGAAAAAGAACTACAGCAATAAACTACAACAACATAAGATCATATAAACTAAGGGATCAAGAATCAGTAATACAAAATAAGGAGACAGTAGATGACAAGCTAGTAGTGGTAAATGGAAGCGAAAATGTATACTTAAAAAGAAGTATGCTTGAGGCGGCACAATAGACTTGTGGGGTTAAGAAGAGTTCAAACAAGAAACAACAGACAGCGCACACGAAAAGATAAAAGAAAATAAAAAGGCATGACAAATGTACTTAAATGACAAAAATAATAATAACTACGAAAGATACAAAGAAAATAGGAATACAGTAAAATACGAGGTCAGAATAGCAAAGATCAGGGATTGGGAAAAGTTCGGTGAGACAATAGAGAGGAACGCAAAGGAAAACCAAAAGTTATTCTACAAAATCATAAAAGGATGCAGGAAAGAAAAAGGGCAAGAGGCTAGATACATTCAAGATAAACACAGAAGAATGCTGAAGGAAAAGGAAGAAATAATAGAAAGATGGAAAGAATATTTTGAAGACTTACTAGATACAAATAACGACAATGAGCAAGAGACACGAAACAGCGATAAGAGTAACACAGAAACAGTAAAGGAGTGTATCAACGAAAATGAAATACTTTAAATAATAAGGGAAATGAAAACAGGAAAAGCACCAGGACATGACTAGATAACAGCAGAAATTAAGCAATTGGTACCTATAGGTACAGATAAACTACTAACATTACTGAACAAAATATTGGAGACAAATAACATACCAAAAAATTGGCAAACAGCTTCAATTGTTCCAATATACAAGAAAGGCGACAAGACGAAATGTACCAACTTTAGAGGTATAACACTAATAAGCATAAGAATGAAAATATTAGAAAAACACAATCAACAAAAGGATAATAGCAAAAATAGAACACACGCTAGAAGAATCACAATGCGGTTTTAGAAAAGGAAGATCCACACAAGACATCTTTACAATAAAACAAGTCACAGAAAAAAGAATCGAAAATAATAAAAACATATCTAGGATTTATAGGCCTAGAAAAATCATTTGACATGATACCAAGAAAGAAACTGTAGAGAATACTTGACAAAAGAGGTATAGAAAACAAGACAGTCAAATTAATACAGAACATATACAACAACGGTAATGCAGTAATATAAAAGGGGCAAATATCAAGAACCTTTAAGACAAAAAATGGACAAGACCAGGAGGAGGACTAAGCCCAACACTATTCAACATATATATGAATGAAATAATGAAGAGTATGAAAGCAGAAATAATAAAAACAAATGTAGGATATAAGAATATGCAAGAAAACGAATATATATGCAGCACAACCTGAACGTATGGAATAAACATATAAAGAAATATAACATGAAAATAAACTACAACAAAACAAAGGTAATGATAGTAGGAAAACTGAACGAACACATAAATATAAAGATAGAACAAGTGGAGCAATTTAAATATCTAGGAGTAGAAATTACAGAACATGGAAACATGAAGGGCGAATAAACAATACAATAAAAATGTACTATGCAATGAATAACATACTTAATAACAAAAAGAGATAAGTAGATAGACAAAAATGAGTATATATAAAACAATTTACAGACCTATTCTGACATATAGATGTGAGACGTGTAAGCTAACAAAGAGTGATAAAAGTAGAATACAGGCAGTAAAATAAAACAAGTAACGAGAAGATACAGAATAAGAAATAAAAACATAAGAGAAGAACTATAAATTGAATCATTAAATAAGTTTATAGAAAGGAAACAACTCAGCTGGTGGGGACACCTAATCATGATGGAAAGCACAAATCAAACAAAACAAATTTGGGAAGCTAGAACAGGAAACAAAAGAGGAATAGGAAGACCAAGAGAAAACTGGGACAACAAAATAGAAGAAATAATAAACAATAGAGGAAAGACAGTGAAACAAGCAAAGGAATTGGCAAAGAAAAAAAAAGAGTGAAAATAGTTCGCAAATAAATAAAATAAAGCATTGTATCAAAGTAATGTAATTTAACAAAACTTGTTCAGTTTCTCACTGCCTTTAACTTTTGAATTATGTATTATTTTTCAAATATAGAAAAATATCGAGAAAATACTCAAAAAACGCCTTGAGTAAACATCGACTTTCGGTTTATGAAAGTTCAACAAAAGATTTTCAGTTCCAGTTTTTAACGATAAAACCTTAAGTTTAAAGTTTCATCTCAAACGGATCGTTGAAATCGACAGAAAACACACACACATTTTTCCAGAAAGTAGCGGATTGGTCTCAGGGGACCTCAAAACGGATATTTCCAGTAAAAAATATTCAAAAAATTCCACGAAAACAACACATTCCTTAAATACATATTGAAACACTTACTATGTTTTTACCACAATTAATTTATTGTAATATGGTTTACATATATACAAAAATCACGACTTAAGTTTCGACCTGTTACAGTCATTATCATTCCTTATATTCTGTATAGGGAAAGTAAAATATATGTAGAATTCATCAACATTTGGTAATTAAAGTTATCATGTATATATAAAACATAAGCGAGCAATTTTAATAAATTTATTCAAACAAATTTTTCAAATAATATTCGATGATGTTTTACTGATTGGAGACTGTGATAGAGGCCACCCACCCACCCTACATATACATATAAACTTCCTTATCGTCTCGCGGTTTTCAATAAAATTAATTACAAAATTTTTTAAATAAAAGTAATGACAAAAGTAAAAAATTTTTAGTGAACAAATTAGTAAATATTTGATGCATGGCGGTTGGGAAGACTTTAAATCTAAATTAGATAAGATTAGCTAAAGAAAGTCATTTATATTTAAGCTTAAATTTGGATTATGCTTTATTTTTTATTACATACAAGTTTTTATTGTTTTTTAAGCAGCGAAATCGATTTTTATTTAAAGTTATCATCTATATGGAGGGTGGGTGGTTGGCCTCTATCCCACCTCCCAATTAGCAAAACATAAGCGAGGGTTTTAATTAAAAGTTTTAAAGAAACATAAAATATGGTGATGTTAATAAGGTCATCAATGTCGTAATGTATTTGGCATAAAATACGGCAAGTCACACCGGAAATGTTAAAAAAAAACATAAGTGATGCATGTTATCATCGATTTGCACTTTGCCAAGAAAGAAACCGTGCCCATTTTGAACATTTGTTGCATTAAATAATATTCAAGTTATAAATTATCACGTGGGCTCTGAAAATATTCAAGAAATAAATAGTGAGTTGTATTTCTTGCGAAGAGATCAAACGAGGTGTCACTTGATATAACTTTTCATTTGGAAAGAAAAGGTCGGTGGTGGGTGGGCATTTCCGGGAATATACATAGAAATGAGGGCAAGAAAAAACAATACTTGACGTATTCCGGGATTTTTTTTGCAAAAATCGCCTATATCGAAGGTATGAATTTTATTCAAGTGAAAGTTTTCACCCTGTATAGGGAAAGTAATATATATTCTATATAGAGGAGGCAAAATTTTTAAATAATGTGATGATTGTCTACTATGAGGTTTAAAGGACCATTCGAGGGATTAACGTAGCTAGGAGCAGAATTTCTTCTCATTTCCTAAGTATCTTTCCTCTAGGTCAAAAATGCATTTGTAGTGCTATATTTATCACTTAAATAATTATCATATTAATATATAGGATTTTCTTCTTACATGTGTCCAATACTCTTAACCTTAATAAAAGTTTTGCTTTAGTGAATATATAAATCTAACCATCAAACAACCTAAAAATAGATTAACAATCAAATTCCACGGCCTCTCCGAAATCGATTACCCAATTTCGGTTTGATTATCCTTAGAGGAATATAAAAAAAACAAGAAAATTAATGGCGACGCAAATTACAAGCCCGAGTAAATTATCCCCCTTTCTCATGTAACGGCCCGATCATTATCTGTATCGACCCAATTAAATTAACTTAATTGTGTTATCATATTAGTAATGAAATTTCATGTTTTCAGTCCCCGTACCGTATCGGTATGCTGCGTCATTATTTCCTACCCCTAATTACTACCCGTGGCCACGGTACGGAATCGTGGAGGGCGAATCCCTCGAATAAATATGTCTTTCACCCTCACTCTCTCCTCATAAGTTCAGAAGTTGAAAATCCGTACGTGCACTTCGTCCCCTTCTCTGTGCGTTTGAATAAAATTTACTTTTATTTTTTTGAATTATGTAAAGCCAGAACACGCGCCCGTCACTGATCGTCCCGAGGAAATAAATAAACGACCTCAAAAATCCGAGCTATTGACTCAAAAGACACGAATTCGCCCCCCGGGAAACGATACTTCGTGTCCGGGCACATAAATCATGTTAAGTTATTTACATTTTCAGGAGTGTCTACGCCTCGACGTAATATAATCCTCGGCGTTTACAAGTTGTTCATTCCCATATTACTTCATTTGTGTAATCATATAAATTAAGCTCCTGGCCGTGGAACGTTTCAAAACTTGAATCATGCAATCACGCACTCGAGCGGGTGAACGATGGCTGCCACCCATCAACATTAAAACTGTAGCATTCAACACAAAATATAAGCTTAATGCAATCAAGTGCGGGAAACCGGTATGCAAAACCAACCGGTGATTATTTAATTACGGACGATTATAATTATATAGATTTATGCTAAAATATGTTAAAACAATTTAATCTTCAAATATTATCATCGGATAACTCGGGTGTTTAGATGTAAATTATGAATTTTATCTTTACATCTAAAGGCTGTATAAATGTATATGTACACATCCCCATTCCTTTTTTTTCGGTTGACTCAATCAGATTAGAGTTTATGTTGAAACTGGCGGCAATATACGTCGGATCAAATTAGTATTTATATTAAGCAGATCGGATTGTTTACCGTCTGAAGACTTCATTTCGGCGTGGCGAGAATCTAACGGGACGGTTTTTATCCGGCGTTTATTTCGTTTCGATTTGATTTATGCTTCAAAGAAATCTCGATGTATCGAGAGATTACGGGCCCGTAGTGGTAACAAGATATTACATGAAATGTACGGTTATATTAATCCATCGAATATTTTTTTTAATCTAAAACAATAAAAAAGGTCTTGTTCTTTGTCAGTACTTAAAAATTTCGTTTTGATTTATAATTAAGCTTCAAGAGTTTGTTTTATTTATATAAGAATGTAAGAACTTAGACGTTTTAATCTTAAATTTAAAATTTTAATTGATGACACAATAAATAATGCAATAAATATATAAAAATCAACAACTTACGATTCCACCCTCTAATCCTAAAAAGCAATACATTCGTTTTATTTTCAGCAATGGCAATTTTGTTTAAAAAAATACCTGCATTTATCATGATGATGACCGTTTAAATTATTTTAAAATTCACTAAATTCCAAAAATTAAACACCGATGAAATCAGTAATTTCGTTTTAAGAGCACACACGGGAAGAATATTAATTTAAAGCACCGCGCGGCGCATTGAAATTTCCCTCAACTTATCGAATACCTACCGGGAGTCAGAAAAGAAAAATCCATCACTCTGTGAATTTCCAATCGCTGTTCCGGATTAAGTAATTCCACTAGCATCCCACTCGACAATAAGGAATTTCCCCGGTCGGAAATAAATAAGTCGCGCGGCTTTTCGTAATAACAACAATAAGGAGCGAAAAGTTCCTCTCCGGGGAGTTTTCAAAAAGTGCGAGGAAGGAACTGCACCCGCTTTATGACACATGATGACAGTTTAATTCGTCCACAACTCCTAGCCGAGAGCCGCATCTGTTGCAAAGAGGAAACGAAATCCGCACCCTGCGGCGATATTAACTTCTATTCCGTCTGGTAATTACAGAAGTAATCAATACCGCGGTGGTATTTTCAATTTTCAATTACGGACCGCGCCGAAGTGTTCGTTTCATATTTAAATTAGCTTCCTTAATTAATGCCATTAAACTTTAAAAAAAAGACCGTATCACGTCCTCTTTTAAGCGTTTAAATTTGCGTGCATATCTTATATCTAGGCGTTGAGGGGGTTTGATGATCGCTTCTGAAGAGTGCACCGTGCCGTCTCATTGATTCACTCACTAAGGCATGTTTCCGATGAAGCCGTGCACCTTTCTTAAAGTTGCATTTCCTTTGATGTTAAAAACAGATTTTCCAACTACGTGCTGCAACGGGGTATATTTTATTTCTAGACGTTCCGAGGAGATAGACTCACTCAACTTTAATTTCTCTTTGCTTATTGCAACGATAATGCGTAGAAATAAAGTTTTTTTTTAAATATGTTAATGCTGCTTAATTTACCTCACACGATGATATATCAAATAGAAATTTAACCTATTTTAATTATTTCAATACGTAAATAATATTAAATTTATATTTTGCTATTTCAGCGCCCTCTTTATAAAATATATTACATTATTATTCATTACAGAGGGTGCGATTTCGTAAAAAAAATCAACGTGTAATTCTTTTTCATGGCCGTTCATGTGTATTTTCGCCATAATTTTTGTCAGTTGTCCATTGTTTTTGGAGATATTTTCCATTGTTTCTTTATTATTAAATTTATTTATTTTTAATAACATTTGTAAGGGTATATTTTTCTAATAACAAGAAAGTATTTAAAATGATCATTAAAAAATAACAAAAAAAATATATACATTTTCGTTTTAACTTTACAACTTTACTCCTAAAGATAATTCTCTTTTGTCTTGTAAAGTTCGATCAAAAATGTATATATTTATTTCGTAATTTTTTTAAAAAAGTAATTTTTTATCATTTATTTTTCAACTTTAAAATATTGGTTACATTGTTTACATTTTTCTGCTGTCTTCCATAAACTTTCAAGGTTTTAGATTTAGACTAAGGCAATCAACAAATTATTGGCCTTGGCCAAGGGGATGCTAGAGCAATAAATAATATATTAGGATTAGTAAAAAGTATACGAAATGTGTTTTTAGCCTAGGTCAAGAGTTTGCTAGATCAAAGATTAATTTATTGGTATAGGTCAAGAGTACGTTAGGACATAATAACACAACAAATGTTGACTTTTTGAAAGTTGATTTCGATCTGACATTTGATTGTATAATGTTGAAATAAAGTTACTAAAAACA
Organism: Ontholestes murinus; assembly: GCA_963969525.1. Classification (NCBI taxonomy): domain Eukaryota; kingdom Metazoa; phylum Arthropoda; class Insecta; order Coleoptera; family Staphylinidae; genus Ontholestes; species Ontholestes murinus. The sequence continues at coordinate 40,496,595 of OZ018396.1, forward strand.
TTGGTCAAAATAAACGCTACAATTATTGACACAGAGCAAATTGAAAAAAATCTTAAACAATCTTTTCTTTGCAGAAGATCTTTTCTTCTTGGATGAAAAACTTCGTTTAGTGAATTTTCCTCTGTATTTCAGGGCCAGATTGTCCCTTTTTTTGACCAGCAGTGATCAGCCATCATTGAAACATTCTACCGACCTTGATAACTGCGTTCCATTTCTTTTATGACTTGGTGGAACCTCTCATCTTGCTCCTCACTCAAATCACCAATAGTTTCGGGGTAATCAAGATCCGAGTGTAAAAAGTGAACTTTTATGCTTATATTACATCCCAATTCCATACATTTCTGTAGCATGTTTTTTCACAATTTCCTTGTAGTTAGGATCCTTGTTGATTCCCAAAAAACCTTCAATAACATTAACAAATAAAATCCATGCATCTCTCACAATTTCGGTCATGGTATTGTATTAACAAATTCTTGATGTTTCGTTAATCTCCTTATTTGAGGAAAATTCCTTCCTTTCATTTTGCATCTGAGATAGCGGGAAATTTTCCACGAAAGTATTTGAAACTCCATCTTTATTTAAAGCTTTAACGTATTGTTTTATTAATCCTAGTTTAATATGCAGTGGAGGTAACACGATTTTTTTTTGTGAATCAAGATCGTGCAGAACATTTTTTGATCCGGAAGTTAAATTATCTTTTCTTATCGAGTCCTTTTTCTTCCAACGATGTCTATTTAGACTGTTCCATTCACATAAAAAACATAGGTATTTCGTATACCCAGACTGCTGTCTTAGTAGAAGTCCCACAATCTTCAAATCCCCACAAAATTTTCAACTATGATCATTGTATTTTATTTTTTCAAGCAGTATTTTAAAATTTTCATAGCCTTCCGTCATTTACACAGAATGGGCAACCGGTATCAATGAAAAAACATTCCCATTGTGCAACAAAACAGCTTTAATTGTTCTATTGGAAGAATCAATAAAAAGTTTCCAATCATCGAGATTGTGTGTGCCCCCAAGTTTGTTTATCAGATTGGAAATGTTGTAATAAACTAGACAACCACTTTCAAAATAGGCTGAATACTCAGACTCGCGTTTCCTAAAAATAGTCGTTAAGTTCGACCTTGGAAAATAACTCCGGTTGCTTAGATAGACGATCGATATTTCATTGGCATCGCTAAATTTGTTTTCATCAACTTCAGGTTCAGACATGCTTTTAAATTTCTTGGTTTCTCAGCTATTGGCAAGTCTGAACCATGTGGCACTGGCCTAATTGCAAACTTGAGGTTCGGATAATGTTATTTAATGTTTTTGTGTTATATCCATGTACATTGCATATACAGAAATAAGAGTCATCATAGTGATTTGTTGACTCTCGTCAAATCATTAGTATTCCAAAGGGTAGTCATTTCCATTCCATTACTCCAATACCCTCAACCCTTTTCAGATATCTTATATAAAACATGTGGTCTCTTTGATCACCAATCTTTTCTTTGAAATACGCATAGTATTGGTGTTTTTTCAACAGTGATGTAATATTACGTCTAAATTTCTTGACCACAACACAACCACACACATAGCAAAAAGTATCTCGCTTAATTTAAAAAAATCTTGGCATTTTAACTGCAAAAAGCTCACTAAACAACGACTGCCTAGACTGAACGCATACAGACTAATGAATGCGCTTGTTAAACAAAGACGTCTATTTATAACTCATTCGCCGATGCCTACAAATCAGGAAATCCCAGCCATTAAATTTTACTTTCGGGAACTCCCCTAAACTATTCTATTGATTTGTATACAATTTAATCTCAGTCGAGTAGCGATTTTTAGAATTTCATTTAATTTTTATTTGCAAGTATTTAAAAAGCCATAAATAATTTTGTGTGATAGAAACAAAAAATGTTGATTCTCTATTAGTGTAGCCACAAAAACTTCAAAAATAAGAACAAATATTTATAACCCTGATCCACATTACCTAAATCCTTCAGCTTACCCGCTCCTGTATGCAGATGACACAGCCTTAGTAGTACATGCCCCCACCCTGCACAAGGCACTCACCACCCTACAAGGGCTGATCGATACCATACAATTATGGTTTGCAAAATGGAGAATAACAATCAACCCCAATAAATTCCACCTTCTAATTCCTTTTCACCGTTTCCATAATTCACCATTCAAAGTAACCATTAATAACCATTCAATTTCACCATCTCCTTCCTGCAAATACCTTGGAATTACATTTGACCCCAAACTAACATTTAAAATTCACTCCCAAAACCTCAAAGCAAATGTCAAGAAGAGAACACGGCATTTCAGAAGTCTCACGTACAAAAATCAAGGCATAACAACAAAAACAGCTGTTAATATTTACAAAATGATCTGCCGACCTCTTCTTGAATATGCTGCTATCCTTTTCCATAAGCCTCGTCCTTCTGTCCTTAAAAATATCCAGGTATCGGAACGATCAGCCCTTCGTACACTAACAAAAATTAGACACCCACTCAATCCCATACACAATCCATCAAATACTCTCCTATACCATTTAACTAATCTAACTCCCATTGATGAACGCCTTTCATTCCTCGCCCAAAAATTTGCTACCAACCCACATAACCTAGAGATCCTTAACCTTATGTGTATCCCCCGCAATCCCCTAATAACACCTCGATATAAACACCCCGAAATCACCATCTATCAATTCATCACCTCACTTCTCAATGACATTAGCGATCATGACGTTTGAAGAACAATAGACAGTTAACACAAGACATTAGCAATCATGACGTTTGTATGACAGATAATTACAGGCTGAAAGACCGCGGGTCGATAGCCATTGGACAGAAAACTAGAAGCCAGTGTCTCACATTAGAATTTATTTAATTTAATTTATTACAAGTATTGTACTTTTTTTTTTCTGTAAATAAAGATGTTTAGTAGTAGTAAGAACAAATCCAAATCATAAATTATTGTTGGCCTGGGTAATTTGTTAGCCTAGGTCAAGAGTATACTAGGTCAGTTTATTGCTATAGCTGAAAAGTACTCTAGGACGATGAATAATTTGTAAGTCTAGTTTAAGGGTACGCTAGGTTAATGGTTAATGAATTGGTTATTAGTACGCTAGGACAATAAATAATATATCAAGTTGTATGTATACGTCATTAGTATGTTATCGCAATGAATACTTTGATAGCCCAGGTCAAAAGTACGCTAGGTCAATGATTATTTTTTTGGGATAGGTTAAGAGTACTCTAATTTAATGATTAGTAAATTTGCAATTATTATTGTTGGGATAAGTAAATAGTACGCTAAGGCAGAAAATAATTTGTTAGTCTGCATCAAAAGTGGGTTATGTCAATTATTTATTTCCTGGACTTGCTTAAAAGTATGCCAAGGCAATGAGTAGAGAATAAATTGTTAAATGGACAAAAAATGATTATATAATAAAAATACAAACTATTAAGGATTTTTCTTGTATAATAAAATTTATGACGATGTAGATGCCTCAGGAATCAACGATAAAAATGATTAGTTTGTTATACTAATTTGTTGTTACAGTCCAAGAATATAGTAGGGCAATGAATAATGTATTGGGATAGGTCTAAAGTATGCTAAATCAATGATAAAATTGTTGGTATAGGTCAAGAGTACGCTAGGGTAATGAATAATTTGTTATCCTAGGTTAAGAGTACGCTAGGTCAGTGATTAATTTATTCGTACAAATGAAGAGTACTCCAGAGCAATGAAAAATTTATAAGCTTAGGTCAAATGTATCGCAACTTTAGAATGCATTAGAAACCAAGAGCTCATTTACAGTCTTCTTGAACTTATAAGTGAAAGATCCTTGATCTCCTAAGGTAATTGAATGCTATAATATCTAATTCCAGTTGGAGATTTTGTTAAACAGTTAGAATTTGAATAGATATTTCCACGTTGTCTAGTATAGTGAGAATTTATACGGGGATACTTTTGATATGCACTGTTTCGTTTTTTAACATATATCAGACACTCATAGATGTAGAGATGGCAAGGTTAAGATCTGTTCGTCTATGAAAGCTGGCGACAGTCATCATCGTAAGCATACCCACAGAAAACCCTTAAAGCCCTTAAATCGTTGAATTCCCCCAGATAATTAAGCCATATAGCATATGAGATTGAAATAGCGCAAAATATACAGCTCTTATAACATCCTTCGATACTTGTGACCTAAAATCGCGAATTGCGAATATACTTGAGCTTATCTTGATTATAAATGTGTTTTTAATTTCTAATCTAGTTATTTCAAAAATGTTTCACCACGGGTTAAGTGAGCAATTAATTAAATATACTTGAGCTTAATTTTTTCGAAAGGGCATTGCCATGTACATTTCACGATAAATCTGAAGAAAGGTGAATTCCTAGAAATTTTGTTAATATCATAGTCATCATTTTTTTGAGAGAGTATGTAATAGTAATCGTTTTTGTATCATTCAGTTTAAAACGATTGCTGTAGAACCACTTGGATGCATTTCCTTGAGCTTCACAGTTCAAAGCTGGAACATCAATTAAAATCTTCGATCTATTTGTCAGAATAGTGCCATCAGCATATAGTGTCAAGTTTGAATCTTTGAATGTACTCTGCTGATCATATATAAATTAGAAACAGAAATGGACCCAATATTGAACCTTGTGGTACTTCATGTTCAGTAGGAAGACTTTTAGAGTCTTAAGCATTTGATAGAACACATTGTGATCGGCCAGAGATAAGATACTATCAGGCGGCATGTATCTGGATGCACATTATAGAAATATAGTTTCCTCAGAAGAATTGTATGGGAGGCAGAATCGAACGCCTTTAAAAGATCCGAAAACGACGACTTGCAGACTTTCTTCAAAGCAATCTAAGGTTTGCTCTACAAAATCATTTACAGCGGTAATAGTTGAAATACCATTACGAGAACCATATTGCTCCTTACAGAAAGTGTTCGAAATATTCAGTTAACTGTAGCTATAGAATTTTCTCTAGAATTTTAGCAAATACTGGTAGGATAAATTTTGGTCGTTCTTATATATAGAAATATCCAACCCTTTCTTCAGCGCATCAGGAAAGATATGTTTTCGAATGCATTTATTAATTAAATGTGTTAGTGGCACAAGAATCGCATTGAGAACTGTGCTTTAAAATATCACACCGTAGGCCGTAGGTATCACGTTTTTGCTTTGTTTTAGATTGTTAATTACCTTACCCACGGTATTAGTTAAAACCTCCTCAAATAGAAAATACATTCCATTAATTGGGGGATAAGAACACATTAAAAAGATGGGACCAACGTTAAATTCCAGTAATAAACTTAAAATATCAGCGGGTATATTAGCAAAGAATTCATTTAGTGAATTTGCTGATATTCCACACGGATCTGTTCTAGTTTTAGAACCTCTATTAGAGTTTTCCCACATTGCTTTAAGCCTAAACAAAGAATTCTTTAAGTGGGCATTAATTGCTTTCAACTTACATGCTTCAATTGCACATTTATATTTTAGCCGGTATCTATTATTTATAATTCTTAGTTCCATGAACTGTATTTTATTGTAAGCTATAGATCAAAAGTACTTCAGAGTGATGAATGATTTATAAGGAAATAGTTTAAGATTAGTAAATTAAAATTACGAAAACATTTCGTGAATCTACAACAATGAGTCCTGCTAAGACTACAAAACAAATTACTTGTTGAAACAACTACTTCTCTGGCTAATACATCAACAGATATTGAATGATACAAAAGTTAATTAATGTTCTATAACGAACTAAAGGATTCTAATATATTTTATGGTTATTAAATTAGCAATGAATGTTTTATTGATATAAGTCTAGAGTACGCTAGGACAAGAAATAATTTGGTACCCTACGTCAAGAGTACGGTGGGTCAATGAATAATTTCTTGCTATAGGTCAAAAGTACGTTAGGTAAATGAATCAGTTGTTAGCCTAGATTAAAACTGCGCTATGCTGAGTTAATTTAAGAGCATGCTTGGGCAACGAGTAGGGAATTAGCAATGAATTATTAATTGGAATAGGTTCATCGCCCATTAGGACAAGGAATAACTTGTTAGCGTACCTCATGAGCAACGAATAGCAATAACAAATTAGCCTAGGTCAAGAGTACGCTTGTTCAATGATTAATTTATTGGTATAGATCAAAAGTACTCCAGAGTGATGAATAACTTATAAGCTTAGGGCCAGAGTACGCTAGATCAATGATTAATTTATTGGGATGAATTGAGAGTACTCTAGGGCAATTATTTATTGGAATAGGTCTGAAGTACGATAGGAAAAGAAATCATTTGGTAGACTGCGCAAAGAGTACTCCAGGTCAATGATTAATGTTTTTGTATAAGCCAAGATTATGCTACAGAAATGAGTCATTTATTAGCCTAGATCCAAAGAACATTTGACCGATGATTAATCTATTTGGGCTATGTTAAGAGTATTCTAGGGTAACGAGCAAGTTAAACGCCCGCTAGGACAAGAAATAATTTGTTAGTCTACTTCAAGAGTACGTTGGGCCGATGATTAATTTGTTGGTAAAGGTGAAGAGTACGCTAGAGGAATATATAATATATAGGATAGAAGTGTGTTAAAACAAAAAAATAATTTGTTCGTCTAAGCCAAGAGTTCAATGACTAATTAATTGGAATAAGTTAATATTACTCTAAAGCAATAAGTAGTGAATCAGCTAGCACAAGAAATAATTTACTAGTCAATAAGTACGATAGGACAATAATTAATATATAGGTATAGGTCAAGGTACAATTGGGATAGGTCTAGAGTATTCTAGAACAAAAAATAATGTGTTTGTCTAGGTCAAGAGTACGTTAGGACAAGAAATAATTTGAAAGTTTAGCTAAAGTGTACGCTAGGAGGACGCTAGGCCGATGATTAATTTATTGATCCAGGTCAAGTGTACACCAGGACATCAAGATGCCAATTGGCCCGGTTTGATTTAAGAGTTCGTTGGGCCAATGATTTATTAATTGAAATAGGTTAATAGTACGCTAGGGCAACAGTTAGTGAATTATCAATGAATTATTTATTGGAATAGGTCAAGAGTAAGCTAAGGCAAGAAATAATATATTTGGATGGGTCTACAGTATATTAGGGCAGAAAACAATTTGTTGGTCTGAGTCAATAGTTCGCTAGGTCAGTGATTAATTAATAATTGTAATAAGTTAATAATACGCTAAGGCAATAATTAGTGAATTATCAATGAATTGTTAATTGGTATAGGTCAAAAGTAGGCTAGGAGATGAAATAATTTGCTAGCGTTGGTTAAAAGTACGCTATGCCAATTATTAATTTGTTGGTAAAGGTGAAGAATACTCCAGAGCAATGAATACTTTCTTAGTCTAGGTCAAGAGTATTTTAGATCAATGATTAGTTAATTGGGATTAGTTAATAATACGCTAGGATAAGAAATAATTTGTTAGTCTAGGTCAAGAGTGCGATAAGGTAATGAATAATTTGTTAGTTGTAGAAGAGTACGGTGGGCCAATGTTGCAATTATTGGACTAAGTCAGGTGTACGCTAGGGCAATGAATACTTTGTTAAACTAGGTCAATGATTAATTTAAACTGTTTACGGTGGATACTTCTACTTCGTTGTTCATCATAATTCACAGATGTGACACTTTTTAACATTGGTTATATAACTGAGACTTTATGTAGTGACTATGAAGTTTAAAAATGACAAGTTGAAATTGTCGAAATTATGGTCACTAAATAAAGTATCAGTTAAAAGCTAAAAAGTGTTACATTTGTAATAAACGAATTAAGTTGTTAACTTGCTTAGGTCGTTTAAACAAAAGGTTCCGTTAGTAAAAAAAAAATATTAAAAAATTAATAAATAAATAAAAAAATCTATTTTTTTAAATTGAAAAAATATTTTTTGTTTAAACGACATGGGCAAGTTGACAGCTCAATTCGATTTTCAATTGTCATCGCCGACTCAGATTTTTCCGAGGAGTTTTAGACTTTTGCTTCTAACTCAAAAACGGCCACTGTTATCAAAATTTTCAAAAAGTGATAAAAGTATCTAAAATAAATGTTCTATTAAAATGAGAAAAAAATGTAGATTTATGATCAAACAAAAAAGTTCTGAGTAAACAAATTTTAGGAACACCCTGTATAGTAGGTTTCCGCGGTCCGATCGAAGTGACAAATTGTCTGAAGAATTTACTTGATATTAGTTTAAACTGTACCAAATTACAGCACATTATCAAATATTAAAAATAATGATGGCCTGTATCTTGGTCATTAAAGACTTTTATAATAATTCCATTTTACGAATCATCATCATTTTCACTTGAGTATATGTGGTTAATTTTATTCCCTGAGTTACAGAAACACCTTGTATATGCAGGTATTTTAGCCACTCACAATGTTTTAGTTTCTAGCGAAATAAAGTGTAAGAATATGTTGTTCAGAAACTAAATGAGTATTTTAAAATTATGTTAAGATGTGCATATAGTGTGTATAAGTAGCTTCTAACCAATCCTCCAATCACATGATAATACTGTAAAAGATTGTAGATACATTGTAGATTATCATTTTAGACTGGATAAGTGTAAATAGGATTTTAATTTAATTGGGTTACATTACATCCTACCACCTTACTTATATACAGGCACAAAAGTTTTAACTGGCTCATCATTTTGCTTTTTCGAAGTTCTTCTTGATACTGCATATTTGTTATATCAGACAAGTCAATTGATTTTAAATCAGAAAATCTTTCTTTTACATCAGCCGATACAATTTTCAGGTGATTTCACATTTTTTGGAGCCAAGGAAACTGTTCAACGTTTTTGTTGTTAAAATATTTCTGACATAATTCAAGAAGGGTAATGAAACCAAATATCTTCGCTTTTGCATCGACAAGAGTTTTATTTGAATTTGCTTATGTAATATATTTAGTTATTCACAGATATCAGCCAAATAACTCAAAAATGCTTTACAATCGACTGTTAACAGATATTTCATTTAAGGTTTGTAGCTTAAAAAATCACTAAGAGTATCAAACAGTTTCATAAATATTTTCAGTACTTCAGTGTGAAGTAAAAGTCTCATGATCTGCATTTGGTTCTTCACAAAAATCTTGAAGAGACGCTTTACACTTTATTACTGAATGTAGTACTACATTTAGAACAGGCGAAATGTTTTTAGCTACCAAGTTTTCTCTATGAATAACAAAATGCACAAGAATAATTTCTGGATCTTTCATCAATTGTAAGTATGCATTTTTCTTGTCCATCATATTAGAAGCAACACAAGATGTTATATGTGTCATTGGTATATTATTGATATTTAACTAGTTATTTAGCTTATTATATATATATATATATAGATCTTTGGAGGAAGTGGTGCTTTCTAAATTTTTACAGAACAACATTTCTTCAGCAAAATGCCCTTTATCAATATATCTTACATAGATTATCAAACCATTGATAATAATGGACACTTTGTATCCGAAATGTACATCTGGATCAAAATAAAATATTGAAGAAAGGTTCTTATTAAGAAATGCTGACATTGACGGTTTTATTAAAATCGCTCCTATAGTATGATGCATGGTTAATAGTTTGGCACTATTCTAACCTCAAATCTATTTTCTACAAATGTGAACTTTAAATTTAAAAATATACAAACTGAGAAAGTCTTTAAAATACTTAAAGTGTGTCTTTAAAAAAAAGTTTATATAATTTAATTTGGAATATTATATGATTCTCCATATTTAAAGACAAATTCTTCGTGCATACATTAATAATTCTGGCTACAAGTATTTCTGCAGGACGGAGCAACGTCACACCAACGTCAAAATTTTGTAGAGAATCTAAAAGGGTATTGAGAGGAATACTAAAAATTTTACACCTTATCTTTTCTTACAACTAGCTGGCCATTCAATTTATCCCGTTTCATCAGAAAAATTTAAATCTAGATATGCCCGTACCACAAGTCCGAAATGTGGAGGAGCACCATCTTATTGAAATCATATTTGTTCTGCCGGTAAATTGGGATTGTTATTGATATTGACGGTTTTATTAAAATCTCTCCTATAGAATGGTTTTTCGAGATTTATGGATGAATAATGAAATTTGATATGCGTTTATGAGTTGAAATTATGAGCAGAAAATAGAGACTTTATTTACTGGATTGATGAGGCTGTTACTTGTTGAAACTCGTATACTGGGCGACCACTCTAGAAATTATAGATAATGGCAGAAAAATTAAAATGGCTTTGGCCCTTGGAACTTACTGGAGTAAAAAGTATGGACTGAAAAGTTTGGAGACCCCTGGTTTAAAGTACTCTGGGACAAGGAATAATTCGTTAGGTCAATGATTAATTAATTGGAATAGGTTAAGAACACTAAGGCAATGATTAGTAAATTAGCAATAAATTATCAAGAGTACATTAGGACAAGAAATAATTTGTAAGTCTAGCTCAAGAGTACGCTAGGTTAATGATTAATTTGTTGGTGTAGGTCAAGGGTACGCTACGAAAATTCATCATTTGTTAATCTAGGTCAGAAGAACGCTAGGCTGATGAATAATTTATTGGTCTAGGTCAAGAGTACACTAGAGCAACGAAGAGTCAATTAGCAATGAATAGGTTAATCGTTTGCTAGGTCAAGAAATAATTTGTAAGTCAATGATTTATTTGTTGGTATTGTCTTGACTACGCTACGATAAAAATAATTTATTAGTCCGATCAGAGTTAAAAGTTTGCTAGGTTAATGATTTATTAATATTAATAGTTTAATAGTACGCTAGGGCAATGATTAGTGAATTATCAATAAATTATTTATTGGGATAAGTCAAGAGCACGCTAAGACAAGAAATAATACATTTGTATAGGTCTTGAGTACATTAGGACAAGAAACAATTTGTTGGACTGAGTCAAGAGTTTGCTAGGTTAGTGATTAATTAATTGTAATAAATAATAAAATGTATTAACATCCTTTAGTTTATTGTAGAAAATTAAATAATAATTTTAAAATACGAAAACATTACTTGAATCCACAACAATGAGTCTCACTAAGACTACAAAATAAACTACTTTTGAAACAACTACTTCTCTAGGTAATATCTCGACAGACATTAATTTGCGTATTACAATAATTGTAATAAGTTAATAATACGCTAATAGGACAATGATTAATGAATTATCAATGAATTATTTATTGGGATAGGTGAAGGGTAGGCTAGGAGAAGAAATAATTTGCTTAAGAGTACGCAAGGCAAATTATTAATTTGTTGCTAGAGGTGAATAATACGTCAGAGCATTGATTTTTTGTTTTGTTTAGGTCAATAGTATTTTAGGTCAGTGATTAATTAATTGGGATGAGTTTCTAGTACGCTAGAGCTATACATAGTATATTGGGATAGGTCTAGAGAACGCTACGACAAGAAATAATTTATTAGCCTAGGTCAAGAGTACACTAGGTCAATGATCAAATTGATGGTATAGGTGAAGAGTACGATAAGGCAATGAATAATTTGTTAGTTGTAGAAGGTAATGTTAAAATGATTGGACTAGGTCAGGTGAACACTAGAGCAATGAATAATGTGGGTCAAGAGTACATTAGGTAAATGATTAATTTAAATTGTTAACGATGGAGGCTTCTACTTTGTTATGAATCATAATTCACATATGCAATACTTTTTAACTTTGTTTGCATAATTGAGACTTTATTTTAATGACCATATAGTTTGAAAATGACAAGTTGAAATTGTCGAAACCATAAATAAAAAAATAAAGTCTCATTTATACAAACAAAGTCAAAGTGTTTCATTTGTGAATGATTCGGAGTACGCAATGGTAATGAGTTTTTTATTGGAACAAGTGGAGAGTAAAATAGGGTGTTGAAACATGTATTGGGATAAGTTCAAAATATGCTACGATAATTAAAATAATGATTGTGATAGGTCAAGATTGCTTTCAAACGTTTTTCTCTATTTTTTATTGTTTCAATAGTTAGTATTATTTTTCAAATGCCATTTTATGTAACTGTTACTGTGGAAATTTTGCTTACTATTTTGTTTGGAAAGTTTTTTTTTAAGTTTCATTTAAACGTATTTTTGTGCGAAAAAGATTCAAACTTTTAATTTTCAAAGTTCGATATCTCTAAAACGGTCAAGTTCAGCTTTATGATCTGCTATATGAATTTTCTTCAGATTTTCGAAATAAATTGAAATATGGCATAATATACAGGATGTTCCATTAAAGAAAAAGCCAGTTTATTTCGTCCTGACTTTTTGACTGATCTTGTATACTTAAACTTAATTTGTCTTTACTGTATTTTTTTTTAACCCTAAATCTTTTGAATCTTAACATCTTTTACTAACTACCTTACTTTAGGAGATATCCAAACGTTTCCATACATATCTCCTGACTCTGTATATATATATATATATTTAGTTTGATGTTTTCGCGGGTATGGTATGTTGTAGCTGGTTTTCGGGTTATACCTTGACCAAACAAGAGTAAACACTTGAAAAAGATGGCAGAGAGACCATCGAAACGTCGTGAATAAATTTACAAACCACGCGGAGTATAACCCGAAAACCAGCTACAACATATATATATATATATATATATATATATATATATATATATATATATATATATATATATATGTATATCCTTTATATAGAAAGGAGGACAGTTTTAACAATCTCAATATCTACGATATCGCCCTCAATACAGTTTTCAGCACGTGCGTGTAACGACGGTGAAATCTCCTCGGTTATCTAAACGACGTTTCGTTGCGGAATGTTCTTGGGTGGGCCTTAGTAATTGTCCGAACCCCGTTTTCGAATTCATCTCGGGGGTGCCGTTCGTACCTGTTCGTAAGTGAGTGTTTATCCTAATTTCTGTAAATTCAGACCACCCCTTAATTTTCCAGATAATGGCCGGCCATCCGATGCGTTGTTGTTATTTCAGTGCGTGCCGACCCCCCATTTTCAGTTTACCACTCGCTTAATTATTTACAATGAACTGTGATGGATATTCTGTTACACTGATTTTGTATGTTATTTAGATAATGTAAATCTATTCTCAGCTATTTTTAAATGTACAGATCAAATATTTTTGATTCGAAGTTCAGCTGGGTTATCCTGGTATAATCAAAGTTTTTATTCGTTAGTAGAGTTCCTCATAACCACTGTTCTTCAATGGCTCAGTTCCTATTAATTGCCTTTTTTGCAGGAAAATAATTTAAATATAATCTTAAAAATCATAAATTAGAATAATTCGCATTATTATAGAAATAAAGGTATATTTTAAATTCTAATTGTAAAATAAATCTTACAAATAGCCTAACATATTTAAGGAGAAAATATATATAAAAAAACAGACTCGCTTACATATTTTACAAGATGTCAACATAATAAATCCCGTCCTGAAAAATCTTTTCATCATAATACGTAATTTGACGAAATAGTCGCGAAGGCGCGGAGAGAGGGTCGCAAGGGTTGAATCCACAATATTTAAAGGAACAGGCCATAATTCTCGACATCCCATCTTTCCCCTTTTATAGGCGTAACGACTCCGAACACATTTAAGTCATCCAGGCCGACATCGTCACTCCAGAATAAACTCCGAAACTGCCTTTATTATTACATCTGCTGAAAGGGATGTCACCCCGGCAGGAGGATAAAAAAATACTAAAGCAAATATATATATATACACACGCCCTCGGCAGCAGGTGTTACGCGCCGGTCGGAGGGATATATTAAATTGTCAACAGTTTTCCACCAGAGAAAATGAAAATTTAATTCCGCCGTTCGGACGATCACGATTAATTTCCGGCGTGGAAATTTATATATTTCCGTGCGTGTTTAACTTGAGGAATCAACGTAACATGTAATTAAATTTAAATTAAAATGTGTAATGTGTAACGAATACTTATTTTAAATACACCAATTAAAATATTCATTTAAATCTAATTAAAATCATTAAATATATAAACTATAAAAACACCTACTCATCAAAAACCTACACTAAATACAGGATATAATTTGATACTGTTAAAAATAATACCTGCAATAACAACATTGGCAAAATTTAATTATTTTAATTGAGGGAATAGAGAGAGTAAACGTAAATTCAATTTGCACCGGAATTGATTTTGTTTAATTAATTAAATGCCAGTGATACAAGAGCGCCACCCCCTCCTCGTACCCTCCGGCCCACCTGTCTCTACCTACGCTCATCTCTTCCACCCCCAATTATGATTTTTTTCCGGTGAAACGTATCCTTTTACCTGCGGTGTGTGCATACCTCGCAATTATTTTTTATGTGAACGTCGGCGCGGTAATACGAACGGTAATGGTGTTCCGGATGGTTGGATTCGGGGTGTCATGTGTAGTCACAGTCGTGGTCATTTAGGGCACCATGGCCACACTTGCGCCCACACATGATATGTTAATGTTGATGGTGTGTACGTGCGTGTGTGTGAAGTCACACATTGGTCGTTAAACTCGGTGCTTCACACATTGGATTTATATCAGTGAACAGGAATTCTATAATTTAATTCATTTTACTAGTCATATCAATAGCACTCGAAAATTTTTAATAATTTGACAAACAATTAAAAAAATTGAGCCTAAGGGAAGTTTTATTTTTGTTATTTGAGCATATAGAGAATATCTGCAAGCCTGAAAATAGTGAATTAGTCCATTTTCAGCAAGACTAAACCATTTTCTTCAATTGTTTTATTTTTATTTTTGCAATTTATAAACTGTAAAAAATCATTGTTTAAAGGTATTTTGTTTAAACTAAGTTCTTTTAACTGTTCTTTTGCATTTTTTTAACTGCAAACTAAACTGTTATTTAAAGTTTGGTTTATTGCTGAAAAACATTGATTATATAAGAAACAGTTAAAACTGTGTGGTTACTTAATCAAACATAATTGAAAAATTTTTAATTTAAATTTAATATTCAGCAGTCAGGATTTCGCTCGCTTTCTCAATGGTACAATAAGAAGACTCGGGAATATTTATCAGATTGCATACGGAGTTGCATTGCCTTAGGCTTACTAGGGATAGAAAATTCGTGAGCGTGAAACTTTGCGACACGTGAAACTTTGATTCGCACATGCATAATTGTTTGGCAAGTTAATATCATCGCACACAATTAAATCATAAGTCTCAAAATGCTCCGAGAGATGTGCGTTTTAGCCTGAAGGGTAATTGATGCAGATGATGTCAATGTTAGTGGCTGGCGAAAAAATGGGAAGTTTTGTGCCCGAATTACATTCTTAATTACTATCAAAATTCCTCCACCTTTGAAATGCTATCTGTCTGAACGAAAAAAGTTGAAAGAGTTCACTATTAAGCACGCTGTTAACCACGTCTCCATAAGAAGTACCAAATCATACGAGGTGTGTCTAAAAAGTTCGCGTAATTCCCTCAATACGGTTTGTTGTGGAGTAGTGTGGGCAAGCCAGTGACCTCGTCCCACTCTTTGTACTCTAACTGAACCTCAATCCAAGTTTCATCGGCTTCTAAGTCTGTTGGGCGGTTGTGTGAATTTTTTTCTTAATCCTTTCTAAGTATCGCGTCGCCATCATGGAGATTTCTTCTAATCAGGAACAGCGAATCGTCATTAAATTTCTCACAAAACTTGGTAAAACTCCTACTCTATTTTACTGAAGGACCTGACTGAAGATCAACTGAAAACGTGTTTTCAGCAGTGGAAACATCGTTGGAGCAAGTGCATTGCATTAAGGGGGGAGTATTTTGAAGGGGACATTGTACCATTGCAAAATTAATTGTAAAATAAAACGTTCATAAAACAATTCCGCAAACTTTTTAAGCACACCTCGTAGCTACATATTCTCAAATTATTATAGAAAGATAAAATTTTCAATTTGAAGCCTCCGACATTCTGATAATAATCCTTAACGGTTTTTTTACAATTGAAAATTCGCAAGAAAACAATTAAAGAATGTTTAAAAAACACAGTTAAATCAGAGAAATTTTTTATCAAATAATATTTTTCATTTAAGAATTTGAAATTTATGAAAAAAAATAGGTGATAAAATTCTAAAAAAATATTCAAACTATGTGAAAAGTTTAATAAAACGGTTTATAACAGTTTAAAATTTCCAGGAAAAAATAATTAAGTTATAAAACAAACAGTTGAAATTCTGGATATTTTACCAAAAACAATTGAAAAACTCTAAATAACGGTTTATTACAGTTGAAAATTTAAATAAAAAGAATGCAGTTAAACCATATAGAAAATTCATCAAAAACTTTAAAAACTTTCTTTGCAAAGAAATGCATTTAAAGGGAAAAACAAAACGGTGTTAAAAAATGTGGAAGTAGTAACACAACGTTTTCCTTTTAACATTTTCGAGAAAATTTATAAAGAAACAGTTCAAACTGTTTTTTATAACTGATAATTTTCAAAAATATAATTGAAGAATCTCTAAGAAAGCAATTAAACCATGTGGAAATTATACTTTAATGTGAAAATAAAACTCTAAAAAACAGTTGAAACTATTTCGAAGATTTAACAAACCGGTTTTTTAACCCTTATAAATTACAAAAACCAACTGAAAAATCCCTAAAGAAAGAGTTGAATGAATCTATGTGGAAATTTTATTAAAAATTTTGAATAACTCTTTTCTATTAAAAATTTTCAAAAGGAAACAGTTATAAAAAAATCAGTTGAAATTCTTTGAAAAATTGCAAACGAAGCAATTAAAGAAACTCTAAAAAAAGTAAAACCGTTAAAACTATTCGTAAATTTTACCAAAATGGTTTTTATAACAGTTGAAAATTTACAATACAAACCTATAAAGAAACAGTTGAAACTATGAGAATAATTTACAAAAATCAATTAAATAATCTTTAAATAGTGTTTTTAGCAGTTAAAAATTTGAATCTATGTAGGAATTTTTGGTAAAACTTTAAGTTTAACAGTTTTCTTAATCAATCGAAAATTTGCAAAAAGATATTTGAAGAAACTCTAAAAAATAGTTTAAACTGTTTAATAATTTGTAAAGAAAATCAGTTAAAGAAAAAAAAAACATTTAACTATAGAGAAATTTTACCAAAAAAGTTTTTTAACAATTGAAAATTTAAAAGGAAACATTAAAAACTATAAAGAATCAGTTGAAACTGTATAGACAATTGAAAGTTTGAAAGAAATTGCAGTATTTTTAAACAAAAAAAACAGTCGAAACTATGTGGAAAATTTATCAAAACTTTAAATAGTTCAGAATAATTTTTTTGGCGTAAGGTAAATTATAAGCTGAAATAAAGAGTTCAAGCAATAAATCATGTTAAAATGTTAATTCTTACAACCTAAATTATTAGAGTACTAATTTATATAATAATCTAATAAATAAGAGGACTAGGTTTTATAAATAATTAATAGTGTATTATCATCATTATTGCAATAACTTCATTAATATGGTTTTCACAAATTTTGTTAGCTGCGCTAACGAGACACGAATTGGTCGAAACCGGTCTGTAGCTATTGTTGACAGTATTAATCAGTTAGGATATTGTAAAACGCAGTTAAGGAAACAAAAAAATGTTGAAACTATCTGGACATTAAACCAAAACGGTTTTTAATAGTTAAAAATATGTAAGAAAACAATTGCAACTCTGTGGATATTTTACCAAAAACCATTGAAAAGAAACTTTAAGTGACGCCTTTTTACAGTTAAAAATGGGGACGCATATTTTCTTACCTTACGGAAAATATAATTTACTTTATTATTTTTATGATTTTAATCGGATTACTTTTTTTTAAAACAGCAGTTTATTATCAATTGCAACCCAACGAATATAAGCCTTAGTATAAAATTTGCCAAAAATCCCTTTAATGTAACCCTCCTCAATAAATTCTGTACCCCCCGAAACCCCAATATCCCCCCTAAACATAAACACCCATCAATCACGCTACATCAATTCATTAGTTCGAATCATCCTGACGGTTAAGCTAGCTAGCAAAGATATTTATTTTTTAAACATAACTTAGAGTCAAGACAGGGCAGAAAGACCGATGGTCTATAGCCCAAACGGACAGACTAACCATTATATTCCATTTGTCAATGTTTTTAATTGTATATATAGTTGTCTGAATAAAGATGTTATTCTCTCTCTATCAATTGCAAATTTGCAAAAAACAGTTAAAAGAACCCTATAAAAATATTTGAAACTGTATAATAATTTGAAAAGAAAAGCATGCAAAAAAGTAAAGAAAACAATTGAAATTATGTGGAAATTTTACCAAAACGGTTGTTTAACAATTGCAAAATCACAGTTGAAATTATGTGAAAGACTATTGAAACAAAACTTTAAATAATGGTTTTTCATAGTTAAAAATTTACAAAAATTAGTGAAACAAAATTTCTAATGAATTAGTTGAATTAGTGTAAATATTTTATCAAAAAAACAGTTTTCGTAGTCAATTTGGAATGGTTGAGTATAGTCTAAAGAAAGACAGTTGAAATTCTTTGAAATTTTTGAAAGGAAATTTGATAAATTCTGAAGGTGTTAAAACTGAAATTTTGGTCTCGGAAGCAAGTCCATATGGTCAGCTCAGGTTGATGAAAAGATGCAAGAAAACTGTTGAAATTGTATGGATATTTTATCAAAAACAATTGAATAAAACTTAAAGCAATGGAATTTTGCAGTTGAAAATTTACAAAAAAATTGAAGATTTTTCATAAGAGCACTTCTACATGCAGTCAAAATTATTTGTATATATCATTTGCTTACATTGTTAGTCTAATTATATATTTTTATATAATGCATGACAGATAAAGATTAAATACATCAAATAAAGTTTCCTTATCAATCGAATTATAAAAAGGAATTGAAAACATTTTAAAAATAGCAGTTTTGAAGAAACTCTTAAAAACATAATTTTTTATAGTTTGTATAACTGTATCAAACTGTTTTTTAGCTATTGATTTTTTTGTAAAAAAACAGTTAAAACTCTATAAATATTTTACCAAAAACTATTGAAAAAACTTTACATTTGCAGATTTACAAAAATCATTTGAAAATTCTACAGAAAACACTTGAATCTATGTGGAAAATTTAGTAAAAACATTTAAAAAAATATTTTACGAAATTTGCAAAAAAATCAAAAATTTTGAAAGAAAATCATTTTAAGAAACTCAAAATAAATAGTTGAAACTAGATTGAAGTTGTACCAAAAACATTAAACAACAGTTTTTATAATCCATTTCCAAAAAAAAAACAGGTTGAGAAATCTGAAAAAAAGAGACTTACAATTCTTTACAATTTTGGAAAGAAAAGCAGTTGATGAAACTCTAAAGAAATAGTTAAATCTATGCGGAAATTTTGCCAAAACGTTATTTTTAACTATTGAAAATTTACACGAAAACTTAAAAAACGTTACGTAAGCTATCATATACTTGGAAAGAAAAGCAGTTTAAGAGACTTAAAAAAACAGTTGAAACTATGTGGAAATTTTACCAAAAACTTGAAAAAACGAGTTAAAACTATTTGAAAACAAACCTGTCGAAGAAACTCTAAATGATCGGGTTTGATGGATACAATTGTTAATCAATTTTGATTTTTTTTTCTCACGTGAAAAAATATTTTTCTTGTAAAACTAAACAAGACATAGATTTTTAAATTTCCTGGCACTAGTAATTAAAAACGATTTTTAAAAGATGAAGTAAAATGTTTTATTAATTAATGTCATAAGGATAGACTAATGTCAACTATATCTTCCAAAAATGGGAAAAAATTAGCTAAATGTATTACAAAAGAAGAATTCAGAAGCTGCCAACATATATTTCTGGACAGTGGATGGATGTGCGTCTGATTGGAAGATCATTGAAACCAGTGAACTCCGCCCGTGATTCTTGCTGTTTAAATTTGTGCACATGGTTCATTAATTTATGTATTACTTTGTTAATAATAATAATAATGGATTTATTTTCCAACAGAAACAATATTTTATTAGCAGGAAGAATAAAGTTGTAACGAATAAAGACAGTTGAAACTATGCTAAAATTTTATTAAAACTTTTTTGAACAGTTGAAATTTACAAGAAATCTTTGAAATCCCACAAAGAAACAGTTGAAACTGAGTGGATATTTTAATAAAAACAATAGAAAAATACTTTAAATACCGGATTTTTTACAGTTGAAAATTTTCAAAGAAAAAACATTTGATAGTGTGTGAAAACTTTATGAAGACAATTGAAAATATGGAAATAATGTTTTTTATGGTTAACAATTTACAAAAAAAAACACATTTGGAAATATTTATAGAAACAGGTGGAAATATAATCAAAAACTTTTAGTTATTTAAGGTACAAGTGTAAAAAGTGATGCTTTATTGCACGAACTGGCGTTTAAAAACACGAGCGAGGAACGAGCGAGTTTTTTTAAAGCCAGGAGTGCAATAAAGAAATTTTTTACACGTGTGCCTTACAAAATTTTATCTTCGATCGTAAAGGATTTCAAAGAATATATTCTTATGGGTAATATTTTAATGTCATTTCAATAATTCAATTAATGAAAACATATTTTACCCGTAGTGCACTAATGAAAGCGTTACTTAGCAACCAGTAAACAAGTTGCATAAATGTCGGCCGCCATTATTATTTATGGAAAAAATGTCCGCTTTATTGTAATCGCTTCGACTTGCATTAAATGAAATCTTCAGAGTTCTTAAATCTACCATTTCGTTTGTATTATATATTTTATTTATAGTTTATTAGTTATTTGTATCAATTACTAAAAAATTAGGTTTTTCGTCGAAAATTTGCTAATGTATTCATCTGTCAAATTTGACATTTCTGTGCAGTAAAAACAGTTTGACATTAGCGTGCAATAAAAACGTAAAAAAGCACTAGTGCTTTAAAAAGCCACTTTTACAATGAAAAATGATGCAAAAAGCGTCTACTTTCTGTACGATTGTAGATAAAAATAATTATTTTCTTAATCAATTGGACATTTGCAAAAAACAGTTGAAATACTATACAAATAAAAACAGTTAAAATTGTAAAATTTGCCAAAAATCAATTGAAGAAACCTTAAAAAAAGGAAAGACTATAAAGTATTATTATTATTATTATTATTTATTTATTTATTGAAACTTTACAATATCCTGTTTGTAATATACATATATATAACTATAAACTAAACTATATAAAGAAATCACAAAAATTTTGTTCACAGGACTTACAGTCCGAGTTCACATTTCACACCTATGTGTTCTTCCACTCAGATTCAATAACTAATAAGTAACTTTATTCACGTAGCTAGATGTGATCCGTAAAGTTAAAAAAATATATTAAAATTGTACAAAAACGGGCTTTTACAAAAAAATCAGTTGAATAAACTATTTAAAAAAACAGTTGTATCTCTTTAAATATTTTACCAAAAACGATTAAGAAAAATCTGTAAATAACATAAAAGGCAGTTAAAAAAAGAAAAGTTAATTTTCTACAGTTGAAACTATACGAAATATAATTCCAAAAAACTTTCATTAATTAAGTTGTAAAAAAATCAGTTGGGAAAAAAGTAAACTGTAAAAAAATAAACATTGTACCACAAACAATCGAAGAAAGTTTAAGTTCTTTACACTTGAAAATTTGCAAAATATCTATTATTTGAAAAATCTCTAAAGAAAAATTGAATCTATTTGTAAATTTTACCAAAACCTTTAAATAAGGGTTACATATTTATTCAATTTATTAAAATTTCAAAACCGTTCAAAAAATTCTAAATTCAAAAAAAAGTTGTTTTAACTGTATAAATTTGCATAAACAGTTTTTTAAACAGTTGACATTTTTTATAAATAAACAAAAAAACAATTGAATATATGCAAATTTAACCAAAAATAATTAAGAAAAAAGAAAAATAATAATTTTATTATCAGTTGAAATTTGCTTAAAAAGCAGTTAAAGAAACTCTAAAAAAACAGTTTAAATTGTATGGAAATTTTATCAAGAACAGTTTAAATTTTTTTGTAGATGTAAATTTGCAAAAAAATAGTTTCAAATCTTTATAGGAACCATTGAATCTATGTGGAAATTTTATCAAAAATTTTAAATAAGGGTTTTTATTAGATAGGAATTTGCAAAAAAACAGTTGAAGAAACTACACAAAATTAGTTAAATATGTGTGAATGCGTATACGAGGACGCCCTGAAATGTTTCCGGAATTGATAAGAAAAATACGGTATTGATGTGGTTTTTCAAACGGTGCTCCAGTCTCTTCAATCCGTCAGAAAAGTAGGATGTTTCGATGTCTACAAAATAACTATCTGTAGCGGCGATGATCTCTTCATTTGAGGCAAATCTCTTTCACGACAGCTATTTTTTGAGGTTTGGGAATAGGAAAAAGCCGTTGGTGGCTAGGTCTAATGAATATGGAGGATGAGAGACAAATTCGTAGCGCTATTCTTCAATTTGGACACGACGATGAATACTGGTGCATTTTCGTGGTGAAAAGCTCTTCCGCTGCAAACGAGGCCGTTTCTTCTTCAATACTACATCGAATCGAGTCAATAAGTCGTTATAGTATTACCCCATGATCGTCCTTCCCTTCTGCAGATAGTCGATGAGGATCACACCTTGGGATTCCCATTTCCGGCTGATGGAATGGTCTTTGCTCTCTTTGGAGCTGCTTAAGCGATTCCTTGGTCTCCGGTACGTAGTGGTAGATCCAAGTCCCGTCTACGGTTACGAAACGCATGAAGAAATCCCCTGGATTGCGTTAAATCCTGGCCAACAAACTCCTCCAAAATGGTCACACGTTTTTGTTTTTGCTCCGGTGTGAGCAAACGCGGTACTAATCGCGTCGAAAGCTATTTCATTCACAAAATTTCATGTAGGACATGGCCAACGCGTTCTGCTGAGATGCCTGTTGTCTCTGGTATCTCTTTTAGCTTCAATCGGCGATCGACTAACAGGACATCATGAATCTTGTCGACCATTTCATCGTTAGTAGCAGTTTTTGGGCGTCTACTGCGTGGTTCGTCACTTGTGCTTGTGCGGCCATGTTTGAACACTCACCCAGAAGCTGATGGTCGAAAATAATGGACTAGATCGCCATGGACCTCTAGCAAAATATTTCGAATTTCTGTGGCCGTTTTTCCAACCATCCAGAAGTGTTTTATCTCTGCACGAAATTCGATTTTATCCATTTTTGCGAAACCGCCTGACTTGCTGTACAAAACACACTCTTAAACAACAACTATTGACAGTGGACGTCTGAAATTTTGACAGTTGCTATAAAAAGGGTAGCCCTTGTCGACCAATAAATCCACTTAATATATAAAACAACATTCAATAGCGGTTTCTTAATCAGTTGAAAATTTGCCTAATAAAACAGTCAAAGAAACTCTATCAATTAAAACCATTTAAAATTGTATAAAAATTTGCAAAATATTCCTAAAAAGCAATTAAAGAAATTCTAAAAAAACATACTCTAAAAATTAGTTGAAATTGTATGAAAACATTATAAAACACATTCGAAAAAAACTTGAAACCTAAGAAAACGGTTGTTTATATTTAAATTTTTTGTAGAAACAATTGAATTTGTGTGAAAATTTCATTAAAAACTTTAAATAGCAGTTTTCTCAATCAGTTAAATACTTGCAAAGGAAACAATTGAAGAAACTATAAAACAAACAGTTAAATGTGATAAATTTAAAAATACGAAAACATTTCGTGAATCTACAACAATGAGTCTTACTAAGGCTACAAAACAAATTAATTTGAAACAACTACTACTCTAGCTAATACTTCGACAGACATTGAATAATACAAATTAATTTGCGTGTTACAAATAGTACAACTATCAATGTCTGTCGAAGTATTAGCTAGAGAAGTAGTTGTTTCAAATTAATTTGTTTTGTAGTCTTAGTAAGACTCATTGTTGTAGATTCACGAAATGTTTTCGTATTTTTAAATTTATTATTTAATTTTTCTACAACGAACTAAAGGATTTTAATACATTTTATTAGTTAAATGTGATTGAAAATTTGCAAAGAAAAGAAGAAGCTTGTAAAAAGTAATTGACACTATCAGGAAATTTTACCAAAACGGATTTTAACAGATAAATATTTACAAAAAAGCAGTTGAAAAAAAACTATTAAAAAAATAGTTGAGTTGAGTGTGTATGGATATTTTAGCAAAAACAATTAAGAAAAAAAATTCTAAAAAGTATGTAAAGAAACTGTCAAAAAACAGTTGACATTCTAAAAATTTAGTTGAAACTGCGTGGAAACTTGGCGAAATACAATTTTAGAAAAAAACTTAAAATAAAATATAATCTTTGAAAATTTGAAGACCAAATATAAAGGTAAAGAAGAAAAAGTTGTTTTTTTATATAAATTTTACCGAAAACAATTTAATTATAACTTAAAATATTTTTTTTACTAGTTAAAATTTTACAATTGAAGCAGTTTTAAATTTTTTACATTTGTAAGTTAAGAAAAAATTGTATCTATTTGTAAATTTTAGCAGAAACTTTAAATAATTGTTTATTTAATTAGCTGAAAATTAAAAAAAACAGTTAAGAATGCTCGAGAACATTCTTTAAGTTGAGAATTTTTTTAGAGCTTTTGTAGACGTGTTCAAAGCTTTGACGTGCTTTCTATTAAAATAAATGTCACACTGACAAAAGTCCGTGAAATTATAGAGGTCTTTAAAAATTAGACCTATATGTGCCAGAAATGGCCAAAATATTGCCTTAGTGGCTACATAAGGATCATGAGCACCAGCAGTGTAATGGGTCGAGTGGAAGAACACGAAAAACTGTGAACTCCGCCTTCAAGATCTATGCTCGAAATTTTAAAGTGATTAATTATATTTATGTATGTATTTTTGTATTAATTTTTTAATAGATCTTGTAAACTGAATAAACTATTAGAGAATTAACCAATGCAATCGGTTCCTTTCTTTCAGATGGTATTAAAATAGTATGTAATGTAAACATTAGTAATTAGTATGTTATGTAAACATTAGTAATTTGGTCATATACATATTTTATTTCATTCAATGTACTTACAAATTATACTAAATTGATTTAAAAGAATACATTTTGTACTACAATATAAAGCGTATACGAAGAGGATAGAGTTCACTTGCTAAATGACCTTCCACTCGTACCTTTGTTTTCTTATCCATCAAGGCATTATTATGAGAAAAATTTCCAAAATTTTTTCAAATTTATTTGCCACAATAGTGGCTTTAACTTCTCAATTAAAGGCTCTTCCACTTTTGCTTGATATAACTTCGATGAGACTGCTGCCACTGAAGTTCTATTTGATGATATTGAATCGTTTTATTAGCCTAATATGTCTTATATAGTTCCAATAAGAGAACTTTATGACTTTTAGAGATATCTATGATATCTATGCTTTAATTAATTAATGGATTTTGTAACTTTTTTACTCTGTTGTTGGCCAATTCCAAGCCAATTATTTCTTCATAGCAAAACGATTACAATGAAGGAGGGGCAAATAACTAATGCTGACGATTTCTTTGTTTAAAATGATATTTAAAAAAATAAGAATTAGAATATTTTGTTTTTTACCATCTTATCAATAATTTGTTTGTTTGTTGTAGGTAAGCAATGGCGTTTTGGTATTCAGTCCGTGCGCAGGGGTCAGGATAAGGTGAGTAGGTCGGATGGATGGGCGCATTTTGAAGAAGTACGCGTTGGGGATTATTTTTACAACCGATAATATTTCATAAGAAAACGCTCCGGTCGGGCCATTGATGGCGCTACTTGATATTCAGGACATATTCATGCCTGTAACCTCCAGCAGCAGCCTTAAAGACGGTAATAAAACGGTGCATGCGGCTAGATCCCCACGAGCTTCTAAGTGCACTCGAGTTGGCAAAGTGAAGCTCTTCCACTCTCTGGAGAGGCTCTCGAGGGGCCCGCTGCGCCACCGACCGGAGACGGCTACGGCCGCCATTCTCACCCACTCGATTTTTTCTTTTTATATTTTTTGAGAACGGATGACCCAGACGACGTAAATTGTTACCATAAACAATCTAATTTCACCTTGTGTTTAAAACATTAGCGGCATAAGTTTTAAGTGAGATATTCACCCTTTTCCACATCACGTTCGTGGTTCAGGTTATCTTATCTGTTTCAGCTTTAAGAGCACGTAATTAAGTGTACATTATTTACGCGACAGATGTGTTTTAAAATAATTTTTTGCAGATGTTTCCACGGTCATAAATTTTCACGTCGGAATTTGTAATCGAGATAAAGGTGTGAAAAGTGTAATTTGTATTTCTTCTTCTTTAGTCATGTGAAAAATGAATAATTAACGTAAATGTATAGTAGATATTAAACTACATTTTATTTATTACGGTAGATACTTTGTTCACTGCACTCTTGATGAAACGAAATTATAAGATTGGGTATTTTTAGATTAGAACATTGGGTAATTTCATATGGTTTTATTTATGATCGAAACATCTGTCAGGAAAATAAATACAACAATATGAAACATAACAAGTGTTTTACTCTAAAATTTCCTAATGTCTCCTTTTATTTATTTAATTAGAGGGTAGTTTTTTAATAACAAATCCATTAATCTATTATACAAAACAATAAATCTTACAAAGTCCTTAATCTTTAAATACATAGATTTAAAAAATTATCCCATCGATGATGGTGTTTTCTTTATGCTACCCTGCTCATTTCTTGTTTGTTTTCGTATCAAAACGTAATCATAGCCGTACAACGCCTGTTATTTTAACTGCAGGAGAATTAGGTGTCCCTTTTATTGCCCCCATGTACCACCCTTAGGAATACAAATAGGGAACGTAAATATAGGGCGCGTACGCGCTGAAAGAGTGAGAGAGAGGAGATTGAAGGGTTCTTTTACCCTTTCGCGGCGTGTTTATCTAAATTAATATCTAGTCTTTGTTGCGTGCACTCGCAGCGCACACTTTTAACACTGAACAGTCCGTGTGCATGTGCTGCTGGATAAGCCGAAAGCAAATAGGTGGTTGGTGTGTACATGGGGTGTAATTGAAATTTCATTTAAATGTAAACGCTTGCTAGTTACACATTTTAAAACAACATTATGGAGCTAGTGTCGTGGAATTTGAATAACACACACATACTCATACACATGTATGCGGGCTTAAATACTCTCATGCATATTATTAGTTATTATTAAAGCCAGTAAAACAGAGCTTCTGCTCACTAATACGAGAATAATTGCATACGTGGGCATGGGAGTTCGTGTGTGGGCGGGCGAGGGCCCATAATCATAAATACACGTTGTTTAAGGTGAGGTTTTAGTAAGTCACCCACCAGCGCATAATTGAAATCCTACCCTTAACCCATTTGCCTGCCTCTACTGCCCATCGTCCTTATATGTACGTTGTAAGCTGCGCACCGATATTCTTAAATCTGTTCGTGGCGTCTTGTTTTGTTACGTTGTGTGGGTACAAAAGTATAAATCCTGGTCTCTGGTCTCGTTATAACGACCCGAGAAACATGATATTTACGGGGCACAATGGGAGAAAAGGCGCTCGACTTTTGCTACCACTTCACCAGACTATACGCGTATAAATACCACAATGGACTCTCAGGTAGTGACATTAACATAATAAGCGATACTTCACTGCCACAATACGCACTATTATTTATAACAAGCGTGGACTTAAAGGGCGCTCGTTATCAATTATGCGCCCTTTTTATGTTCGAGTGTCCGACCGGAACGCGGGGTCCCTTTTGCGTCACAATACCGTTCCCTGCGTCCACCTAAACCTCCCCCAAACTCAACTACATAATTTACACCGCTCTTTATGTTTAACCTGAATTGAAAAGTACCCTAAAACATCACATATTCTACCAATTAACACACACATCAAATGAAATTAATTTAACAAAAAACAATTTCTGTATCTTCTTTCTAGCTTCTCGCAAGAAAAATCGAATGGTCTTACTAAATACACATTTCACAGTTATTCGAAGATTTGCATTCTCTTATGCGTACTGTGATCATTATTTAAAGTAAAGAAGTTTAGGTATCTTAATAAGAAAATATCGCATGTAACAAAATCTTAATTTATTACATGAGCTCCGCTTGATTTAATTCTGCCATATATTCTGTCATTAAAAGAGTCATCGCAGAGCTAAACACCCGCGAAAAGAATAGATGATGAGAATAGAAGAACACATATTTTATGAATTTAAGCCTTTCGATGCGATGCGATCAAAATTTTTGTAGAAAATTGTATTTTATGATACTAGAGGAATATTTTTAAACATATTGGATAAAATAAATAATACTTATAGGGAGCTTTAGTTTAATTAAAACATGTTCTTATATTTAATTTTTTGTTTAGTTTTAGTAGATAGAATATTTGTTATTGGTCCTTATTTCAGAATTTCTTTGGAAATATTTTTTATCTTGTAAATATCAAAGTGCAATTGAAATGTTCTTAGTTAGTTTGCATGGAGGACATTCTTTGTAATCGAAATATTATTTGTTTATTTTTAAGAAACCAAACTAAATTTGGGAAAAAATAAGTATTTCTTTCTTGATTTTAAATTCTTGGTTTTTGAAAAAGTAGAATTTGTTCTCTAAGGTTGTTTATCTTCTATGTATCACAGTTATTTCATAAATTATTTGTTATGTAGAAACATGATTTGTTTACAAAGAACTTAGACTTTTATATATAATTATGTTATTACAGAAAACATTTCTTGATTTTTGTAAGCAACAAAATTGATTTGGACAAAAAAAATCAAAGAACAGAATATTTATTATTTTCCTTTTAGGGAACATAATCCCGTTTCTGGGAATTTGAATATATTTGCAAAATTCATGGTTTTAACAAAATGCATTTGTTTGTAAAGAAATATTTTTCATATTTCAAAACATTATGTAGATAAATTTATTTTAGTTCTTTTTTAAGAAAGAAAATTATTTAAGAAAGAACAAAAATTGTTGTTTTGGTATTCCAAGTTTCATTATCTAACACATCACTCAATAAGTCTCCGGTCTAACTAAGAAAAAATAATTCTTTTTTGGAAATTCCAATTTTATTTACTAACATACTCACCTTCAAGAGTGATTCATTCCAAGGCTCCTTTAACTACTCGATGTCCTTTAAATGAAACGATTTGTCTTTGCTCTCAAAATAACCCTCAGTTTCGGCAATCACTTTTTCATTTGAGCCAAATTTCTTTTCCTCTTTTAAAGTCTGCAAAAAGCCAGTAGTCGCTGGGGGGCAAATTTAAAGAGTACGGTGGGTGGGAAAGCAATTCAAAGCATTATTCAACCAATTTACCCATTGTTTTCATTGACTTGTGACACGGGGCATTGTCCTGGTGAAACGGACTTTTTTCTTTTGCATGTGGGGTTGTTTTTTTATTTCTGCACTCAATCGATCCAATAATGCTATGTAATATTCACTATCGATAGTTTCGCCTTTCTCAAGATAGTCGATGAACAAAATTCCATGCGCGTCCCAAAATACGATGCCATAATTTTGCCAGCCGACTTTTGAGTTTTTGGTCACTTTGGATGACTTTCACCGGCTGCTGTCCACTCAACTGACCATCTCTTTGATTCAGGCGTGTAGTAGTGAATCCATACCTCAACTATTGTCACATACCGATGCAAGAAATACTTTTTATTTTGCTTGAACAGCTTCAAACAGTGCTCTGAATCTTCGACGAGTTGTTGTTTCTGGTTCGGTATGAGCAATCGCGGCACCCACTTCGAAAGCAACTTGGTCATGCCAAAATTTTATTCTAAAATTGCAAAGACACTACCTTCTGATATCTACAAGGTGTCAGCTATCTCACAGAACTTCATGTTACGGTCTTTTAAAACTCTTTTGTGGACAGTTTTTATGTCATCAGTGCTTGTACAACCGGGTTTAAATTCAGCAAAAAGTTGATTTCCCTAGTCCAGAGTCTCCAAAGTGCTTATCAAGTCAGTGTTTAGCTCCAACAGTATTTTTCCTCACCAAAAAACTGTGTTTAATCAACACACGAAATTCCTCTCTATCCATTGCCTTAAAAATTACAAAACTCTGGTAACTTCGAAAGTAACGGTCAGAATTCCATGAAATTTTCACAAGTACTGTTTGAAGATTAGTACTATCCAGATATTACATAGGTCTACCAACAAAGTTTACATAAATGTGTCAAACCGGGGACTTATTGAGTGACGTATTAGTATTATAAGTTTACTTCGAGGGAACAGAATATTTTATTTTGCTGTTTAGGGAAGATAGTCACTCTGTATGTTTATTTTGTCTTATAGATATCAGAATTTCTTTCCAAATTTCTCGGTTTCATGGAAACGAATTTGTTTGCAAGAAAATACTTATTAGACCTATTTCAAATGTTTTAATTTTATTAACTTTTTGTTTTTAAAAACTTTCTTTTGGGCGTTTGTAGCCTGCATCAGTTCTTTGTTCGTATCTAATGCTCGAGTAGATTATTTCTATTTTGATTAATTTTTGTAGCCTTCTGTCGCCTTATACGATTCTAGAGTATACGTTCCGCATTTAAAGCTAACTACAACCTAATCACCAGTATTTCAGGAACTAATCGGCGATCTTTGCAGCACGCCTTCATCTTTTAAGAATCTTTCGTGCACTTTTCTGCCTCGTATCGAATGCTCAAGAACATTCTTCAAAACTAATTTACGTAATCTTCTAGGATTGTGCTTAACATGATTCTATAGCATGTTTCAATATACAATTTCTACATTCAAAACTATTTAAAACATAATCTTAAACACTATTATTCTACTTATTCATTCTAGCTTCATACAACCTTCTTGCCGGCTCTTTTGCCACACCTTTTTGAATCATAATTAACATTCTTTAAATTTTTCTCAATTCCAATCCAGCGTATATATGTTACACAATTCAAAATCAATCCTATTTTAGTTTTTCTCAGGTTCTAGTATGTAGTTTCCAACTCTATTTACTATTTTGGACCATTTTAAAATCTCTTCGTTGTACACCTTACTCGAACCATATCGAATGCTCGAGATCAATCTTTATAATTCTATTTATTTTTGTGGCTCTCTATCACACTTCGCGTGATTCTGAAGTGTTTTAAAATTAATAATTTCCACATCTAAAGCAAACTACAACCTAATATTATTAACAATAAAATTACAGACTACAATTAACTGAAATTTTTCCTCTGGATATGTGTTTTCAATTATATAAGCATCAGTTTTGGAACCGTTCAGAATTTTGTCTTGGATCTTTTTAGTACGGCCGTATATTTGAGTCTTGGAAAATGCTAGAGAATATTCTTCAAAATTCGATTCGTTTTTGTGACCTTATAAGATCTCGTATAAAACATTATATGATTCTAAAAAACAGTTATAGATATAATTTCCACGTCTACAATTACAAACTATTTTTAAACGACATTATAATAGGTTACCAACCAGCAAATATTTCCTGCTCTAGTAGTCTCTAGTGGACTTTTAGAACCATTCAGATTCTACTCCCATTTTAAGTCGGCGCGCGTTTTTTAAACCAACCGAATGCTCAACAACATTTTCTTGATACTTCTGAAACTATTCTAGATTATTTTCTTACCAATAATTTCTTCGCTATGACTATGAACTGGTCATAAACAGTATTCCTCTTTATTGTTTAAAATTAGATTTGTTTTTGTACTTGTCTAAGATATTATATCATGCTTAAAAAAATTAAATTATTATTATAATGGTATTTCTTCTACTCCTTCGAGTATCGAATTTTGTAGTTATTTAGTTACTTGTATTTTAATATAAATAATGGTTGCGACCGTTACTAAGTGGTAATCTACACTTAAAAAATTCAATTCAGTGTTCTTGTATTTTCTTTTATTAATACTAATACCCACACTTTTCCTCCTTTTCATAAATGACCTCATCACCACAATCCATACCGGCCAAGAGAAAATAATAAATTATGCAGATGACACCAATCTCTTAATCTCAAATTCAAATTTAAATGAAGTAATAAACAATTCAAACGTACTATTTCTTAGAGTAAAAGAGTGGTTCACTAAAAATAAATTACTAATAAACAAGGATAAAACCAATATCATTATATTTGACAAACTAAATGCAGCTCTTCCAGAAACTATTACACTAGATAATGAAGTGATAAAATTAACTAATTCAACAAAATTCCTAGGAGTTATTATAGATAATAAAATGAATTGGATAGATCATATAAATAGTACAGAAAATAAATTAAATAGTATCATTCATAGTTTAAGACAACTATCAAAATACCTAAACAGTACAGTGATTAAAGCCGCATATTTTGCCAATTTCGAAAGTATTTTACGGTACGGAATTGTATTCTGGGGAGGCAAATCTCGTGCAAACAATATTTTCATAGCACAAAAGAAAGCAATCAGAATCACGTTTGGTTTAAAATACCGTCAATCCTGCCGCGGATACTTCAAAAGTAACAACATTTTAACATTTTATGGCGTATATATTCTGGAAACTATTATGTTTTACCACAGACATATCAAAGGGCAGGATGACAAACTAAATAAGTATACAACAAGGACCAACAATTACATATACCCCAAACACAATCTTAAACGAACTGAGGATGGAGTACATTATTCCGCAATTAAACTTTTTAATTCATTACCAAATGAAATTAAAGAATTAAAACATAACACAAAGCAACTGAAAATTGCGCTTCGCAAGTACTTAATTATGCGAGAACCATACTCCATTACGGAATTCATTATTTAGTAATAGCTCATTATATATAGGCAATTCTAGTATGTAAAACTATTTGTAGGATTATAGTATCAATAAGTCTATCTGTAATTAGTATAAGCATTAGAATAAATATTAATATTAAGACCACTGACGCCAATTTCATTCTGTATTATGTACACTCTGAAATAAAGATATATTTTATTTTTTTTTATTTTATTTTTTTAATATGTTCCAGCTCTTGTCCTTTCTTTCATTTGGTTATTCCATAATGTTTTCAACATATTTGTCCCACTTTTCTTCTTCCGGTTATTTTTGTTTGCCATAAGTTCCGGTTCCTGTTATTTTTGTCAGGTTGGTCCTTCTCTTCTGTATAGGTATCTCAACTATTGCAGCTTCTGTCTTCAATTATTTTGTTTAGTTCTCTTATTTCTAGCTCTCTTCTTATGTCCACGTTTTTGATTCTGTCTGTTTTGGTTACTATGTATACGTTTCTTAGTTACTTCATTTGTAGTGTCTGTATCTTACTTTTTTGTCTCCTGTTTCGCATCCATATAATGCCTTGATATTAATATTACTTTATTTATTGTTAGTTTTTTTATATCTTCTTGTTGTTTAGTATCTTTTGGATCGTCTGGAAGATTATTGTTGTCGCTTATTAGTCTATTGTTTAAATTTTAGGTCCCCTGTGTTATCTATTATTTGCCATAAGTATTTAATTTGTTTGGTATGGTCCATTTTTGTGTTTTTTATTTTTATATCTTCTGTTTCTTTTCCTTTCCCTATTTTCATTATTTTGGTTTTTTCTGTGTTGATTTTCAGTCCCGCTTTTCCTAGTTCTTTGCTCCACATATTTATGTTTGTTTCAAGGCCCTTCATGCTTTCCGCTATTAGTGCTACATCGTCTACAAATATACATTCGGTGATTTCTATTGCTTTTAGGTTCGTATATCCTAATTGTGTTTTTTTTGTTTTATCTTATAATTTTTCCATTATCGCATCAATCACTATTATGAATAAGCATGGGCTTAACGCTTCTCCTTGTCTTACACTGTTTATGGTTATGAGCTACTTGGATTTCATGTTACCCTTTCTTATATGGTATTTTGGTATATTTTATTGCCCTAATCAGTTTTTGTCCTACATGTTGTTCTTGTAGTGCCTGCCATACGTATTATCTGTTTATTTTATCAAAGCCTTTTTCTAGATCTATATATGCTATGTATAATTGTTTCTGGTGTTCTCTTATTTCGTTTATTAGATTCCTGATTAGGAATAAGTAGTTGTGCAGTGTTCTCTTCTGAATCCACTCTGCGATGGTTCCAATTTTCCTTCTAGTTTTTGTCTTATTCTTTTATCCAGTATGTTCTCGTATATCTTTTCCATTGCGCATAATAAGGATATTCCTATGTAGTTACTACATTCCTTCTTAAGTCCTTTCTTCCAAATCGGTATTATCGCTGCTGTTTGTCAGTTTTTGGGTATTGTTTCTGTCTTCCAAATTCCGTTTAATAGTCTTGTTAGTTGCTTAATTCCTTCATTTCCCATATATTTAAGTTGTTCGTTTTTGATGTTGTCTATTCCCGTGGTTTACTACAGCTTCATATTTCTTAATGCTTCGTTTACTCCTTCAGGTGTTATTTTTCTTCCTTTATATCTTCTTCTTTTTAAAAAGGTAAATCAAAATAATTTTTAAGTTTTTATACCACTATTGTATAATATACACAAACAAAGATGTTAATAACCTGCAAAAGCCGAAACTATAGTTGTGTCAAAAATTGATAATATATTGTAAACTTTTTGTTTGTGTATATTATAATAACAATAATAATAATAATACAATAAATAGTGGTATAAAAATTTAAAAATTATTTTCATTTACCTTTTTAAAATGAACCACATAGTAACGGTCGCTACCACCATTTTCACTTCTTCTTTTTGTTTTTATTTTCTTATTTTCTTCTGCTGTTTCGTTTGATGTTCTTCGATTAATTTCCCTTTTCTTTGCCCAGCAACTCCTCGAAGTCTTGTTTCCATCTTTCTGTTAGTATTTTACCGATTTGTCCTTTATTTGGTGTATCTTGATTTCTTTATTTTTTCTGTTTTTTCTTATCACGTTGTAGAATAATTTTTGGTTTTCTGTGCGATTTTTTTTTCCATTTTCTCTCCGAATCATTTCCATGATTTGACCTTTGCTTGTTTCATTTTTAAATCTATATTGTTCTCGACAACACTATTTAAGTTTTTATTGTTTATAGAGTCTTCGTAGGCTTTTTGATGGGCTTTTCAAAACTTTCTTCTGGGTTCTGTATATATTTTAGTTTAGTAATGAATGCTCAAGAACATTATTTAAATTCTTATTCTTTTTGTAAGTAAGTAGTTTTTGAAAGGTATGACAAAAAGTCTGATTATTTTTGGCTCGCACATTATTTAGAATCTTATCGAATGCTCAAGAACATTATGTAAGCTTTGATTTTTTTGTAAGTAAATAAGTTCTGAAAGACTACAAAGGAAACTTTTTGTCATACCTTCTAGAACTTACTCGTGAATTTTTTATAGTCTGCAAATAATTGAGAATCTTATCGAATGCTCGAGAACATTTTTTTAAAGTTTTGATTCCTTTTAAAGCCTTCGAGCCTTTTAGATCTTACTTAATTACAAAAATATTAAAAGAATATTCTCAAGCATAATAATATTACGAGAAAGTTTTAAAAGACCCGATAAAAGGTTCAAGAAGGCTCTAAAAACAATCATAACTTTTAAAAAATGCTCTCAAACATTCGATCTGATTCTAAAGTATGTCTTTTTAGTCCGCGCATGTTTTAGAATTAGATCAAATGCACGAACATTTTTACAGTTTTTATTCTTTCTGTAGATCTTTCGTCGTGCTTTTTAAAATTTTCTCATGGGATTTTTAGAATGCTTGAGAATATTTTATAAAGTTTTTATTCTTTTTGAAGCCTTCGTAGTCCTTTTGTCATGCTTATTAGATCTTTTTGTGGTACATTTTTAGGTTCGCACACATTTTAAAATCATATTGAATGCTTTTTAAATTTTAGTTCCTTCTGAATCCTTTGTAAACATTTTGTCGTGTCTTTTAAAACCTTCTCGTGGGTTTTTTTAGTCCGCACACATTTTAGAATTTTATCAAAGGCTCGTAAAAATTCTTTAAGTTTTAATTCTTTTCTGAACCTTCATAGTCCTTCTGTTGTGCTTTTTCAAAATTCTCTCGTGGGTCTTTTTGGCCCGCATATATTTTTTAACCATATTGAATGCTTAAGAATATTTTTTTCGCATTTTTTGTCCGCGCACATTTTTAAATCATGTTAGTGTATTAATACTATCAAGAAGTTTAAAACAAACTTGTTTAAGTTCTTATATTAGAAAGAATGATATAGTTTAGAAGAATATTATGATTAGAATGCATATGATTTATTTTCCCTATATTTGTTTTCTTTATTATGACGCACTTTCTTTCTTATTGTACTTTATTATAATTTAAGACAGAAATAAAGATTATTTATTTATTTATTGAATGCTTTAGAACATTTATTCAGTTCTAATTCTTTTTGGAACCTGTGTAGACATTTTGTCGTGCTTTTCATAACTTTATTTTTTAGTCTCCGCGCATTTTAGAATCATAATGGATGCTGGAGAACATTTTTTCTATGTTTTGATTCTTTTTTAGATCGTTTGTCGTGCCTATCAGATGTTTTTGTGGTTAATTATAGACCGCGCATATTTTAGAATTAAATTTAATGATTTTATGTTTTAATTATTTTTTGAACCTTCGTAGACTTAATCAGCTTTTCAAAACTTTCTTGTATTGAATGTTCGAGAACATTTTTTAAGTCTTGATTATTTTTGGAGCTTGCGTACATGTTTCGTCGCTCTTTTCAAAACTCTCTCGTGGCTCTTTTTCTCAGTACGCACACTTTCTAGAATCTTATGGGTTACAGTGTTTAAGTTTCGATTCTCTTTGAAGCCTTCGTAGATCTTCTTTTGTGCTTATCAGAACCATCCCGTAGGTATTTTTAGTTCACACATATTTTGGAATCATATTGAATGCTCGAAAACTTTCTTCCAGTTTTGATTCTTTTTAGAGGCTTCGTAAACCTTTTATCGCGCTTTCCAAAAGTTTTCATTTGACTTTCATAACTTGTTCGTAGGTTTTTCAGTGAACACATATTTTAGATAAGATTCTAATGCTCTAGAAAAAATTTTCAGGATCACACTGAATGTTCGAGAACAATATTTTAAATTTTGATTCTTTTTGGAAAATTCGTATACCTTTTGTTGTGCTTTTTAAAACTATTTAGCCAAAATTAAAAGAATTCTTTTTAACGTTCCTACAATTTTCTAGAAAGTTTCCTTATCCAGTTTTCTCAAATTTTCCAGCATTTCCAGTATTTAGCAGCTGCTTATCTTCAATTATCTTTCTTTCTTTTGGACATATACAAGTTTCGATTTTTCTTTCATTCTCAGAAAATATTCTGCCCTATCTTTATCAAAATTTTCAGGAATTTTTCTTTTAGATATGTAGAAATGTCCAGCAACTTCTTATCCAAACTGCAAAAAGGTTCCTAGCAATTTTTCTTCTATTATATTTCCTAAGAATCTATAAGAGTTTTAATTACGTGGAAGCAGTTTTTCTTCTATTTTTTATTCCATCCCTTCTTATTTGATTTTATCGTTTTTTTTTTTCTTTTCTTCCAGATTTCTACAATTCTGTAATGGTTTCGCTTCCAGTTTTGAAGAATTTTTTATCTCGTTTTGCTTTACTATAATAATCATTTGATCGAACGTTTTGTTTTTTTTGGAACACGCATAGACCTTTTTGCCGTTTTTTTCAAAACTCTCACATGTGTTTTTTAATCCGCATACATTTTAGAGTTATATTGAATGCTCTAGAACTTCCTTCCAGTTTCGATTCTTTTTGGAGCCTTTGTATTTGTAAACCTTCTGTCGCGTTCTCCAGAAGTTTCCCATGGATTTTAGTCCGCACACATTTAAGAATCACACTGAATGTTCGCGAACAATTTTTTAAGCTTTAATTTGTTATTTTAGCCTTCGTAGGCTTTCTGTCGGGCCTTTCAGAATTTTCATGTAGGTTTTTCTAGTCCGCAACACATATTAAAATCTTATCGAATGTTCGAACACGATTCATTCTGGACCTTTATAGAAGAAGTTTCGCGTGGAAACTGTAATTAACCATTTAAAAAGAATATATCGATCAGTCACGAGAGCAGTTAATTGTAACTAATTCGTTCCATCTCGTCGTAATCGGATAAGGATGGCGTGCGCTGTCACATTCAGGGGTGTCGTGTGGCCGCCTTTCATAGATTCCCTCGCGGTCTGTTTTCTTTTTTTCTCCTCTTTTCGCTTTCACTGTCATCTGGCGGTGACGGTGCGGCGCCTGTCTTTGTTGTATTTGTCGCCATTATTATTAAGGAGCAGCCGGCCGTCCCCCCTTCTCGATGATTAATGTCATCTCTTATATATTTACGCCGGCCGCCTAACATAATTAACCATTGTACAATCACCACATAATGGAGCAATTAAGCGTGCGTTCAAAACTTGATTTATGCCGGCCGGACGGACGCCCAGTGTAAAACGCGATGTCGTTTCGTTTCCAATCCGAAATCCTCAATGGGATTATTTAATTAAAACGCATGTGGTTTACATTTAATGCAGATTTGATACTATTAAAATCAAATCAAAGCTATGTTCTTATAATACAGTCAAAAATTTCGAGAAATTTTTGAACAGACCTTGTATAATTTGACTCATTTTTAAGTTTAAAAGCTATCTTCTTATAATTCAGTAAAAAAAATCCGTG
Source organism: Ontholestes murinus (assembly GCA_963969525.1). NCBI lineage: Eukaryota > Metazoa > Arthropoda > Insecta > Coleoptera > Staphylinidae > Ontholestes > Ontholestes murinus. The sequence goes on from OZ018396.1 coordinate 40,535,172, forward strand.
AAATTTTTGAGGAGACCTTGTATTATTTGATTCATTTTAAGTTTAATTTAATTATTTTGACATTAAAGAAGAGGAACGAAGGTTTATGTTACACGATGTATATTATATGGACACTATGATTCGTATAATATGTATCTATGTGTTGTTTTATCTATCAACCAACTTAAAGCAATCTAATCTGCGACAGGTACCTTTCACCAGTTACAAGTTATAATTAGTCTAAAAATACTTAAAGAATACAGAGAAAGAACTACTTAATCTTTATAATTAATAGCTAATCACTATTATTACTTCTTGTGAAATAAACCACGTATTATATTTTGTTTATGAAGTTTAATGTAATTTATTCTGTTGTTAATTTTTATGAATTTTATTATTAATCATAATTATATATAAAATTTTAATAACGTAGAATTAAATTATATATAAATAGCTTACGTAGCAAAAACCGGTATGCCGGTTGCAAGTAATAAACACGTAATTAAGAATGGGTATGATTAATGTCCTTTATTGAATTTACCGTACGACTTTCTCTCTCTTTCTCTCCTTCTGTTTCGATCAAAAGACTGAATTCCATAGAATTATTATTGCACACGGTTATATTGAATTGTAAATTACAGACTCTCACACCTTAAACACCTTAAAACAATGACACCTGAATGCGTTTCCTCCGAGAGGATTTCTATTGCTGCGCTTTCATTTCCTTACACGCTGGCAAGATTTATTATCACCTAAAACTGTGCCATCATATATAATGATTAATCAACATCGACTATAATGGAAAATTTACTGAATAAATCTTTAATAATTGATTAAATTAATCCTATGAAGCAAATTAAAAAGTCATTATTTAAGCAGATTCGTTTTTACAAAATAAGTTTAATTTCTTCGAGGACGTCCATTCTAACCATTCAAGACATTACCGACGATGGCTCGTTACATTAAACGTTGGACAAACCCGAGTTCCTGACGATTCACGATAGACAATGAGAATAGTCCAATCTACATATCTAATTCCAAATATGTAATAATCTTATCCGGTAATAACAATTCAAATATGAAGACATTGGCAGTAGTTATCATCCAAATTAAATGTATTAAAATTTATTTATTGAGAAAATATAAATAATAACTATTGTCGTTATCGTGATAGTTAAGTTTTAAAAGCCTTCTTATCAAATTCCTCAATCTGACCATTACAGTAAACGGATTAGTATAACCGAAAATAAAATGTCTTATCGGAGGTGTCAACCCGACCGCAATTACCTGAAGGAACGAGTCTACCTGGTTGAAAATTATCAGTCAACCCAATCAGCTTTTAGTTTCTAAGAATATATTTAATTTATTTTTTCATTTCTTCTTTATCCATACTATTTTATTGATAACATTAAATATTGCTTGTATTATTTTTATTTCGTGATGTTGTTTCACTTTCGCTTTTTTGAGTGTGATAGAAATCTTATGCATTAACCTCCAGATTTTTATTTATTTATTTAATTTATAACATGTTTTCTATGTGTAAGTAAATTTTAACCATCAAATGCCAAACGTTCAAAATTTCATGAGTAATATAGAATGTTTATATCATACCAAGTTTTCTTAGAACTATTTTGTTGCTATTGATAAGAAAAGTTTTCAAATTCTGAGTTTTACCGTATGGTTTATTTGTATTTTCAAATTCCAAAAGTTAAATACGTCAAGTGTTGAATGTATAACGTTTTTATATGATTTCTAAAGCTTTATAGTTAAATATTAAGTGTCTAATGTCAAATACTTCAATTGTCAAATACCTAATGTTTGTTTTATCTCATTTTTGTTCCTAATATTAATGTCCAATATAATATAATACAAATTGAGTATCATAATATATAATGTCTAAATTTTACTTTCTATTGCAGATGTTTTATTTCTAATAATTGATTTTCTTGCATATATCTAAATTAAACCTAACAAAATATTATTTTTCATGACAAATACTCTTTGCCAAACCAAATATCTACTGTTATATTAAGTTTCTTTGTTCATAATCTGATGCCTTAAATACGATATCTCATCTTTGTGTTTAATAGCTAAATATTAAATTTCATTTTTATTTTAATATCTTCATCTGTTTTCTAAAGCTTATTCTCATATTTAATCATCCTTATCATCTAATAATATTCAATTTGCTAATTATGTTAAATATCACGAACTAAGAGGTCAAACGTTTAAATATTAGATGTCAAATTTCAAATTTTAAACTGAATTTATAGAATTTTGAAAATTATATATCAATTTTAAATGACAAATTTTAAATTTTATACAAAATGTGTCATTAGATATCAAATTTTAACTATCGAATATCAAGTTTAAAACGTCACTGTAAAGTTCTAACCATCAAATGTCAAATATTAAGTATTACACATTAAATTTTAGATAACAAATTTTTGAATTTTAACCTCATGTAAAACATATTGTACTTAAAATGTCAAATTTTAACCGTCAAATAAAAAAAAAAATTTTAAATATCAAATCTTAAAATTGAATTCTAAAATGATAAATGTTAAATATTAAATTAAAAAAAGTAAAATGTTTACGTTCAAATATCAAATTACTACCAGATGTCAGATTTTAACGATCGAATTTAAATGTTAAATTTTCAACATCTAAAGTCAAATTTAAATTGACAAATCCTAATTTTTAAATTTCACATTTTAAAAATGAAATGTTAAATTTTATACGTTTAATGTTAAATTTTTAACGCAAAATGATAAATGTCAAATTTTAAACCACAGTCTATTAATAATTTTAAATAAAAAATTTAATATGAAATGTCAAAGTATAAACATTCAATTAAATATTAAATCTTAAATGTCAAATCTAAAATTATAACGATAATAAGTCAAATTTTAACACTAAACGTCAAAATGCTAAATTTAATTTCAATTAAATATTAAATCTTAAATGTCAAATCTAAAATTATAACGATAATAAGTCAAATTTTAACACTAAACGTCAAATTTAAAGTAAAATGCTAAATTTAATTTAAAAAATGCATATTCAAATATCAAACTTCAACCGTCAAATGTCAAATTTCACCATTAAATGTCAAGTTTTAAACATTAAATATCAAATATCAAATTATACCAATCACGTCAAATTTTTAACAATAAAAATCAAATTTTAATCTTCAAATGTTAAATTTGGAATGGCATATATAAAATTTTACTATTTAAATTTTCATTAATTTTGTCATTAAATTTTAACATCAATAGTAAAATTTTAAACACGTTAAATATCATACACAACTGTTAAAATTTAAACGTCAAATGTTAAATTTGGAAATATGCCGTTCACAATTAAACTTTTGAAATTTTAAATATAAGTAAGTAAGTAAGTAAGTAAGTAAGTAATTTTGGTGCTAATGCAAGAGCTTACACAGGTCAAAAGTACATGGTATTACGCCGCATAAAAAATCTAACACATAACTATTTCATATACATATACACACATGCACTAATAAAAATAAAAGTTCACTAAATAAGTCTAAATAACATATAAAAAATGTGTCTTGTATATTAAAATTGTACATATTATTAGCATAATATCTTAAAAATAGGTCACAGTTTAAAAGTATATATAGTACTATCACAAACATTACAAACTATAATACGTTTTACAATTTGTACCGACTGACAGAAAATCTGTTAGTTATAACTATCTGCTACTAAGTCATACCATTCACTTCAATATCCGCAAGAAAACTGTTTATGTCATAGTATGATTTCTTAACCAGAAAACTTTTAACCTTTTTTTTTAAATGTTTAAGTGGGAGAATTTGAATATTTCCCGGAAGCTTATTAAACAGTTGTACTCCATAATATCTTGATGCGGTTTTTGATTTTTTAAGTCTATGTTGATTTATCAAAATATTCGTTTTCCTTCTGGTATCATGAAGGTGTATATTTTCATGAGTATTATATAAATTTATGTTCTGTTTTATGTATAGTATACTTTGTAATATATATTCACTAGGGAATGTAAGTATCCCAAACTTAGAAAACATAAAATTTGAATGTCAAATATCAAGTTTTAAACGTCAAATACCAAATTTCGATTTCAAATGTCAGGTTTTAAACATCAAATGGCAAATTTCAAATCTTTAATCTCACACGTTAAATTTTAGACGTTATTTAATATAAACGTTAGATGTGTAATTTCGTATCTCATATTTTAAGAATTTACAATTTAAGCGTCAAATATTAAAGTTTAAACGTCAAATATCAAATTTAAAACGTCAAATGTTAATATTTAAAATGTTAAGGTTTAAGTTTAAACGTTATGTGGCAAATTTTAACAATCAAATTTTAAATTTTAAATGTTAAATGTTAAATTTTAAACACCAAACATTAAATTTAAAACGTCAAATGTCAAATTTGAAATGTTTTATATTAAAACTTAAACTTCAAAAGTCAAATTCGAATCGTCAAATATCAAATTTTAAACAGCACATATCAAATTTTATCATCAATTGTGAAATTTTAAACGTGAAATGTCAAATTTTAAACCTCAAATGTCAAATCCTAAATTAAAAATTTCACATGTTAAATTTGAATAGTCAAATCTCAAATTAAAACGATAAAAAGTCAAATTTTAACAATAAACATCAAATTTAAAGTCAAATGCTATATTTAAATTTTAAAACCGTCAAATTCAAATATCAAATTTTAACCGTCAACTGTCGAATTTTAAAAGCCAAATGTTAAATTTTAAACTTCTTATAGCAAATTTTAAGTCAAATTATAAACGTTAAATGCCCAACTTTCAAATATCAAGTTATAAATGTCAAATTTTACCGTTAGATGTCAAGTTTTAAAAATCAAATGTCAAATATCAAATATCAAATTTTAAAGGTGAAAAGTCAAGTGTCAAATTATAACAATCAAATGTCAATTTTTTAACAACAAAAGTCAAATTTTAAACACCAAATGTTAAATAAATAAATAAATACATTTGGAATGGCAAATATAAAACTTTATAAATTTTAAATTTGAACTGCGAAATTTCACGTTTTAAACAACAAATATCAATTTTTATCATCAATTTTGAAATTTTAAACGTTAAATATCAAACGTCAAATGTTAAATTTTAAACACTAAACATCATATATTTTAAAACTAAAAATTCAAATGAAGATTTAAACATCAAAAATCAAATAGCATCAAATGTCAAATGAAAAAATCAAATTTTAATTTAAGGATTTACATCTTAAATTTTAAAAGTCAAATCTTAAATTTTAAATCTCAAATCTCAAACTTTAAACGTTAATCTTAAAGATTAAATGCTAAATTTTAAATAAACGTCAAATGTATAATTTTAACCATTAAATATTTATTTATTTATTTATGGCAATACCATTGTACAATGTTTACTGAAAGTAAAAATATAATAAAAATACAAAACAAATTAAAACTAAAAGTAAAGATATAAAATAATACAAGGGCGCAACAATAAATAAAAGTTGTAAAACATCATAAATATTAAAAACTTCAATTTTCAAATTTTAAATACCAAACATCAAATATTAAATTCTAAACGTCATATATTTTAAAACATAAACTTTAAATGCCAAATATCAAGTTTACAACGTCAAATATCAAATATCACCATCAAATGTCAAATTTTAATGGTTAAAACTTAAATTTAAATTCTCACATTTAAATTTTAAACGTCAAATATGAAATTTTAAACGTCACATGTTAAATTTCAAATGCCCACTTTTAATACTCAAATGTCAAATTTTAAATGGCTAAATTTTAAACGTCAAAAATCTGATTTTAAATGTCAAGTGTTAAATTTAAAATGTCATATATCATCAGACTTCCAATGTCAAATTTGAACCGCCAAATAATCAGTTTTAAACATCGAATGTCAAAATTTACCATCAAATATTAAATTTTAAATTCCAAACGTTAAATTTGAAACATATATGAAAACTTTACTCTTACATGTCAAATGTCAAATTCTAAAGGACAAATCTTAAATTTAAAATCTCACGTATTGAATTTGAAAAGTCAAATGTCAAATTTTAAATGAAAATTGTTAAACGTTAAATTTAAAACGTTATAGAGCAAAACTTAAACTTCAACATTTGTCAAATATAAAGTTTTAAACGTCAAATTTAAAAGTAAAATATTAAACTTTAAAACTGACATGTTAAATTGTAACGTCAAATGTTAAAGCCTAAATGTTAAATGTCAAATTTCACCATCAAACGCCAAATTTTAAGGTACATATATTACATTTTGTTAGAGTTGGCCACTTTGCTCTTGACAGCTGTCATGCCGAGGTTGGCAGCAACCCAACCTTCTCTTGACCGCTGTCATCCATGAAATGTGCATTGAGAGTGCTCAATTGAAATCCGCGAATATCTGCGTCAGTGCAATTGTTAAGTGGCGAATCTATTTATTAGTCGAGTACTGTCGTACGTCTGCCGAAATTCACAAAAGGTATGAAGATATTATTCGCGAATTCAATGCTATTGCAACCACGCGATACATGGAGGTTATGTGTGAACCTTAATCCTTTTATTTTTCACAAGTGCTTATTTTGTTCTTCTTTTTCGCGGGCGCCTTTTGTAATACAATCCAAAATTTAAGTTTTCACATAAACGAGATGGTTCATTCTTTTACGACCCCTCGGACGATTACTCCTTAACACATTTTTATATTAAAGATCAGATTTCTAATATTAAAATTTACTTGTTTGGTTCTTGAAGTAGAAACACTTAAATTTTCAAAACACTTTATTATTGCTTTTTTAAAACGTAGCAATTGTTTCGCTACACTGTGTCTTCTTCAGGCGAAGACATGGAGAACAATGTGGCGAAATTGTTGTGTTTTAAAAAAGCAATAATAAAGTGTTTTGAAAATTTAAGTGTTTTTACTTTAACAACCAAACATTATAAATACTAATATTAAAATTTAAAAGTCAAATTTTGATCGTCAAATGTCAAATTTTAAAGGTCAAATCTTAAATTTAAAACCTTACATGTTAAATTTAAAACGTAAAATATCAAACTTTAAACATGAAATGTCATATTATAACGATCAAATGTCAAATTTCACTTTCAAATGTCATATTTTAAACATAAAATCAAATATTAATTTTTAAATGTCAAATGTTTATATTAAAAAAAAGGAAATATTAAATCGTAAACGCTAAATCTTAATATTTAAACGTCTTTTTATCTCATTTTTTAGTTAAAATTTTGTGCGACATCTAATATATTATCTAAGTTAATTATTTTTGTACATAATTTTTCATTGAATGTTTGTAAAGTTTAAATTCCCAGACTTCTTACTTTTCATCTATTTACTGTAAAAACCGCTTCCATTATACATCCGTGTTGTCACAACAATAAGAGGATTTATTCGGCCGTAAGTATCGTTTGAGGTGAGGGATAAAAGCTTTCCATCCCTTCGCACATTTTGGGGTCATCTACAGGTAGTTTAAGCCCCGATGTTTACCTGAAGGTAACACACTAATCCCCGCACTTAATTTACTCTAGGGCTCAAGAATCTGCGTGAAAACTGTGGAGAACGTTACAGCACCGCGAACTATTTCACGGATTTAACTTCTTCAACTTCAGATAATTGTCGGACGAGAGTGGGAAATCCAGTTTGGTCCTGGGACGGATTACCGCACCGAGAAGAGAATGAGAGGGGCGGCGATGTGTTGGTGGCGGGAACTCGGCGACAAAGTTAATTACACGTTTTCAATCAGTAAATAGTTTTCAGCTTTTGTCGTTGGAAGCAAACGCGCGAAACTTTGATTTTTGGCATAATTAGGAAAATAGTACAAAACTGGTAAATTGCTGTTCTCGTCTCTGCTATAACGTCAGTAGCAAAATATTATTAATATACAAACAAGGAGGGTGTTAATACTTACAGATTATAATTATGTTTAAAAATTATTGTATTCCTTGTGATTACAATTTTTAATTCTAGAAACTAAAAATGTATGATTTGATACATATAGAACTCTTATTTAAGAATGTTAAGAAAGTGTTTATTCGATTTATTTAAATCAAAGTAAAACTAGTTTGAATGCATTTGTTTTATCTTTAATTATTAATTCGAGGATGAGGGTAATGTGATTAGGATTATGCGATAGGGTTGAATTAACCGGCAACAATTCGAACAAAACAACACGAAAACTCGATTTAATCAAATAACCGTACCAGCCGCATTTATGTATTTGTGCAAGTATAAAGTGCACTTGCTGAAATTGGGAAATGTATGTATGCTGAAATGTATATAAATAACTCCGATTTATCCGAATGCTCGCGTAAACAACAAAACAGCACAGTTTAATTGCGCGCACAATGCAAATCCTATTATACGCGTAATTAATGCTGCGCAATTATTTATTAAACTTTCGCTAGAGTCTCAAGTCGAATGCTGTAAAAATTTTCATACGTCTCTCGATGTGGCGATATAATCAATCACCACTACCATCACGTTTTTATCCGGTAGGCTTCCACCTCTCGCATCCAGGTGCTTCCAATTCAATTTACCGCCTTCGAGCGAAATTAATTCGATGCCTCCTAATTTGTTCCGCGTGTATACTTTTTCATTTTCAAAATTCATCCATCCAAGGGCACGCAATTGTTATAATTGTTATATAACCGATTCGATGCAATTATCGATAAACTGAACTCCATACCCCACAATCATCGTAATTATATCATAATTTGTAATATAAACTTTCAACCCATGGTTTATTGATTTCCGCACGTTCGTTACTAATATTTCATTACATAAAATTATCAGAATGTCAACGCGACGTGCTTTTAAATACGATCCTTCCTTTTTGTATCCAGCCAGCAATAATTTCTAATGGGCGATAATTCTTTTTTAACGAACGAACGTCTCTGGAAAGATTGACAACCCGTCTTTCTAATCCCGTCCGAGGAATTTACAGCATCATGCATTCGCAAGATCCTTCGGTTTCTTCACGTTGTAAACACAGCATTTGCATTCCGTGATTTACACACGGGCTCGATCCGGAGGAGATCCCGAAGATTGTTGCTCGAGTATCGCCCGGTTTTGAAATTCAGTGGGCTGTAAACCAGATCGTGGGATTCCAACTTTATGCTAAACCGTACGTTATAAATGCAAATCTCTTGCAAATATAAACACCCTCATAGTGCCAACTTTAATAAACTCTCGTTAAGTTCGTTTCGCAATTTTTTTATATATGCTAAACGCTGTTTATCTTAATTAATCGACCAGTTTTTCATTCATACGACTCAATTTTAATTGTTGGCGTGGGCGCGAAGGATTAAATACAATATTAAGAAAATTACATCCCACGCACAGCATACCGTACCACGCAGTCTGGTTCTCTATTTATTTTTTTTATTGTTGTAATCGGCTGTATGTTAAAACTTGGACCATTTTTCTTGCGTAGGAGGCAATTTACAAAACCGATCGAAACGTTATATATACGAGGTGTGACTTTTAATTGCTTTCCCAGATGCGCGCCGCGTCTACTCAGATGTCGGCCAGATAAACCAGCTCGTAATTTGATTAGGCACACCGAGGAAATGAAATAATTTGGAATTCTAATTTTAAGAATCCGTGTGGGCTCTCATCCCGCATACTTGCCTTATGAGTGTGGACTGCCTTGCTTATTAGCATCGTCCATTATGGACTCGGCCCTGTCTGTCTGGCTTTATTGGCCGGATTCATAGCCGGCATTTATTTAGATTGTACCGGCAAATATTGTTTTAGGTCTAATGGATGCGCGACTTGTTTTGACTTGACAGGAATCACAATCGGTCATTTCAGATAATCTTCGTTCATTTATATTAGTTAAGAGACGCCCTCGCATTTAATTTGCATTGTGTTTTCATTATAGAAGTCATACGATAAAACGCCATGTACCCACCCTATACAAATTTTTTAAAACTAAAAACGTCCCTGTGACTTAAGTAAATATAATCATAATGATGGTTTCGACCGTTACTACGTGGTAATTCATAATGAACACTGAATAAAACACTTACTATGTTTTTAACCACTATAACCACTAACCACATTATAGTGGTTAAAAACATAGTAAGTGTTTTATTCAGTGTTATTTAAGTAAATATGTGTATGTAGAGTGTCATCTAACCTACCCTTCAATCAGAACATCATACTCTCGAATTAATTTAAAAATATTTAATTACAAGGACATTGATGTAGAATTTTTTATGAATAATTCATGTTCTAAACAAATTTCTCCCTCGTTGGTTTATATAATGATTGGAGGTTGGGATAGTGGCCACCCATCCACCTACAAGTATTTTTAAATCTAAACTACAATTTACACTTTATTACTTAGAAACATCTATACTAATAAGTTTTGTAAATTTTCATAAACTAGAAAAGTGACAGTGACCTAAGTAAATATGGTAAATATGTTTATATAGGGTGGATGTGTTTCCTATGATCTTTTAAATGGCTTAAAAACTTCTATAGCATTTAGTGGTAGTGAATTAAAAATAATCCAGTTTTCAATGTTTAAGAAATGTATTTCCAATTGGTGGCGTTAAAAAATGAAGTTATTTACTTGATTGTAGATAAATATTTGAAACCATTTATTTTTAGGCATATTAGATTTACTGTTCGGTTCACCGACAAATACCATCAAACCGTTGAGTCATCCACTTTTGCCGTCTACGGCATGAACGAATTCCACAAGTATTAAAAGCAAATAATCTTCTAGTAGCTTCCCGATAAAACAATCAACAAATTGATGTTGACAAAACGTGGTCATCGAAGGTGAGCGGTCTATTAAGCAAACAGCCGTTCGAATTTGGTAAAAGCCCACTCGACTCGTATCATGTTCGAAGCTATTTGCTTAGGATAAGTTAGATTGGGGGGCGATGTAAAAAGTCGGCTGGGGGGGAGGGCGCCCCAAGTCCCTTCGGCGCCAGACTAATGCAGGCAAACCGTTCTTTGATTAATCCGACAGGCAGACCCACCCTCTATTCCAGACGTATCGTCACCCCTTCTCAGGTAATTTGTTTCGCTCGTACGCGAATGTAAATAACCATCTTCTTTGGATTGAAAAATATCAGACGTTTGCTTTACGGCACTCCGAGCAACTCGACGGCGAAATTTAAGGCCTCTGGCCATCGCTTAAGACGGATATATTTCACGCTATATTTAATTGTTTGCAGAAATTCCGCCGTGAGTTTTCGATGCACACACGGGAGAAAGTACGCCTTGCACAAAAACAACAGTTGTGGGAACCGCACAAATTGTATCAACATCATCCCTCGTGTACAGAAAGCTGCGCATTCTACAATATAAACACTTTACGAAACTCCATAAATACGTTTTAAAATAACTGATCAAAATTGGACATAATCAATAAAATGAAATAATAATAAGTCTCGAGACTTCTTCAAAAAACAATATAGCTAATAGAACAGAATAAAAGGTACTAATTTTGTAGAGATATGCCTAATTTTTTGTTCTAACGAATAGAATCCTTAGACCCAAAGATATTCTTTACATATATCATAAATTATGAAGAGGTAAGCTGGTTGTTTAAGATGATTTGTCATCGTAGTTACTCATCAGCTACCGATTTTTACTCAAGAATATAAAGACTTAGATACGAAAAAATTGATCTAAATGATTAGAAAAATGACAAATCTTTACATTTATTTAGCCTTATCTGGGTTACCTTTCAAAACTCTACATTGGTAAATAAACACAATTTTGAAAAGTACGTTCTGTCGCATTTCTCTCATTATTTTTTTTTCGAACGTGCAGTTGCACGCAGTATAATCCGATATTTATGGCACGTGTCGCATTTTAATCGTTTACACCCACGCCGCCATCAAGTGGAGAGAATAAGGATATGATAAATAGTGGGTGTCTCTCGGTAACGACTTAATTATGAAAGCGCTCACCCGGCCACCGTCTCGTGTTTTATGGAAGTGCTTAAAGACCAAAGGTGAGAAGAGTGGCGCTGCGGTCTATGATAATACCGAGATAATCCACCGAGTCGAACACTTTGTGAGCACATTTCACGTTGACATAATAGCCTTTACAACTTTTGTATACATAATGGGGGGCTAATAGCCTATACTCTATTTTATTGTTACGGCCGCAATTTACATAGCATTAAACTGGAGACCGCTGGATTCGAACGAAAACGGAAGAGAGCGAGGCCTTAAATTCACATTTTCGCTGCTCTCCTCCGCCTTGTTTGTCTGTTTTCTCTGCTGCAGCATATGTAATTTTACACGTTTTAAGATCATAAATTAGGCCAATCGCACAAGTTCTCTCGCACCAGAACGGCTACAATTTGTCTATTTAATTAAAACATAAATTAGCACCCTCCTCTCCCGCAAACACTACAATAGTTTATTACGACAAAATTTATTAACGGAATTAAACAAAAACCTATTCTTCTCGCGATTAATGCCCGCCACTTTTCATACTTTCTTTCAGATTATTAAGACCAGCGGTCGTGTTTTTTGCTCGTTGAAATTCTTCGCGCTGGTGTTTATTATTTCAGACCGCTTTATTTCATTCTACCTTTATTTAAACATCATTAATTAACCCGATATCTAAGCTATTACTATCCTACTTCAATAAATTATGCCTTTAGGTAGCGCATTCCTGACCTCTCCCAAGATCAATCCGGCATAGTTATTAATTTCTTGAATAATTTTAAACATATTTTCTAATAAAAACATGTAAATAAATCAGTTATATCATTTTAATTAAAGGCCTCCTATGAATCAAATTTTGCAATTAAAGTCAGATTAAAGAACCATTAAAAAATCTATTATACTCTTTTTATTGTATATGCTTGCTGGTGATGTAGTTGACCTTGAAGAACCATATATAGGGTTCGCCATTCAATCGAGAAGATTTGAAGTGGGGTTAGCAGCTTATGGCGAAATAGTGAAAACGTCAGTTGCCGATCTGCCATAACCATGGTCTGCAATTTATTTTACAATGAATCGTTAAACGAGTGAACAACAAGGCTACGCAGTTAAAGCGTATCATCGAAATGGTGAGAATTTAGTGCAAACGCTCGTTTACTTCATGAAATACGTCTTCATGTTCAAAGAGTCGCAGTATGGTGTGCGATATCGGACTAAGAAAATATAGATTCGCATTTTTTTCGAGGATGAGAATAAAATGCAGTGACAGTTAATTGGTAGCGATACGTAGAAATTATTCGGAACTTCCACATACTACAACTGGTTCGCTACCCAGAAGGAATACCAGAGATTTCAGCAAGACGGTGCAAGAAGCCGCACTGTCCGTATTTCAATGAATGTTGTGAATGCTTTATTCCCAATGCGAATAATTTGTCGAATCGGGTATATCCATTGCCTCTCTCGGTCTCCTGACCTAACAGTCTTCAACTTCTTTGTATAGAGATACCTGAAAACCCAAGTGTTTCAAATTGATCCACTCAGAACGATCTCAGCTCTCGACTCCAAGTATGTTTAAATGTCAATGAAGGGCTCGCGAACATTACCAAACTCGGCTTCGCCTCGTTTGGTAAACTGTTCTCTCGCTTAAAAAAAATGTTACTTTCGTCACTCGTTGAACAATATACTATTTTTCATTATGCATAAAATTAAAGCTTAGTTCCATTCTCAATATAATTTATCAAATTCTTTGATTTAACTGCCTTTGAGGCTCTCTCTTAGATTGTTCTTCGACCTTCTTTAAATCAAAGATCTTAGATCTATTTTATATTAGATTATACCAACAGATTGACACCGCGAAAGTTGACATCGCTTCCCTGGTGGTCTCCTCAGCCATCATCTCACTGACGATATACTCCAGGGTCAGCTGCTATCGGAGAATATCGGAGATTCCACTGCAGGATCTGTATGTCCTCCTTGAAACATAGGTTATGAAAGAACACGTGTTATACGTCTTCCTCACCACGCTGGCAGATGGGTATGAAGCGTTGTCGTCCAGCCTGAATCGGTACACGTACGCTCTCAAGGCGATGCGTGAGGTAGTGGTCCACCTCTCCTTGCAGCCTCCTTGTCCACACTGTGATGTCCGGGTTGAATGGATGGGTCCAGCACCCTTTGATCGATACATTTCAGAAGCTAGGCCACCGCTCTGTGATCACCGTTCTGATCATCACTACGATGGTTTGTCAGTCGGTAGCCGGATCCGCGCATTTTCGCCGATAGATCTCCTGCTTCTACGCCATCAGATGGATCGGCATCACGCAGCTTCGTACGACACTACTCGGAATTCCTGGACCAGCCGCAGGGCACTACCGCGTTAGACTGAAATCACCTATCGTACATACGATGGGACTGATGTGGCTACTGACCAGATCGGGTGTAACGAGGCTGGAGAGAGCTTTCATTGCCCCTGTATTGGACCACAAATATTTGGCAGGATCCATGGCAACGCGTTACAGACTATTCCCACCTTAGCGCTCGCTTGAAACGGAGCCTCGCGTCGACTTGGCAAAGAGACGGCTGTGAAGGGATCTCGCATTCCCCGCCTCTCAGCATAAGTTTTCCTTTTAATCACAAAGACTTTTGAGCAGGCAAATAGGACGATAAGATGACGGATGGTCCAGTGGCTTGCCCCTTTCCAGAAAAGGACCAACTTCTGTTTCTTCCATAGGCTAGGGAAAATTTCTTCTGCGAGGCAAGAGTTGTACTTCCGGAGGAAGACGTCTTGCGGACCCTGATGGTGGCCTTCAGAGTAACATTTGTGATGCTGTCCGGGTCTGAAGCCTTCTAGTATCCGATCCTGCGGCCGTGAGCGTGGGTGGATCGATGGCCGGGTGGCAGATTCTCGTTGTAGGGATGTTCCGGTAGGTTTGGAAATAGGATGGCGGTGAACGCTGGACAGGATGATGGAGCCGATAAACAGCTTTTAAGTCCCGACATGACCCCAAGGATCACCATCGATCGCGTCGCACAGCTCTCTCCAGGTGCGCGGCTTCTCTGAATATAACTATACGTTAACATATCCTCGTCAAAGGCGATTGTATCGAGCAATATGATTTGAAAGGACATCTGCTCGGCGATCCTCACGAGCTTGATGTCTATTCACGTCAGGATTTGGTACACAATCAAATGACATGGTATTGTAACTTGCTCTAACTGGTAACTTCTCTCATCCACCCTCTTCGGAAAATTCGAAGACTATTGCCTGGTGAGTTTGTGGTTATTGATATGCTACAATGTGGCTTGAGGAGAGAGGTTTTCGCTGGAGAAGACACATCTACGATGGAGAAATTGTTGCTCCGGTTGAACGTACGTACGATACGTATTGAAGTCCAGGAGATATTCAATTCTTCTATTATTCACTTAGTTGTCTAATTCTGCTGACAATGTATTGAAGTCGCCTTGAAGTCCACTCGTGTTCTCAGCTAGGTCATTTAGCAGGTTGGAAAATTAAAACTATGTTTTCTGTCCTATGGGAATCCAGCCTGTATCTTGTCTATTAAAAGAAATATATTTTATAAAGACGTTTATCTTTTAGTGTGAAGATTACATTAAAGAAACGCTTCTTTTACCAAAAAAGTGAGGATTACATTAAGGTAAAAGGTAAAGCTTCTCACACTAAACGCGGAGGCAAATCGGAGTAAACTGGCGACCAACTGGATGGAATGGCTGACCCTTTACCACCCGACCCGTTTTACTCCACTGAGATGAAGCGTCGCAGCACAACAAAACCATGCGTCTTACTCTCATAATAGAAAACTGTATCTTGCCTATTAACTACTGGTCATACTGTACTAAAAACTTATTTTTTTAAGACGAATATTTTTTTTAAATTTAGGATTACATTAAGATAGAGCTTTTTTACAAAAAAACAAATATCGTAGATTTAATTTATTATTCAACCATTATAATTTTTAAAGTTTAAAAGAAAAAATGGTGGATAAATAAAGTAACTTCAAAGAAAATTCTGTCAGTCTAAAAGAGCATTTTTTTAAATTTTAATAAAATGAGAGAAATGCTGAAAAAATGTAGTGCAAGGTTAAATCATCTAAGAAAATCTTGCAGTTCTGAAACTTACTAAATTATTATCGAAAAATAAAAAATAAATGCTTAAATCTGATAGAATTTTTTTTTTTGAAAACGTGGATAATATGAAAAAATTATTTCTTGAGAGTTCTGGTAAAATGTAAGAAAAATTGTTAGATTACTAGAAAACCATAAAGAATGAAATCCTTGAAAATTTTAAACATCTAGAGAAAAAAATCTGCAAAATTGTAAAAACCTTTAGAAACTTCTTTGAAATTCTAAAACAAAACCATCTAAGAAAATTCTTACAATTTTAAGGAAAAATTCTTGGATTGTCGGTAAAGAAATTATTTAAAAAGAAATTGTTGAGTTATTGGAAAAAAATAACACCAGAAATCCAGAAATATTTTAAAAGTCTAGATGAGAAAATTCTTGAAAATCTTAGAAATCTTAAAGAGATACTTAATTTTTTTAACGCCATCTAAGAAAACTTTCGTTATTTTATGAAGAACGTCTTGGATTATTGAAAGGGGGCTATTCGAAAGTTCTAGAAAATGAGTTTTAGAATTTCTTAAAACTTATTTTATAAATTTTTATTCATTTTTTGAGTGAAGACTGCATTAAGAAAGGGCTTTCTTTTAATATAAATATATTGCAACACATTTTTAAATGTATTACAAATTTTATATAGAGAAAGTGAAAATTAGATAAATTTAAAAAAAAGTAGAAAAATCTAAAAAATTTAAAGAAAATTCTTGCAATCTGGAACAAACTATATATTTTAGTAACTATTAAATCTGGAGGAAAAATGTTACAAATTTATAGAAATTGTAATATTTTTCAAAACGTGTAAACAAGAAATGATTAAAAAATTGTAGAAAATTTAGGAGAAAATTCTAGAACCTTCGATGAAATTTTTTCAATCTACTTTCAACTTCAATGTAATTTGGTTAAGATAGACAAGAAACTGACGAAATACTACGAAAAAGTAGAAGAATAATTTCTAGAAAATGTTCATAAAATACTGATAAACTATAAAAAGTTAGAAAAGAAAATGCAGAAATTCTTCCGTTTGGAAATAGAAAGTCCTTTTTCAAAAAATAGAAGACATAAACTCCGTTACTATTTGATTAAGGGAAAATGGATTCTTATAAAATTTAAAAACCTAAAAGAAAAATTGCTGGAAAACTCAAAGAAAAGTCTAAACTTGGAATGCAAATTATTGAGAAATTTGGATTAACTAATGCCAAATATTACAAAAATTGTAGAAACCTGAAGGAAAGCTTTAAGAAAATTCTTACAAATTAGAATAGACATTCCTGAAAAAAAAATAAACCATAAAAGATTTTTTCAATCTGTAAAAGAAATTCTAGAAATCTGAAAGAAAAATTGTTAGAAAATACTAGACCAGAAATTTATTGAATCTGGCAGAAAAATTCCTATAAAATTTTGGCGAAATGCTTAAAAAATGGAAGCAAAAATTATTGGAATAAAATAGAAAGAAAAATACAAATAATAAAAAGCTAGAATAGAAAGAGCAGAAAACAATCTGAAAGCTATGAACTTCTAGAGTCTTGTATGGATGCTCAAAAAATTCTAAAAATCTCTAATACAATCGTAGACAATTATTCAAACAAACAATGGAAATTACTTAGAAATTTGACTGAAATTCCAAATATTTCTGGAATGTTGTAAAAAATGTGCTAGAAAATTTCGATAAATAGAGCTGGAAAGTTCTATTAAAAATGTGGAAAATTTTTTTGGAATTTGGAAGAGAAATTAATTGATAATTCTCCAAAGAAAGATAAATTCTAATATAAAATCTGAAACAAATTAGAACTTTAGAAGAAAATTGTTTCAATATAAAAGAAGCATTATTGAAAATTTTGATAAAAAGCAAGAAATTCTGGAAAATACTTACAAAATTAAAAGAAAAAATCGTAATATTTTAAAAGTATGAGACAATTTTAGAAACTTGAACGAACGCTTTAAAAATTTTGTTTTTGATCTATAAAAGAAATGTTAGGAATATAAAAAAATGCTGGAAATAACAAAATCTTTGGAAAAACGCTTTCAATCTGGCAGAAAAATTCTTACGAAATTTTTGCTAATTGCTTAAAAATAGAAGACAAATTTATTACAATATAATAGAACGAAAAATTCAAACAAACTCTAAAAAAACATAGTAGAAAGTGCATAAAAATGTTGAAAGCTAGGAACTTACAGAACCTTCCAAGAAGGTTTTTGCAGAGAGGAAAAAATTGTTGTTATTAGAAAATTTTAAGAATCTAAAGAAAAAAATGCTAAAAACCTCTAATACAATAAAATAAAATTCTTTCAAGCTGCAATGGAAATAACTTAAAAATTTTACTGAAATAAATCTTGGCCACTAACGGTTTGCCTTGATAGATCCTCAAGTGGTTGATGTTTAGTTGAGGTATTTTCATCACTTACCAATTGCTGCTTACGCCTAGCTTGCTACGCCGGGAATTCGAATCTGCCAGTCGGGTGGTTCCTTCTTTCTGTGCACAGGACGCACTGTGCCCTCCTTGCTTTTTAAGTCCTGCAGTCCTTACGAGTGTGGCCGACCTCACCGCTCTAGAGACAGCACTTTGACCTATTCGCCCCTCTACAGATGCGTGCCAGATACTCTTAAGACCCAGCACCTACAGCACTTCATCAAGACCTTACTCCTGCTGCGACAGCGGATATTTTCTATGTAAACCCTTTTCTATCTCTCTTTCTGTGTATGTGTGTTGTGTGTTTGAAACCTGTTTCCTACCTGATTATTAAGCCATTCCCAAATGGATCGAAAATTCTTATTGTACAATTTTATTCTGCGAAATTTTCTTACAAAAGTCATTACATCTAATCTCCCTTTTCAGTGCTAGTGGTAAGGTTCTCTATTTAGAATGATTCGTCGTTATCTAAGCTCCTTTCAAATAACGTTTAAGATAATAATTTCTAATTAAATCGATATTTAGAAATATTCAATCTTTCGTTTTTTTTAACAGCGCGTTCCTTCTTTTGTCTATTGGCGAGGTTTCAATGGATTTTTTTGCTGAAGAAGTCTCCATTTTAAATCACTTTCTTAATTCTATCGTCGAGAATTCTTTTCAAAAAGATAGATAAACAGAAGTCTTAGATTTGTATTTAATCCTGACAAAGGTTTTTGTATTAAGTTTTACGTTAACTTTTGTCTTATATGATTATTTCATTTGTGTTTAAACATATTGACAGATGAATTGTAATATTCGCTTACGGTTTCAATTTTAATCCTTCACAACAGAAGTAGTTGACTATCTGCTTTCATATTCTGTTCGAGTAGATCACCTCTAAATACTTTAGTGCTTCATGCAATTTCTATGGTCTCTTTTTAAATTAATAGATAAGATTCCTTTCTAAATGAATTTTTGGACGAAAATTGTTTCTGTTCTAGTGGCGTGAATTCTTTATAGAATATTGTATAGATCTTTCTCTATAAAAATTCTCAAACGAATTCGTTTTGAAAATTAACATATCTTGGTCTTTATTGCAATTCCTATGGTGAGAATCCACTCTAGTTTAATGGATACATTGTCTTCAACAAAAATTCTCCAATTAATTTTTGGGTTTTTTTTCATGTAAACTCTCTTCTTTAAGTTTTATTTCCGAAGACTGATCTCCTGTGAAACTGATTTACCACTGATATACTTAAATAGATCATATTGGATCGATGATGTCGTTACTTGTTTGGACTCTATGGTTGATAAATAGATAAAACTTTAATGCTAAGAAAGTACTTAAGCAATGTACATAATTTACCAATCCGACTATGTCCTATAGACTTAATTTTTCAACGAATTTATCTTCTGTTGATGATGGTGTTTTAATTATAAACGCCGCCACATTTTTATATGCATTATTAACCCTAAAAATCTCTCCAAACAACCCTCGTTTTCTAATGGAGACTTTTTGTCTTCATTCTTTTCCACTGAATACGTAATAAAGGTCTTTAGTTTTTTAAACAGGGGAAGGGGCGAAAGGGATAAGAATGTAGACAAAGTTCAGTTTAATTAAGCTCTAAAACTAAACTAAGAAAATGTGTTGAGTATAAAATGAAAGGTGAGGATTTATTATTGTATATTGGATTCTGATTGTTTTATAGATTTTTAATTTAAAATAAATATGACATATGAGTGAAAATAGACAATAAAAGTAATTGTTTGCAGACTTAATACGATATACTAACAAATTTAGTGACAGTGAATTTGAATGGCCCTTTAATAATATTGGATTTTAAGTTAAAAATATTTAATGTGTGTATAATGTATATTTTTTTGAATTCAAATAAAAACATGTTGAATCACTAAAGTATGTGGAGTGAAATAAAGTAGTGGAATTATAATTTTAAATTTAGTACCGATTTCTCCGAACGAGCTTTTATTGGCTTTAGTCGGGGCGACATAAAAAAAATATAATCACCCTTTCCATTAAGGGTATCTTTCCGAGTATCTTGGAGTTTAATTATTTGTACATAAAAGTTTCTAATGGACACTGGGAAACAGGAAAAGGAACAATGTAACCGATGGAATAATCCGAGTCGTGGGCGTTTTGAACTCGGCCCGTCCCAATCGTTAATTAGTCGATGTCCTACGTAATAAATTATATTTGAATAACTGAGGACTAGGGCGTGACATCGTGTGTAAATGATGATGGTGAAAAAATTATGTTGAGGGTGTTGGTGGCGTATTAATTCATAAGAAAATAAAATAAATCATTGTATATAAGTATATTAAATTTAGGACATATTACTTTGTCTGGAAGTTGCTGAAATTATAATATTAGATAATAGATAATCTTTCTATTTGAAAATATTAATTTTTATTTGTACTATTCTTGACTGAATTTATAATCGTAATTATACAAGTAGTTTTATAAGGTTAAAAAATCCTCATGAATAAATCACATACTTATATATACTAACACTATTTTTTTTTGTATTTCAGGTAAGCCATCGATCACGCATTTAACAAACTGGAAACCGGTAAGGGGAAAAAGAGTACGATCGATTTATCACTTTTATTTCCAATCCTATTTTTTTAACTCGCTTTTTCCAATAATAAATGATACACTTCCGCAAAAGCGATCGATTCCTCAACAAGAACCAATTACGGAAGTCGAAGATGCAGCCGCCCATCACTTGCATTTATAAATAAATGTATATATCGAGGAGATAGCCAGCGACCCACACAAACAAGAAAGAAGCCCATTTGCTTAATCAGAAGTGTCTGGTATGGATCGAAAATAGGGTGTACAGTTATATCGCTAATAATTAGAGAATTTTCGGTGTGGGTGATATAAATATTTAAAGCGGTTAATACTTGAGCTAGCGCTGATTTGATCTGTGCCACATAAATAAGCGACCGCCGATCGATTTTCACAATTACCCAGTCTGCCCTAAACACGATACCAACTATCTAAATTATGCGCATTCGCCTAGAACGTGTTGAATTTTTGAAAAAGGCTCGAGAATTCTGTCACGGATTTAACGAAATAAATACCTAATGAAGTGTTTAATTACCATCCACCATGTATTATGTAAAGTTATTTGAGAGCATCTTCCTACTTGTTTACCCTGATATTAGACGTTTAAGTAATTTATTTATCGAGATCTTGTATGACGAATGCCCTGAGCTTTTATATTCATCAATATTTGGATATTAAAACTTGATTAAACAAAAGAAAATGATTAATTACATAAGAACCATCTGAACCATTAAAGCTGTAGATAATCTAGTCGAGTAGGTTTACATTTTGTTTTGTTTCACGTTTTGTGTAAAAATTAAATTTTGTAAATCCTAGTGGGAATTCTTGCAAAAAAACAATTATAGACATTTTAATTCGTTTAAGGATTAATTTTTAAAAAGAACCTTTAATATTTCCATCCGTAAAATTAATCGCAATCAAATAAATCCATAGAAACCGATATAATGCGTTCTTGAATGGTCATTCTGATTAAATCCGTCCCTTCGTACGAGATTACATCTCTCACTTGTTACCGCCTCTCCTTTGATTCGCGATTTTATAATTCCATTTATGATTTAATCCGCCTGAAATGAACCAATCGATAATCCGCCGCTTCCCTTTATTGAAACTTATAATTGATGCATCAATGGAACGAGTTTGCGACCACGGAGTAAAAATCCGAATTAATTATATCGAGTGAATTGATTAATACGTATCCTAATACCCTTCTTAATTAACCCATCAACAAATTTATTATTTCCATCCGTTCGATTGATTATTTATTCATATTTTTTTTCAGTACCACTGGTGTTCTTCATTCCTTTTATATATTGTCTATTTATTTTACGCCTTCGGGTCGTGTGGAAAAGGGCCAGAGGCTAAAAATTGCCTGTTATAAAGCACAGTTATTACATCGTGGAAAGCGACGTAACTTCCATTACTGGACTGTCAGGAGAGCAATCTTGCATATGCAATGTCGACGTTTCCACGGAACTCACCCTTTAGCCTGGATAATCTAATACTCGAAATAATATCCCTTTTATGTACCAGCTTCATTACAAAATCTACTTTGTCGGGAGGGTACTGGATTATCCGTTACTGTTCATTAAACACACTCTCTGTGTGTTCATTAATTCGTTATGTTTACTGTAATGATTAAGTCATTGCTTCCTCATCAACACCGCGATTCTTTTGTCAACATTCAAATATTTCATGAATTCTCGATAGTCGAAGTAAAACTCTGCATCGACGATAAATTATCTCCACTATACGTACTTAAACGGTTCCGATAATTACATCCTGCAACATAAACCATTAACACATGCATTACACCGTCGATCTCATCTGGGTAACGGTAAAGAAAGCGTGTACAAGAACTTGAAATTGACACACACTCACAGATACACGTGAGAGGGTGGGTGGGCAGTTTTAGTTTAGTTTCGATTTCCATCAGAAATTAAGCGAGAGGAGAGAGCCAAGGCAAAACCGATTACGGCGAGCGACTGAAAATGTCGGATCCGGGGGATTATCCCTCCCGAACCTCGGACAGTTTCCACGAGTAATTTAGTTGCAAATACGCGTGCAGCAGGAACGACCGCAATGGTGCAGGAGGGATCGTGCTTCAATTCGTAATTGTCGATCACATTGACGATTAGTTAAGTTATGTTTCCGATTGCTTCCATCGTCGAACCTGCTGGGGGAAATTAGAGGATTTTAATAAAATATCAAGTGAAGTTATGTTTCCGACTTCATCTACATTAATAGGCAGACTGAATACTTTAAATATAAATTTTAAATTAAAAAAATCGAACTATATATTTATTCACAGAAACATTTAATATTATTCCTCTAAAAAAGCGTTAAACTATGACAAGCTATCAATAAATCATCTATTATCATGGTTCTATTAAAATTTACAAAATTCTAGTTGTGATTTTTGAAATTATTTGTAGAAATTAAGAAAATTTCAATTAATTCAGTGGCCTTAAATAAAAAAACAAAAACAATTGCTATCAAGTCAAATCTACCAAAACCTATACATAAATTATTTATGACAATGATACTGCAAAAATATGAAAACATTTCGATGTGATTTTTTAAATAATTATAGAGAATAGGAAACAAATATCTGAAAACTTTCACTATCCCGAAAAATAATTAAAACCCATTG
This sequence comes from Ontholestes murinus, assembly GCA_963969525.1. NCBI lineage: Eukaryota > Metazoa > Arthropoda > Insecta > Coleoptera > Staphylinidae > Ontholestes > Ontholestes murinus. Next base: position 40,558,871 of record OZ018396.1, read on the forward strand.
CCAACAATTCAAAACCAACATAATCTATCCATAGTTCAGCTATAATTTTGATATTGTAGAAATATATAAAATTCTATTTATAATTTTTGAAATAATTATTGGAAATTACGAAACAAATTTCTGAAAAATTTCACTTAATTCACTGGCCCGAAAAAAAATTGGAAAAACAATTGTCATCAGCATAAAACTACCAAAATCGATCTATGATCATGATGCTGTAAACAAATTCTAAAATTCCTCATCTGATTTTTGAAATAATTTCTAGAACATAGAAAGAGAGTTTCTGAAATCTTGCAGAATTTCGTTTCTTATTTTTGAAATAATTTATAAAGAAATAGGAAGCAAATATTCGAAAATTTTCAAATTAATTCACTGGCCTGAAAAAATACAAAATAACTACTATCTAAATAAAACTATACTAATCTATCCATAGAATATTTGTGATCATAATACTGTAAACATATGTAAAATTCTCATACTGCTTTTTCAAATAAATTATAGAACATAAGAAGCCAGTTTCTGAAAAAATCAATTAAATCACTGACCCGAAAGGAATATGAAACAATTGCCATCAATTAAAAACTAGCAGAATATAGCCGTAGACCATCTACGATCATGATGCTATGAAAATATGCAGTATTCCGTTTCTGATTTATGAAATAAACAGTAGCTAATTTTTGAAAATTATCAAATTAACTGGCCTAAAATATACAGAAAAAAAAAACAATAGCCATTAACTCAAAACCACCACAACCTATCTAGAGATCACCTATGATCATGATACTAGAAATATTTGCAAAATTCTGTTCCGATTTTTGAAATAAATGGGAGAAAATAGAAAATCAACTTCAGAAAATTTTTAATGAATTCACTAGCCCAAACAAAAAAAAAACATTGTCATCAACTAAAAATTACCAAATCAATCTACAGAATAGATTTTAATAATCACGATGCTGTTAAAAAGTGCAAAATTCCTTTTCTGATTTTGAAAGTAATCTGTAGAAAGTTAATTTTTGAAAAATTTCAATTTTATTACTGGATTGAAAAATAAAAACAATTGCCGTCAACACGATCTATCCAAAGAAATCTATAATAATGATACTATAAAAAAAATTGAAAAATTCGATTTCTCTTTTTAAAATAGTTTATTAAATAAATAGGAAGCCATTTTTTTAACATTTTCAAATGAATTAATTGTCCTGAAAAAGACACAAAACTATTTGCCATCAAATGGCAAAAAAAACTAGCATATTTTATTAGAGACCATCCATAAACATGAAAAATTTCGTTTCTGATTTTTTAAATAGTTTATGTAGCCAATTTTTGAAAATATTTAAATGAATTCACTGGCCTATAAAATAGAAAAACAGTTACGTTCAGTTCAAAACTAGCATAATTCTATATATAGACTATCTATTACTACGTTGCAATAAAAATATTTAAAATTCATTTCTGATTTTTGGAAATAATTTGTTAAAGAAGGAAAAGTAATTTTTAAAAATTTTCAAATTAATTTTCTAGCCTAGAAAAATTATAAAAACAATTTCCATCAACACAAAACCAACACAGCATATCTATAGACCATCTATAATATTGAAACTATAATAATTATCAAAATTTCTTTTGGGATTAAAAAATAAATTGTAGAAAATAAGAAGCCAATTTCTGCAAAAAATAAGATAATTCACTGACTCGAAAGGAATACAGAAACAATTGCCATCAATTCAAAACTACCATAATCCACCAATAGACCATCTATGATCGTGATGCTGTAAAAAGGGGCAATATGCCGTTTTTTATTTTGTAATAATTTGTAAGCTTTTTTTCAAAATTATCAAATAAATCCATTGGCCTAAAAATCCAAAACCAATAGCTATCAATACACCACAACAATCTATCTATAGATCATCTGTTATCATGATACTGTCAAAATTTTCAAAATTTCACTTATAGTTTTTATAATAACTGGTAGAAATAGAAACTCAATATTTCGTTTTATTCACTGGCCCGAAAAAAATACAAAATCAATTGCCATCGACTAAAAGCTACTAAAATCTATCTACAGACCTCCTATGATCATAATGGTTTTAAAAGCGCTAAATTTAAATTCTCTTTCAGATTTTTGAAGTCATCTGTAGAGAGTAGGAAGTTAATTCATTCCCAAGCATAAAAAACACAAGAACAATTTTCATTAACACAATCTATACATAATAATTCTGTAATAGTTTGCAAACTTTTCTTCGTAGATTTCAAATAATTTATTCAAATATCAAATACATAGGAAGCTAATTTTTAAAGATTTTCAATTCATAAATTCATTGGCCTAAAAAAGATACCGAAACAATTGTTTCAATTCAGAACCAGCAAAATTTATTAATAGACCATCTATCATTTTCTGATAGATGGTCTGAAAAATTTGCTAAATTTCGTTTCTGTTTTTTAAATTAATTTATAAAGCCAATGTTTGAAAATTTCAGAATGAATTTACTGGCTAAAAAGACTAAGGAAAACAACTACCCTCAGTTTAAAACTAGTATAATTTGAATATAGATTTATTCTATGAATTCCTTTTCTAATATTTGAAATAATTTGTTAAAGGGAACAATATTTTTGAAATTTTCAAATTAATTATTGACCAGCCTAAAAGAAAAACAATTGCTATCAACACAAAACAACTACATTATATCTATAGATCATCCATGATCATGATTTTGTAAAAATGTGCAAAATTTACTTTTCGTTTCTTGAAATAATTTGTAGAAAATAAGAAGCAAATTTCTGCAAAAATGTAATTAATTCCCTGGTCCGAAACAAATTCAAAAACAATTTTCATCAACTCCACAATCTATCCGCAGACCATCGATGATCACGATAATGTAAAAAAGTGTTGATCTGATTATATGTAAAATATAGGAAGCAAATTTTTGAAAATTATCAAGTCAATCGTCTAACGTGAAAAATATAAAAAAAACAATAGTTATCAACACAAAACCACCACATTCTGTAAAGATTTCTAAACTTAAGTTTCTGAATTTTGGTAGAAAATGAAAAATCAACATTCGAAAAATTTACATTAATCCACTAGCCCGAAAAAAAGAAACAAAAGCAATTGCCGTAAATCAAAAAAGTACTAAAATCTATCCACATGCAATTCATGAGTATTATGCTGCTAGAAAGAAAACTATTCTCTTTCCGATTTTTGAAGTTTTTTTTATTTCAATTAATTGAGTAGTTTAAAAAAAATAGAAGTTCTTATGGGCAGAATGCTGTTAAAAAGTTCAATATTATAATACTGTTATTTTGAGTAATTTCTTGAAAGTAGATAGGTAATTTTTGATAAAAATCAATTAATTCACAAAAAATATAAAAACAATTCTCATCAATCTATAATAATGAGTAAATGATTAAAATTTTAAAAACACTTTCAAATGAATTCAGTGGACTGAAAAAATGTCCAAAAACAAAAACTATTAATTTTATTTATTTATATCTTTGGTCTTCTTATATACATACAATAACAAATTACAAAAACATATGTAAAATTTTGTTCGTCATAATCTATCCATAGATCATCTATGATTTTTAAAATAAATAAAATTATAAAGGAAACCAATATTTGAAAATTTTACAATGAATTCACTGATATAAAAAAATATAAAAACAAATGCAGTTTAAAAATAGCATTATTTATTTATAGATGAACTATGACTAACATACTATAATAAAAATCTAACAATTTTGTTCAAAATTTGACAGTATTCTAATAATTCTTCTAAGCTTCTAGAATTTGCACTTCTTAAATTTTCTAGTAATTTTCTTTTTGATTTCTACATTATTCTAACAATTTCGTCGAATCTTCTAAATACTCTATTCTAGATTTCAGCAATAAGTAAATATTTGTTATCTTCGAAATTGAAAAACTATTCTTAGAAGGTTCTAAAATTCTAGATTTTCTTTTTGTAGATTTCTACAAAATTCCTTTAAGTGATTTTATAATAGCGAAACTCTTCTTCGAAAGTTTTAAATTATCTTTTAATTACTTTCAACCATTTCCTTTTAAAATTGCAAATATTTTCTTCGAGGGTTCAACCTATTTTGTGTAGAATCTAACACTAGAATAACTTTTCTTTAATGTAGGTAATCTTTCTAAAGATTAGTCTAAAATTATCCAATGATCTTCTAGATTCGAATAATTAAAATTTTCAATAAAAATCAAGCGTTCTAAAATTCTCCAGAAATTTTGTTCAATTCTAATACAATATTTCAATATTTTTCTCATTAGCAAAATTTTTTTAGAGGATTTTCTCTAGCAATTGTTTACAATATTTAAATATTTTTTCTTTAAAGCTGGGAAAATTTTATTTAAAAGTTTTAAAATTCACTAGAAATTTCTTTCTAGGTATCTACAATATTTCAATAATTTGTTTTAAAACTGAAAAATGTTTCTTTAATACTTTTTTTTCGTAATTTCCTTTAGACATTTTACTGTATTGCAATCATTTCTCTTCAGAATAGCAAACATTTCAAGAATTGTTAGAGTATTTTAGAAGATACGAATATCTTCTAAAAAACTCTAACAATTCTATTTTAACATTTAAATCTAAAATTTAAGAGATGGTGTATCATTTAGGAGAAATATAGAAGACAAATTGACTGCTGTCAACAGGTCTCAACTCACAGATGATAGATGACGATTGTTGATAGAAAAGAGATCGCAAATGACAGACAACGTCTAAAATTTAAGAGATGGCGAATAATTTAGTATATACATGGTAGACAAATTGATTACTGTCAACAGGTCACAATCCACAGATGATAGATGACTATTGTTGATAGACAATAGATAGCAGATGACAGATCACATCTAAAATTTAAGAGATGGTGGATAATTTGAGAGATAAATAATTGACAAATTGATTATTGCCAATAGGTTACAATTCACAGATGCTGGATGACGACTTTTGATAGAGAAGAGATGGCAAATAACAGATAACATCTAAAACTTAAGAGATGGCGCATCATTTAGGAGAAAAATTGTAAACAAATTGATTGCTATCAACAGGTCATAACTCAAAGATGATAGATGACGATTGTTGATAGGTATGTTGGATGCTTGAAGCCATAACTTTGTGATACATCTTAAATCAGGAACTTTATCAAATGATAAATAAAACTTACTTTGTTAATATCACACACGGAATTTATTTCGTAACTATAGTTTCAAACTATAGTTACAAAATAAATTCCGTGTGTGATGTTAACAAAGTAAGTTTTATTTATCATTTGATAAAGTTCCTGATTGTTGATAGAAAAGATATAGCAAATGACAGATAACATCTAAAATTTAAGAAATGAACGATCATTAAGGAGAAAAATAGTGTACAAATTGATTACTGTCAACAGGTTATAACTCATAGATGACGATTGTTGATAGACAAAAGATGATAGATGCTAGATAACATCTAAAATTTAAGAGATGATGGATCATTTAGGATATAAATAGATGACAAATCACAGATAGCATCTAAAATTTAAGAGATGACGGATCATTTAGGATATAAATGGTAGACAAATTGATTACTGTCAACCAGTCAAAATTTACAGATGAGAGATGACGATTTTTGAGACAGAATAGATGACAGAAGGAAAAAACGCCTAAAATTTTAGAAATGGTGGATAGTTAAAAAGGCAAACAGTTACAGATTTTGATACAGAATAGATGGCAGATGACAGATAATGTCTAAATTTTAAGAAATGATGGATAATTAAGAAGACAAATAGAATAAAACACGATAACTTTGTTTGTATAACTTGAAAACTTTTTCATTGTGACTATTATTCAATTTACAAAAATGTATAACGAAGTAGAAGCCTCCAACATATATAACATAAGAAGACAAATAGTTGACAAATTGATTGCTGTCAACAGGTCACAATCACAGATGGTAGATGACGATTGTTGATAGACATGAGATAGCAAATGACGGATAACGTCTAAAATTTAAGAGATGGCGGATCATTTGGGAGATATATAGTTGACAAATTGATTATAGCCAACAGGTGACAATTCACGGATGACAGATGTCAACTGTTGAGACAGAATAGATGCCAGAAGATGGAATACGCCTAAAAATTAAGAGATGATGGATAGTTTAGAAGACAAATAGATGGCAAATTGATTACTATCAACAAATCACAGATATGAGATAACAATTATCGATAGATAAAAGATGATAGATAACAGATGAAATCAAAATTATAAGAGATGACAGATAATTACGATGGCAAAAAGTATAAAAATTGATTACTGCTAACAGGTCACCATTCACAGATGATAGATGACAGATAATAGATGGCAGATGACAGATAACATCTAAAATTTAAGAGATGACGGATAATTTAGGAGATACATAGTTGACAAATTAATCGAAAGGTCACAATTCACAGATGATGGAAATTGTAGAGAATAGATGGCCGATGATAGATAATATCTAAGAGACCATCTAATATCATTAAGAAGACAAATAGTTGACAAATTTATTACTATCAACAGATTACAAATCACAGATGGCAGATAACAATTGTTGATAGATAAAAGATGATAACAGATGACACCTAAAATTTAAGAGGTGACAGATAATTACGGTATCAAATGGTAGACAAATTGATTACTGCCAACAGGTCACAATTCACCGATAGACAATATTTGATATTTGATATTTGTTTATCCAATGTGAATATCACTATTTCGACACATACAAATGTATACAAAAATACAAAAATTTCGACTTCATATGGAAAGGCTCAAGTTCACGTTCACATGATCTTCCACAATTGATGGCAGATGACAGATAATATCTAAAATTTAAGAGATGACGGATAATTTAGAAGATAAATAGTTGACCAATTACTGCCTACAGGTTACAAAAAAACAGATAACAGATGAAGATAATGCTTTATAATTATCTAGAAATTTTGTTTTGACTTTCCAATAACATACCTGTATTTTTGCTAATAGAATTTCGATTATTCGTTCTAGAATTTTACAAAATTTCTTTTCAAAATTTCGAAACTTTCCTGCAAAGGCTCTAGAATTCTCTAGTGAGTACCTTCTAGGTTCCTACAATATTCTAAAAATTTCTTTTAAAATTTTTAAATAGTCAACATTCTTTTTAATGCTTCTAGAATTTTCTATGTACTTCATTACAATAAATGTTCTTCAAAAAATCTTCTAAAATTTGTTAGTAGTTTTCATCCAAATTTCACCATATTTAAATTAAACAAAGATTTTTTTAATCATAATGATGGTTGCGACCGTTACTATGTGGTAATTCATAATGAACAATGAATAAAACACTTACTATGTTTTTAACCACTATAATTTATTATAATATATAAATATATTACAATTTGTACGACTTAAGTTTCGACTTTTGACAGTCATTATCAAGTTTTATTCATTGTTCATTATGAATTACCACATAGTAACGGTCGCAACCATCATTATGATTAAATCAGCCTGTATGGCAAAGCAGACCAAACTTACTTGATAATGACTGTCAAAAGTCGAAACTTAAGTCGTACAAATTGTAATATATTTATATATTATAATAAATTATAGTGGTTAAAAACATAGTAAGTGTTTTCATTGTTGATTTTTTTTAAGTTTTAAAATTTATTTTAAAAAAATGGTGATGTGGTCAACGTAGTACTTTCCCTACATTTTTCTCCAAAACTATGAGGTTTACGCAAAAAAACTATTATTAACCATTTGCTAAAATTTGTATTCTTTGCAATTACTTGTTAAGAACTTCATGAAAAATATGTTTGAATAAAACTTGTTCAGTTTCTCATTCCCTTTAACTTTTGTTTGAAAAGTGATGTAATATTTTTCAAATTTAGAATAATATCGAGAAAAATAAAGCAATGCCTCGAGTAAACATCCACTTTATGAATTTATGAATTTTCACCAAAAGTTTTTTTCAGTTCTATATAGGCAAAGTAAAAATAGGAAGCTTAGTTTTGAACATTTTCAAATGAATTTATTGGCTTGCAAAAAATCCAAAAACAATTGCCTTCAATTCAATACTTTCCTTATTTATTCATAAACATCTATGCCTATGATACTAATAATTAATAATTTTAAAGTCTGATTTTTGAAATAATTTGTAAAAGAAAGTAAGTTTATTTTTGATAATTTTCAAATTAATTCATCATCTTAAAAGAAATATTGAAACAATTACCATCAAAACAGAACCACCACAGTATATCTCTAGATCATCTGTGATCATGATTCTCTAAAAATATGCAAATTTTCTTTACTGATTGTTTAAGCCAATTTCTGTGAAATTTTATTGAAATCACTGGCCTCAATAAAATTTTAAAAAAATAATTGCCATCAACTAAAAACTAACACAATAAATAAATAGATCGTGATACTGTAAAAATATGCAAAAATCTCTTTCAAAATAATTTTAAAAAAATCAGAAGCTAATTTCTAAAAAGAAAACAATTAGCATAATATACTTCTTTAGTAAACGATAGTCTCATTATATCCAAATATATATGGGTAATTTTTTAAATATCTTCTATATCTAGGTGTTTCTATAATGTCCTTGACATTCCAGATGGTCTGGAACAAAATACCAAAACAATTGCCATCAACTAAAAACTATCAAAATTTATCAATATACTATATATATCTACTCTTAAAAATTTCCTTTTAAGTATTTCAAATAATTGACAGGTCTAAGAAAACAATTAAAAGACAATTTACATCAAGTCAAATCAATTTTAATCAATATATAGATAGATAGATTTATGATACTGTAACCATATTTAAAATTTAAAAAAAATAATAATACACTTTATAACTTTATTGTAACACTATATTATTGTATATGTGGCAATACAAAATTAAAAAGTGTCTTATTTAAATTTGTTATCAAAATGTACCACAGAGTAAATGCTGTCATCTTACAAGTATATTCAAAATGTTTATTTGTGACAAAATCTGTAGATAATTGAAAGTTACTATCTGAATATTTAAATTAAATCACTGTTAACCCACAACAATCAATCCATACATTTTCTACTATAAAAATTAACCCTTATAACAAGGGTGAAAATGTATGAAAGAAATCATGAAAAAATTCATTACGGTTTTTTTGTGGCCACTAATCAAACACCTCGTATTAATTAAGGATTCATTAAATTCTAGCTCTAAACTCCGGCAAAGAGAAGGGCGATTAAAAAAACCTTATTTAAATTAGCGGGGCACCTCGGCGTAAACGTCAACAGTGGCGCAGTTAATTCGGCAAGCGCAATTAGTTAAAATTAAAACCGGCAAATTGTCTTATTACGTTCCAGCTTGCAGTTTTGTGCGTGTAAATATAAATGCAAATTAAAACACCCCGCTCTAACCTCTCCGGAGCGTTTATTTATAGCCAATACGGCCTTAGCTTGTTTGCCTTTCCGTTTGCATAATTCGTGTTGGCCAATCTGAGAACAATAATTCCTAACTGATTAAGGCCCAATTAGGGATAAAATGCTTTGAAATGTGGATGCACTTTCTATAAATAAATGTTTATCGCGTGGGCACGGTGAGATTTATTGTAATTAATAAAATATATATACATAAGCTTTATCGACGTTCCAAATTATAAATTTATCTGCTTCTAAATGTATCATTAAATTGGGTAATTAGTTACCGAGACTAATTAGTACAGTTCGGTGAAAAAGCGCGCAGCCGAAGGCCCCACGGGCATAATAGACGCAGAGTTTCAACACTTCACGGTTTCTTGTACATTAATCCACTTCAAGATCCTGTTATTTTAATCTATGGGCCGGACATGTCAGAACTGTCAGATTAAAATAAATGAAGACCCGTTCGCTCGAAAATCTAATCAACATTCACTAATCTCCATTTTCCTCCCCCATCATCACACACAAAAATATGTTTACAATCCATTATTTTTTTATGTATTAAATATATGTAAAGGAAATTAAATTATGATTACGAAAAATAACATGAAATATTGTGTAACGAATTAAATTCTTTTCGAAAAGTGAGAGAGAGATAAATTGATGAAAGGGAGGGGGACAGTAAAATCTTGAAAATGTTCAAGTGCTGGTCGCAATTAACGTGAGGACCCTCGGAGCCTGTCATCGTAAGCCAGCATAAAGTCACAACTCTAATGAATTGCCCCCTTACTTTCTTTGAAAAACATAAAACCAACATTACAAACATGAATTCTCCAAGTCGGGCAATTATTTAACTTTATTAAATATCCGTTTTAATTAAAATGGCCCCGACGTTCGCATTAAAGGCCATGAGTAGTTGCAATTAATGTTTTTTGGTCATCTGGTTTATGTCGCTATTGCTTCGAGTCGAGTGCTCCGACTCCTCTCGAGTGTACTGATTTATACGCTACGCGGATTATTTTTAATGGTGTAATATTTACATCAACATGCCGGGTACTGTTATCGATGCTGGATCTTGTAAACAAATTAAGCTTGGCGGGTTTGATGGAGATGTAATGTAATACTGTTAATTATGCTTGGTTCTAGATGTATTGCGAAAGTGGTTGATACAAATTCGTACATTCAGGCTAATTATTTGCTAAAATAACTGAAAATAACTACCAAAACGTTAAAGTTGTAAATATAGCTAACGTGCGTTATTTCGATTTTTAGTAAATTACATAAATATTAAAATTAACGCACATTACTAGTGTAACCTTTAATATAATATTTGAAAAAAATATATAAACATACGTGGTAGATTTTTGAAAATTACTTAGGTCAACTCCCAAAATGTTAACCTAACTTGTAGATCTAGTTTACATGCGTAAATTTATTTTTTATACTAATTACACAAATTTTAAAATTGATGTACTGCAATCGTACGACCATGTAAGGAATATTTTTAAAAAGTATAAACATTAGCGTTAAATTTTTTAAAATTATTTATATTAACTCTTAAAACGTTAAGCTAACGTATAGATATAGTTTACATGAATGATTTTGACTTTTAAATTAATGACATACATTTTAAAATTAAAGTATATCAATAACATTTTATATTTAACTTTTAAAAATATATCTACCAACTGTCAAAATGTTTCTTTGCTCAAGCTTTATACATATTTTATCTTTTATTAATCTGAACTCTATTTCTTGTATTTGCTACATACCAACACTTTCCAATACGACTGTCGACATCCACAATCTATTTAATGATACACACAGCCATATACAATTTATCAAATAATATATATGCTCGTTTTAATCTTGTCGTGTACAATGTTAAAGTAAAAGGTGTCACCATTAGAGTCATTAGACTTAAAATGGTAGCATTTATTCACTGTTAGCCTGGTTAAGGGGGCAGTCACGATTCTACGCTGTAGGTCTTTTAGATCCTTAACGGACGCAATTTATTTATATTGTTTGTGTATCGTTCCCATTAAAATACGTAGCCAATCCATAATATTGACATAGAATCATTGTTTTAAAATACGTTATTAATTATATAATTGCACTAAATACGATCAAACGAGAGTATTAAATGTTTGTAATGCGAAGCTGTACGGTAGTTACAATTAATAATATACAAGGGTTAAATTGTGATGTATGAATTTGAGTAATTGTGTGAATGGAAGCCGAAGTTGTATCAAGAAGTTATACATAATACAGGCGTGTAAGATTAATACATATTGTACACGCTAATGTTAAGGAGAGGATCCTCTTAACCGCGGTAATTCCCCTTTGATTTCACTACCGGCTTCAATTAATCGTGTGTAGTCACATGGCGAAACAATCCGATCGTGAGCGGTAACAATTATAAAGCACGTGATTTACTAAAAGCAAGTGTTCACGCCGATAAACAACAACACGATATAATCTGGAATGAATAGTGTGAAAAATTTAGTGGCGTCATAATTTAATTCCCATGTTAAGATTATAACCATTTGTCGTCGCCAGCCGAAACCATATATATGTGCTATGAGTGGACTGCATCCACCCGATACGAACAATATTCTATCGGCACTCTATAAATTTAGGAGTTATATAAGAACGTATCCGCATGGTGGTGTTCCTCAGGGCCGATTACGCCGCCCGATTAACCGCAGTGTAACCGGTAACGTTTAATGTGTTGTATTTTCATCATTATTATTCGGAACGACCGGATTGGCCGTGGGGCATTTTTCGACTGGGTGCATCATTAGTGCGGAACGGAAAATATAAAAGAATGGCGGCGCACAGGCACGTTCCGTTGTAAAAATTCATACATTTTTATGAAAGGCCATATTCGCCAATTTGTACACAATGCGCTTCCCGTCCGCAATTAAATTTACGACTGCTTCTACAATTGCTCCGAATTACTTAATTAACACGCTTTAATTATAATTGCCGGGATGCGACGTATCACCCAAAGATTTATTTAATTAGATTTGCTAACAGACACGGTTACGCTCGTTATTGTGAATTAACGTGTTTACATTTAAATAACTTAGGTTTTAGTTACGTGGGACGCTAATTAAAGCGTTTCGCCACTCTCAAAGGTTCGGCGTGAAAATTGCTGATTGAAATTTAATCAAAACACTTCAGACACCCAGACACTTGAACCGAAAATTGTAATCGATTAACTGGATAATAAAAAAATATGCGTCTTTTAGAGTTTATAATCAATAAGATTCCAATCAAAATCTTAAAGTGAAAGGTACAAAAAATTGTAAATGTTATACAATTCAAGCAATAATTGTCAAATGTTCAAAATCCATAAAACGCCCAATTTGTTTAGTTATTATATTAAAACAGTTGCGATAATTGTAATGGAAATTAAGTGATAATACTCCATATTGCCAACTGAAATTAAATGGCAACACTGAAGTGTAAGAAAGAAAAATGATTTACAATTGTAGAATTTACTGTCTTAAGAAATTGTTGTAAAATATTCTAAATCCATAAAATGACTTGCTTTGCCATATTTCTAATTGAAATTAAATGGCAACACTTTAAACTACTTAAACTAGAAGAAAAAAGTATTGCAATCACTGATTTAAAATATTGTAAAAAAATCACTGATTCAAATACTGCAAAAGTGTCAAAAATTCATATTTTAACCACTTTGCTTTAGTACTACATTAAAACAGTTGCTATAATTCTAATTGAAATTAAATAGCAACACTCTAAACTTGAAGAACAGGGAACAATAATTGCACTCACTGATTTACAGAATTGTAAACATTACTGACTCAAGAAATTATTGTAAAACTGTCCAAAATTCATAAAATACAGTAAAACATAAAAAATAATTGCTGTTGTGTTTAAATTTCTAAAATTTACTCAAGAATGATTAAATATTCGTAGGAGGAATCAACTTTGAGTTTTTATGAATATTCCAAAGTTTAATTTAAAACAAATAGTAAAAAAACATTGCTATCTATCGACTTATTTTTTTTTAAATTTACTTAAATAGATTTTACTTAATGCCTAAACTGAAATCAGATTTTTTAAATCAAACTCTACCATCTTTAAAAAATATATAAAAACAATTGGTATCAACTTCAAACTTGTTTAAATTTACCCAAAATAGATTCTGCTTTATGTCTCAACAAAAATCAGAAAAAATTTGTTACTAAATATTTAAATATTCACACGAGAAATCAACTTAGAGTTTTCTTGAAAATTCTTAAACTTTACTGCCTTGAAAGAGGCTTTATGTCTTAACCGAAATCAGAAAATTTTCTTACTAAATCCTTAAATATCCACACGAGAAATAAATTTTCAGTTTTTATGAAAATACCAAAGTATGAATGACTTCAAAAAATACATAAAAACAATTGATGTTGAGTTAAAATTTCTAAAATTTCCTCAAAATAGAAGATTGTGCTTTATGCGCCAACTGAAATCTAAAAAAAAACTTACTAAATTTTAAATATTTACAGGAGAAATTAATTTAAAGCTTTTATGAAAATTCCAAAATTTAAATGTTAAAAAAATAGATAAAAACCATTGCTATCTACTTATTTATTTATAATTTACTCAAAATAGACTTTACTTAATGCCTAAACTGAAATTAGAAATAGAAAACCTTCAGTTTTCTTTAAATTCTCTAAACTTACTGTCTCGAAAAATAATATAAAAACAATTTCCATCGACTTGAAATTTTTTAAGTTTACTCAGAATATTTTCCGCTTTATGTATAAACTGAAATCAGAAAAAATTTCTTACTCATTTTTTAAATAGCCACAGTAAAAATAAATTTTCAGTTTCTAAGAAAATACCAAAGTTGCAATGACTTCAAAAAATATTTAAAAACAATTCCTGTTGAGTTAAAATTTCTAATATTAACTCAAAAACAAAAAAAATTCTTACTAAACTTAAATATCCACACGAGAAATAAATTTTCAGTTTTTATGAAAATACCAAGGTATGAATGACTTCAAAAAATACATAAAAACAATTGATGTTGAGTTAAAATTTCTAAAATTTACTCAAAATAGAAGATTGTGCTTTATGCGCCAACTGAAATCTAAAAAAATCTTACTAAATTTTAAATATTTACAGGAGGAATTAATTTAAAGCTTTTATGAAAATTCCAAAATTTAAATGTTAAAAAATAGATAAAAACCATTGCTATCTACTTATTTTTTATAATTTACTCAAAATAGACTTTACTTAATGCCTAAACTGAAATTAGAAATAGAAAACCTTGAGTTTTCTTTAAATTCTCTAAACTTACTGTCTCGAAAAATAATATAGAAAAAATTTCCATCGACTTGGAATGTTTTAAGTTTACTCAGAATATTTTCCACTTTATGTATAAACTGAAATCAGAAAATTTTCTTAATCAATTTTTAAATAGCCACAGTAAAAATATATATACAACATCTTTATTACAGTAACATATTTACAAAACTACATATATACATTATGATTAGTGTTAGTCCGTCACTGTCTGGGCTATCGACCGTAGGTCTTTCTGCCCTGTCTTAAAAGAAATTTAAAAAATTATAAAAATTGAAGCTAGTTGAATTTAACTGTCCGGATGAAGCGATCTAATGAATTGATGAATAGTGTTTGTGGGATATTTGAATTTTGAGGGGATGTTGGAATTTCGGGGAATACAGTATTTGTCAAGGAGGGTTAGGTTGGAAGGTTTATTAGCAAATTTTGTGCTGATGGCTAATGCACGATGGGTAATAGGAATTATTTGGGTGGATTCGTAGAGTAGGTCATTGGACGGGACAGTAAAAATACATTTTCAGTTTCCAAGAAAATACCAAACTTTAAAAGAATATTTAAAAACAATTGCTGTTGAGTTAAAATTTCTAATATTTACTCAAAAACAAACAAAAATTCTTACTAAATTCTTAAATATTCACATGAGAAATAAATTTTTAGTTTTTATGAAAATACTAAAGTCTGAATGACTTCAAAAAATACATAAAAACATTTTTTTTGAGTTAAAATTTCTAAAATTTACTCAAAATAGATTCTACTTTATGTGTCAATTGAAACTTAAAAACATCTTATAAATTTTAAATATTTCCAGGAGAAATTAATTTAAAGCTTTTATGCAAATTCCAAAATTTAAATGTTAAAAAAAATAGATAAAAAACATTGCTATCTACTTATTTTTTATAATTTATTTATTTAAAACAGACATTATTTAATGCCTTAACTGAAATTAGAAAACTTAGAGTTTTCTTGAAAATCCCTAAACGTTTCTGTATCGAAAAATAATAATAGAAAAAATTGCTATCGATTTGAAATTTTTTAAGTTTACTCAGAATATTTTTCGCTTTATGTATAAACTGAAATCAGAAAAAAAATGTTACTCAATTTTTAAATAGCCACAGTAAAAATAAATTTTCATTTTCTAAGAAAATACCAAAGTTGAAATGACTTCAAAAAATTTTTTAAATACAATTGCTGTTGAGTTAGAATTTACTCAAAAACGATTCTACTTTGTGTTTAAGCAGAAAATAATTACTAAAACTTTAAATATTCATAAGAGATATTGACAAAATTTGAATGTTTTAAAAAATAGATAAAACTATTGCAATCGACTTAAATTTCTTAAAATTTACTTAAAATAGATTCTACTTAATGCCTAAAGTGAAATAAGAAACAAATTCTCACTAAATTTTTAAATATTCACAGGAGAAATAAATTTTCTGTTTACATTAACATACCACAGTTTGAATGACTTCAACTCAAGAAATTATTGTAAAACTATCAAAAATCTATAAAATAATCATTCTGCTTAAATACTATAATAAAACAGTTGCTATAATTCTAACTGAAATTAAGTCACAACACTCTAAACCTGAAGTACAGGGAACAATAGTTGCGCTCACTGATTTAAACAATTGTAAAACGTTATTGACTCAAGAAATCATTGTAAAATTGTCCAAAATCCATAAACTAATAATTTTGTTTTAAAACTATAATAAAACACTTGCTATAATTCTAGAGTGAAATTAAGTGGCAACACTCTAAACTTGAAGCGCAGGGAATAATAATTGCAATTACTGATTTAAAAAATTCTAAGATATCACTGGCTCAAGATATTATTGTAAAACTGTCTAAAATCCATAAAATTTTCATTTTACTTGAACACTATAATAAAACAGTTGCTATAATTATAACTGAAATTAAGTGGCAACATTCTAAACTTGAAGTGCAGGGAACAATAATTGCACTCATTGATTTATAGAATTGTAAAACATTACTGACACAAGAAATTATTGTAAAACTATCCAAAATCCATAAAATAATTATATTGCTTAAATACTATAATAAAAACTGCCATAATTGTAGCTGAAACTAAGTGGCAACACAGTAAACTTGAAGTGCAGAGAACAATAATTGCACTCACTGATTTAAAGAATTGTAAAACATTTCTGACTCAAGAAATTATTGTGAAACGGTCAAAAGTACATAAAATAAACTTGCTTAAACAGTATAATTAAACAGTCCCTATAATTCTAACTGAAATTAAGTAGCAACACTCTAAAATTGAAGTGCAGGGAACATAAATTGCACTCACTGATTTAAAGAATTGTAAAACACTCAAAAAATTATTGTAAAACTATCAAAAATACATAAAATAATAATTCTGCATAAACACTATAATAAAACAGTTGCTATAATTCTAACTGAAATTAAGTAGCAACGCTCTAAAATTGAAGTGCAGGGAACAATAATTGCAGTCACTGATTTAAAGAATTATAAAATAGTACTGACTCAAGAAATTATTGTAAAACTGTCAAAAATCCATAAAATAATTATTCTGTTTAAACACTATAATAAAACATATGCTATAATTGCGACTGAAATTAAGTGGCAACACTTTAAACATGAAGTGCAGGAAACAATAATTACACTCACTGATTTAAAGAATTATAAAACAATACTGACTCCAGAAATTATTGTAAATCTGACCAAAATCCATATGATAATCATTCTGCCCTAATATTATATTAAAAAAGTTGCTAAATTAAAAAAAAAAACTAGCAACCTTTCAAAATTGAAATGCAAGGAACAAAAATTGCAATCAATGATTTAAAAAAGTCAGCAAAAAATTACTGACTCAAGAAATTTATATAAAATATCAAAAATCGATAAAATAACCACTCTGCTTCGATATTACATTAAAAACAGTTGCCATAATTCTAATTGAAATTAAACAGGGAAGCAAAAATTACAATCAGTGATTAATAACCTTTTGCTTTGCGCTTCACTTTGGAAATTAACATTTCTGCAACGTCATACGCCGTCGGACTTATTTCGAAACGTGCTAATCCTCAAGTTCAAGCCGGCAATAACTTTCAGCCCGTAGACATTATTAAATTCGCAGACGCAGAGCTTCGGAGAGGACATCCGTGCGACATTAATTAATTACACTGCTAATCCACCTGAAGTAATTAATTTTGCTGCGCTGCCCGAGACACCTTGGGCCAATCCGATAACGCGACTATAATGGCGTTTCGTTCGCACAAGAAATGCAATAACCGTTAATTGGGGTGGTATTAACACGTTCGGAAGTTCTTATCTATGTATTTCTTACATCAATAAATATAATAACGGTAGAATACGGAGAAAATGAATTTGCTTTTTTTAAATCTGTAAAAATCTTCTAAATATTTCATGTGGTCTTCACATGACCTTAGCAAAATCCACAAATTTGCAACTGTAGGATATATTTATATTTATATATTATAGTTAATGTCTTTACTTAATCTACTCTATCATCAAAAAGAAATGTCGTTAATAAGCTTTAATTTGATGAAAATATTAACTAAATACTTTCGCTGCTACATTCTGGATGGAACCTAATCATAAGTCTTTGATTTAACTAAATACTTTCGCTGCTACATTCTTAATGGGAATCATAAGTCTTTGATTTACAAATTCACACCCCAAAATATTAACGTTTTTAATAAATGTATTACAAATAATATTTTAAATAAAAATAACGGTTGTGACTTTTACTACTTGAGACAATTTTTAGAATTAATCTTCTTGAAATAGAAATCAAAATCATCTTGTTTTGATTTATATTTATTTAAACTCTACGTTAAAAAAATCCTTGAGGAAAATTCGTCATAAATATTTTTCTTAGAAAGATATTTATGATTGAACGACCAATTTTCTTTGTAAGAGTACAATCAATGAAATTTACCATTAAGTCTTTGTAGCTCTTTGATTCCATTTGCTTTCCATAACTGCTATTTACATTATGTAATTTGAAACTGAATTATAATAACTGCAATGTAGATTGAAATGAATTTTGAACGCGCGCCAGAAAAATACGCATTAATTTAACGACGACTTATACAGACCAGTCCATAAATCAATAAATCATGAAATAAATTTAAATTCTACGGGAGAAGTCCATGAATCCTTGCATTCCAACTAAATGCCTTATCTTTCTTCTCCCCTGTGATGTCCTGTCTTGGTGGATGATGGCACGAACTTATTTATTTATTTCCCTTGTTCTCTACGCGGTCCAGATTTATGCGATTTTCCCGGCGAACAACAATATTTGCATCCGGAGTAAAACGTAATGCAAAAACATATGCACACAAATAAATTTTCGTGTCCGCCGCCAGTCTTACAACTTTCTGCATAATTCGCGTAAATTATGTAGACAGAGGCGAGGTGCGAGTTACGAGCGTCGCGCCTTTTGTGCTGTTGTTCCGTTCGCGACTTACAAATTTTGTTAACTAGATGAAAAAAAAGCGTAGGCGGTGCTTTAGTTGAGGGGGTCTGTTTATTAAATGTCTAAAACTTCGAAAACGAAGTACAGTGATTAATTGTAAGGGTTTGATGCGTATTTAAGGCTTATTGATTAAGGTTAATTAAGGTTAAAGCTTATAATAACCAATTTTAAGGGTTTCTTTTATCTTACGAAACATATAATACGGTAAAATTAATTTAAGTTCTTATCGCAATCTCTAATTCTTCTTTTCACAAGAAAATTATCTGTCGACAACAAATATAGAAAGGTGTCGTCGCTTAATAGCTTTTGATAGCTTCTATTCAGGTTTCACTCGAAGAACGTGAAGAAGTTGCTGGAAAGATGATCGGCGATTATCTCATCACTAAGCAAACCGGCGAAGGCGGTAGGATCTGCAATAGCGTAATGGTGACCCAGAGGAAGTTTTCCCGCAAAGATTAATATGAGTGTCCTGTTGATGATCTTAATATGAATTTATAGGCTATAATTATTAGAAATCTTAATTTGCCACGTTTAACATGTAAAAGACTTAAAACTGGACATATTGGAGTAGTCTATCTTTAGTTCTTACTATTTGTATGTCTAAGGTAGTAACCTCCATGCGTTATTTCTTACTCCTAAACAAAAATACGTTGAACACACGGCGTATATATCACTTTCACCTGATTGCTATCGTAAAATAGTCTGTTTTATGAGGGAGGGAGCGATAAAGCAAAACTCACGTCGACAAGACGACGGCGAAATGTCGCTTATAAAACGGCCAATTTACATGCGTTAAAACGCGCCGAGAATAGAAACCGCAGACCGTGGCTCTGTTCGTTCCATTGCGGACCCATAACGAGCCCAAGTTGCCTTTAACAGCTTCCATCGCCAAAAAATCACGATGTCTACTATGTGGTAATACGTAATTAAAGTGGATTGAAAAAATCGTGTTTTAAACATTAAAACGATTTTGGTGCGGTCATCAATTATTAGAAGTAATAAATTTAAATCCTTCATTCAATTATTTTTTAATTCAAAATGTTATATTTCTTTAAGAGAAATTAAATCGGTTAATTTTCATCAAAATATTTTAGAGGCATTAGAATTGTAGCGAGAAATTTAATTTTTCAAAATTTCAATACTTAATTTGTAAATTCGGGTAATTAATTTTTCTTCTTGATTAGATTTATAGGTGTTATGAAAACATTTCAGTGATACTAAATCGTCATCATCAAGTAAATACGGTTCATCAATAATATATATTTCCCTGTACCTTAAAACTGTACCTTAGAAATGTAGTTACACCTTGGTAATTATATTTAGGTTACGAGCTATTGATAGCATCTATATCTCCTCTCATTGAATGGTCGTAGAAAATTAGAGACAATAATCAACGTAAGTAATTACGACACATTCAATCATATACTTAAGCTCAAGCTAATAATCGTCAGTATATTCTATATTCTAATATATTTTTGGAAATATACAAACTTATTAAGTATCTCGAGGTTTTATAGTAAATGTCTAATGTCGAAACGAAGGAAACAATTTTTTTTGTTTAGTTTAGGTTTATTTATTTAGGCCTAAATATCAAAATATCTCCAAACCTTTAAAAATTTAATATTCTTATTATTTATTTTAGGTGAACATCAGCATAATTATTGGACCCTTTTCTAAAAAATTAACCTCATTTCTTGATTGATGATCCAAACCCTTTATACTAAAATTATCCTCCACGTGCGTATATTATGTTCGTATCGTGTCACATAATCCCCAACCCCGTCCCGGGCAAAGTATTTTATTATTAAGTTTTAAATGAATATTAAATCCCCGAAACTATGAAGACCTCACGCACGCCACGTCATATCTGCTACGGATATATGTGAAAGCCATAAGGCACTTCCTCCACCGCCATCTGGCATTGATTTACCGGCACTACCGATGTCTGTCTGGCCTTACGGACGTCTGCATATTAACAGGAATTCAATTACACCTAATGCTCTCTCTTCGGGCGGTGGTGGTACGCGTTCGTGTAAATATTGATGTGTAGAAATCGAACTTCTTCAAACAGCCGGTTAAAGTGAATGGGTCGTCTAATATTTGAGGACCGAGGTCCTTCCAACTTGTCGGCGCAAATACGCCAGAACCACCGTCCCATCGATCAGTGATACCAATCAATCACGACCTGACGGCGGAACAACGCCATTGTTTCTCGAGGCTTCTTGCGAGGGTCACTTCGTGTCGTGTACGCGTGTGCTATCCCCCTTTCCCCCCCTCATGAACAACCCGAACACCGTTTGATGGATCATAAATTTCAATAAAACCAATTGTATCGAGTTTGTTTTGACGTCCGAGACCTACATTATGGGAACTAGTTTTTTTAATATATAGAAGGACACAAGAAAGTCGTTCTATATATCATAATTAACATATTTCGAGATAAGATGATTTATTTACTTGTTATCCCTTAATTACATTTCTACTAAATCAAATTTATTTCACGCATTACGGCAATATCAGAGATTATATAATTGTTTGGAAATATTTTATGATAATAACAATTTATATTAATTATGTATATATTCGTTTATTGAATAATATGACTTAGATTTTGAAAATGTATCAAGAAGAAATAAACACATTAAAAATCGATCATCTGTTATAGGTGAAATATTAGCCCTGTGCATGCCTGCCATCCATCAGCACTGCGAAGTCTTATTTGTTATTTGACATCTGTTAACTGTCATATGTAATAATTAAATCAATAAAAATAAATAACTAAATATTTTTCACCGGTAGTTTGTTATAAATTATCTGTCATCTATAATCTGTAGTCTATCTGTCAGCTACTAGGGCGCCCTGAAATATTTCCGAAACCGACAAGAAACATAGGATATTGATTTTTATTTTTATTTTTCGATGTAGGCTCCTTGAAGATCAATACACTTTTTCAAACGGTGATCCAAACTCTTCAAGCCGTCGGAAAAGTAGTGTTTCGAGGTCTGCAAACGAACCATTTGTAGCGGCAAATTTCTTTCCTCACAGCGATTTTTTCATGTTTGGATATAGGAAAAAGTCGCTGGGGGCTAGGAAAATATGGAGGATAAGAGACTAATTCGTAGCGCAACTCATTCAATTTAAACACGACGATGCCGGATGAATAAGCTGGTGCATTATCGTAGTGAAAAAGCACTTTTTTCCGCTGCAAACGCGGCCATTTCTCCTTCAATACTACATTGCTCCGCGATAGTCCTTCCCTTCTGCAGATAGTCGATGAAGATAACACCTTAGGATTCCCAAAAAATGGTCGCCATGACCTTTTCGGCCGATGGAATAGACTTTCTTCGGAGCTGCTTCCCCAGAAAAATCCACTGCTTCGACTCTTCCTTGGTCTCCGGTATGTAGTGGTGGATCCAAGTCTCATCTACGGTTACGAAACGCATGAAGAAATCCCTTGGATTGCGTTGAATCCTGGCCAGACACTCCCCCGAAACGTCACCCGTTTTTGTTTTTGCTCCTTTTGCACCAAAATTTCGTGTAGGATATGGCCAACGCATTCTTCTGAGATGCCTGTTGTCTCTGCTATCTTTTCCAGCTTTAATCTGCGATTGGTTAATACGGTATCATGAATCTTGTCAACCGTTTCATCGTTCCTAGCGGTTTTTGGCGACCAATGCGTGGTTCGTCACTCGTGCTTGTGCGGCCATGTTTGAGCTCGCTCACCCCGAAGCTGATGATTAAATATGATGGAGTAGATCCGACATTAACCTCTAGCAAAATATTTCGAATTTCCGTGACTGTTTTCGCAGTCATCCAGAAGTGTTTTATTACTGCGCGAAATTCGATTTTATCCATTTTTGCGCTTGACTTGCTGTACAAAACACACGCTTGAACAACAACTATTGACAGTAGTCATCTGAAATTTTGTCAGTTGCTGTAAAAAGGGTTGCCCTTGCCGATCCACCACGATCGTGCGACATCTCTTGCCGATTTCGGATACATTTCATGTCGCCCTCGTAAATATTAGTTTTGAAAACATTATTCTTCTGTAAAATTGTAAATATCATCAAGATGATTTTCTGTCATCTATAAAGCATCATTTGTCATCACTTTATCTGTTACTTATATATAATCTACCATTCATCATTTATCTTTCAACTATCAATAATAGTATATAAATAAACGCCATTAATCACCTCCCATCAATTAAGTGTCAACTGTCATCTGTCATCTATCTTCTGCAACCAAATAAAGTTGTGTAGATTCAATGAAATTTTCGGTTAATTTATTAATGCACTTGAAAATGTTTTCAAAATCAAAGATTAGCTATAGAGTCTTTATATTTAAACTTAAACTTTGATTTTGTTTTAATTTTTATTACATAAAGGGTTTGATTGTTTTCAGCAGGAAAATAATCAACAATTAGCAACTAAAGTTATCATTCCCTATATATTCTATATAGGGAAAGTAAAAAAAATACATCTTTCTATATGTGATACTTTCATCTGTCAACTGTCAATTATCAATTGACATCTCTCATATATCAAGATAAGCCATGTACCATCTTTTATTTATCATCTGTTAAGTGTCGAGTGATTATATGGTACCTTATTAGCCAAATATTAATTTAATTAATGTCGTTATTTTTTACTGTTTACTGTTAATTAGATAAATAAATAAATAATCTTTTATCATCTATGATATGTAATTTACATAATTATTTCGTTTTATTTATTAATGCCTGCAAAAATACTGCAGCATCTGGCATCTATCAACCAATACTGTTATCTATCATCTGTCAACTGTCATCTATAATTCTGACGTTGTAATATGTAATGCCAGCCAATTATATCCACACAAACATATCTATTATACCATATAACTTGGCAATATCAAACTTATCATCTGCCAAGTATTAAGTATCATCTATCATCTATGATTTTAGCCCGCATGCAAATATTATTAATACATCATCTGTCATCTATCATCATGTCATTAATTATTATTTATCATCTGTCATCTGTCATTTTAAATCATCACTAATAAATAAATAAACTTATTTGTCACCTGTCATCTATTAATTTCCATGTGCTATTGACCATCTTTAATCTGTCAACCAAATTATCATGTTAATGTTTGTAAAAATGATCATCTGTCATCTCTAGTGCCATCTGTCATCATCACGTCATTTGTTACTTATATATCATCTGTCATTTATTACTTATTAATTTAAACTTAAGTCATAAGTTATTAATTATATATAAATGTTCATCTGCTAACTGTTATCACGTAATGTGTTTTTTCTTAACTGTCATCTATAATTATGTTCAACCAACTCAACTACAGTCTTATTTAAAAAATACATCGCTGCTACCTTCTAGTTGTCATGTGTCATTACATCATGTTTTATTTATCATCAGTCATCTATCGTGTGTTTATGTCATCTGTCGTGTCAACTTTCATTTTGAAATCATCTGCCAGCCAAATAATCATATAAATATTATCAAGATAATCAACTGTCATCTGTAAAGTGTCATTTGTCATTACGTCATATATTACTCATATATGATTTATTATTTATCACCTTTCAACCATAATTTTCAATAATAGTAATATCATAGACTATGGAGGCTACTAATTCGTTATACATTTTAATCACAAATTAAACAATTATTGTGTTTAATTTGCAATAGTAATATGTAAATAATTGCCATCTACTAAGTGTCAACTACCATCTGTCATCTATATTCTGCAACCAAATAACCATCTTAATATTATTACTAAATTGTTACAACATCGTCCATCTGCTAACTGTCATCGGTCATCACGTCATGTGTTATTTGTTGACTGTTAACGATCATTCTACTAACTAAACAGTGTTTTTAAAATATTACATCGTCTGATACTTACTAACTTTCATCTGTCATAACATCATGTGTTATTTTTTATCTGGTATCTGCCATTTTCTTTTATTATCTGTCATCTATCATTTTGAAGTCATCTACTAGATGATTATCAACACAATCATCTATTATCTATACGTGATAAAGTGTCATCTGTCATCAAGTCATGTGTTACTGGTATATCATGTGTCATTAATTATTTATCATCCTTCAACTGTCATTTAAGTCAATAATAATATATAAATAAATGCTAATAATAATATATAAATAAATACTAAGTGTCAAGTACCATCTGCCATCTGTTTGTTAATTTAGGAGAGAATAAAGTATATATTTTTATTCTGCAAACAAATAACTGTCTTGTAATTATTATTCAAATGTTACAACATCCTCCATCTGCTCTCATTTTTCATCATGTCATAGGTTATTTATTATCTGGCAACTATCATCAGTAATTTGTTGTACTAACCAAACAACAAACTTATTAAAATATTGCATCGTCTGATACCTAGTAACTGTCATCTATCAATACGTCATGTTTTATTTATCATCAGTTATCTGCCATTTGTCTTTGTCATCTCTCATATGCCATCTAACATATTAAAGTCTATAGTTATAAATATATGTTATTTGTCACTTGTGTTCTATTAAATGCCAACTGTCAACTATTATCCAACATCTGTTATACGCGAGTCAAATATTATGATTTTTTAAATATTAAAGTATTACATCTGCTGGCATCTACAAGGTGTCAAATCGTATATAATTTAATATCTGACATCTGTCATCTATCATCTGTCATCTGTTCTACTAAAAGTCTTAAAATATTACATCGTCTGACATCTAGTAACTATCATCGGCCATTACATCTTGTGTTATTTGTCATCTGCCATCTACCATATGTCTTTGCCATCTGTCATATGTCATCTATAATTCTGCCAATTAAATAGTAATAAAATTTTTATCAAGACAGTCATCTGTCATCTATAAATCGTCAATTGCACCACGTCATGTTTTACTCATATATCATCTGTCATTTATTATACATAAACTATCAATAATAATATATAAATAAATGCCATTTATTTCCTGCCATCTATTAAATGTTAACTGCCATCTGTTATCTATATTCTGCAGACCAAATAACATCGTCCATCTGCTGTCATTTGTCATCACGTCATGAGTTATTTGTTATCTGTCATCTACCATTTGCCTTTGCCATCTATCAGTTTGAAGTCGATAATTATAAATGAATGTTATTTGTCACCTATCTTCTGTCAAATACCAAGTGACATCCATCAACTAACTTTTATAAAATGTCATCTGTCATTACGTCATATGTAATTTATTATATATCATCTGTCATCTATCATCTGTCACCTGTACTGATAACCTGTCATGTATCATTTGTCATCTGTTCTACCAAAAGTCTTATAAAAATACATCATTTGACATTTACTAACTGTTATCTATCATTACATAATGTGTCATTTGTCATCTGTCATCTATCATCTATAAAGTGTCATTTGCACCTTGTTATGTTTTACTCATATATCATCTATCATTTATTATTTATTATCTTTAAACTATCAGTAGTAATATATAAATAAAGGTCATTTATTACCTGCCATCTATTGTCAACAGCCATCTGTCTATCTATATTTAACAACCAAATAACATCGTCCATCTGCTGTCATTTGTCATCACGTCATGAGTTATTTGTTATCTGTCAACTATCAACAGCATATTATGTCATCTGATATACCTACTATCATCTGTCATTACATCATGTGTTATTTGTTATCTGGCATCTACCAATTTCCTTTGTCATTTATCAGTTTGAAGTCAATAATTATAAATGAATGTTATTTGTCACCTATCTTCTGTCAAATACCAAGTGTTTATCATCTATAGCGAGTTATATGCGAGCCAAATATTATATTTTTAAATATTAATGTATTTCATCAACTAACATCTATAAAGTGTCATCTGTCATTACATCATATGTAATTTATTATCTATCATCTGTCACCTGTTCTGACAACCTGACATCTATCATTTGTCATCTGTTCTACATTTGACAGTTACTAACTGTCATCTGCCATTACATAATATGTTATTTGTCATCTGTCATCTACCATGTGTCTTTTTCACCTGTCATATGTTATTATTATTCTGCCAGCTAAATAGTAATAAAACTGTCAGCTATAAAGGGTCATTTGTACCACGTCATGTTTTACTCATATATCATGTCATTTATTATCTTTAAACTATCAATAGTAATAAATAAATAAATGGCATTTATTATCTGCCATCTATTATGTGTCAACTACCGTCTATCATCTATATTCTGCAACCAAATAACATCGTTCATCTGCTGTCAATTGTCTGAGTTATTTGTTATCTGTCAACTATCAACAGCATATTATATCATCTGATACCTACTATCATCTGTCATTACATTATGTGTTATTTGTTATCTGGCATCTGCAATTTGCCTTTGTCATCTATCAAGTCACTAGCTATAAATAAATGTTATTTGTCACTTATCTTCTGTCAAATGCCAGGTGTGATATAGTTTGCGAGTCAAATATTATAATTTAATATTAGAGTATTTCATCAACTAACATCTGCAAAGTGTTATCTGTCAATAGTTATAAATATGCATGTTATTTGTCACCTATCATCTGTCAAATGTCAAGGGTCAGCTATAATGTATAGCTTGTAAAAGCCAAATAATATATAGTTTTTTAAATATAACAATAAAATATCAACTGACATCTACGAAGTATCATATGTCATTACGTCAGGTGTTACTTGTTGTGTAACTTGACATTTATTATCTGTCGTTTAGCTATTTTAATTATCTTACAATGAATAATAATATTTAAACAAATCTAATTTATAAATTCGCATTCATTATGTGTCAATTGCCATCTGTCAGCTAAAGAATAGTTGTATAAATAATATTAAAATATTATATCATCTGACATCTGCTGTTTGTTATCACGTTATGTATTGTAAGTTTGTTATCTGTCATATGACATATATCAAATTTTGCCTATTTTTTATAATCTGTAATCTTCCAATGAAATATTAGGCTTCCGAATATTTTTAACAATTTTGTGTTATTTATTAAATAATGGTTGGTGGAGTCAAAATTTGCACATTTGAACAACTGTCATCTTTGATTGCTTACTTTTATTGTCATCTATTATTTACCATTTCTCACGAATCATGATATTGCATAAATATTTTGGGTAGTTTTCCGATGTGAGATTGTAATCTCACATCTATTAACTGTCAAATTACTACTGTCATCTGTCATTTCTCCTCTGTAGTCGGTTATATAGGCCAGCTAAATATTAATCTTTTATAAATGTCATTAATGTTTTTTAATCAACTATCAACCGTTGCCTCATTTATCATCTGCTTTGTTTGCCCTGTTATCTATTAACTGCCATCTGTCGGTTGTCAAATGTCATCAACAATCATCTATAATTTGTTATTTATTAGCAAAACATTATTGTGAATATATATTTTTTTAGATTATTGTGTATGTTAAGTGTCAACTCAACCATCTACCGGAATCTATTATCTGTCATCTATCGACATTTATCACCTGCCATCTATCAACTGGAA
Organism: Ontholestes murinus; assembly: GCA_963969525.1. Lineage (NCBI taxonomy): Eukaryota > Metazoa > Arthropoda > Insecta > Coleoptera > Staphylinidae > Ontholestes > Ontholestes murinus. The sequence continues at coordinate 40,587,650 of OZ018396.1, forward strand.
TCACTTAGCTGTTAAAATATTATTATCTATAATTGGTTAATTATCAGCCAAATGTATCTATCCCCTCACCCATAATCTGTAATTTATCATTTTCTATCTTCTATTGTCACTTCTCATCTATCAACAGTTTTCTGTCAGCTTTCAAATTACATCTGTTATCTAGAATCTGTTATCTCTCAGTTAAATATATCTCGTGATTTTTTTAAATATTTTGAGTTACACGTCGCTTTATCTATATCTGTCACCTCTCACCTAATATCATCTATCATTATCAAGATTCATTTATTAGCTGTTAAATATCATCTGTCATTTATGTACTATTAACTGTATTGTTCTTATCATGACAAATGATATTTAACAGCTAACAAATGAACCTTGATAACAATAGATGACAATAGGTAACTGTTGCCTTATCTTATTATAAAAAATGTGTTAATATTATAATAATAATAATTGTTTATTGATGCTTTTAACGGAGTTTTACATACGTCAAATACAGAAATGATTGCACAATACTTTCAATAGTTAAACAAATAAATAATCTGCATTTTGCCATTAAGTAATTATAATCAAGCCGCTTTTAATTATATCACTAAACTAAACACATTAAGAGGGCTAATAGATATACGAACATAGAAACTAAAATCACTGCATAAAATATAAACTAATTACATTGATTTAAAAGGTCAACAAATATAAAATAAATATGATGAGAGGGTTTACATAGGTAAAAACATAAATTAAAATCGGCGAATTATAAGATCATTAGATTAAAAACACAAAAATAATAAATAAATATATATCAAGACTAAAATTTCAAAGATGGAATTATTTTATAAGAATTAAAACTAAGATGAAATAAGGGCATACATATATCACATCTCTATATCACTGTTCAAGAATTCCTCAATTGTATAAAACGCCTTAGTTATTAAATAGGTTTTGATACTATTTCTAAATAATTCAAAATTGTACCTCCTCACAGTCATTGGCAATTTATTGAAAAACTTTATAGAATAGTAGTTACTACTCATCTGAGTTCGTTAAAGCCGTAGATGGTTTTGACATGCATTATCTCTATATCTGGTCGAGTATATGTGGTCATGACTGGGATAATTTACCTGGTGTTTCTTAATATAACGTAAACACTCCAAAATATAAATTGATGGAAGTGTTAATATACCCTGATTGATGTAGTCTTTCTTACAATCTGTTCTGTAATCTGTCCCCGCCACAATTCTGTCAGCACGCCGTTGTAGCGAAAAAATTCGTTGTTTAATAGTTGAGTGCCCCCAAACCAATATTCCATATCTTATGTGGGACTCAACTAGTCCAAAGTATTCATGCTTCAATTCATGTCTGGGTATTTGCCGAGAAATGTTACGGAGACAGAATATGTTTTTTCTACACCAGGTGGCAGCATTTATGAGGGATTTATTTATTTATTTATTTATTTATTTACTTATCTTTGGTCTTCTTTCTTAAAAAATACACTTTAAAACAAAGTATTAAAAAAAAAAAAAAAAAAAAAAAAAAACTACATAAAATTGGGTGTTTTGGTTCTTAACATCGTTTATGTTTTGAGCTACATTTATTACAGTCGTATCATCTGCGAACAATAATGTTGTTGCTCCGTTTAATGCCATTGGTAAATCATTGATATAAATTAGGAACAATATGGGCCCTAATATTGAACCTTGGGGTACACCTTGTAGTACTGACAAAGTCTCTGACATGTTACCATTTAGGCAAACTGATTGTTTACGGTCACTTAGATACGACATAATAAGATCGAGACTGCGCTTATTAAAATTATATCTACTTAGTTTTTTATTAAAAGATCGTGGGGTACACAATCAAAGGCTTTGCTTAAATCTAGGAAAGTGGCCATACAACAAGTTTTATTTTCAAAGCTATCACAGATAAGATCACATAATTTTAACAATGCATTGGTTGTTGAACGACCTTGTCTAAAACCATATTGGTTATTAGACAAGAGATTATTAACTTCGAAGTACTCAATAATTTGTTTTTTTAATATTAATTCAATTACTTTGGATATCACAGGAAGTATGGAGATTGGACGATAGTTATTTAGATCGCTTACGTCACCTTTTTTAAAAATTGGTATTACCTTAGCGAATTTTAGTACGCTCGGAAATTGCCCGGTGTTGATGCAATTATTGATGAGATGCGTTAGTGGAATAATGATGTGATCCTTGGCAGTTTTGAGCATTTCTACATTAATTCCATATATATCCGTGCTTTTTTGCTATTTAACTTGTTTATAGCATCCCTAACATGAATTGGAGAAGTCTCTCAGAATTCGAAATTGATGTTTGGAATTCTAGGAATTTGGCATGTATCTTTAACGATATAATTGTTACTGGTTAGGTTTTGGGCAATTGTGATAAAAAAAATTGATTAAAATCATCACAAGATGCATGCATATCTATTGTAGCCATTTTTTGTGACTGACCCCTTTCCTTATTCATAACTGACCATAGTGCTTTTATTTTGTTACTACAGCTATGAATATATTGGATATTTGCGTTTTGTTTGGCTAGAACTGTGGCCGACTTATATTTTCTTAAATAATTGTTCTTACGCTCCTTTTTTGTTCACTGGGATGATTTGAGTGATCTTCGTCAAGTAATTTAAGGGTTTCTCTCATTGCCCGAAGCTCATGAGAAAACCACTTTATTTTAGTGTATTTACTACCCTTATTTATTCTAACGTGCTTAACTGGAAACGCTTGTTCCAGCGATTTAATAAGATGGTAATGTAACTTATCCCATTTTTTGTTGAGATCAATGTTATCTTTAGAAAATCCCCATTCTACATTTCTTAGTAATTCAAAAAATATTTGTTTACCTGATATAGTAATGGGTCGTACAATTTTATTGGTGCATAGTTTTGGAAGTTGATTGTATTTTACTCTAATTGATAGGCCAAGATGATCTGAGAGGGAGGTATTAAGCCCTGTCAGTAAGATACCATTATCATCATAGTTAGTAAAGATGTTATCAATACAGTTGTTAGTAAAGATGTTATCAATACAGTTGTTATGTCTCGTATTGAATGTAACCGTTTTGTAAAGTCCAAATGACCCTAAAACATCAATTAATGATTGCACTTTATCGTCATTTACATTAAAATTTACATTGAAATCACCCCCTAATATAATGGAACTCTGGTGAAATCTAATCTTTTCTAAAAATAACAATAAAATATTTAAAAATTCTACAAAGTTTTCATTCGGAGAGCGGTACACACACAATATGTAAGTATCAATAGTGTTTACATACACACACGATAGTTCACACACTTTATCAACACTAATTTGATCTGTAAGATTATTGTAATTTCGGACATCAATATCTTCTATCGCATAAATGATTGATCCTCCATGATTACTTCTTTCGCGGGCGTAGTATGCTCTTGAATTCAAATTATTGATTTTTGAAATACTGCATTCACTCCGTGATAACCAATGTTCTGTAAAACCTAATATTTTATATTTTTTATCAACAAGAAAAGCTTCTATTTCCGGAACTTTATATTATGTAAGTCAATTGTCGCCTCTTCTATCATAATTAGCTGTAGTTATCTATTATTTATGACATCGGCATCTATTGACTGTCATCTGTCAGCTCTTAATTGCCATCTATCATCTACAGATTGTTCCCTGATGTAAATAAATCTTGTGAATATTATTTTTGAAGTGAATACGGTGTTAGTTAATTGTTGTCTCATATATTATTTGTCTTTTATCGTCTCTGATTTGTCGTTATTTGATATTTATCAACTTAACTTTCAACCTAACAGATAACAGATCGTAAATGTCATTTGTCATCTGTGATCTGCTCTCTGGGAAGTAAATAATTCTTGCAAATGTATTTTTTAAAGAATAATATAATGAATAATTTTAAGAATATTGTTTGCTTTAATTATCAACTCTTATAAATCATCATCTGTTTTTTGTCTCCTGTTATCTGTCAACTGTTATGTTACGTGTCAAATCTGTTATTTATAATTTATTAGCTAAATATATCTTGTGAATATCGTTTTTTATATTGTGTAATACAAATGTTGCCTTATCTATCATCTATTACCTGATGTAATCTGTCAATTGTTAACTCTCATCTATCAACTGTTTTTTTTTTATAGAAAACTTTTAAGGTGCATTTCAAAAAATTTGTTGTGGAAATTTTTACAAACTGCTTAAAACGATATACATGCCCCATTGCATTCTCCACTTCAAATATTACCGCGAGAAATCAATAAATCAATAAATATATAAGGAGCCTAAAGTGGACCATATATAACACTCAGATATTCATATATCAATACGCACACAATGGGGTACAGATCTCGCGGCATAAATCATGGCCGTTAAACTAATGTAAATAAATAGCGGTGCCCAAGAATCGCAAGATTAATGTTTGATTGCAATCCCATTGATTAATTATTTAAACTAGAAACGACCGTGCGGGGGCAAAGAGGCCTAAAAAAGAGAGGAGAGAGTATACGCGAACTGTAATTGCGGCGCGGGCCAATAAATAACGGATTGTTAACGATCTATCGGCCATTCATTTGTGCCCTTTAATCTTTTCCGTGTACCAGAGATAACGATGATAAATTCGCGCGCCCGGGCCGATTGAAAAATTCGGAACGCCGGAATTGAGACAATTGTTGAAGAGTGAATTCGACCCTCTCTTAGATTCCATTAGCCCGAAGTTTCGACGGCCATTAGTCGCCCACGGGGGTGGAAAAACGAGAAAGAAACGTAACGATCTTCATTAATTGTGTTGGTTAAACCGTTTTGTAATCACCGCGGCCATTGTGTTCCCGAAAATGGTGATTAATTTATACAGGATTGATCCATGGTTTTCATAATTATTAAATGTGGATTGATTTAAATTGTTAAGCTGATTACTGTCCGAAACGGCGGACATTCTCTCGTCCTGATTAAAATTCGCGGTAAGCTTGTTTGTTTGTTGGAATTACGCATTCGTTGTATTGTTATAAATTAATTAGGGATGATAAATTTTTAATTACATAAATTTATGAAATTTTAATTTTATCCTTTATTAAGAATAAATATTGCATTATATGTAATGTTTGAAACTACAAGTAATTATTTATAGCAAAACTTGGAATATTTAATTATTGTTTTCCAGTCACTAACACGTATGGACTAGTTTGGACCTATTAGGGCCTTATCAATAAATTACTTCACCCGCTTGCTGTTTCTTTACTTCTAATTCATTAATATATAAAGTAAATAACAAAGGGCTTAACGGGAAACACTGTTTCACACCCTTTCATTTCCTAAATATTGATATATTGATTTCCACTTTCACAACAACCCACCATTTTCTTCGTGCATTCTTCTTATCCAATCTACCATTCAATCATTCACTCCTATTCTTCTCAAACATTCTAGCAAATTCTCTTTAGGCACTCTATCATTGCATACTCACTTCCTATCTCTTCCATCCATTTTCTCTACTACCTAAAGATCCAGTCTCTTGTCCCTTCCTCTTCTAAAACCCCCTTGAGTATCTGGTAATAAATTACTATAATCAACGTCCTTCTCTAGCAGGTTCTACACTATAATTATGGTAATATTATATCTGATACTCAGTACCGTTATTCCTCTGTACTTGCCTACATCAGCAATATCATCTCTTTTGTGCACAGGGCATATAATCCAACTCTTTATTATGCTGAAATTTTAGTTCCTTTTCGCTATATCTGATTTAACAGATTCCTAAGTCTTTTTTCCCCTTCTTTTTCCTATATTTTTCCACATCTCAGCTTTTAGCTTTGGCCATATCTGTTGCTTTTCCTTTCGTTACTTCACCAAAGCTTTTTCCAACTTTTGCTCTTTGAAAATTTTAATTTCTCCCATTAGAATACCGTTTCTTATTTCATTTAGATGTCCACTGTTTTCTTTACATTTGTTTGTTTATTTTTGTAATTCACTTCTTTCCACTTTTTCTTCCGCATCTCACTATGACATTCTTAAACTCCTCAATTGGTCTAACTTCATCGCACTGAACCTTCTCTAACCTATTATGACTACACAACTCTCTAATTGGTCACATACTTCTTTCTACTTTCAGTAACGGTATGATCGCATAACTATTTTCCAATTTTATTTGTCATACTTCTTTGCTTCAAACGCTCCTAATGACTATTTAATCATTAAGGGTTGTTTATTTTAATCAATTACTATCAATTTATGTGGCCCAATGTATGTTTGCTTACTTTCCCAAGCCCTTTCTGTGATCCATTTAATCTCCCATCCATCTTTAATTGCACATTTTATACTGATATCTTCATTCAATCTTCATTAAATCATCGCTAAGCCCTTCTTCCAATTGTCCCAATCTTGCATTAGAATCGGCCCTAACCACCCACCTTCCTCCTTGGCCAGATCTATAATTTATATCTTTTGATATTTTAGTTTAATTTTTAATACACACCTTGTTTTCTTTAAATTTTTTAAATTCCCACTATTATTCCACCTTTCGCTCTTCCCTTCGTTGCAGACTTTGTTGCAAATTTTGTTGACAACCTAAAGCCTCCTGGTAGCTAACCTTTTGTTACCTTCTACTCTTATTTTATCATTCACGTTTCTACTAATCCCATATTATCCCTTCTAGTTTCCCAATGCTCGAAATCCTTTTCCCACATACGTTTCTTGCATTTAGTCTAAATCACAGATATATTTTAAAACAAGTCGTTTAATATCCTCCATTATGCAAACTGCTAATTCCGTATGTGTCCACATTAACTATAAAAACTATTATTGTCTTGTTTCTTTAGAGAGTTAAAATATGTTTGTTACTTCCTTTATTTATTCTAAAATAAGGAAAATTATTAGAACATCCAAGTACGAGTATAAAACCAACAATTTTCACCTTATTCCAAACAAATAGCCCGTGAATTCCCGCACGGAAATAAAAACAAATAATTCACCGCTGAACATCTTGGAGCAATTTTAAGGCAACCGATTAATGATTACAGCCTGAAAGTGCAATTAAACCCGCCTCTTTTCCCTCTCCCCCACTCTCTCATTTCAGCATAAGCGCACATCTGGCCTGGTCTAATTTCGGGCCTGAAACATATATATTTGTCCCCGCGTTTTCGTAAATTAGCGAAGGTTTTAATTTTAACCCAGACAAACCGAAACAATCTGTCGTCGACGGTTTGCTAGAATTAGGTGCCAAGGAATAAATAACTACTTCCACTTGAATGTTAAGGTAGTCCTATTTCGGTACGTGTTGTTGTTGGTTGGTTGCTGCTGCAGCATCGACTTTCCGGTCGCGTAATAATTGGATTTCGACTGGGTGGATAGGGAAAAAAAGGCGTAAAAGAAAAACGCAAGCTGTTTCTATGTGATGAGGGGGGTAATTTCATCAAGTTTCATTATATCTCTAGCGCCGGCGTGTCCTCCCTGCTGGGTAATTTGATTATGGTCGATCGTTTAGTTGTTGTGACTCTTGTATTGCTGCTAAGAATAATAATGTATTTCTTAATCAAAAGTATACTTAATTAAAGTTTAAAACAAACCAATAAATTAGACCATTTTATTTAAAATTAGCAAAGGTTTTGACCCACTTACCAGATGTTTTTTTCTGACTACAATGACAACAACATTGTTGCTTAATTGGATTACAAGGTAGATGTATCATTGATTTCATTTATATACGTCAGGATTTTGCTTGAAAAAAATTTCTCGCTATTTATATTTAGCATTCACCTAAAGACTTTTTAAAGACTTTCAGGAGCCGGTATCGCATTCAGCAACAATTGATTCATCGTCGGTGATAAATCAGCCTCTTTGAAGAGAACCGCTCACCTCGAGATTCCTGTAATTGCGTCTCTTGGTAGCGGTGGCCGGTTTCATCTTCTCTTGAAGATATGCCAATATGTAAACGTTCGCATCTTCGCTTATATTATCGCCCCCATTAAACCAACCATTTCTTTTAGATATATTTTTCGCATGCATTAGGAATGGCGCAAATTGTTAATTGCATGCACGGATCGATATTTCACGAAACGGACCGTGGAAGATGGATTAGTGTCGAGCTTTTAAATGCCCGAGGGGTTTCCATTGCAAATAATAAATTATTTACCGGGCAGGTAGAGCGTCCAGACATTAGTCTTCTCCGTAGCTTATAAAACAATTTATATGATTCCGTTGTAAGTAGAGCCCGGTGCTCGTTAAATGCAGATTAAGACAGTTTTAGGGAAGGGAAATTAAAATGAAACTGGCCGAAAAAATTACGGCCGTGCACAAACGGTCCGGTTAATATTTGTTTAATATTCTACCGACTAATCCAAGTTCAATTTATATGGAGATTTTGGATATTGGCCCGTCTGTGTATTATGTATTCATGTACACCCGAAACTTTTGCATAAATGCAAAATAATGCTTGCACCACAATAAATGCACTGCGTCGGCATTTGTTTTCAAATGATACGCTCGGCAAGTTGAGTAAACTAGTAAACCAGTAATTTACAACTGCTTAAAATCACAATTACAAATATTAGTATTATTGGGTCTGATTTTATTTTGTATTTACTTAACTCCAACGAAGAAACTGCATTAATCTATCCACATAATTTAATATCTTTTCTAAATTTGCGTACTTAATATATTATGTTTAATAGATTTTTCTTGAGGAAAGAAATTACATTTAATTTTCCATATTTCAGATATACTCTAAAATCTAATGTTATTTTCTTAAATTTTCCTCCAGATTATCCAAGTTTTAATTTTAGTGATTGTCAATTTTAAAAATTTTGAAGATCTTCTTTGTTTCATCAATACATTTTAGTTTACGATTCTAATTTGTTTCACTTTTTTAAGTAGATTCTTCTTCAAGGTGTTCACAAACATTTGAATTTTAACGATTATCCATTTTGGAAATTTTTCAGTCTATGTATGTAATCTCTTATGAATATTCTTTAATTAGAATGGTTAAATTCTAATAATTGAAATCTTTTTTGCTGATTATTTCTCTAGAAGGTTACGCAAACATTTATTATTTATATATTTTTTAAGAAAGGAAATTGGATTTTCGGATTAGCCAATGGAGAAATGAAAGTTGATTTTTGACTTAGGCATGTCCCTCTAGGTCACGACATTTATTATAGTTTTTCCATCTATATATTTGTAATGGAAGATGCAAACGATAACATCCATAGATCCGCACGATTAATTCATCCTTAGAAAAATTAACCGCCTAGGACACCCTTGCGCAATTTTTTATTTTAAAAATACATTTTTGTAAACTTTTGAATGTCAAATTAAAGAACCTTCTATACTCTTTAGAATTGCTTAGTGATTAGTCTCTTTTTTATTGATTGTTCCTCTCAAAATTATAACTGATTATTATTGTACGCATGAAGTGTTTAAAAATTAACGAAAGATTTGAATTTGCCGCCATTTGCGTCGTAGATTTTTGGCAGCCCTGAAAGCAAAACAATTTTACAGCCAAGAGTTTACGGTTACTAAAAATGGAGCGTTACATAATACAACAATGTGTTTTCATTATTGAACAATATTTTAAAAGCAATGAAAGTGTTTCGGTCACAGTTCGGATATTTCATACAAAATATGGTCGGCTTAGTGTTTCAAAATCATCAACTCTGAAGAAATTAATTAAAAATTTTAGGGAGACTGACTCAGTTTAGAGTTAGATTGGTCGTCCAAAAGCAAGCCGTTCAAAATGTCAATATCGAAGCAGTGCGTAAGAGTGTTGGTGAAAATTCCAGAACATCAATTCGGCGTCGTGGACAAGAATGGCAAATTTCCAGAAGCTCTCTAGAGCGCATACTCAAAATATCTGTGTCTTCATGCTTATAAAATTCAGTTAACACAACAACTGAAGCCTAACGACCATCACAGCGAAGAGAGTTCGTTGAATGGTTCATTAAACAGCAAAAAGTGGATGCTAATTTTTTGAGCAAAGTCAAAATCCTAAGCGATGAAACAGAGAGAACCCACATGTGATTGTCGAAAAACAAATGCATTCACAACGCGACACTGTTGGGTGCGGGTTTTAGGCGGGAGAGATCTTTGGACCATACTTTTTTGAAAATGCCGCTGGTCAAGCAGGGACTGTGACTGGTGCTCGATATCGCGACATGCTGACATAGTTCTTTCTGCCGAAATTGCATCATAAAACAAAAAACGTCAATCAATTTGACAAATAAATTCTCACATTAGGGACCAAAATGCCTGAATATGTAGCAAAAAAATCTAAATATAGTTCATCATGGTTTCTGGTGCGTTCCAGTTTGACAGAAGCGTCAGCAGAAGAATTTAATCCTTCAGGGTAAGAGTGGAAGATCATCTTGGATGAACTCTGTCTCTGTCCAATGCTTGTGCAGTCTAAATTATGTATCGTTATTATTTATATTATTTTTGTATGGATTAGGTTTTTTTGTTAGCACTGAATTAAAACAAACATATTTATGTGGCCAAAAAGTGGTTTCAACAAGATGGCGCTACGTGCCATACAGCCCGTGAAACAATTCAATTACTGTATGAGACATTTCTTGGTTGTGTACTATCCGTGATTAGAATTGGCCCCTTAGATCGTGTGATTTATTACGACTAGATTTCTTTTTGTGAGGTTATTTGAAGTCAACGGTCTATACCAATAAGCCCACAACCATCCATGCATTACAGGAGGAAATTAAACTCTGCATCAATGAAATTCAGATTTATGCAGAATGATCATGGAAAATTTCTTTTAGCAAAGCCATTTTCCCGATGTGTTATTCCATAAATAACCCTATTCTATATACTTCATGAATCAATAAAAAAACACAATTTAAAACTAAAAACAGTGTTTTCTATTTATATTTAATTCAAATCATGCGTTAATTTTGGGACACCCTATAGATCCAATTAATCGTTTCTTAGAGCTAGGACATCTTCTAATTCTATATTTCTATATTTCATCCTATTTACAGTTGTATTATATATATATTATATTTATTTCTTGAATTTTTCCTTATCTGGTTTTAAAAATTTTAAAGATCTTTTGTTTTAGAAAATTTTAGAAATTTTAGATTAAAACAAACTTCGTTATTTCATCGATTTGTTTTAGAATTAAGAAAATCTAGCGATTGGAATCTTTTCTCTTTATTTACTTGATTCTTCTTTAAGGTATTCACAAACATTGTAATTTTAACGAAAGATTTCAAAGTTCTAATGAGTTCTAATAAGGTTGAAAAGCTTTCAAAACGGATGATTTGAAAGCTTTTCAACCTTATTAGAACTCATTAGAACTTTGAAATCTTTCTTTTTGCAGATTCTTCATCTAGAATATTAAAAAATAATAATTTTAAGATACAATTTCGGAAACTTTTGAAACTTGAATTAAAGTATCTTCTGTAGTGTTTAGAATTGTTAAAAATTAGTCTATTTTTTGTTATTTCCTCCCAAGATTTTAACTGATTCTCATTCATACATATTTTTTGTACTCGTTATGTTATAAACCTAATTAATCGTTTCTTAGAACTAGGGAACCTTCGATTTTTTTATTAAGATTTCATTAAAGAATTATTGGAATCTTCTTTCATAGATCTAAGTAAAATTAGGAAATTTTTGTGTTTTTTATAGACACTATAACATAATGATTGGAATCTTTTTATTAACTCCTCTAAGATGTAATCTAATTTGGATAATTTGAACCTAAAAAATAGTTTTATTCTTCCTTTAGAATGTTCAAAATTTTAATTTTGAAGACTCTAAACTCTTGTTCAAACTTTTGTAACACATTCAGTAACACAATCTTCTTTATTTCATCGACACACTTCAAGGTAAGGAAAGTCTAACGATTGAAATCTAATTAGTTTTAAATATTTCCACAATCGTTAAAGTTCAAAAAACAAAAAATGCCTTCCTGGAGTGAAATTTTAAAATTATTTTTTACTAAAGAGAATGGTTGCGTCCGTTACTACGTGGTAATCCATATTTACACTGAACTAAAAAGAATGGTTGCGTCCGTTACTACGTGGTAATCCATATTTACACTGAATTAAAAAAATTCACTATGTTTTCAAATATTAATTATTTGTGGTAAATTTTTCAATTCATATTAATTTTTACTTTTCCTTCAGTTTGTTACACAAATCTAAAATTAAGCAATTTTCAGATTATCTTTGATACTCTATATTTTGCATTAAATATAATGATGAGAATCTCTTCTTGATGATTATTTTTCCAAAATAATCTTTGCAAACTTTTGATACAAATTGAGTAACACAATCTTCTTCATTGAAAATGTTTAAACTTTTAGAAGAAATTGAGTAACACAATCAACTTTATTTCATCGACATAATTCAAGATCAGGAACATGAGGTAAATTGGCAATCGTTAAAACTTTAAATTAATGAAATCATCAAAAATATCTTCGAGGAATTCACCTCTTTTTAAATTCTAGCTTTAAATATATTTTTAGGCCGTTATATAAATCTAAATTTAAGCAATTTTTAGATTAAGATGTTTTTGTTACAAAGTCGTCTATATTTTGCGATCAGGACCTAAAATATAGTGACTAGGATGTTATCCAATTTTTTATTTTAGAGTAATTTATGGATCTTTTATGTTTTTTTTTTCGATAAACTTTTAAATCTTGAAAATATTATTAGGTTTCGTTGATTTTTGTTCCAGGTATTTACCAAAATTTAACGAACTTTTAATCAACAGTTTTTGCGCTAATTCTTCCTTTAAAATTTTACATTCTAATAACAGATTGCAAATATTTGGAAGAAATTGAGTAATACAATTTTCTTTATTCCATCAATACACCTCAAAAAGAGTCTAACGATTGGAATCTAGTAGGTTTCTAATATTTCCAAAATTGATAATTGTTAAAATTCAAAATTATGAAATTCCCTAAAAAACAAAAGAAATCTTCTAGGAATTTACCTATTGTTAAATTTTATCCACATAAAACTAAATTTAAGCAACTTTCAGATTTGGTAATTTTTGGCACTGTTCACAGTTAAAATCTAATTCAACTATTTTTAAATTTTAGCTTTAAAAATATTTTTAGATCGTTACATAAATCCAAATTTAAGCTTTAGATTAGGAAATGTTGACCAACCTTTATAGTTACACTTGTCTTCAATATTTGGCGAAATTCTTAATGATCGTTCACGATATAGTGTCGAGGATTTTATCAAATTTCAGAGTAATTTGTGGATCGATCGTTTATGTTTTATTTTTGCTATGAACTTTTAAATTGTGAAAATTTTATTAGGTTTTGTTGATTTTCCTTCCAGGTATTTACCTATTAATATTTAACGATTTTTGAGACTCATTCTATCAACATTTTTTTGGCGCTGATCCTTCCTTTAGAATTTTAATTAAATTTTACATTTTGACAGATTGCAAACATTTGGAAGAAATTGAGTAATACCATTTTCTTTACTTCATTAATACACTTTAAAAACGTTTGGAAGCTAATAGGTTCCTAATATTTCCAAAATTGATAATCGTTAAAATTCAAAATTATGAAATTCCCTAAAAATTAACAAGTCATCTTCTCTCTCAGAAATTCACCTATTGTTAAATTTAGCAACATAAATCTAAATTTAAGCAACTTTCAGATTTGGAAATTTTTGGCACTCTCCACAATTAAAATGTAATGATAAGAATCTTTTGCCTAATATTGTTTTGTTTTTTTTTTATTATTTTTCAATAAATGATTAATAAAATCCTTTGATCTAGTTATATTAAAATATGAAATTATTAATAAATCAATCTTTTCGGTTGATTAAATCCACTCATTGGCTCTCGCCCTTCTTCCCAATCACCAGCTAGGATATTATATAATTTTAAATTTTAGAGTAATTTTTGGATCTTTTATATTGTTTTCGATAATCCTTAAGATCGCGGAAATGTTACTAGAATTATATTTTTTTATTCTTCTTCCAGGTATTTACCAAAATTTGAAATTTAACGAAATTTGAGACTTATTTGATCTAAAAATTGTTGGCACTGATTTATCCACTTGAATTTTATTTATATTTGCGTTTAGAAAGTTTGTAGAGTTTTGAAACAAATTAAGTAACACAATCTTTTTTATTTCGTCGATACATGTCATGATCAGAAGAGTCTAACAATTGATATTGAATGGGTTTCAAATAAATATGCGGTTTTCAAAACTAACAATTCTTAACATTCAAATTTAGGAAATTAGTCAATAATCAACAAGAAAAGAACATGAACCTTTTTCTTAAATTTAAACTTTTTGGAAAATTTTGAAATTTACATAGTTACAAATCCTTTTATATTTATGATCATGAATATTTATTATCATTAAAATCTAATGATAAGAATCATTTTTTTGTTGACTATGCCAATATAAAATATAGTGATTAGGGAGTTATCTAATTAGTTTTAAATATTTAGAGTAATGTTTTGATTTTCTATAAGTTTTTAGACAATCTTTACAATCGCGAAAATATTATTAGAATATAATTTTTGTTGATTCTTCTCCAGGTATTTGCCAAAATTTGCCTTTATTAAATTTAAGCTTTTTTGAAATTTTTGGCATTTTTCATAGTTCCCTTTTATATTTTGCAACAATATTTATTATCATTAAAATCTAATGATAAGAATCTTTTTTTGGTGATTCTGTCTTCAAAATAATCTTTAGGACGTAAAATTTATTTATTTATTTATTTATTTATAAACGGGAAGCCCCTTTTACAATATATATATACACACATAGATACATAATAAACTTAACTTAACAATATAACATAACTATAAACATAATAATAAATTTAATATAGTGATTAGGACATAATTTTTAAATATTGTTTTGATTTTCAATAAGTTTTTCGATAATGTTTGAGATCGCTAAAATATTATTAGATTCTATTTTTGTTGATTCTTCTTCCAAGTATTTGCCAAAATTTAAATTTTAACGATTTTTGAAACTCAAAACAAAACAAAAAAATTGTAAATCCAATCTACAATTTTTAAGAATAAAGAATTCTTTCGATAGATTTTTTTCAAATATGAATTTTTAAACGTAGCAAACTTTTACAACAAATTGAGTAACACAATCTTCTTCTTTGAACGTTTGCAAACTTTTGGAACACATTTATCTCAGTGATACATTTCAATATCAGAAAAGTCTAATAGGTTTGAAATACTTCTAAAATTTACAATTGTTTAAATTCATTTAAATTCACCTATTTTTAATTATTAGCCTCATTTTTTAGGTCGTTACATCATTCTAAATTTAAGCAATTTTCTTCAGGTTTGGAAATTTTTGACACTTTTCATTGTTAAAAAGCTTTCTATATTTTACGACAATCGCTAAAATCTAGATTAGAGTAATTTTTGGATTTTAAATAAATCTTACGATAATCTTCAAGATTTTGCACTTGTTAATCTTCCATAAATCTAAATTTTTGCTATTTTCTACATTTTACAATAGTCCTTACAGTTTCATGAGATTTTTAGTTACAAAGCATCAGTTAAAATATTTTTGGGTAGTTTCTATCCATCGGAAACGAATTTTAAAAAAAGTGCTTGACTTTCATTTAGTTTAAAAAAATTTGAACGCAGGGGGATGGATAAATTGGTTACATCTCTAGATGAGAATGAAAAAATTATTTATTATTAGATGGATTTTGTGTTACGGTTGTTACCAGTACGTCAGTTGAAAGCAGTTTTGAAGAAACTCTTTTCTTTGGCCAGGAAATTTTAGAATGTTTGAGAAGACTTACTGATGATTTACTTTACTGTTCAAAGAATTCAGGTTCTAATTGCACAATTTTTCTCTGGCAGAATTACTACGACCTATGCTGTACGAAATAAAACCATTTTAATTAAAACCCCAATGCTTCAAATTAATAATCATCTATGATGACTTGTTAATTACATTGTGATAATGTATAATAGGTTTTAAAAAGCTTCTCTTATTAAGAAATGTTTAGTTTTTAGAATAATTCTATAATAGAAGGCACACGTTTGGGCCTTCTATTGTAGTATGGTGAATTAAGTGTACAATACTAACAAAATTACAGCTTCACTTACTTATCACAAATGTAGCGCACGTGCAAAGTGTTTGGTAATGACGCTATAAATAGATTGTTGTAATATCGAACGGGTGCATTAGTGTAAAGGGCCGAGATGAACCAACCACCACCACCACCATTGTCAATTACCTTTTGCAAGCGTTTCCCTCCCTTTCAAGTAATTAGGCCTTAGTGCTTTTTGTCCCCGCTGTGCTCGCCTCTTATTGTCTCTTCCCGCTCAGCATGGAGCATGTGCTGTTGCTCTTATTTATAACGTTTGGCATCTACCTCCACCCCTACTCTACGCCCACGCCCTCTGCACACCTACTTAAGAACGCCAATTAAGTAATTAGGACACTGACTGTTGAGTGAAATGCAATATCGATTGTGTAAATCCCATTGTCCGGACGGGACGATGGCAGTCTCCGGTTTTATTATTATAATGACGTACTTTATATACCGTAAAAATTGTGGATGGCCCGAGGCCGGGTGAGAACGCTCGTTCTACGGGGGAGTTTGTAATTGAAGTGCCGGGCGTTTACAAGAATGATTCAATAATTCATTTCCTGTCGTCGGCTATTATAATTAGTAATAGTAATCGTGCATATAAATATTCGTCATTCATAAATTTAATTTATACTTCCATAAACATCCATTAGATGTTACCAAAATAAATCCATTATGTACGCAATGATTTTGTAAGTTTTATTTGTTGAAATTGTTTTAGATCAGAGGTACTACTACTCTACTTAATCCTGTTTCATTTCGTTAGTAACAGGAGCATAATATTAGAAATAACATCATTCCAGCAGGACGGAGCAACGTCACACACGTCCTACATGTCTAAAAGTTCGTGAAAAATTGCCTGGAAAATTGAAATGGCAACTTAGATGAGCCTCCACGCAATCCTGAAGAAGCATTAAAAGTTCAAAATTTAAAAATCTTAAACCAAATGCTTCTTATACCATGATGTTAGGAAAGCAGGTATCTGGTGGCATAGATGAGCCTTTCGTGCAGTCCTGATTTAACCCTCCTGTGTTGTAGTATTAAAATATTGGATTTCATTATCATCTTTATCGGTATTAAATTTTCTGGAATCATCAATAATATTGCCTCAATGGCCCCACTCGCCTGATGAACATAGTCACCAGCTGCGAAATATATTGGGTCACGTAATTTCGAACTCCGCCTTCAGAATCTATGTTCCAAATATTAAAGTAATTTAGTGTTTATGTATGTCTTTTTATATGTTTCGTAATAAATCCTGTACAGTAAACAATATAAATATATAATAGCAGAAATAAATACGTAATAAAATTTATCAAAAGAACAATCGTTTTTATGAACTATTCAAGCAATATCTAAATAATTGTTGGTTTTAACTAAAAGACTTGTTACTGCAGCGCATTTTGTTCAAACGTAAAATGTCTTCCCAATCAAACTTATCGAAGTTTTTCTTTATAGAGCGAAATTGTATCATGTATCAACTTCCCGTGATTTATAGAAATTTCTGCCAAATTAGCATAATATAAAGAAATCCCCCTCTATTCTTCTGGCTGGCCTTGTAGGGTGGAATTTGCAATTTTCGTTTAGACAGCCGAACGCATTCCCATCGAGAGGAAATCCATACGCATCCTATTTGCTCTTCTCCTTCTTCCTCCTCGCTCGACCCTCGCCCCCAACCGGTCGGAACCGCCGTCGTCGACTAGTGAGAGAGAGAGAGGTAGGGGCGCAAGAGGCAGGGGTGAATGTTTCCATCCGGTTATTTTCATTTCCTATATTACCTCGCATTTCCCCAATATCGAAACCACTTTAATTTCAAACTGTGCAAGATCGAATCAATTATACGCCTATTTGGCGATGGGCAACCGACTGTGCCGAAACTGCGTTTAGGCGAGACGAATTTATTTCGACGGATTGGAGACGGCGGCGGTGGCGGTGTGCGCGATACCTTCTCACTCTCTCCCCTTCTCTCGACTTTTACTTAACACCTCGTTTCGCGGTGGGAAACGTTTAAGGGGTGGATTAGATTAATGGACAGGTGGATTTTTTTAAAGGTAAACCTTACATTTCAATCCGTCTGGTGGTGGAATTGATGATTTTTCAATTTCTCTCACGCCTGCTTGACTTTCCGACAAGTTGATATTTAATCGCGCATTTGTTTTCTATTATAATATTCTTTTACATAGTTTAATAGTTTTCATCGGAATTATATTTCAATTATAAGATGTATCTATGAAACACAGATGATTCTACAACTCTAAAATGTTAATCCTGAAATGTCCTCAGATCTACGTTTGCAATAGTCATCCCCAGTAAAGGTCTTCCATTGGACAATAAGTTATTATTATTCCCATTATTCTAATCCAAAACACGATTTCTTTTAAGCTTCTCAAAAGTGTAGAGAGTTGCTTGGTACTTCTATAATTGTAGCTACCTTTCATGTCGTCCTAATACTCTGATGAAGATGGTTTGAATTAAGAAGGAGTGATCTCAGTGCACAACACGTTAGTTTTCCTTTCATCAGTTTCAGTTAATGCAGGGTCTTCCCTATTCTAGGCTAGTTACTAGATGCTATAGTATAGACTCTTATTTCCATTTTTTTTTCGATGGTTTAGTTTTCGAACTCTTATACAAAGCAGTTCTTGCTTCCTGCGAAGTTAACAATCTTGCCTAGATAATTGGAGGTCTTTTCTATATGCTCTGCTTGGATAAACCTCTGAAACTCTTGAATGCTATCTAATTGTGTGCTGTCTTCTATGTTTTTTACCAAATACTCTGCATTCCGTTCTTTTAACCTTCTAATATGATTTGATGGCCCACTCGAAGAACTATCTTTAGATGGACTCCGCTAAACCTTACTTACCTTCTTCTGGAATCCTCAGCAATAAATTATTATTATTATTCCTATTATCCTAATCCTAAAGACGATTTCTTTTGGTCTTCTCGAAAGTGTAGAGAGGTGCTTGACACTTCAATAATTATAGCTACCTTCCATGTCGTCCCTATACTTTGATGAAGACGGTTTGGATTATTATAATTTCTAGGCTTGTTACTAGATGCTATAGTTGACTCTTGGCTTGTTGTTTCCAATTTTGTGTTTAGTTTTTGAAGCTCTTTGGCAAAGTCCTTGCTTCCTTTGAAGTTATCTTTCTTGCCTAGTCCTTGCATGTCTTTTCTATGTGCTCTCTTGGCCTCTGACAACCCTTAGTCTTTTCTGAATTTGTGCTGTCTTCTATTCTTTACCAAGTACTCTGCATTCATTCCTTTATCAGAGATTTACTAATATGTTTTAATGGCATAAGCGCAATCTTTAGATGGTCTCCGTTAAACATTACTTACCTTCTTCTGTATATCCATATCCAAGCTGTATAGCTTCTTCTCTTGAATTATCTTCCTGATCTTCTAACTTGTTTAGTAGCTTATTTTAGAGTATATAAAAGGTTTTTTTATAAGGATTTAACAAATTGCAAGTCCAATGCTTTAACGATAAAAATTTTAGGATATATTTCCTAAATTAGCTCAATAAAGCGTTGAATTGAGAGAATGAGGAGTAAAAACTTAATATATTTCATCATCTGCTATTAACATTCGACTGGCTAGCCTAATCTTAGTCATTAATACCATCGACAGCTTTATTATATATTTTTTTAATGTTTAATAATAAATAATTTCTTCATTATCTTTAGAAATAATGATCTATCTATCAGTTCCTAATTTTACCTTCTGGATGAGCCAAGCCCTTATTTTAATAGCTCACTTCTTTCCAAAATTAAATTAATCGTCATTCTATTGTGTTGCTTTAACATGGATGATTATATTTTCTGACCTCAATATTAACAACAATTTCTTGTGGCAAATGAAATTACCGCGCATAATAGCTAAAGTTCTGTTTATTACGTACAATGGCCACGTCTTTGAAGTTAAAATTAAACCCGTTTCCCTTCCAGAACTAGGGTGGCGACACTCGAGGATAGGATTCTTTTGCACAATACATTTTTCGCCCACCTTTTGTAATAGGAAGGACGCGGAATGGGAGATTTCGACCTGGTTTATATACATCCCGAGGGGCCGCTTCGGCGATGAAGTGGTGTGCACCCTTTATCACCCCCCGCATCTTCCGCGTGCAATTTAAATACAATCAAAAGGCAAATATTTGTACCGAACAACCGGCAGCGAAAACCAAGTGTAGTCGTGTAACGTCGCGTTTAAGATAACATTAGGGAACAATGCTCGCGGGGACGATATACAACCCTCTCCGTAAGTGCTGGATTTAAGGAAGCGACGCTGTATGGGGGTTGCGGGACGCTAGTAGTGTGCCGGTTTATTACCGGAGGCGAGAATGTTATTAAATAGTTTCAAATGTGCAGAGTGCTGGAAATAAAACGGCACTTTATACCGCAAATTATTTTTATTCATTACGTAAAGTTAACACATTTGGTTTTAATGTTAATTATCTTCTTTAACTTCTTTCAATACGTTCAAACCATTACTTTGGAAAAATAAACTTTCTAATCTTTTAATTATGATTGTAATGTATCAAGAAACAAAATATATTTAAAGACTTGATTTATATTATTTAAAAAAAAACACATTTATATCCCTTTCGTCAGAAATGTATTTGTTAGCTTAATGTTAATTTCGAGTCCTGCAACCGAACTAGCGTTAGCGAGAGTCAATCAACGTTAGTTCGGGTCAGCAGTTGGATGGGTGGCCGGTACCATTCACCATTGGGATACATTTAATGGTGCTTTAGAGTGACGGGGGCGATCCTTTAAAGTAACAAGCTCATTTACACACACACAAATACACAAATGACACATGGCGGAAGGACCACGTGGTCGATAGCCTAACACTACTACTACTACTATGTACATTTAGCTAAGAGATTAACTTTTGTTTCATTAATAAACAAAATAAACTGATGTAAAAAAATGCTTCGAGAACTACAGACCGGTTTTAAGCTTTGGCTCTCCTTAAAGTAGTACTTTAGATTGTGCTTAAATGAAATTACTACGAGTGATGAAATTACTGAACCAGTTAGAAGGTATTTTATAAAAAATATATATTTATATTTAGTGTTTATATATTATTTAGTTTCTAATATCCAAGCCATTTAAATTCAAATTAGAATAGGTCTATCATTCTAAGGCGGAAATGTTCTAATGTTTTAATAAATTAATACGAACATTTATGTTTGTTTATAGCTAACATTATAAAATTCTTAATTATTATACAAACATTCCTGTTTTTTTTCGTTTTCTTATGTTGAAAGGTATCTGACCACGTCCCAGAATAGACAAGTCCTCATTTCGTATTCCCCCATGACAGCTCAATCCCTCCGCGTCTTAAGTTCCGAAAAATTACCCCCCGTCGCTAAATTGGATAGTTTTTTTTTTCGTTTTTTTTGTTATCCGCATACCACCGAAGCTTTTGCCTAGGAAAGAAGAACCGCGGTGATATATTGGGCCGTATAAATGGAGACATGATTTAGTACTGATGAGGTCCTCTCTTTTTTTTGTTTCGCTTATAAATCTCTGATAAAGATTTCGGGGGTTGGAAACGGGGATAGATAAAATGCACTGGCTTGAATTAAATACGTTTCGCAATCTCTCGTTTTAGAAATCGGTATTATTTAATGATTTTCTGTGTCGTATTAGAAAAATTGAAAATTTTTACTCATGCTTGTTATTGTAATCAAAATATGAAAATATATCAAAATGTTTTCTCTCCCCTTAAGCAAAATTGTAAAGAAAGTATTACTGAGTTTATTTTTAACTAGGATATTTTTAGTTTATAAATCTAAAAAAAAAATGTTAGAATGTAGCAGTCTTCTAATATTTATTTGGAATAGAGTGAAGAGTGCCAAATAATAATGATATGAATGATGAGTAAGCAAAGAAGAGAGAAATCGTCGAAATCAAAAGATGTAGAATAGCGAAAATAAATTGATGATAGAGCAAATATAAAGAGGATTATTGAAAATATTGCATTATTAATTATAATTTTAGTAGAAACGAAATAATGAAACATGTTACATGATATTTTTCTGAAGGTTGATACTAAATTTCATCAACTGATTTATTATTATTTCTAAAAATTAGCATCACATAATCTTCTACTTAAAATTCTGTAATTTTCAAGATTTTTTTAACCATTTGCTTTGGTTAATTTCTTAATAATTTCTAGAATTTCTCTGCATATTTTTAATTCCTTAAATTTTCAATGCGCTTATCCAATTTAAAATTATTTCTTCAGTTTTTTTTTCATTTTTTTTTAATTTCAAAATTTTTGTTTAAAATTTTACAACTATAACATAATATTGATATAATTCATGTATATACATTAACTTTTACTTTTCTATTTCTATTGTGAGAAGTTTTTACAATTTTGTTTGACTAAAAAAATTTTCAGGAATCTTCTTTAAGAATCCAAAAAAAATCCATTATTTCTAATTTTGTTCTTTTTTTCTTAAGTTGATACTCAACTTTATCCATTCTATTAGAGTTTTCCAAACTTTTAATTTTTGTATGATTTAAATAATTTACAGGTGCGGTATTATGAAAATATTTTTGTTATTAATATTATTTTCTTGCAAATTGGTAATATTTTTCTCTCTCCTTCAGATTTTTAAAAATTTTGGTTTGAGTTTTTATCAATATTTAAAGAATTTTCAACTGTTGTCGGGATTTTTAAAGTCTTTTGTATTATAAATTTTATAGAATTTTTTAAGGAGCAAATTTTTCATTTTATTTTCTGAAAAATGTTATTTGATTTTAGAATTACAATCTCACTTGCTTAGTTTTTTTCAAAGTTTTCTACTATCATTTCATTCTAATAACAATATCTCTTCTATTTTCTAGATTCTTCTACCATTTTTTAATTTGTCTCATCTGAATTTTTTAAAATATTTAATTGAGTGTTCTAGAGATAGTTTTTCTTAAGAAAAAAATAAAAAGAAAGTGGCAAGAAAATTTGTATATTTTGTCTTTTGAACCTTTTAAGAGTTTTGATGTACAAATTACTACATTTCCTTTGAAGATTAAGTTTTTTACTTTCCAATTATTTACCAAAAATTATTGTTTAATGATTGTTGCCCAATTTACAGAAATTTTAATCATTTTTTTGTTTCAAAATTTCTCAAATATTTCATTCAGTGTTCTAGACTCTTTCAAAAATTAAATTTCCAGAAATAAAAATCAAAGGAATGAGTCAAAATAAAATTGTATATTCTCTAAAATTATCTATACCTTTAATTTTTCTTCTGTCTTCCAAATTCTCCATATTTTTCATAAAAAATTTAAAAAAAAAGCTAAATCTTTTTGTTTTGATGTACAAATTACTACATTTCCTTTGAAAATGAAGTTTTTTATTTTCCAATTATTTACCAAAAATCATTGTTTAATGATGGCTGCTCAATTTACAGAAATTTCTAGCATTTGTTTTGTTTCAAAATTTTTAATATATTTAATTCAGTGTTCCAGACTCTTTCATCAATTATATTCCCAGAAATAAAAATGAAAGGAATAAGTCCAAATAAAATTGTCTTTTCTTTTTTAATTACCTTTTACTTTTAATTTTTGTCTTATCTTGAAAAAGTAAAAAGATAGACACAAGAAAATTTGTACATTTTGTCTTTTGAAGTTTTTAATTTTTAATTTTAAGTACAAATTACTACATTTCCTTTGAAGATTAAGTTTGTTATTTTCAAATTACTTACCAAAACTCATTGTTTAATGATTGCTGCTCAATTTACAGAAATTTCTAGCATTTTTTTGTTTCAAAATTTCTAAAATATTTCATTCAGTGTTTTAGACTTTTCATCAATTTAATTTCCAGAAATAAAAATGAGAGGAATAAGTCAAAATAAAATAGTCCTTTCTCTTAAAATTATCTAGACTTTTAATTTTTGCCCAAATTCTCCAAATTTTTCTTTCTCCTTTAGATTTCTAATTTTTTTTTTGTTATTTTGTTGGGGTTTTTAATTAAAGCTTCTAAATTTTTCAAAAACAATTTTTAAATTCTTAGTTTTGTTTTCTTAAAATTGATAGCTTAGAATTACTTTTTCTTATATTTCTCTTCCATGTTATTTAAGAATTTTCCATTGCTTTATCTTGACCCAATTTTTTAAAAATTTTGAATTCTTTGTTTAATAAATGATCTAACTGACCTAACCCCTCTGTTTAATGCTATCTAAATTATTCGTAAAATTGTTTTATAAAGTTGTTTGTAAAATGACAGAATATCTGTCGAAGCTATAGTCACATTAAAAATAAAAGTGTGTGATATATAAAAAGGTATTTAAAATAATTTATTAATAAGAATGTACCACAATGTAAAAGCCTCCACAATTACCTATTTATATTTCTATGTTTCGTTTAATCATAATTTCTAGAATTTTCAATCATTCTTATTTTTCAAAGTGTTTAAAATGCCCTTTACTTCAATGTTTTTATTTTCATACTTAATGTACATTTGAAACACGAAGTGTTAATTATTAATAGTTATTACAAACGGACATAAAATATAAATACAAAAGTCAAAAAATAAAAAGTTAGTCCACTTAATTATTATGTTAAAAGAAACATTCTTATTTCATCTGAAATTTTCGTTAATTTTCTAAAATCTTCTTAATTTTAAAAAATTCTTATCGAGTGCTTTAAGGCTTTTCAGCTTTCTTTTCAGAAAAGAGAAAAGGAAGGGGTAAGAAAATTTGTATATTCCTTTCCAAGAAATTCGTGCAATACTATAGTACTTTTATTTAAGGTATCAAATGTACAACTCAATTATAATTGACTCTCCCATGAATGTATTTACTCATTATTTCTGGAATAATAAATGATTATGATGATTATGATTAAAATGACACTCAGTTTATTCCTTACTTCACTTGTTTATTAAGCGTTAAATGTAACGAAATGTACTTTATTTAATAAACAAGTGACGTAAGTGTAATTATCATTTTCAAAACACTTCACGTAAACTCAAATCATCAATGGAATATAATCTTCCATGATATTTGAGAATTTTCTATTCCTTTATCTTGACGTAATTTTTCAAGAATTTTGAATTTCCTACGGAGGTTCCAAAATTTTTTATATTTCAATAATTTTCCAAAATTTATTTTAGATCCGATGTTCAATATTCAGGAATTTCTATTTCAATAATCTTCCAGCCTTTTTCTTTAAAATTTTCAGAACTTTTCATAGAGAGGTTTTAGCAATCTCTTTTGCAAAACAAAAAGAAGGAGTCAAGAAATTTTGTTTTTCCTCATCCACTTGTTGAGATTTTTTCTATTAACTCGACAGAATTTTGGTTACAAATTACTATATTTCCTTCGAAGAAGTTTTTTAATTTGCAATTATTTACCAAAATTTCTGGTTTAATTTATAATGCATAATTTCCAGAAGTTGTTTCTGTTTCAAATTCCTACAATTTTTAAACATTTTTTGTTTCAAAATTTATAAAAATTTTCATTACGCGATTTTCAATTTCCCACTATTCCATTTTTTTTTAAATAATTTACTAAAATTCCTTCTATTCAGTCATTTCTATTTCAAATTCAAAAATTCAATTTTCAAAATTAACTTAAAAAAATGTTTCTTCGAGTGTTTTTCAATAATGTATTAAATTTAACAATATTTGTATATTCTCTCCAATGTTATTTGAAAATTTTTCATTGCTTTATCTTGACGCAATTTTTCAAGAATTTTGAATTTTGAGGTTCCTGAAATTGTTTATTTTTTAATAATTTTCCAAACTTTATTTTATTTCTGATGTTCAATATTCTGGAATTTCTATTTCCAATTATCTTCTAGTTGTTTTCTTTAAAATGTTTGGAACTTTTAATAGAGTGTTTTAGAGTTTTTTAGCAATCTCTTTCAAAGAAGAAAAAGGAAAAGAAAGAGCCAAGAAAATTTTGTTTCTTCTCTTTGTTTGTTGAATTTGTTGCACTATTCTCTTCATACAGATTTTTTAAATCAATTTTAGTTATATATTACTGCATTTTCTTCGAAGATCCGAAAGGTTCTAATTTTACAATTATTTACCAAAATTTCTTATTTAATTTTTGATGCATAATTTCCATATCTATTTTAAATTCCTATTTTTTCCAAAATTTATAAAAATTTTCATTCTATGTTTACAATAATTTCATATCCAGAAAAATAAAAAGCGAGTAGACTAAAAGACCTAAGGTCGATAGCCAGAAGAGGGACAATAATTATTAAATTTATATATTGTTATACTGTCTATAGCAAAAATGTTTTTCTCTCTAAAAGCGAGAAAAATATTCTGTCCTTCACTTTCATTTTTTAGTTTAGAATTTTACAATCGTTTTTTATTAGAAATTGCAAGATTTTTTTTAATGTTTAAAATTATTCAGTTTTCAATACTTCACCAAAATAATCCTTTCACACTTTCTAAAATTTTGTTTATAAATTGTTACATTTCCTTTAAAGTTTCCAAACTTCTTCCCTTTTCAATTATTTTCTAAAATTCTAAAATTTGATTCTCTATTTAAAACAAAATCTGTTTTTAATTTCTAAATTCTCAAGCATTGTTTAGTTTCTAAATTTCAAAATTTTTCATCAAGTATTTTAGTATTTTTCAGCAATTTCTTGTCCAGGAATAAATGAAAAAAAATGTCTCTTCTCTTCTAACTTTTCTGTCGAAATTTCTCCACTATTCCAAATTTTTTTAAAAATTTACCAATATTAATTTTTTTGTTCAATTTATAGTCATTTCTGTTTAAAATTCTTATAATTAACAACCATTTTTAAATTTCAAAATATGTTTCTTCGAGTGTTTTTCCGCAATTTATTCCCAAAAATATGAAAATGAGTCCAAAATACAATTGATTGTTCTTTTTAGTTATCTTTTGTTGAGAATTTAACAATATTTCTTGATTTATCTTGTTCAAAATTTGTATATTCTCTTCCATGTTATTTGAGAATTTTCCATTGCTTTATCTTGGCCCAATTTTTTCAAGATTTTGAGGGTTCCAATTTTTTTTTTTAATTTTTATAATTTTCCAAAATTTGTTTTATTTCTGATATTTGGTATTCAGGAATTTCAAATTCCAATAATCTTCCAGCTTTTTTCATAGAGGATTTTGAGAGTTTTTCAGGACAAAAAGAAAATCAAGTCAAGAAAATTTTGTCCCTTCTCTTCCACTTGTTTGTTGAGATTTTACCACTATGATGTATTTTGGTTACAAATTACTGCTTTTATCCTTCGTCTCATCAAACATAAAAGACAAATTTACAGAGACATTCAACTAGCGGACACACATGAACTCCGACAAAAATTCAACAAACTAAACAAAGACATTAAAAAACTAATTACGGAATATAAGACGGACACCTGGATCAATAGCTGTAGCAAAATGAATGACTCAAGAGGTAAAAAGTTTTGGACAGAAACTATTACTGACGAGACTAAGAAGTGTAATGGGTCGAGTGGAAGAACACGAAAAACTGTGAACTCCGCCTTCAAGATCTATGCTCGAAATTTTAAAGTGCTTAATTATATTTATGTATATATTTTTGTATTAATTTGTTAATAGATCTTGTAAAGTAAATAAACTAAACTAAACTAAACAGACCCAGACATTATCAATTTTATTTGTTCAAAGACACAGGACCCTAATTTTGACCAATCAACCTTTCAACTTGTAAATGACTGGTACAACGATTTTTTTAGATGCAATGACAGTTCAAAACCGACGGACATTTTTACAGAAGAGGACTATTTCATAATATTTAAAAAAATCCAGCTACCGTCCCATTACTTTACTTCCCGTCCTAGGAAAACTCTACGAATCACATCCAAGACCGTATCACGAACTACCAATTTGGCTTCCTTCCAAAGCGTTCCATTCCATTCCACTACCCTCCCTCTTACCATCCTTACCTCAAACATCCAAATAACACACCTTGAAGGAAAGTCATCAGAAATCCTACTACTAGACATACAAAAAGCCTTCGATTCTGTCTGGCATCAAGGTTTATTTTATTGTACAAATGTTACCTCCTCAAAATTCCTTCCCATATTATTTTCATTATTAAGCAATTCCTTTCAAACGGATCCCTCAAGGTCAAAATCAACAACTTATACTCCCCCCCCCCCTTATACTCCTGTACAAGGTCTACCCCAAAGATCCCCTCTATTTCCACTACTTTATAACATTTTCTGCTTCGACAAACAAAACAAAAATCATAGCTAGAGCCAAAATGTTCAGAAAGCTAACTTAAAAAAGAACGGTATATCTATAAAAACAACGGTTAAAATATATAAAATGATATGCCGTCCTCTACTCGACTATGGTAATGTCCTTTTCTCCAACTCCTGCAATCCTACTATCCACAATATACAAGTTAGCGAGCGATCCTCCCATCAGAGAACGCCTTATATACTTAAGTGAAAAATTTTCCAAAAATCCCTTCAACAATCACTTCCTTACCCTCTACTACTTACGCAGAAATCCTAACCTAGTCCCAAAATTCAAAACCCCTCCATTTACTACTTTCGAATTCATCGCATCACATCATCCATCATCATCATCATCAGAGACAGACTGACGTGACACATCGATAAGGACAAATTAGGGCTGAAAGACCGCCGGTCGATAGCCATTTAACAAACTAACTCTAACACTCATATCATCATAAATGTATTATATTTGACTTATCTGTATTTTATTTTTGTCTGTTAATAAAGATGTTGTATATATAGAAAGTTAGAAAAATATTTTGTCTCTTCTCTTTTTTTTAGTTAATAATGTTACAATAGTATGTTTATGAATTTTTATTGGAAATTGCAAGATTTTTTTAAAGGTTTTAAAATTACATGTTTACAAATTTTAAATTTCATTTAAAGGTTCCAAAGTTTTTATTTTTTCAATTATTTTATAAAATTGCTTAATGTTTGATGCTTATTGATTTTAAGAAAAGTTTGCTTCAAATATCTAAATTTCTAAATTCTCCAGCATTTTTGTTTAAAAATTTTTCATCGAGTGTTCCTATGGTTTTCAATAATTTCTTGTCCAGCAAAAAAAATGAAGGAAACATTTTGATGCTCAATTTCCAGTAATTTCTGTTCCAAATTCTTAAAACTTACCAGCATTTTTTTTATTTCAAAAAAAAAAATTTGTGTGGAATTTATTTCCAAAAAATAAAAATGAGGTCAAAAACCTTATTTGTTCTTATCCGTTTCCTTTTGTTGAGAACTTGAAACTATTTCTTGTTTAACTTGATGATTTTTTTTAACTACATTGCCTTCGTTGAAAGTTTCAGATGAGTCAAATAAAAGAATAATAATCAATTAAATTCAATTCAATACATTTATTTCCAAAAAGAATATTATTTACATTCATGGGTTGGTCAGTTTACTTAAAATTAAAGAAATACACAGGATTCTAGAGAAATAGTTGGAGCATATTAGAAAAAAACAGTTCTAGAAAACTGTAATAAAATGAAGCAATAGATTTTTAAAATTATACATGGAAAGGTGAAAATTGGCAAATGCAGAACTCTTGAAATAATTTTGGAAAGTTTAGAGGAAAAGAACGATATTAAAAATCTAAGCAGAAGGAGTCGAAAATTATCATCAAATTGATCCGAAAATACTGGAAAATTATAAAGCTCTTAAGAAGAAAGAAAAATAAAGGAAGTCTAGAAAATTCTAACTGAATGGATAAAATTGAGTGTCAATTTCAAGAAAATAAAATCAGGACCAACGGTGAAAAAATAGTGGAAACTTTGCCGAAAAAATGCACGAAGAAATCAACAAGAAACAGTAAGAAATAATTCCAATTAAATAATAAATACAAAAATAGTAACTTTGTAGGTATCACTTACAAAGTTACTTTGTTTTTGGATTTATTATTTAAAAATTTAGCACGTAGTCAAAGTATGAAATATTTTCGAAAAATACTAAAAAATCTTAGAAATCTAGAAAAGAAATTTCTGAAAAATTTAAGAAAACTCTAAGAAAATTTGAAGAGAAATTCTTGAAAAAAATTGAAAAAGACAAACCAAGAAAAGATTGAAAATTATTAAAAAATAGAGAAGTGAGAGTTTCTTGAAAACTCTGTCAAATAAAGCAAGAGATCCTGAAAATTATTTTCTAAGCACATAAATAAAATTAAGGTAGAAATGCGTCTCGTTATGAAAATTAAAAAAAGAATGGAAAAGAAGGAACGAAATATTTTTTACTCTCTTCTATTCTATTCTATTGCATTTTTCTGGAAAAGATATTGTAAAAAAGGATTCGATAAAAAGTTTTAGAAATGTTAAATCATTGAAAATTTAAAAATTTTGGAACATTTGCAGAAAATATAGCAATTTGTAATTGAAAATTAAATATTTAAAACAAATTTTTTTCTTAAAGATTTTTTTCTTGTAAATACACAATTTTATTTATTCCTCATTACTTCTCAGCCTTGGGCTATGATCAAAGTGAGTGTATTTATTCCCTTAGAATATATTTTTCCAACATGAGTTTTCTACTAAAATCCTTTTCCTGGCTTGTCATTTCAGATTTTTTCAAGAAATTCTTTTTATGTTTTCTTTAAGTGTTCTTTAATTGTGCATCAATTTCTTTTCTAGATTTTTAAGATTTTTTACCATTTTTTCACAATTTCTTACTTTGTCTTGTCGAACGTTTGCTGAATTTTTACCGATAATACCCAGATAGTTCTTTGAGGATTCAAATCAAAATTAAATATTACTTGATGAATATGTTAATAATTACGATGTATTTAAAATTAAATTAACAATGAAGTACCCTTTTTTACGTAGAAATGTGTTTTTATAATATGGTATTTATTATATGATACAGTGGTGTTCATTATGGAAATTACTCCGCTTAAAATATTTACAAAAATGAGTTAAGAAGTTTCGGATAGTGCAAAAAGAAACGCTTTATACTTTAACCACCTGGAGGATAATTTGCAAAGTTTCCATCGTATTATTTTAGAGTCCTGAAGTTATATAATCCCTTTTATATTCTAAAATTATAACTTAATAATAACTTTAGGAAAAAATACACATTTCTCTTTTTTCATTATTACGCCATTAAACTTTTAAGTGGGGTTATATTTAAATAATTAAAACGTTTAATTATTTATTTATGAGGATTAAATATTTGGTAATAAAAAATACATTAAATTCACGGGCGTCGTATCTTTTTTTGTATTAAACTGAAATATGTTTTTAATTACGTTTCGTATAAGAAAATAATAATTAATTTTAGAATTTTAATTATAGTTATAGAATTATAATTTCCACTTTGTTGAAGACTTATTAATTAAAATTGTTTTGAAACATAACTAATTGTATTAGTTTGCAAGTTATGTGAAGAGAATTATAAATGTAAGTTGGATATCACTTTTTTTAGAGTATTGATTGCTGTTGTATTTATTAGTTGAAATCATAAATACATCAAAATTAATAAAATTATTTTCTTTGCAGATATATGAAGAGTTAAAATTTCAGTATCACTGTTTGATGAGACTCATCACATATCAAAACCGGTCAGTGACAGAGAAAGAATAATAGAATTAGTTTCCTTTCTGGAGGAATCAATAAAGAGTATTTCATTATTGATGAGATGTCCGAATGTAAAATACGTTTGTTTATATATATATATAACACACGTATGCTTCAATTACTGCAAGTTTACCTGTTTCCAAGTTGAAATATTGAAAGCTTTATTTCTCTTTAGAGGGCACTCTTTTAAAACTCGCTATTTGTATAGTTTTCGTGGTGTTTATTTAAGCCATCCATAATGGCTTGTAAACACGCGCACATCGAGCCCGAAACAGCTTTTAAATCATGTACGAGTCAATTAAAGTTCTAATTATTCCCATCAATATCCCAAACAACTTTTAAATGCCACACATGTCGGACTACTCCATTACAAACTCCAAACCAAACAAGGGATTACATAATTGCCCGGAACACCATGGCATTTTCTAATTATCTATTCTCTCACATCGGGGGGGCACGTATATACTTGTTTGCTCTGCGGCCGTGTAAATTATGGCCATCCTATGGGTTTTACACGGAAGACAACAACGGCTAGGTTAGGAGAAAAAAGTAGTATACAACTTTGCGAGGGTAGACCACCGGCTATCATACGAATTTATCTATTAAATCGCAAATTTATGAATTGATTATTAATTGCTATGGGAAAGGATGTGAGGATACATAAAAAAAAAAAAACTGAAGGTCTTCCAGAAATGGACCACCACCGTGTGGACCAGTTTCCTCCTCTTTCACAGCGGATTATATCTTAGAATTATTTATGATGATCCGGTCTGATGGTGTGAAATGACATCCCTCTGTCCCCTTCGCACTAAAAAGCCCTAACAAAAAAAGGAACACACTGTAATGCCCTGGCGAAAGAACGGGGCGTGATTAATCGCACTGCACTAAACTAAACAATGGCCGTCGCAGTTATTCCTTATTTATCAAAAGATTATCCCCTGGAGGGACGTAGTAGAGGAAGGAGTTATTCGCGAAAGCTTTTTTGTCTTATTAATAATTTATGAATGTAAAGGGTTGGAAAAGGGCTAATTAATTTTTTCCCCACGAAAGTATGATTATTCCAGAATTATACGCAAATATTTTCTTATTCTTTGCATATTATACACGGGTGTTTAATGATTGGTGGCTTTTGTAAAATATCCTTTGATAAGATTAAACTTTTTATTACTGTTTTATGAAGGGTGCGTCAAATTAACGCAACATTTAAATTTACCACCATTTATGTATGGTAGTAAATTGTTGGCAGCCCTAAAAAATATAACAATTGAACAGCTGAGAGTTTAGGATTAGTAAAAATGGAGCGTTCTACGATACAAAAAGGTGTTTCCATTATTGAACAATATCTCAAAAATATTGATAGTTTGGCAGCCACTATTCGAAAATTTCAAACAGAATATGGTCAGAATAGTGCTTTAACTATAAATAGATTAAATGAAAAATTTGGGGAGACTGGATCGGTTGGAGACGCTAAACATACTGGTCATCGAAAAACAAGCCGTTCAAATGTTAATATTGAAGCAGTGCGTGAGAGTGTTGATGAAAATCTCAGAACATCAACTCGGCGTCTTGGAGAAGAATTGCAAATTTCAAAAAGCTCTTTTCAGCACATACCACAAAAAATCTGTGTTTTCTTGCTTACAAAGTTCAATAAACAAAACTGAAGCCTAATAACCATTCACAACGAAGAGACTTCGTAGAATGGACTATTAAACATCAACAAGTGAATTCTAATTTTTCGAACAAAATTATCCTAAGCAAAGAAGCACATTTTCACTTTGAAGGCTTCTTTAATCGTAAAATTGCCATGTTGGGTTTTAGAGAACCCAGGTGTGATTGTTTAAACACAAATGCATCCACAACGTGTTACTGTTTGGTACAGATGTCGAACTGCATCATTAGGTCATACTTTTTTGAAAATGATTTTGACAGCAGTGACTGCACTAGTGCTTAATATCGCGATAACACCGTTCTTTCTACAAAAATTAGGCGATATTGATGTGGCCGATGTGTGGTTCCAACAAGACGGTACCATATACTATACAGCCCATGAAACAATTCAATTACCGCATAAGACATTTCCTTGGGTTGTACTCTCTCATTGCGCTGATCAGAATTGGCCTTCTAGATCGTATGATTCAACACCACAACAAAGTTAAATAACCTAAACGTTGTGGCTATCGCAATGATAATATATATTGTAATCTCGGGGTTATGCGTTACCGAGAACTCTAAACGGAGCTAGGAATTGACTATTCTGTAAAGAAGGTTTTACCTGAATCACGTCGGATTTTCTATCTATAAAAAATGTCATTTTCAATGGAAGACCATTGATAATCAGTGAATTTCGTCCGTGATTCCTGTGTCCTTAATTATTTGTATATTTTATATGAAAAGTGTGTATTATTTGTACATAAATTAATCTGTTATTTAAATATAATATATATATATACAGGGTTATTCACGCTATACGGCACGGAATATTGTGGCTAAAATACGTGACTTCCAAAAAGTTTCACTTTGGGGATATGTGGGGGTCTATTAGGGCTACTTTTTAAAATTATTTTCATAATATACAGGGTGTCCCAAAAACCCTAAAAGTATCAAAGTTGTGTTTTTTTTAATGAAACACCCTGTATTTTATTGAATTTTTGGATCCGTCTATAAAAATAAGTATGTGTTTTAATAAGGTTTCTATTACATAAACCTTAAGGTTTTTGAATTAATTTGAATTTTGTAAAAATTTAACTTAATTTTCATGTTTCAAATACTTAAAAAGTAATTAAGTTATGCATACCAAATTTACACTGAAATGTAACAATAAATCATATTTTATTTTCCAAGTATAATAAATTTGACATCTTATACCGGGTGTAAAAAAATTGGAATTAAACAAATGAGAACTTTATATGGCTATAACTTCATTTATTTAAATGGAACGCTATATTTATTAATTTATCAGCAAATGCACGTTTCAATTACCTATCGAATGCTATTTATATCTTAAATGTTAAGTCTTCTTGTTTTTACAGAAAATGCCAAAATATTGTTTATTGCACTGTTTTAGTACTTTTTAAGTAAAAATTTTAATGTATCTAGTTTTCTATGGTATTTAAAAACATCAGATAATTAATTTAGTATGTCACTTTAGTTTAAAAAGCCTGTCTTTTGTTATAGTTGTCATATTTTGCATTTTTGTGTTAGATCGTTAGTAATCGTTATTATTTGAACATCGCTGTTGTATTTTTTGGTAAAAAATGAAGATTTACTCAAAAGAAGGGGGTATTGGCATTATCTTTATGCTTGGAGAATGTCATCAAAATTGTTTATTGGCTTGTCGAGTTTATACTTAAAGGTTTCCTGAAAGAAACTAAGCCAGCCATATTTGAGAGACTATTAAACCAATTTAAAGAAATTGGAAGTGTCAGTTATAAAAACCCCAGTATAAGAAAATCTGTGTAAATTTTCATTTTTTACTATTAAATACAACAACGATGTTCAAGCAATAACGATTACTAACGATCTAACACAAAAACGCAAAATAGCACAACTATAAGAAAAGACAGGCTTTTTAAACTAAAGTAACAGACTAAATTAATTATCTTACGTTTTTAAATACGATGGAAAACTAGATACATTAAAATTTTTACTTAAAAAGTACTAAAACGGTGCAATAAACAATATTTTGGCGTTTTCTGTGAAAACGAGAAGACTTAACATTTAAGATATAAATACCATTCGATAGGTAATTAAAACGTGCATTTGCTGATAAATTAATAAATATAGCGTTCCATTTAAATAAATTAAGTTATAGCCATTTAAAGTTCTCATTTGTTTAATTCCAATTTTTTTACACCCGGTATAAGATGTCAAATTTATTATACTTGGAAAATAAAATATGATCTATTGTTACATTTCAGTGTAAATTTGGTATGCATAACTTAATTACTTTTTAAGTATTTGAAACATGAAAATTAGGTTAAATTTTTACAAAATTTAAATTATTTCAAAAACCTTAAGGTTTAAGTAATAAAAACCTTATTAAAACACACACTTATTTTGATCGAAGGATCCAAAAATGCAATAAAATACAGGGTGTTTCATTAAAAAAAACACAACTTTGATACTTTTAGGGTTTTTGGGACACCCTGTATATTATGAAAGTAATTTTAAAAAGTAGCCCTAATAGACCCCCATATATCCCCAAAGTGAAACTTTTTGAAAGTCACGTATTTTGGCCACAATATTCCGTGCCGTAGAGCGTGAATAACCCTGTATATATATATATTTCCAAAGTGATTGAAAATGTGGTTTATGGTACAATAATAGTTGACCCCTGTTTAAACATTATTAACATTGAATTCCCACTGAACATTTTCGACATCCTCTCATGCTGAGCGTCCCATTCCTCTTTTAATTTCGTGGTACTCGTTTTACAACCTGTGGTCCAGTTCGGGTACAAATCAGGCGCATAACCAGTCGGTTCATCCCAAGCCTTCCTACAATTTCTCACGATCCAGTCTGCTTTTGTTTCACTGAGAATCCCTAGGATCTTCTTCTCGTCGTTAATATTAACGATACACTATGGTTGAAACCATCCCCTGCATCGTAACACCCGTGTGGTATCTCACTCGGAACGGCGTCGTCGGTGAATCGTTCCTTCCCCACAGCCAGCAAACCGTCATTTATGTTCGTTTGAAATCTTGTGTCGAAATGTTTCCAGTAATTTCACTTGATGAAGTAATTAATTCAATTTTCCTAGATGCTTTACCAAAACTAATATTTTTGATAAAGGTAAAAACACTTCTTTATTGTAAAATGGGAGGTGGAGTACCGGGTAAGCGGCTGGGTCTGCTTAAGAAAACTCTTCTAAATTACGGCCAATATTTGGCCAATTTATTTTATCAATATTGGCAGTAATATAGAAGAGTTTTCTTAAGCAGACCCAGCCGCTTACCCGTTACTCCACCTCCTATGTTTCTCTAACTGTGACGGCTGTTACATCCTACACTTCTTTATTCTCACACAAATCACTCAAAAAAGTTCAACGTAAATTAAATATGTTTTAAACTTCTTCATTTTTCTTTTTTCTAGTAGAAGGAAGAAAGAAAAGTTATTAAATATGTTTTGGCATTATTCATGTAGCATTTTCTAGAAGCTTTGAAAGTACTAATATTTTTCTACACCAATGACTTGTAAAAGATGTAAATCGAATAGAATAAAATAAAATCAGAATCAATTGGCTTTCTTTCTTAGACAGTTAAAATCATCATTTTGGCTTACTGAAAACTGTTTGTATAAATAAAAATACGCATTCTGTCGTTTATCTTAATTACAAAGACAAATCAACAAAAACAGATGTTTTGGAGTATTCCTCAACATATTTTCATTTCTGAAGCAATAGAAAAAATATTTTTAGAAGACCTGAAATTTTGTGAAAGTACTCACTTCCTATGAAGTATTTTCGTTTTTGACAGTGAAAATCAATTTTAGAAAAAAAATGGTTACCTTTTCTTCTTTAAGCCTTTATTTGAAAATTATTTTCGTGAAAGTAGACACAATTAATCTTTTTTAAAGGCTTTGGACCAACAATTGCATTTTCTAAAGGTAAAAACACTTTATCGACAATTTTGGATAAAAATATATTTCTTGGATTTATTAATATTTTCATCTGTTAATGTCTCAATTATCAATTATTTAACCATCAACCTACCAACTATTATTCTGTCAAATGCAAATCTCTCAATTGACACTTATTTAACTGCCAACCTGTCAACTATCTAAGTTTAAACCTGAAATCTATCATCTGCCAATTTGGCAATTGTTAAACTTTTAACTGCCAACCTATCAACTATCAATCTTTCAATTTTCAATCTATCATCTGCCAATTTGTCAATTGTACATCTTTTAACTGTAAATCATTTCACTATCCATCTGTCAACTGTCAATTTATCATTTGCCAATGTTTCAGTTGACAATCTTCTAACTGTCATCTTAGTAACTAGCAACATTCAACTGCTAATCTATCATCTGATAATGTATCATTTGTCTTTTATTTTTTATTGTTATGCAAATCAACTTAAAAGCCTCAAATACTATACATCTGTCAACAGGCAATATATCATATGTTAATCTATTAATTGTCAATCTATCATCTGTCAATGTGTCAATTGACAATCGTCTAACTGTCAACTTATTAACTATCAACATTTAACTGGTAATATATTATCTGCTAATGTGTCAATTGATTTTATTTCTTGTAAATCAACTAAAAATTATGAAAACTTGATCCGATTTTTTTAACGATGTAGAAGGCCTAAGCACCGTCTATTTGTCAACTGTCAATATATAATCTGTCAATCTGTTAATTGTCAGTCTTTTAACTATCAATCTGTCAACTATCAACCTATCATCTGTCAATTTGTCAATTGACCATCTTCTAACTATCAACTTAATAAATATTGACCTTTAACTGGTAATTTATCAGCTGCTAATGTGTCAATTATCATTTATTTCTAGTTGACTATAGTTTCGGAAAATAAACTTAACGTTATCAAAATTTATAGTGATTTTCTCGACGAAGTAGAAAGCCTGAAGTACTGTCTGTCAACTGTCAATATATCATCTGTGAATCCTTTAATAGTCAATGTTTTAATTGTCAATCTTTTAACTATCTATCTGTAAACTGTCAATCTATCATCTGCCAATGTGTCAATTGACAGTCTTCTAACTGTCAACTTATTAACTCTCAACCTTTAACTGATTTTATTTCTTGTTGACTATAGTCTCCGCAAATGAACTTAATATTATCAAAACTTGAAGTGATTTTTTTAACGATGTAGAAGCCTTAAGCACTCTCTATCTGGCAACTGTCAATATATCATCTACTAATCTGTTAATTGTCAGTGTTTTAACTATCAATTTGTCAAATTTCAGTTTATTATCTCTCAACCTTTAACTGTTAATCTATCATCTGCTGATGTGATAATTGTCTTTTATTTCTTGTTGACTATAGTTTTGGCAAAGCAACTTGAAATTATCAAAACTTAAAGTTATTTTTTAACGAAGTAGAAATTTAAGTACTGTCTATCTGTCAACTGTCAAAATATCATGTGTCAATCTGTTAATGGTAAATCTTTTAACTACCAACTGTCAATCTATCATTTGCCATTGT
Source organism: Ontholestes murinus (assembly GCA_963969525.1). Taxonomy (NCBI): domain Eukaryota; kingdom Metazoa; phylum Arthropoda; class Insecta; order Coleoptera; family Staphylinidae; genus Ontholestes; species Ontholestes murinus. The sequence goes on from OZ018396.1 coordinate 40,626,446, forward strand.
GTCAATTGACAATCTTCTAACTGTTAACTAATTAACTATGAACCTTCAACTGGTAATCTATCATCCGCTAATGTATTAATTGTCTTTTATTTCTTGTTAATTATAGTTTTGGTAAATCAACTTGAAATTATCAAAGCTTAAAATGATTTTTTTAACGAAATAGAAGCCTCAAGTACTGTATCTTTACCTTTAACTTTATTTAAACTTTATCAAACATGGTTAAATATATACAAATAAAATAACGAAACATTCACAAAATGGAAGGAATAAAAAAACATACATATAATTTTAGCACCATGCTGACGGGCGGAGTTCACGCTTGGAGGTGTTATTCCACTCAAACCCTTATCTTCTCCTCCACTGTTCATACCACATCAGCTTCGGATACATATATTTTGCATTTACATGCTTATTTTCCCTTTATTGGGCGATAAAATAACATTTTGTCATTTTGTCAATATATCATTTGTTAATCTGTCAATCTTTTAACTATTTTAACTGTCAACTGTCAATATATCACCTGCTAATGTGTCAATTGTCTTTTATTTATTGTTTAATATGGTTTCGGCAAACTTGAAATTATCAAAGTGACTTTTTTAGCGAAGTAGAAGCCTCAAGTACTGTTTATATGTCAACTGCCAATATATCATCTGTCAATCTGTTAATGTGTCAATTGTCTTTTATTTCTTGTTGACTATAGTTTCGGCAAATCAACAGTAAATTATCAAAAGTGATTTTTTTAACGAATTAGAATTGTCAATCTTTTAACTGTCAACTTAGTAATTATCAACCTTCAACTGCTAATGTATTATTTTTCTTTTATTTTTTCTTGATTATAGTTTCGGATAATTATCAAAATTTAAAGTATTTTTTAATGAAGTAGAGCCATTGTGTACTGTCTATTTAATCTGTAAATATTTTATCTGTCAATTTGTCAACTGTCATTCTATTATCAACTAATAAACTATCACCTGTTGACAATCTTTTAACTTTCAACTTAGAAACTAACAACCTTTACTATCAATATGTAAACTCTCAATCTATCATCTGCCAATGTGTCAATTGACAATCTTCTAACTGTCAACTGGCAATTTATCATCTGCTTATGTGTCAATTGTCTTTTATTTCTTGTTTTAAAAAAGGTGGATCATCAATATATTTTTATTATCATCCATGGATTTGTTTATTTAATCTTTTCAAGAAGTAGCGGTAAAATTCTTATTTTTTAGAGCACTAAACGGTAAAGGGAATTTTTGAATAGCGGCGCAACTAATAAATTTTTGAGGCATCTAAAGGTAAAAACACTTCTTAGACAATCTTCTAAATACAAGTTATTATTTTTAAGATCTTATTTATCGTGGAGTAATTAATTTATGGTTATTTATTATTTGTACATCTTTCTTAAAATAAGCATTTAAAAACAAATAAATTACAAAAATCATACATAAAATTTTGGATGAAAGAAACACGGGCGGAGTTCATATTAAAATACATTCTTCCACTCAAACCCTTCTTGAACCGTCATCTAAGAAGCTGGCATCATCTTCTACATCCTAAATGAATTATATTTTCCTTTACATTGGTTAACTTATCCAATCTTTTGGAGGGAACTTCTGGCAGTTAATGGTAGCATTACAGTTAAATTTTTGGTTTATATTTCCTTGAAAATAAATCGTATATTAGTAGATTTTTTTCGTAAAGGTAAAATTACTTATACTTAGGTTTTTAAAGGACTAATCGTCAATTGATCTTTTGGAGTTATTTTTGAAATCCTTTCTGGAACCTTTAAATTTTTTTATTTCTTTACACAACTTATAAAAGTAAAACTACTTCAAGAATCTTTGATAAAATTAAGTCATCAAATAAATTTGAAGAAAAATATATCTTCCTTGAATTTTTTGTGAGTTCTTTTGAAAACTGTGTTAGAACTAACATGTTTTTTAGAGATAAAAACACCCCAAAGAAATTTTCTAATTCTAATCTAGAAACACTTTTCTGCCACTTTTTTTAATTTTATTCTTTTGCTTTTTAAAGGCTGTAATATTTTTTTACTTTAACCATCACTTTCCGTTCCTTAATAACACAATCCTTGATGGTATAATAAAAGGCTTTACTGGACGATACGAACAAATTTGAATCATGTCTACGTGTAATTGTACCGTCATGCACAATCAATTAGCCAACTCGGCAGCATCTCGAGAAAAAAATTAATCTTTAGAATCGTTGCTGACTGTTAGTGCACCGTCATTAATATAAATGACAAGCGCTCGTCCTTTGAATCGTAGGTATATTGAAATAACTGTCACTGACGTCTTTATAGAATGAACGAATATAAAAAAAAACTAATAATTTCATGAGCGCTCCTTTATCACAAATACATAATTAATCGTGTTTTTTGTCCGCGGCGTTTAACCGTCTGGAGGAGACCCGAAGCAATTTCCTTATGTAAATACCGATTTGAATATTAAATTTATTAATATTGAAAAGGGCCGGACCGACATTTATATTTATTCAAACCCTCGTGATTAAGATGTTATTTATAATTATATATATTTTTTTATGCTGTATCGGATTACACGGTTCCTTTTTTTTGTGGTGACCTGTTGAGGGCTGTAGGTATTTATTTTTATAATGAAGATGTTGAGATTGAAATGCGAATTCCAATACCACACCTTACGATTAAATATCTGTGCGTACGATTTAACGATCCTTCATTGTAATGATAATAATTGGAAGGAGGTTCGTCTTTACATATTAAAAACTCGTCTTCTTTTTCTTTCAGGTAAGCACGTCGATTGGGTGATTGGATTGATGTAAGTCAACACTACGAATACAAATTCTGGTTGCGTAATAAATAGATTTCTAGCGCGTAAGTATTTTTTTATAACGTATTAAAGAATTCATATTCAGTCGCACCTCGTTAAATGCAACACCGGCGGTTTTAATGGTCCTTTCCATGAATCATTAAAGCGTCGTCCACGCATTGATATCACCAGCAATAAACGCAGGCTTGAGCCGTAATTAGTCGTTAACACCAGGCCGGATGATTTATTCAAGACTTTCAATAAATCCACGGCTTTTTATAATGTAATCCGCATGGAAATTCAATTACTTGTAGCCGTAAGTACGCCCCCGGGGACTAGTTCTAAATTGCACGGATGGATGTTGATGGATTTTCGATGGTGTGCAATAATGAGGGTGCAATTACTTCTGATCGGACGCATTTATATTGCCGGGGACGCGAGATAACGGCGAAATGTATGAAATAAAAACCGGAGCCTCTCGCCTGTCGAAATTATCGATTCCTTATTAATCACACATCGGCCGGCATTTTTGCCCCATTCTTCGGCGGCGCCGCATCTGCAGATAAATCAATCATCATACTTGCACAACAGTTTTTCCAGAGTTTTCCGTGCGATAAAAACCGCCGAATGGTTTATCATATCAAACAATTTCTGTCAGATAACTGTCGTGAAAAATTATTGTGTTTTTTTTGTATATTATTGCGGTGCGCTTTCTCTCTTTCTCGTCGTAAATTTTGTGTTTATATTTATGCCCTTCAACATAAGCACCACATCTAAATCAAAGTGTACGTTTGATACCAGAATGGATTGATATTTCCTTGGTTCAAACTTATATTAATCTATAGATGTTGACGATTATTAATTATTTATTCATGAAATGAACTTCATTTTAAGTAAATATATAAGTAAATAGTAAAAAATATGTAAATGTTTAGGAAAGTTTGTAGTTTTTCGCAACACAAATAGTAATAAAATTGTAAGCACATTTAATTTAAACAAAAATAATAAAAATCAACTGTAATCAGAAAAATACAACAGTATAACCCTCGCATGTGTTTTACCTATTGAGTGGTGGGTTTAAGAACACCCACCCACCCTACATACATCCATTAATTTTAGTTAAAACCCTGACTTTTGAAAATTGTAACAACGTTTTTATAGTTAATTTTGCTTCTAACTAAAAGTAAAACAGTAGATGATATTGCAATAAATATTCAAGGTATGTGGGTGACCTTTAACCCTCCTTACAAGTCGGGGATTTATAAAAAACGTCTTACATCAAATCAAAAACTCATCTGATTTATTATTTGCAGAAATATAAAATAAAAACCTTTATTCGATCATTACCTCAGATTCTTTAAGCAATTTGTTAAGTAAGCTATTAACAATATTTTGAGTATTATTCTTAACAACTTAACCTTGCTATATGTCTTTTGCATACTTATTATCCACTAGTCAATACAACTTTAATACAAAAAAGAATCATACCTATATGAAATTATTCATATGAAAAATTCTTCATCGATTTTTTTGATATAATTAATTATTTAATAAAACTGTAAAACCCTCGCGTATGTTTTATCTATTTGAATGTGGGTTTGAGGCCATCCACCCACACTACATACATCCATTAACATAAGTTATAACTCTAAAGATGATGTTTGAAAATTTTAATAACGCTTTTATACTTTATTTTGTTAAGAACTAAAAGTCAATCAATAGATAACGTTAAAATTAATATTTAGGGTGGGTGGGTGACCTTTACCCACCCTATAATTCAAGAAGTTAAAAAATGGTTATATCAAATCAAAAAATCATATGATTATTAAAAAAATCTTTACTTACAAAAAATTTATTCATTTGAAAATTCTTCATCAATTTTTTGTTATAATTAAATAAATAGTAAAACACTCAATAAGTAATTGGAGGGTGGCTTTTATTGATTTTGCTGCTAAGTCAAAAGTTTACAAGTCATCATCAAATTAAAAAAAAAGAGATAAAATAGTCTTATAGAGTTATTTTACTAACCGTTTCTACAAGCTTTAAAAGAACACTTATTTTTCTAAACAACTGCCTTTATAAAAGTAAATATACTTCAACAGTTTATTATAATTAAAGAGGCGCACAATAGATATCTGCCAGACTTTGAAAACATTATTAAAGATAATCCTACTGAATTATGGAATTTCCTAAATCGTAAAAAATGGAATCGAGAATTCCAACTAAATTATGTGATGGCTCTATCGAATACTCTGATCCACAGAGAATTGTTAATGCATTTGCTGGAGTTTTTGCAGATAATCTTTCCTCAGCTTCATCAAATGTTAATTTTGAGCATGATAGAGAATTTCTAAATCAGAATTCATAATTCCAGATCACCCCTATCACTAAAGATGATTTGGTAAAAATGATGTCTCGGTTTTCTAACAAATTTACTGCAAGTGATGATTTAATACCCAGTTTTCTTGTTCGTGATTGCAGGTTCATACTATCAAAACTAATAATTATTAATAGAGCCATGAGCATGGGTGTTTTGCGAGAAGCTTGGAAGATAGCGAGAATATGTCCGGTTCACAAGAAAGGTGACAAGTCAGTTGTATCCCACTACTGGGGTATTTCTATTCTATCCAACTTTCCAAAAGTGTTTAAGAAAGTCATATATCTAGACATTTATTCTAACAAATGCCCTTACATATCAACTTAACAACATGGCTTTATGCCAGGAAGATCCACAGTTACTAACCTGGCCTCAATCACCCAATATTATATGTATATGTGAATTACTAGATACTCGTGGGCAGATAGATAGATTATACACAGATCTGTCTCGCACATTTGATACGTTCAATCATAAGATGCTGTTGAAAAAACTTGACGTTATAGGTATGTGTTCCTCTGGTATCAAGCTTATGGAGTCTTATTTGAGTAATAGACTGTGTTATGTCTCATACAATGGCAACAGATCATATAAGTATGTTGCTCCTTCCGGGGTACCACATGGTTCCCTCGTTTTTACTATAGTTTTTTAGTTTTCTTTTTTCCTTCTTATTTGTATCACAGTTCTTACACACTTATTATGCTTATAGCCTGTCCGTTGGATCTTCCGTCGTACGTCAAAAAATATCGCTTCGAGAAACGACACAAAAACATTCTGTCTGATAAAGTAAACCAAATTCGTTAGAAAAAGAATGCACTGTAAAACTTTCGTCGTTTTTTGAAGCGATAGTTTGTGACGTAGGACGGAAGATCCAACGGATGGACTATATGTTGTTATCCCGTTGGACAATAAAGTCTATTATTATTATAAGGAGCAGTCATCAATTTTTTTGAAGGAAACAATAATGATCTTTCTTGTAGTTATTTATGTATTCTCTTCTGTAAACTGTGGTTAATTTAAAATGTTTTAATGACATCTATCACATTAAAATGATAATAGCATTTCCTTAATTTCCGGATCATCAAATTTACATATCTTCGATTTATTTATGCAACCTTTTTTTATTTTCTGAAACTAAAAAAAAAACTCGTTAAAGTTTTATAAAAGTAAAAATACTTCAACAATTTTTGATAAGGAGAAGTGACTTTTTATAAAGACAATATTTCTTCAACAATTGGAATATCAGTTTTTGAATACCTTTCATCGATTCATCTATGTAACCTTTTTATTAAGCAACGAAACGACCAATCTTTTTTAGGGCTCCTGCAATTAGAAGCGTTTTTGTGTAGTTTATTTTTATTGCGAAAATAGTCTTTTTAAGGAAACGTTACTTTTGTAAAGGTTAGAACATTTCTTGGGAATTTTTTTTTACTAAAAGAGAAAATAAACAATTTTTTGAGGAAACCATATTTGGCTTGGAGTATTTTATGAATTCTTTCCTGGAAACGTTTGCAAAACTAATATTCCCGATACTGATGACTGTTTGTATTGATGAGGCTGTTACTTGGAAAAACTCCATTATGCTCTTAAATTAATAAAACACGGATGTTTTAAGAGTTATCTAAAGACACTGCGACAATCTCATCTGCCTGATAAAGCAACAGTGTAGTAAAATAATTGTAGTAGTGTTTTTACATAATAAGGCAAAACTCTTTAAGCATTGATGTTTTAATAATTTAAGTAGATATTTTGGAGTTATTTATCTAATCTTATCTGGAAGCTACATATACATTACAATTTTTTCTTACTTACTTATTATATAGGTAATTTTTTTATTTATCTTTAGTATAAATACTTCATTAAAACACTCCATATATTTTAGTGTTTATATTATATTTATTATTATCACATAGTAACGGTCGCAACCAATTTTATGATCCTCTTCTTTCGTAGTTTTTTTTTAATATCTTTTTTTCTCAAAAAGTTGCGATTCTAATCTTTTTTAGGACACCTAAAAGAAAAACATTTCTGCATCATTTTGCTTGAGCAGAGTCAAAACGAATTCTTGATATTTTGTAAGGATAAAATACATCTCTTATTTTTATCCAAAGATAAATCATCTGTTTAGGTAAACCAGAACCATTTTTGTAACATTAGATTTTTCTAGAAGTGAAAACAGCTCTATTTTTTTTCTAGAAGCTTTGGAAAACTTCATTTTTTTCTTTCGTGATATTATGCATGTATTCTATAGCTATAATAGAACTAATGTATTTTTTCAGCACCTAACTCTTAATATGGAAAAAACCCTTCTTCGGCAATTTTCGGCTAAAAATGAAAAATATGATTTTTGTTTTAAACCCTTCAGTGTATTCACTATTTGTCTATTCAGTGTATGTCTTCCGATATTTTATAAAAGGCAGTTTGATTAACAATTCAGCCTTGCTATGTCACCTTCGCATACTTAGCAACCATCTATCAATAAAACATACCTAGGCACAAAATAAATCATTTACATTCTAATTAATTCACCTGAAAAAATATTTACTGATTTATTTGTTATAATAAACAGTAGAACCCTCGCGTGTGTTTTACCTATTGAAGAGTGGGTTTAATGCTACTACATAAATCCATTAATTTTAGTTACAACTCTGCTAATAGTGTTTTAAAATTTTAATAACGCTCTTATAGTTTATTTCGCTGAGTACTAAAACTTAGTAAGTAGATGTATTAAAATTCATTTTTAAGATGGGTTTACAAAAAAATATTTTACAAAATCAGAAAACCATTTGATTTATCGTTTTATTTCATTAATTTGATTTACAATTTGCAGATACATAAAACAAAAACCCGTATTTGATAATTTTCTCGGATTTAATGGGCAATATTATGGCTATTTGGTAAAAAAACAAACAACTTAACATATTTTGATTATTATTCTTATAAATTAACTTAATATATTAATTGGTGAGGCTGTTATACGTTAAAAATTCATATGTTTTTCGTATCTTATGCATTAATAAAGTATTTTGAAAATTTAATTGTTGTTTTTATTTTAACAATTAAACAAGTAAATACAACTTAAAGAATGGTTAACAAAAAAATAGTTAACCTGAAAAATTCTTCACCGTTTCTGTTTGTTACACTTAATGTACACATCAATAAAACCCTTGCATATATTCTATTGGAGGGTGGTTTTAGTTACAACTCGGTTGATATTTTTCGAAAATTTTAATAACGCTTTTATTTCTCTGAGAACTAAAAATTAATCAATGATGATCGACGATGTTAAAAATCGTATGTAGGGTGAGTGTGTAATCTTTAGGCAAAATAACATACTCGAGGGTTTATAAAAATATCTTACACCGAATTAGAAAATTTTAAATTAAATTAATTAAATTAAGTTTCAAAAAAATTCTGTTATTTTTTGGTACCATCCTTAAAAAAAATAGATATTATTTATATTACATTAAATTAGATAGACGTGGTCGTTTGGCTATAGATAGCCTTAATGCACTGCGACCTGGTTAGATATTTGTACTAATACCTTACTAATGATATGTTCTCAGGAATTCAATTTCCTTGGTCAATTAACTTCCTAGGAGGTCATGCTGTGATCAATTCTGGCGTTCTCCTCATTTCTCTGGATAGGGCTAGTTTAGTGGTTGCCAGTTCTACACACAAGCATAGGATGTGCTCGGCACTTCCTCTACAAATCCACATAGTCTATAAGTGGTGTTGTCCACTTTACGTATCTTGTGAAGATAGTACTTCACTGGGCATGTGACCAGTATGTGCTCAGCCCTTTCCTCTGCAAATCCACATAGTCTACAAGTAGTATCGTCCACGTTACATATCTTGTGAAGATAGTACTTCACTGGGCAATGAGACCCGTCACCAGTCTTATCTAACTTTTGCCACCTTGTGTAATTATCCAGTACCCCGATTTGCACATTTTCCCACTTTTAGACCACGCCCTTCCTATCTGCTTTTGATAGCACACATTTAGACTTTGGTCCGATCATAGTAGTCCTTTCTTGGCTTGTGCATCGGCATGTTCGTTGACCATTACACTTGCGTGGCCTGATGCCCACATTAGATGCCAATTTGTACAGAGCTTGTTTACAGTTCTAAGTAGTTTTGGAATTGAAGCTTTTAAGTTCTTAAGGGCAGCCTGACTGTTTCAGATCAGACAGACGTGGTTCCTTTTGTAGCCTTTTTCGTACAAACTTGAACACATATTTCCAGGGCTATTGCTTCAGCTGGTTAGACTAATGAGCCTTGTCCGAGAGGAACTGATTCTCTTACATTAGGCCCGTATATGTTATATCTGTATAACAGATTATAGAGTTATGTTTTAGTTTTTTATTTAATTCAGGCTGAGTTGGCGACTGTCAATAATTACTTTAATGCGCGATACGCAATAAAATTTTGTCGGCATTACGTCCGACAGTGTTTGTTAGAACTCTGGTTTAATCAGGTTCAGAATCTCTAAATCTGCGAGTCTAAACCCTCTGATTGTTTTTTCTCGTGCTCATTCCAACAAAGTTTTCTATCCAGTATTTCACCTTTTCGGACAGCGCATTTTCTTGTCCTTTTACTTTGGGACATTGATATTGAGCTTGCTATGATTAGTGAAAGGTACCACCATAATTTTGACATTAAAGCCTCCCCTCAAACACTATTTTACTACGGTTTTGAGAATGTATTGGGCTAGAGACGATAAACTATCATATTTACTCCTTATGGCAATTCCTATATCATCCTCATAATCTTGTCGACCAAAATCAATACACCATGGCAAGGGCGTTCAAATCCTGCCTTTTGATTACCGTTTCTCATTCACTCCCTATACCTGCGGCGATCTTAGCATTTTCGAGTAAGGCCTTAATCTATGAGTATGTCGAGTATGTCGATGCCTTTCTTGATTGCCCCCTTTTCCATGATTTTGATGGTTGTATTATCAAGTGCACCTTCAATATCCAACTAGTGCAAACTCCTTTTGTTGTAGTGAAGCGTTAATACCTATTATGAAGTGCACCCATAATAGGTTTACCAGATTGATTGGCAAACTGCTGTCTATGAAGTGGATTTGCCCTTAGAGCACTGCTCCTTATATCGTTGTACATAATTTTCTCCATGATTTTTAGGAGAAATAAGGTGAAGCTAATTGGTTGATAGGATTTGGCCTCACTGGGTGTCTTTCGGTCGGCTTTGGGGATAATTATCACCCAGTCTCTTTCCATTCCTTTGGAATATAGCCTAGCGTAAAGCTAACTTTGTAAACTGCCTGCAGGTAGGGGCTATTATATTTAGAGAAATGGTGCTTTAAAGGGTTTAAAGCTATTAACTGCCCATTCAATTTTTTCTTTGGTAATGAGTTTACCAGCTTTGCTTTTGCTTTCTCTAGTAGGTAGGATCATGCTTCTTTCTGTAAATTGAGCAGTGTTTATTAGAAGTCAACAGATGTAGAGTCTGATAAATGTGTCTGAGACTTTCCCTGAACTCCCATCAGGTTTTTTATCAGTCTGATGCTATTGGAGTGGTCTTTGATAGGACTTTTTTTTAACCTTGGCTGTTGGGGTTGTATTAGTAACTCATTCACAGAACATTCTCCATGTTTTCCTTTTCAATTTTCTCAATTTCTTATTATATTCTGTCTGTGGCCATGTATAAGCAACCCAGTTGCCTATTTTCTTTGCACTATTGAAAGTTTTCCTGGCTTGCACCTAAATCCTAAATCCTTGTTCCACCAGGCCTCTTCTCTAGTTAAGGGAGTTCTTTAATTTTTTATCTTAAAGCAGTTGACCTACAAAGTTTTAATACTTGTGTGCACATCATATCATTGATAATTGCATTTTTTATTTGTTTATTTGCTCATCGCGTAAAGTCATAAACCTATAAAGGGTCTACGCGATTAAAATTTACGAGTGCCCGGACGCACATGTTGTGACCGCCGTAAAATAATTAAACTTAAAAAATGAAATATCCTCAGAGTGATTCGACTTACGTTTAATGAGTTTTTGTTATATTTAATGTCCCCCGGAGGAAATTACGGGCCTCGTTAAACAAATTTATGGGTATGCACTTTGAATAAACATAGTTTATATCTCGTTTACAGTTAATTATGCATTAAAATAATAACATTCAAACAGAAACGAATTAATGGTCCGATTGTGGAATCAGCTGCCGGTGATAATTCAGCCGTTTCAAAACGTTGGAAAGTGAAAGGTATGTTAAATATGTATAAAAAGTGATCTATTAGATTATCCACACTACTACATTCTATGGATTTTTTTTTGAACTCAAGAAATAAAGTTATGGAGATGTAACTTTCCAGAGACGAAGGTTAAAAGTAAATGTAATGGTCTGGGCAGAAAGACCGCAGGTCTATAGCTGATGAACTAACACCGCATTATTTGTTTTTGTTCATGAATATAAAAATGTAATTATGTAATTGTGTGAATAATAGCATATTGTATAATGAGCATACAACGATACTCATTGCCCACGAGTATGAAATTTGGGCATGAGCCGAAGGCTACAATGGCTGCTATGACAATGAATATATAATATATACCTAACATACAATGTACTACATTTCTTAATCAAAAAGTAACTTATAATTATGTTATTTCATTATAGAAGTAGAAAAAGATTATTGTTTACGTAATGGACGTTCAAAAAGACAATCTTTATTTATTGGACCAATTAAATAGAAAATTATATATTATTTATTTAACTATACAATTTGGTAATGTAAACTTTCGTGGTCACGGCACTCATTTTTTCGAACGCTAAAATTTGTTATATCTTATCTTAGCAGCCACCATAAAGTCTTCCTGCCAAACCGTAGGTAGACTCAATGATGGCTGCCATTTCTTAATGGATAATTTCTTTCAGATGCACTATAGAAGTTAGTCTATTGGTTTAAGCTTTAGATTTTACGGGTTGGCCAATTTATGCCACCTCTCCTGAAGAACAATTTGCGAAGGAATATTTCACGAACTCGTAACCTGTTGTACGTGTCTGATGTTGCACCGTTTTGCTAGAACCATATTCTTTGGTTATAGTCAAGAAAGATTTTAACATCTTCTCATAACATTTCGAATTGAAATATAAACTTTTTTAAAATATTGCAGACCAACATATTCTATACAATAGTGGTTAGTAAAGTTTCTTGTCCTTAAGAAGGATTATCTTTTTAGAGTTATCCTTCACTTCAAATCTGTTGGAATGTTTATATTCGATTACTATTAAGTATATATTATTCTTTATTTTGTAAAGATTTGTTCGTTGTTAGTTAATTGCAAACGATGATTACACACATATTAAATTTATTCAACAGAGCATAATTTTCCGGTAGCACAATCCATTCATCCGCTTCGTATTTGTTTACCGAAAACGCTGTTTTAGCACGGAGCCGCCCCGGGGGTGCGGAATTGAAATGTATGTTGCCCGTTGTTGTTCCCGTATATTTTTTTCCGCCCTCTGTATTTTATTTCGCAATTAAAACAAAACTGTTGGAGTGTATATTAAGTTCGGTCCGTCGGGCAACTGATAAAAACACGGTCTGAAATTACATTACGGAATGGACAAACGTCCGTCCATTCCGGGAATAAGATATCGTGAAATGTTCTCGACTTGTCGCGTGGGACGGCGGCGGCAACGGCGGCGGTAACGGTGCGGCGCTATCGCTGCAGTTTTGCTTCGAAACTCGAAACCGTAGTCTTCTCCATGTATGGTAGTGATGTATGTTACCAGGACGAAATATTGTTCATCTCGTGGTAATACATTCTGCTGCTGAAGTAGGAATGATGTGTGGGTGAACGATTTTGATTAATTGAGCTTATCCATCTCGTATTGTTTGATTTAAAACTTTGAAATCATATATGAAAAACATTACGTACATCTATTTCATGATTTGTAATAAATAAAAAGTATGTTCACGTTTGTAATAAATCTCAATGCAGATTTCAAGAAATTAAGAATGCAAAAAAATACTCTCACAGCCCAGACTGCGTATAATCCAGCATCTGCTTATCACCTCATTCGCATATTGAACATTATTTAAACTGCCGACACGAGAGACATTAACCTGAATTATTCATATTTGCATTTATTTAATGTTGAAGGCAAAAAATATTGGACACCTTTGTTGCACTAAATTATTTATAAACCCTCGGCGGTGGCGGTGTTCGTAACATAATGCCTTTTTGGTGCTCGTGTCGAGAGTCTCGGGAATTAGAATAAATATGCGGAATGTATAATGCCAGCTCGTGTGTGTAAATGTAGGGCGTCATTGCATTGATTTCATTGTCCGTAATCACGAAAGGTTGATGACAAAGTGAATTCGGTGGATTCGACTTAATTTATGTCATCGCATGTCGGATACCGATCTGGGTGTTTATATGTAAATAAAATGTGAGTCATGAGGGTAACTGATTCATAATTTTACCTTTTTTTTTCTTTAGACGGATTTTCCTAATTTAATAATTACAAAAACGTGATTTCATCCCTTTAGTCAGACCATAGAAGTTCAGTTCGTCTGAATTATGAAATGACGAAATGTTTTTGCTCGTGCATCTTACATATGTTTTTATTTTAATTAGCCTCATCAAATTCTCTTCTCTACCCTCAACTTCAGATATCTTAAGTGTGGAAAATAAAATCAATTCTGTGATTAGAAAAATTGTAAAGCAATAACTCCACTGACATTACTTTTCAAATTTTAAAATTCATACCCAATTAACGTATTTTTAATAGACCGGTAAAATAATTGAGCTTTTGTAGCTACAATAAATTGTGGCACGTAAATTCAAAATGTAGAAAATTCAATACATTCGGTGATTTAAAACAATGTAACAAAATTTACTTAACAGGGATTATTTCCCAAACACCTCTCATCTCGTATAAACGGATTTTTAATATTCCAATAAAACAATTGAGGTTTTGCAACTAGAAACAATATGGCGGCACTGAAATCTGAAATTGTGAAAAATCAAATGATTTCGGTGATTAGAAAAAAATATGGAAAAATCATCTCCACTGTAATTATTTTCCAAATTTCAAAATCAATTCCTCATTAATGTATTTTTAATATTCCAGTAAAACAATTAAACAAAATGGTGACATTAAAATCTCAAATTGTGGAAAATTAAATGTATTAGTAGAACAATTGTAAAAACATAATCTTCACTCGGATTGCTTTCCAAACTTCAAAATCCATTGCTGATTCATGTATTTTTGATATTTCGGTAAAACAATTGAGGTTATGCAGCTAGAAACAAAATGGCTGCAGTTAAATCTCAAATTGTGGAAAATGTATTCGGTGATTTGAAAAGTTCTAGAAAAAACATCTCCACTGGAATTTGGAATTCCTATCCAACCATTAAAATCCATCCCTAATTAAAGCATTTTTAATGTTCCAGTAAAACAATTTAGGATTTGTAACAAAAAAAAATGCTTGATTTAGTCTATAATAACATTAGTGTACATTGACCTACCTGAATAAATTTGGTATTAACCCAGCGTTCACTTAACCTACCTCATTAAATGATTATCCTATTGTAGTAAGTTAAGAATACGCTAACTTACTCAATAGTTTTATTGGTACATTCGCATTACTATAGGTTTATACAGAATTTATTGAGGTAGATCAAGAGAACGCTACGTCAATAAAGGGCTTATTAAGGTAGGTCAGCAGTACGCTAGTTTAAGATGTAATTTTGTAAGGTCAAGAGTAAAGGTATTAAATGATTGGTTTTTTGAAGTTGTTAAATATTATTTTACGCATGAAATGATTGAGTTAACAGACATCACACTCTAATACGAGGTAAAAGGCGTATTCGCTTAAGCACCTATCAAAACAAGAATTCAGAAGGTGCCAATCCACGCACTGATTAGTGAATTGATTAATGTTAGAGTGGAATTAGTGTTATGAACCGTTGAACTCTGCCCATGATTTCTGCGTTCAAAACTTTTGTACGAAATATTTTCCATTACTGCTAAATACTCTTTTACAACATCATTAATTACTATTAAAAGCCTCGTTCACTACTTTCGAAATTTGTCTTTGGCCTTTACATTTACAATTTGTCTTCATACTTCGAAGATATATGTTCTGAAAAATCGTCACCAAGACTAATTACTTTCAGAAGCATTTCTCTACTTTCAAGCTTTCTCGATAGTATCCAAAATGATTAGCATCACTCTTTGAAGCCTAATAGCTTCTTGGATGAGAACTAGAATAGGATTAGAAGAAAGAGAAAGAGCATGAGAAAGGCAGAACAAATGTATGGAAAATGTATACAACGTGAAACCAAAAAGAGAGAAAAACAAAACAAAAATGTAAAAGGTGGAGTAAATAGTTTAACTAATTTAGGATAAAATAGGATCAGAATGATGGAAATAATGGAAAGTAATATTTATTAGCGTTATTATTCCATTGTTTAATATTTAACTTGTGATGATCTCAGTTGTATTTATTGATTTTATTCAAAATCCATTGTAAAATAAATTTAAAGATTGAAATATCAAGTATTTATGCAGTAGTTTACGAATATATCATTTCAATAGTTCAACATAAATCAAATAAATTTTTATCACCTCTTAAGTAATATTTGTTATTATAAAGACAAGCAGATGTTATAACTAAAGTCTCGAAACCAAATTTGTAGAAGAATCAAAAATGTATATAGGCAATTAAGGAGTAGGTTACTACATTTTGATAATTCAAAATAAAACAAATAACTTTTTTATTGACATACTCAAGTTTTCAAAACTATAGTAACAATTGTTATTATGGAAGTAATACTAAAAAAGTATTATTTTGTTGTCAAAATGACAAAAATTTTTTATATATCACACAATAAGGTGAAAATAAGTATGTAAATACTAAATATATGTATCTGAAGCTGGTGTTGTATGAACAGTGGAAAAGAGGATTTGGGTTTGAGTGGAAGAACAGCTACAAGCGTCAACTCCGCCCGTCAGCATGGTGTTAAAATTATTTGTATGCTTTTTTTCCATCAATTTTCTAAATATCTATATTGTAACTATGTTTTGATAAAGCTTAAATAAAGATAAAGATAAAGTCCGCTCTCGAAAGTATTTCTATATATAATTGATACTGATAGAGCTACACTCTTGATGGAACGAGATATGTAAATTCAATGGGGTAAAACACTTGTTAAGTTCCATAATATTTTTATTTTCAGTTGCCTGACACGTGTTTCGATCATTCCTGATCATTTTCAAAGTACAATAATAATTATTTTGTACTTTGAAAATGATCAGAAATGATCGAAACACGTGTCAGGCAACTGAAAATAAAAATATTATGGAACTCAACAAGTGTTTTACCCCATTGAATTTATTTCTATATTTTGGTTTCCAGTTTTATGAAGTTTGGATTATATTTATAAAGCAAGTTTGACTAAGTACTAATAAGCAAATGGATATACCAAATAATCTAAAAATCTCATCTTATCTCTTCATACTTATGTAATAAAAATGCTTAAATTTTACAGACATAACAAAATTTCTGTAACTTTAAAATGTTACACATATCTAGATTTTTTTAGAACCATTTTTTTCCTCTGATTTCTAAGATTTCCAACAACTATATATTCTGTGAATGATTCAGGAACTGTTTTCTCAGAACTCTAAAATTTTTAACTGTTCTTTTACCTTTGAATATTTGATCATTTCCTTCAATAAATTGCTAATCGCATAACTCGAAATCAATCTACCGTCATGCACTACTATCATAGTGACATAGGCATAGACTAGAGAGTACCAAGAAAGTCATGGAAAAGTAACCGGAGGACCAAGAAAAACAAATGAGGTTCATGAACGCCTTCTTCAACTTATTTGGAG
Organism: Ontholestes murinus; assembly: GCA_963969525.1. Classification (NCBI taxonomy): domain Eukaryota; kingdom Metazoa; phylum Arthropoda; class Insecta; order Coleoptera; family Staphylinidae; genus Ontholestes; species Ontholestes murinus. Next base: position 40,643,504 of record OZ018396.1, read on the forward strand.
ACCGATTTTCCAAACGCAAATCAATTGCCGACCTATGGGTAGCTTATGAAGGTCATACTGTAACCCTTCGAACAGTTTACCACAGAATCGGAACTTTCGGCTTGAAAATCATAGTGGCATAGGCATAGACTAGAAAGTACCAAGAAAGTCATGGAAAAGTAACCGGAGGACAAAGAAAAACAAATGAGGTTCATGGACGCCGTCTTCAGCTTATTTGGAGACCGATTTTCCAAACCCAAATAAATTGTCGATCTATGGGTAGCTTATGAAGGTCATATTGTAACCCTTCGAACAGTTTACCATAGAATCGGAACTTTCGGCGTGCAATCCTATCGGCCACATCTTGTATTAACACTATTGGCTCAACATCATTAGCAACGTTTAGAGTGGTGTAGATTGCGACTGTATTGGAACCTGGAGAGGCATAGGGTGGTGTTTAGTGATGAATCCAGATTCTGTTTGTAGATGCACTCTGGTCGTATGAAGATCAGATGAAGACGCAGGAAAAGTCGCAATATGGATTTTTCTATTAAGAGGCCTGTGCATCGCACTGTATGTATTATGATATGTAGTGATTCCATATATCTTATTGATGAAGTTTTCGTTTAGTATTTATCTGAAGCAATAATGGCCCGGTGATATGTAGATAAGGGGCTAGTTACCAATATTCTTCAGTTAATTCAGTTGGCAGATCCACTTTTCCAGCAAGAAAATGTTTGTCTCATATTGTAAAAGTTTCTACGGACTGATTTGCAGAGAATAATGTCGATGTCTTGCCATTGCCACTTCAATAATACATATGTGCAGAAACTGCTCTTCAGCACGAATTATGAATTGCTTGGGATACATAACCTCGAAAATCTCTGAATACCACAAAGACTAGTTGACTGTGTAACCAATATGGGTGACCAACCCATTATTAATAAAAACTATGCTTATATTTGCTCTTTATCTTTCAAATTTTAATCAATTGATATCTTTTAATAGTTAAAAGAGTTGTCAAACTACTTTGTTACCTATTGTCATTAAGTTATTATCAGCCTTATCAAAAATTTTCAGTATTTAATTTTTCAGATTATTATTGTTTTTCTTCCAGATGTTTCCAACATACTCTCTTCCAGAGGAAGAAAAATCTTTCATCTTTAATGAATTTTTCAAAAAAATAATTTTCTCAGATTTCTAAAGTTTTCAACAACTTTTCTTCCAAATTTTCTATAAGGCTTCATCAAATTTTTCCAATATCCTTGCATTTTTTCCATTTTTCAAGAATTTTCCATTATACCTTCCTTAATCTTTATAAAAATTTAACAAAATCTTTGTATTTCAGATTGTTTATAATTTTGTTAACAGTGTACATCGTTATACATTATTCTTCACAAATAAAAAACTTTTTATAACTTTATATAACATTGACTTTATTTAGTGACAATTTTAGCTTGTCATTATCAAACTAGAAGTACTTCTATTTTAGCTTGTCATTATCAAAAAAAGTTTTTTATTTGTGTTTATAATTTTGTTTCTAGATTTCCAACAGTATTCCTTCTAAATCATCCTCAACAAACATATTTTATTGTAGTATTCACTAAACCATTATTTCATTTAGTTTAATAATTTTTACAATAAACTTAGCGTACTCTTGACCTACCCTAATTAATTGTATGTTAACCCAGCATACTCTGGACCCACAAATTAATTGATTTAATGCACATTCTATTGTGGTAGGTCAAGAGTACGCTAGATTAAACAATAGTTTTACTGAATAGGCTAATGTATTACGGGTTAATACAGAGTTTGTTGAGGTAGGTCAAGAGAACGCAAGGTTAATACATAGATTATTAAGGTAGGTCAAGAGTACGCTGGAACAAGCTGTAATTTCGTGAGGTTGGTCAAGAGTACACTAGTTTTATACAAAACTTATTAGGGTAGGTCAAACTGTAATTTCGTGGGGTAGGTCAGGAGTACATTAGGTTAATACAGAGCTTATTAAGTTAGGTTAGGCTTATTAAGTTTTTTCGTGAGGTAGGAGGATCAATAAATATTATTTTGAAGTTGTTAAAATGATTTTTATTTTAAGTATGAAATGATAGTTTTGAGGTAACTTAGAAGATGCTATATACTATCGAAACAAGAATTAAGTGGTATGAATGCGCCTACTGTAAAATTTAGAGTGAAATATTAATGAAAACCAGTCATCTCCGCCGGTGATTTCTGCTGTAGAAATTTGTGTATATTTCTGATACTCTTCTATTATATTTTTTGTAACTTGTTAATTCTTGGTTCATTATATTCGAACTTTGGCAGCAGTATTACATTTACTGTTTGTCTTCATGCTTCCAGTATCTATATTCCAGAAAAATCTTCATTAAAATTAACGGAAAGATCTGTGAGTGGAAGATGATGAACTAAAGACTAAGGTATCTAAGTATAGAAAAAGAGGATAAATAAAAAAGATGGAAATTTAATTTGAAGAATACAGAAGGTGCTGATGCTCTAATGCGTTAACTGGATAGTGAATGGATGAAGGTTTAAGTGGGATAATATAATAAGCCGGTGATTTTTACTTTTTTGTGTAGTTCTGTTGCAAGCAGAAAGAACAAAGTCAATAAAGAAAGAATAAACATACATTAGGGAAGAGACCAGCGACCATTTTCTTTGGAATACTTCATTGAACAACAACTTTTATTGTATTTGGCTAATTTTAAAAGACCAGTATAATCGACTGCTGCTTTTTTGGGCCCATACATATCTGCCCATGATTCTTCATAGATGTTTTTTGAAGCACCGCAATCTTTAGACCAATCGACATTAAAATTCTTCAGCGAACATATTTTTCGACAGCCAAATGGTAATATATTATTGAAAATATACTAGTCCTATTAATGCACACCAAAAGTCATAGGTCAATCTTGCAACATGAGATCACCCACAGCATCAGTGTCCTTTGAAGGAATAACCGATTTTTAACGACTTTCCCTAAATTCATCAAACTCCGACCTCAATGAAATTCCTTATATTATCGATATAACGGGAGTCTAATAAGTATTGCAATCCCGGGGTGAATATGAAAACGCCGTTTCTTACTTCATAAAAAAGTAATATACCTTTAAGTACTTTCATCAAAATTCGATCAAAATTGGTGAGCTTACTTACATACTAACGTATAAGTAAATTTTGCTAGACTGGGAAGATACTTGCCTAGAGCTCTTCTCAGGAAGAAAACAAGAGGTAACAAAATTGATTGAGATTATATAATTATTAAGCTTTATTTTTAGTCGTTATTATATTAAACACAATATCTTTACCTTTGAAGCTTAATAGTTTTGATCCTTTCAGATTCTACAAACCAAAATGCAAGTTCTTCATAATTGCTAAATTGCTCTTACGACTTTCTTACTAGCTGATAAAGGACTCGTTGCCTTCGAATTTTGCCAGCAACCTTTGCATTTGCTGATCTATATTCCGGAAAAGTCTTCATCAAAACTGATTACTTTTCGAAGATTTGTTGTCTAGAATTATTTGTATCTCTATTTGAAGTATAAGAGCAGAAGGTCATCTTGTTAACAGCTTAACGTGACACAGTAGCTGTTAAAAGACTCGTTACCTCCGAATTTTATCAACAACCTTTGCATTCGTTAATCAATATTCCGGAAAAGTCTTCATTAGAACTAATTACATTTCGAAGATTTGTTGTCTAAAGTTATTGTCATCTCTATCTGAAGCATAAGAGCAGACTGTCTAGTTTATATATTTCTAATGATCATAGTTTATTTATAACTTGGATTTTTTTAACAAATTCATTAATTGATAAAGAAAACTATTTTTTGAAGAATCTGGAATTTTCTAGAACATCTTATTTTTATATTATGTAATTCTCCAGGAACTTTTTTGATTTCTAAAACAATTATATATTGTGCGAATTATTTAGGAAAATGTTCTTAAGATTTTTAAAATTTTTATTAACAGCTGCACTTTTTCGTTTGAATAATTGAATTTTTCTTTCTATATTTTATTAACTTTATTTTCAAATCTTAAAGAATGTTTCACTCAACCTTGCTTAATCTTATTGACAATTTTCAGAATCTTTCTTTCATATTCCTGTAAGTTATAAATTATTTCTCTTCCAGATCTCTAGAATTTTCCAACACTTGATTTTTATCCAAAGGAAGAACATTTCTTTCTTCGTCTTTAATGAATTTTACAAATGTTTTCTCAAATTTCTAAAGTGATCAACAACTTTTCTTCCATGTTTTCAATAATGTTTGATCTATTTTTCCAATATCTTAGCATTTTTTGAGACTAAATGCTGCTTAATCTTTATAGAAATTAATTTGACAAATAAAGCACTAATAACCTTTCTTCACAATTTTATTTGAATAACCAAATGTACATTTCGGACACAAAGTGACCATTATCAATGGATTAGCACTGGATTAGTATTCAAATAAAATTGTGAAGAAAGGTTATTAGTGCTTTATTTGTTAAATTAATTTGATCTTCACGTAACTCAAGCAACCAATTTATAGAAATTTATCCAAATCATTCTTTTTCAGAATGTTTACAATTTTCCAATAATCTCTTCTAGATTTTTTTGAATTTCCAACAGATTTAAATATATCAAAACGTTCTGAGTAACTCTACTGTCAAATAGGAGAACTTTACGTTAGGGACGTGGGTTGTCAAATTGCAGCACTTAGATCGCCCAGTCCTGAAATATTAAAGGGAGCCCTCGTATAAAAATTTTCTTAGGGTTTAAAGGATTTTAAAACAGACCTATATAAAAATTAAAGTTGAACGTCTTAATAAGAGTAGAAAATTGTCAATTTTTATAAAATATTGCTTCACATTCTTATTATAATTGACAAAGAGAACAATTTCTTCTTACCTTAACCATAACACAACTAATAATTTAAATTGATTTTTCTATTAGGGTAACAAAACATCGCATTAGCTTGTAAACGTTATGGTAATTACCTTTACACATACACTTGAATACGATAAACATTAAAGGATTACTCCTGCATTAATAATAAAAACCATTCCATTATTCGAACATGTATAAAAGGGTCGACAACCTGAAGCAGTGCTCTCCCACAACGAACCTTTTGATCCCTGGATTGATTGCGTTGATAGCGTAATTGCTATTTGAACGGTGATTGTCCAATCCCTACAGGAAATATTAATTAGACTCTTCTATCGTCGAATTACCTAGATTGAGTGTCAAATGGTCACTTAATGTAACGAATGTCAAACGTTAGATCCGAACGGACGCGACCGCCAATTACAGAATTACAGAAGAAAGCCGCGATCAATTCAATTAAAAATAGAAATGAAACGGACGAGGAAAAAAAAGGGGCGTATTTTGTTCAAGTGATTACACCGTAGTGTCTCTTTCAAGTTATAAAATAAAACCCACCGGTGTTCGTTTTTTTTTTTAAATTTTCGGGCACAAATTATAGTCGCGTTCCGAGCGGAAAATTGATTCAATTAACTTTACCCATTCACAATTTTAAAAAAAAGTCAGTGGATGTGAATCATTTTAATTGGTTTATAATTATTTATAAGCTGTAAAAATTTATTCATTTAGTAAAAGTCCAAAAATATAAGTAAAATATTTGATGCTAGAAGCTCGTTCCTCGATGTTATCATTTTATTATTAACATAATTTAAATTACGAAAATAGAAAGAATAAAAGCTTTACAATTATTAATTATTGTTTTCTATCAACAACAGCCACAGTGAAGGTACAATAATTAATAATCTGTCAAAATGACAAGTCTCATAAAATAGTCTCATATAAAATGAATAAAAATAAGCTAGTAATAGCCAAAATATTGCCGAAAAGGCAAAAATATATTACTGATGAAGATACCATCATCCAGTAATAGGGGTAAGAGTGGAAAAACACTACGTGAACTCTGCCCGCATGTTCCTTGCTCTAAATTGTGATATTTTAAAGTGAGCATGTAAAGTTAAATCATTAATAAGTAGTTGATTAAAAGTTCACTTGGCTCGTTTCTCTTTATTTTTTATTTTAAAATCCGACCAAACTGGGCCATTATCACGAATAGTAATAAGTGCTGAAAGTAATTGGATATTAAAATATAAAATAAAGTGAAACAAACGAAGTGAATGTTTACATTATTATTGTTTTAATTATCGCCGTTGATTTGTCGGTGGTTATCCACTCAAACAGGATTTTAGTGCAGCGTTTAGACAATAGATGGCACTTATGGTAATATCTTCATATTTGTACATTCCGTTTTTTAATGCTGTTAATTAGAGAGAAACATTTTATCTTACTATTTTCATTTTGGATAAATTCGATTACCTAGCTGTAGTTTATAAAATGATCATCAAGTCGTGACAGAGATATAATTCGATATTCCCACACACCTCATTACCCCCTAGGAAGTAAACCTCTTTCCATCGCATAACAAAATCGAACTTTCTGGAATCCTTGGCGCATGATATACAACCAGCGCAAAGTTTAAAGTCGATCCTCTCAGAAGTGAGCGCAAAAAATATCTCACCGTTGAAATAAATCAACAGTGTAAGTTGAGTCAAGATATACAGCTTATTATATACCGTGTTTAAAAGGAAAATTTATATTTAGTGCACCAATTAAAAAAAAGTAACTCATCAAAAAGGTCAATATTATTTATTAAACTATACAATTTAGGAATTTATTTCTTAAAAAATAATATCGTCTAAATGTAAACCTTAGCGATCAATAAAATTTCTTATTTCTTTAAAATGCTCCAGGGAATTAGATCAACTGATATAATCTTTAGTTTTAAGATAACTCAATGGGAAAACATGGAACACAACAAGTGTCATCATTTTAATAACCCTGTGAAATACCAGTTCCATCAAGAGCGTAGCCTAGGAAGTATTCATTTCAAAACGTCTATAAGGATTCAATTAATCGATTTGAGGTTAAAATTCCACAAAATCGTGTTGAATATTTGTGACGTTGCTCCGTCTTGTTGGAATCATGTTCTTTGGTTATATCCACGAAAGTTTTGCAATTCAGGCACAAATCAGTTATCTTATTTGGTTTTGGTTTCATCGCACTCCAGTAGCGGTGGTTCTTCTTATTCACATATCCATTGAGACCAAAGGTTTGATTCCGTAAACAAGGCAATTGAGCACATTTCAACGTTTACTAACATCTCGCTTCGGTTAACAATCATTCAGATCTGATTTTTAACCGAAACAAGATGTTAGTAAACACTGAAATGTGTTCAATTGCTTGGTTTACGAAATCATGCCTTTAACCGCTATCCCGAGGTTTTAATTTTAATTGAATTTTATAGACATGCAGCCTTAGGGTTTTATGCATAATACAGTGCATAATACATTTTCGAATGAGAGGTATACTCTCTACTATATGAAGATTTATAATCAAATGTAACACCTGAAAAACAATAATTATTTACAAAATTATTTGCGCTGTTTTTTTGATGATACTTAAGATATATTTAATCCTCATGAAAAAAAAAACTGATTAATTGTAATACGAGGGTAGATTGAAAAGTTTCCGGAATGGGCAAGAGATGGCGCGCGTATCGTGAAATTGTTATGATGGTTGTCAAGGCTAACCTATTTTAGGTAAGCTGTCAAATTTTCAGACACGTGCGTCGTTCCGTTTTTGTTTACTAGGGTATCTTGTGAAGCAAGTCAGGCACTTTTGAAAAAATGGATAAAAACGAATTTCGTGCAGTCATCAAACATTTCTGGATGGATGGGAAAAAGGCGAAGAAGATACGAGATATTTTGCAGAGAGTTCATGGCAGATCCACACCTTAATTTTCGACTATTAGTTTCTGGGTGAGCGAGTTCAAACGTGGCCGTACTAGCACCAAGGATGAACCGCGCAGTGGACGTCCAAAAACGGCCACAAATGAAGAAACGGTCGACAAAGTCCATGATCTCGTGTTAGCCGATCGACGAGTGAAGTTGCGCGAAATAGTAGAGACCACGGGCATCTCATATGAACGTGTGCAAAATATCGTGCACGAACATTTGGGCATGAGGAAGCTGCTGGCGCGATAGGTGCCGCGTTTGCTGACTATGGATAACAAGCGAAATCGTGTGACCACTTCGAAAGAGTGTTTGGCCTTGTTGAAGCGTAAACCAACGGATTTTTTTCGCCGATTCGTGACCGTGGACGAAACATGGATCCACCACTACACACCAGAAACCAAGCAGCAGTCGAAACAGTGAATTTCTCCAGGCGAATCTGCTCCGAAGAAGGCAAAGACTGTCTCATCGGCTGGAAAGGTCATGGCCACCGTTTTTGGGATTCGCAAGATGTGATACACATCGACTTTTTGCAGAAGGGAAGAACTATCAAGGGACAATACTACAGCGATTTATTGGATCAATTCAACGGCATATTGAAGGAGAAACGGCCCCATTTGCAGCGGAAAAAAGTGCTCTTCCACCACGACAACGCGCCGGCCCATTCATCCCGAATCGCCAATGCTAAATTGGTTGAATTGGGCTACGACCAGACCTGGCCCCGAGCGACTTCTTTTTGTTCACAAACATGAAGACTTGGCTCGACGCCACTAAAGCTTATTTTGCAGAGTTCCAGAAATCATATTTTTCTGAAGGCTTAAAAAATTTGGAGCACCGCTGGGAAAAGTGTATCGCCCTGCAAGGGTACTATGTTGAAAAATAAAAATAAAAACCCGTTTAATTACTGCGTTTTCTTGCCCATTCCGGAAACTTTTCAATCTTCCCTCGTAGATATAAGACCAGATAAGTTTGAGTAATATTTTTTTTTTCACTGAATACATTATTTTCAAAAGAGTTTTAATTTCCAAGCCACGACATTCTATTTCTGGTGAAGATTCTTAAAATTTATTTTGATAATTACGACATTTTTTGGTATCTTTGGTGATTTATAAAAAAATATAACATCTAACAAAATATTGGCAACAATTTTCCTTTATGAAATAATTATTTTTCTAAAAGTTTGCATTTTAAACCAGTGCGGTTCTCTTCCTTTTGATGATACTTACGCTTAACTTTAAGCTTCATGAAAATAGAATATTTTTCTAGGGAAGCTGATGAACTGTAGCCACATATAAGATCTGATAACATTTTGGGTAATCATTTTTCTTAAAGAATTTAATTTTCTTCATCACAGTTTTTAATTTCTAACCTACGATATTCTATTTCTGGTGAATATTCTTAAGAATAACTTTGATATTTATGAAGAAGGAACGTTTCTTTGCGTATATGATGATTTTTAATCAAATGTAACACCTGAAAAACTGTTTTCAACAGAAAAATTACTTTTGTGGAACTTTGTATTTTAAATAAGCGCTGTTCTTTTTTCATGATGATACTTAAGATATATTTAATCTTTAGTCCTCATGATGAAGTAGATATAAGACCAGATAACAGTTTGAGGTATAATTTTCTTAAAGAAATACATTATTTTTATAAAAAGTTTTAATTTCCAAGCCACGACATCTTATCTCTGGTGAAGATTCATAAAATTTTGATAATTATGACATTTCTTTGTACCTTTGGTGATTTATAAAAAAATATAACATCTGACAAAATTTTGGCAAAAATTTTTCTTTATGAAATCTTTTTTTTTCTGAAAGTTTGCATTTTAAACCAGTGCGGTTCTCTTCCTTTTGTTGATACTTACGTTTAACTTTAAGCTTCATGAAAATAGAATATTTTTCTAGGGAAGCTGATGAACTGTAACCACATATAAGACCTGATAACATTTTGGGTAAACATTTTTCTTAAAGAAAAAGTCAAAGTTTTTAATTTCTAAACTACGACATTCTAATTCTTTTGAAGGTTCTTAAGATGTCAAAGTACATCTTAAGAACCTTCAAAAGAATGTTTATGAATGTTTATGAAGAAGCAACATTTCTTTGCATACATGAGAATTTATAATCAAAAACAATTTTCTTTTACAAAATAAATTACTTTCCTAAAAGTTTGTATTTTAAACTAATGCTGATCTCTTTCTTTTAAAGGTTTGTAAAATTATCTTTAATTCCCATGAAAATAGACTACTTTTGTAGGAGAACCGATGAACTGTAACAGCTATAAGCACTGATATTGAGTAATCATTTTACGTAACGAATTACATTAATTATACCAAGGTTTTAATTTCGAAGACATGACCTATTTATTGTGAGGATTCTTAAAATTCACTTCGATAATTATGAAGAAGGAACACTTCATTGCATATATGATAATTTATAATCAAATATATTCAAATTCAAATTCCTTTATTTCACGTTGCCACATTAAACAAACTACATATCAAAATACATTACATTACCATAGGTTGCAGTGGATGTGAGTGTCATATATACATATATAAATATAAATAAATAAAAAAATAATATTGCGTCATATATAAAATGTACAATATAAACATATTAAAATTGTATGTAGAAGGACGGACATAATAATTTGAAACATATTAAAATCAAGTATAAGGGACGGATTTAATAATTTAATTACGTCTCTCATTGAGTTAAAATTATCACAAGCTATCACATATTAGTCGAGTAGTATTCAGAGAGATCATAACAACACTTTTCTATGAGAAACAATTTTAGTTTACGTTTAAATACGTTTATATCAATGCATTTTTTATTTCATCTGGTAGTTTATTATATATTTGTGCACATGCGTACCGTGCAGTTTTCTCATACATTGTAGTATTATGGCTTTCATTCTAATACTCGGCCCGTGTCGCGTTTGATAGTTATGCGTACTATTGTTTTTAACAAATGCGCTATCGTTCCTGAAAACATACAGTGAACATTTATATATGTACACACTTGCCAGCGTTAGTATTTTCTGATTAACAAAAATATTACGACATGTCTCCATTGTCTTTAAACCAAAGATGACACGAATGATTTTCTTTTGTGCAGTAAATACTCGAGAAATGTCTGCTCGGCCCCACATAAGTATGTTAAATGTCATATATGTGTACGCTAAAGCATAGTATGTTTCCATCAATGTGCATTTGTCAAATTTACATTTTAATTTAAGTATGGCATAATAAGCAGAGTTTAACTTTGATATTATATGATCAACTTGTTTTACCCAATATATTTTCTCGTCAACGTAAGTACCTAAGTATTTTACCCAATTGGTGTTGTTTTCAATAGTGTTATCTGGAGGCTTCCGATTATAAAATTGGATTCTGGTAGTTTTGTCTGAGTTAAGTATTATATTATTTTTGTTACACCAGTTGTACATAATTTCATTAGACTCCTGAATTTTCTGATTAAGTTCTTCTTGGCTGTTGGCAGCAATAATAATTACAGTGTCATCTGCAAAATTGATCATACGGCCTGTGGTAATATGTTCAGACAAATCGTTTATGAACAAGAGGAACAGTAGTGGGCCTAAAGTCGATCCTTGCACGATACCTTTGAGCACATTTCCGCGAATTCTAAGCACACTTAACTTTTCACGCACAAATTTAACGTCAATTGTGTCAAATGCACGCAGAAGTCGTAAAACAGTCCCGCTACGTATTTTCCCTCGTCGATGTTTTTCGCCTCCACTAGATCCACTCCAGCTGTCTCAGTTGAACGATTTTCTCTAGATCCATGCTGGGAATTGCTGAGTACGTTATATCTCTCTATATGGCGTTGCAGTCTAGTAGTCAAAGTTTTTTCTAATATCTTTGAGAACAGGTCCAGCAGTGATACTAAACGGTATTGATCTAACTCCGTTATTGATCCCGCTTTGTGGATCGGAATAATTTTTGATATTTTTAATACTGACGGGAATATACCATTAGTAAATGCTAAATTTATCAAATATTGTAGTGGCTTGCAGATCTCCATAATTATACCTTTTAATGGCTCTGAGGTAATCTCATCTTCACCTGGACTTTTACCATTTTTCAAGTCGGCTACTAAGTTATAGATTTCTGCCTCGGTAACTGGTAACAAAAACATCGATTTTGCATTGATTGCTGATGTAGTACATTCTTCCGATTTGTTATTTCCAAAATGCATATTTATTTTACAATCTGTCACCGTGGAGAAATATTCGGCTAACATGTTTGCTACTTTGTGGTATCTTTAACAAGTATTCCATCCACGTTTTTAATACCAATGGTTTCATGTTTATTCTTCTCGCCCTGCAATTCATCTTTAACCATTTTCCATAGTGTTTTTTGCTTATTCGAAGAATTTTGTACTTGACGCATGTAGGTTATAAGTTATAGGTTAAGTAGGGTCTTAGTGAGGTGTGTTAGCCTCTCGTGAACTGCGACCTAACAGATCTATTGTTCTACCCTTAACCAATCACTTCCCAAGCAGTCTCACGTCCACCATGAACCTGGTAACTATCTTGGGAGTGATAATGCTCACTTCTTCGGGGGATAATCGGTCCCTGCCGAAGTGTGAAAGACGCTTGTGAGCAATCGCGTCACAAGTGCATAGTATGTGCTCGGTAGTTTCATCTGCCGAATCACACAATCTGCAGTTTCCACTTTCCTCTTTTCCCATTTTCCGCAAATGGTATCGGAGGGCACAATGCCCTGTCATGAGTTCGGTGAAAGTTCTTAGCTCGTTCCTTGTGAATTCAAGCACCTTGTGGCTGTGATCGAGTTTCAGGAGTCGTTTTGATTGACGTAGACCTGGTACATTGTTCCAATACTTACGTCTTCTGTCCTCTTCCCATTTTTGCACCACCTCTCTTCTATGCACCATGGGGAGTCCACAAAACGGCTCTGGTCCTATAGGAGTGGCATTTGTGACGCATGTAATAATTTTTCTTCCTTAATTAATTGCCTGTGTTTTTTTTTGCGTTTTGGTACATGTTTCTAATTCCCTCCGTGCCCATTTCTAGCATGAGACGGTATGTAATTTTGAGGTTCTGGCTAGATGATTTTATCTCATCAGTTATCCACGTACAATTTGTATTGTGAAGACATTTTCGTAACAGCGGACATGATATATTAAAATAATATGTAATCTCATTAAGAAATAATTCGAATGCATTATTAACATTACCCGTTTCGATAAAATTCCAGTTCGTTTTTTGTAAGTAATGTTTTAGATCATTTACATTATTATCGTTGATCTGCCCCGATTTTCGAAATTTTATATGTTGTTCACTTGTTACTGTCTCTGTAACTGAAGTATAGCCAGTGAATATATGCGCGTGGTGGTCGGAAATATGAAGATTTGTGTTTATACAGTTCCAGTTATTTAGCGGCATGTTACTTAACATGTAATCTATCTGTGTGCTTTATTTTATTGATAAGTTTAAATGAATTGAATAAATCATTTAATAGATAGATAGATAGATGTTGTATGGGTGGGCACCAGCGCCATTTCCACCGCGACCTTTCCAGGTCTATTGTGGATCCCTGTTTATCTCAGATGACCAGCTCTAGGTTTGCCTCTTTGATTAGTCCTATTAGCCCTGCCAGAGGGGCTTGGGTATAAGTCTCCGCGCTTGGGTTTGTAGTGCCTAGCTTTTGATATCTAATCCTTGCTAGACCCTCGTAGTGGCATAGGCTGTGGAACGAGTCCTCTTCTTCCTCTAGGCAGAATCTGCATGATGCTTCTTCCACCAGGCCTATTTTGCTCATATGTTTGTTGAGCTTGCAGTGTCCTGTTATCAGGCCTACTATTGTTTTGACCATTTTCCTGTCTTGTAGCAAAGCATGGGGGTACACTTCTTATGCTGCAGAGAAATTTAGCTTATAAAGAGTTAAAACTTATAAATTCAATATCGGAGGAAATAACTTGCGAAATTGCCGGTATTATTTTAAATGATCTTAATATTATTATTATTTCAATTTATCGCTCTCCTCATGGAAATTACTCCAAATTTCTTGACATACTAACGGAAATGATGGAAAATATAGATTCGGTCTCAAATAAAATATATATACAGGGTGTCCCGTTAATGCGGGGAAATGGCTGGACCATAGATTCCTGGGGTCAAAATATGATGATTTAACGCAACTTATCTATATCCAAAAATTTACGGTTAAGCCGGAATTTGGCTTCAAAGTTTCAAAATTTTTTATTTCTTTTGTTTATAACAATTGAACGCTTTATTTGATTTGAATGAAATTTATTATTAATAAGTACCATAATATTATACATCATTTCAGTTATTATGACTATTATTGGTTAACAAGAAGTATAAGAAACAGTAGTACCACCACTTAAAAACTAAAATATTTTTTTATTGGTGGATCTAATAAAAACTAAAAAAATACTACTTGAAAGACAATTTAATTTAAAAACTTTTTTATCTCTTAATAATATTTGATATCTTTTACGGTTTTCCCACAAAAAAATAAAATAAATATTTTTTATCTAGTAAAAACAAAATCAAGTTTTTCATCGAATCGAAAAAAAATGTTTTTCGTGGCCGTCTTTGTTTAAAAATGTAAATTATGTATAATAATAATTATTTAGTGTTTTTTAACAATTAATTTTTAACTTTATTATAGTTCATAAATATTCATATTTGGAACAAATAGATATCTTGTTTGTATTAGGATTTTGCAAAGAAAATTGTTTGAAAAGTGTTAGATCTTGTTTTGATTTATTTTATTAATTGATATTATTTAATTTTTATTCAATAGAGTAAGTTTATTTACTTATTAATGAGTGCATAATGAGTATACTATATTCATATTTTATTTTTTTATGCAAAAACCGTACAAGATATCAAAAACTGGTAAGAGTCAAAAAAGTTTTTAAATCTAATGCCCTTTCAAGTAGATTTTTTTTGGATTTTATTGGATGCACCAATAAAAAATATTTTAGTTTTTAAGTGGTGGTACTACTGTTTTTTATACTTCCTGTCAATCACTAATGCCAACAATAACTGAAATGATGTATGATATTATGGTACTTATTAATAATAAGTTTCATTCAAATCAAATAAAGCGTTCAATTGTTACAAACAAAAGACATAAAAAATTTTGAAACTTTGAAGCCAAATTCCGGCTTAACCGTAAATTTTTGGATATAGATAAGTTGCGTTAAATCGTCATATTTTGACCCCAGGAATCTATGGTCTAGCCATTTCCCCGCATTAGCGGGACACCCTGTATATATATATATATATATATATTTAGTTTGATGTTTTCGCGGGTATGGTATGTTGTAGCTGGTTTTCGGGTTATACTCCGCGTGGTTTGTAAATTATATTCACGACGATTCGATGGTCTCTCTGCCATCTTTTTCAAGTGTTTACTCTTGTTTGGTATTACCTTGACCAATAATTTACAAACCACGCGGAGTATAACCCGAAAACCAGCTACAACATATATATATATATATATATATATATATATATATATATGTGGAGATTTAAATGTCCACGTCAACAGTGATAAAAAGCTGAGGAGTTATGCAATCTCAAGTTATGGCTTTTACCAATTAACAATGCAGCCTACTCGGTTAGATGCTTGTATTGATAACATATTTTCAAATAACAAATATGATATCAATAAACTCACGGTATCGGATATTGGTGTATCAGATCATAGGGGTTTAAATATTGAAATATTAAATATCGCACAAGCTAAATTACCAACAAAAGTGATCAGACCAATTACTCGGGATGGGAATTTTATTTTTTACAACTTACTAGACAATTGCTACCTAACAGACAGTAGTTTGGATTTAAATGCATTTAATGAAGCTTTCCCCTAAAAAATAACATTAAGTTACGGGACCAAAATCTAAAATGGTTTAATAACCGACTATTATTAATGAGAAATAACTTACAATTACTTAATGAAATCCGTCAACGCCATAATACAATCGGAAATATAAATGCATATAAAAAGATAAAGAGCAGTACAAACTTGCAATAAAAGGGGCAAAAAATCAGACTTCTAATAAATATATCCAATCAGCCCCTAACCCTTCTAGGGCTATATGGGGAATAATAAATGCCAAGTGAGCTAACAACAAATCTCAAGTCACCAGTAATTTAATAGCTGATGAATTCAATAAGCATTTCACGTCAATAACTGGACAGATTATTAAATCTCTACCTAAGCAAGACATTGATCCACTTCATATGATGATACCCTCATTTAATTACAACAATCAATATTTTTCATTTAAACCAGTGTCGTGCTCAAAAGTTAGAACAACAATTATGAATCTAAAGTCAAAATCTATCAGGGATATATACGGGCTAAATATCGATATAATAAAATCTGATATTGATATATTAATCATTTCAATTACTGCGCTTATTAATCGATGTATAAGTAATAGTATATTTCCGGATGCTCTAAAAATTGTGAAATGTGTTCCCATATTCAAAAAAGGGGATTAAGACGGTGTAAATAATTTCAGGCTATTTTACCAGTTCTGTCCAAAATATTTGAAGCTATATTAACCGAACAAATTTGTGACCATCTGGAAACAAACAATCTATTAAATAAATCACAATTTGGATTTAGACCTGGTAAGAATACTACTCTTGCAACATAATCGATGCTTTCGAAGACGGCGAATTTGTGGCCTGTAATATGTTAGATTTAAGCAATTCTCTACTGAAAGTTATACGAGTATAATTTCAACCCCACTGCTTCAAAGCTCATATTGTCATACCTGAAAAATAGAAAACAAGCTGTTAATGTTAATTCATGTATGTCAAAAATAGTAAATAATATCCATGGGGTTCCGCAAGGGTCTATCCTTGGTTCGATTCTATTTCTAATCTATATTAATGATCTACCATGTTATCTCACTAATACATCGGTAATGTTATATGCAGATGATACTACCATATCGGCAAGAGGTAAATCAATAGAATCGGAAATAAATATACTAAATGACGATATAACCGCGGCAACAAATTGGTTCAATTCCTATAGGTTAAAATTAAATGGCTCTAAAACAGTTCAGATGATCCTAACTCTTAAACATGTGCAAGTATCTTATAAAACGTCAAATAAGTTACTAGGTTATACTATCGATTCGCAATTAACTTGGGTAGGGCAGGATACAGAAGTCTCTAAAAAAATGTCCACAAATATATTCATTTTGGGAAATATGTCAAGATCACTTCCTAAACAGGGTTTAATGTTCATATACCACTCATTGATCCATTCACATATCTTTTATGGAATACTTCGACTCGACCATTTTAGCTGATGTTTTTAAGCTGCAACGACGAGCTGTACGAATTGTAGCGGGACTTTCCTACAGGCAAGACTGCAGATATGTTTTTAAAGAACTTAATATATTAACCGCGCCCAGCTTATATATTCTAACGTGTTTAATATATGTGAAACAAAATATTGACACCTTTAATTTAAATAAAGATTTTCACCAACACAACACATAGTAATAACTTAAGGGTAAGTGCCTTTCGACTCACTAAATCTACAACAGGCACACGATATTTTTGTATCAAATTTTATAATTTGCTACCAAATAATGTTCAAACTTTACCGTCACATCTTTATAAAAGCTGGATCAAAACATACCTTCTTAAAAACGCATTCTATTCAATTACTGAATTTATTGAAACTTCTATACGTAATGAATAGAATTAACTTTTAGCTTTTCAATTGGTCGCTATTTTATATATCATTCTACTTTACTTATGTCAGTCTTTTAATTTGTAAACCCTATGATTACTTATTATTCATTATACCATTTATGTATAAATCGATAGTAACATTTTCTTATAATATTATTAATATGTATACAATTTTAACGTGTTAGTTCATAAAATTGTTTTTGTGTATGTGTTTTTTTGTTTTATCAATTTACTTATACACTTGATTTTAATATATTAAGTATTGTTTTTTTAATGTTTTTAATCTAATTTTGGCTACTTTTATATTTATTTATTGCGCTGTAATATTGTATATTTTTGTTTCTTAGCACATATGTATTCCTTGACTAATATCCAAGCCACGACATGCTATTTCTGGTAAAGATTCTTAAGATTTATTTAGATAATAATGACATTTTTTTGTAAATTTGGTGATTTATAACTAAATATAGGGTCCGCCAATAAGGGCGCGTGGCGCCGTCCTGCTGGAACCACATGTCATCCGTGTCCATATCATCCAGTTTAGGCCAAAAGAAGTTGGTTATCATCGACTTGTAGCGCTCCCCATTGACGGTTATGGCCGCCCCAGCTTCGTTCTCGAAAAAGTACGGACCGATGATGCCACCGGCCCAAAATCCACACCAAACAGTGACTTTCTGGGGATACATTGCCACTTGGTGGACCTCGTGTGGGTTGTTCTCACTCCAAATGCGGCAATTTTGCTTGTTCACATACCCGTTCATCCAGAAATGAGCCTCGTCGCTGAAGATGATTTTTCGGCCAAAATGGGGTCTGCTTCCAACTGCTCCAGAGCCCAGTCAGCGAACGCCCGACGCTGTCTGTGGTCGTTTATCTTGAGCTCCTGGGTCAATTGGATTTTGTACGGGTGCAGACCCAAATCCAGATGCAAAATTCTGCGAGTTGATGTCTCCGAAAGGCCAAGTTCCTGTGCACGACAAAAAATGGACTGCCTCGGGTTCTCGCGCACACTCTCACGGACAGCAGCCATATTTTCGTTCGATCGGGCATTTCGTTAACGTGTCAGTGTTGGCTGGTTGTTTACTGAACCAGTCGACTCGAATTTGCCCACCAATCGACGGATAGTCGACTCTACAGGCCGATCATCGCGACCGTAAAATGGGCGAAGTGCGCGGAACGTTGCTCGAACTGATGACCCATTTTCGTAAAACAATTTAATAATTTGCACGTGCTGCTCGACACTCAAACTTGCCATGGTGATTTGGGGTTATATACTGAACAAATGACAGCAACTTTGGCAGCTCTACCTCGAACAACATGGCCGCACCCTTCCGGCAAACTTCGCGCGTCCCTATTGGCGGACCCTTTACAACATCTGACAAAATTTTGGCAACAATTTTCCTTTATGAAATAATTTTTTTCCTGAAAGTTTTTATTATAAACTAATGCGGTTTTCTTCCATTTTGATGATACTTACGTTTAACTTTAAGCTTCATGAAAATAGATTATTTTTCTAGGGAATCTCATGAACTGTAACCACAAATAAGACCTGATAATATTTTGGGTAAACATTTTTCTTAAAGAATTTAATTTTTTTGTCAAAGTTTTTAATTTCAAAACTACGACTTTCTAATTCTTGTAAAGATTCTTAAGATTTACTTTGATATTTATGAAGAAGGAACATTTATTTATTTATTTAAAACGTTGGTCTCATTAAAAGAATGCAGATAAAAACAAATTTATTACAAAAATCATACGTAAAATTTTTGACGAAAGAAGCACGGGCGGATTATGTTCTTACACTCAAACCCTCCTTGTATCATGATGTTAGTAAAAAAAAGCATCAGTTTTCTTTTACAAAACAAATTGCTTTCCTAAAAATTTGTATTTTAAATCAACGATGTTCTCTTTCTTTTATAACTATTTAAGATTATCTTTAATCCACATGAAAATAGACTATTTTTGTAGAAGAACTGATGAACTGTAACCATTTTTCTTAACGAATTACATTAATTATACCAAAGTTTTCATTTCGATGCCTCGACCTATTTATTGTGAAGATTCTGAAGATTCACTTTGATAATTATGAAAAAAGAACACTATTGCATATATGATAATTTATAATTTATTTTGGCAGCAATTTTTCTTTGCGAAATAAATTACTTTCCTAAAAATTGGTATTTTTAACCAGAGTCGTTTTCTTCCTTTTGAAGATATTTAAGTTTAACATGAATCTCCTAAAAAATAGACCATTTTTTGTACAAAATTTGATGTAACAAATTGTAACCAAATATTAGACCTCATAAAATTTTTAGTAATAATTTTTCCTCACGAAATACATTATTATAATCAAACATAGAATTTTTAAGCAACGGTATTATATTTCGTATGAAAATACTTAATATTTACTTTTATAATTATGAAGAAGAAACATTTTTTGTATTTATGGTAATTTATAACCAAAGATAACACCTGAAAAAAATTGCAAAAGTTTTCCTTTACGAAATAAATTACTTTCCTGAAAGTGTGTATTTTCAATCAACGTTATTCTCTTCCTATTTGAAGATACTTAAGGTTAACTTTAATCTTGATGAAAATAATTTATATTTGTAGGAAATTTGATAAACTGTGACGGGATAAAAGACCTAATAAAGTTTTATTAATAATTTGTTTTTCACAAAATGCAAGTTTTTGTTTCTAAGCGGTTGAAATTTATAAAGCTAGTAGAACACATTTTAATGATCTGTAACGAATTGTGAATAAATTAAAGTTTGAAAAAAAAATTTGAACCAATACAATATTTTTTTCTGTTTGTGTGAAGACTTTTAAGTTTAACTTTCATATTTACAAGGATAGGATATTTTCATCAACAAGCACCTCCTTGGAATCCTCGTCGGATGATTTACAACCGGCGCAAAGTTTAAACTCGACAAATCATTACAGCCCCCTCTAGAAGTGAACACAAAAAATATCTACCGGCGCAATAAATCAACCGGGTAAGTTAGGTGTATACCGTATATATAGGGCCAAAAAAAGGACGAAGAAAGGGGTGTGGGGAGAAACCATAATTAATTAATAGAGACACATGTGCGGCGCAAATAGTTCCGGTTGTTAGTTGGTGCGAAAGAGGGGCGTGAAAAGAGATTAATTGCCCGAACGGCAAAAACCTCAGTGCGACTGGCAAATGAATTAATTATTCCATTTGTGTTGAAGTCGAGACACCAGCTTTTACATTCGGTGCAGATTGTTTGCGGAAACTATTCCGGTGAATGTGCGCATTTATTTGATTAGAATAATTAAATTGTAGTAAAATGCATTATGATACCTGATAAAACTGAGAAAGTCTAAATTACATCACGGGTATATTAATATTTTAGATTTATGTGGCACAGTGTTGATTTTAATGGCCTATAAATTAGGACCCGATTTTAATTAACCGTAGATCTATTAATTATAACGGGAGCGCGCAGAGAGAGATTAATTAAGCAGGTCGTCGCGTTTTTCGGGAATTCCGTGGCGATCGTCTTCGTCGTAAACTCGTCATTTCGAAATTCATATATAATCGGAGGCGTAAACTTTCTGACGGACGGCTGAAACGGGCCATTAATATCCCCCATGACAGCCAATGTTGACACACACTCGAGGACTGAAAAGCCAGTCTGGAACAAAACTATAATCAATAGGTGGAAAGGAAGAAATTAACATACGTGCACGCAGAGCGACCCATAGACCTCCCAGACTTAGGCGTGTTGTGGGAAGAACTCGAGATAATCTTCTTTTAAGTGAAAGAATATTTAATGCACTAATAACGCTCCATTATCGTATGAATAGGGCAATTACGTAACCCGAATAATGCGAGTGTGAATGGGGATTATTTCGTCTTGACAGCGCAAAAATTCGGCTAATCAAATTTGAAATTCCTTTTTAGTAAATTAAGGAGGAGGAGGAGGAGTAGAAGGTCGTCCCTTCATTATTCAATTTGCTTAAAATTTTCAAGATCGCTTTACGCGCACGTTCGTCATTAGGTACGAGGAAGGTAAAAGAATCTGATGAATTTTTAATGCACCCAAAGAGATTTTTTTGTTGCGTGCGCCCCGGAAAATTCTTAGCGGGCTTTCGGTTTTACGTTGAGGCTTTAAGGGCTTATTACGCGTGACGGTACGGACGGAAAATAATTAATTTTCCACGAGGATGCATTTTTTAATATGTGAAAAAGGGAAACAAGAGGAATCCACCGATAGGTTCATGCGTGCGTGTAATGAATATTTCAAAAGCTTTTAAGTGAAGGGACACAAACGTGTTCTTAAACAATTTCTTTAATAACGTGAAATTTAAATAAATAGAATGATTTATTTTTATGCATTCAATTCAGTTATAATATATTCCATTAAAAATAAATTGGTGCGATTAATTTCGATAAATCCTCTGGATCAGTTCAGTAAAACTGTAATAAATTTTAATAATTATAGGACGAATTTGATTACATTTAAATTAATTTTATTAGATCGTTAATAAATTTCATGGACTGTAATAATTTTTAATCAACGATTTATTTTTAGTGGCCACAGTTTCTATTAAGACCAGATCGTTATCAAACTAGAAGTAAATTAAAAAAAACAAGAAACATATATTTATAGAGAAAGGAACAGTAGGGAATATACTAATCAACCTGTTGGTTAAGTAGAGGAATTGCGTAATTAGACTTAACTTAATGTACCTCGAGAGATTCTAGTATGTATATTTTGCTCCATTTTCCTGTCAAAAGAATTACCTGAAGTAATTATTGAATAAAAGAAATAAAGGAAAGTGTTTAGCAAATAGTCTAACGTCGTAGTTCTAAAATTGTATATTACGGTTAACATATTTGGTGCAGCCGACAAGATATCCATAACTTAAATAACAAAAAAAGATACACTTAATAATAATTTAAAAAAAACACGCTGGTTGCGGCCCCAAACAGTTGGGTGGGTGACCATTCACCATTGGGATACAATGAATGGTTCTTTAGAGTGATGGAGGCTATCCAAGCTCATTTACACACACACAGACACAAATACACAGATCACACGGCGAAAGGACAACGTGGTCGATAGCCAAACACTACTACTACTACTACTAAGAATAATAAAAATTAATCCACTTAGCTAGCTAATGCATTTATGAATAATTTAATTAAACACTGCTTTATGTTTTACTGATTCGAGGATGGGTTAGAGGCCACCCACCCACTCTACAAATTCAATTAAAATTTCATCACAACACTTATATTGTAGTTTTTCAATCACCATTCACGATTTTGTTTTTATTTTGCTTTGAAATGAAATACTTCTTGTGGTTTAAATTAAAGCACATTTGTAGAGCGGGTGGATGGCCTCGATCACAAAATTAACATTTAAGTATTTTAAGATATATTTTCTTAGAAAATATTTACTGGAATAATATTTACATAGGAAATTGTTTACTCAATATATTTATTTATTTATTTTGTTTTACAATTTATAATTTTATAATTTTTGTCAAAGTTTTACTGGATTGAAGAACATTTTAGAAAATTTAAGACAAAATTATGGTGAAAATTGTAAAATCTGTAAAAAAACTATTAAAAGTTCTAAATAGCTTTAAAAAAAAAATTCGCAATTTAAAAGTGAAGTTCGTAAAAAATATTCTTTTAATTAGGTGAAGAATTGTTGTAATTGAAAAATAATAAAAAAATCTGTAAGAAAAGAACTTGAATATTCTAGAATCCTTAAAAAAAATACTCGTATTTTTATAAGATAAATTATTCAAAAAATATTGAAATCTCAAGGAAATAGTTCGGGAGAAATTGAAATTTTCTACTTAAAAAATGAAAAACTTTTAAAAGTCTACCATATGGATTAAGCTATTAAATAAAATCTTTAGATTATAAATTTCTGAAAAATCTTAGAATTCTACAACAACATTAATTTTGAAGATTAATTTCTGAAAACTGATACAAACCTAAAAAAAAACATTACTTTGCCCGCGAAGAAAGAGAAATCTGAAAAATTCCAAGCAGTTTAAAAAAAAACTTTCAAAAGTTTTAAAGACAATCTTAGTAATTTAGATAAGAAATTTTTAAAGACAATCTTAGTAATTTAGATAAGAAATTCCTGGGAAATTATATAAATATTGAAGAAACTTGTCCTTAAAGAAGGCAGGCAGCCAGAAATATTATTATTAATTTTTTAGAAAAATCAGATTACACAAAACTTATTAGAAATTTTAAAACCCTTGTAATATTAAAGATTTTACAAAAATTATAGTTTATAGAAATTTGATGTAGTTTTGATGATATTTTGCTGTAAAATTTATATTAAATAAAAAAACGAACACTGTAGGAGAAACTGCTAAAATAAAAAATACTGTTAGAAAATTATAGAACCTTTGATAAAATTAAATTTTCAAAATTTGAAAGTTAAATTCCTGAAAAAAATATCTCCAAAATTTGAAAAATTCTGGAGGGAAACTATTAAAAGTTATAAGCAGCTTTTAAAAATATTTTTGCAATTTATATGTGTGTATATATGTGTGATTATTTCGTGGAAAATGGTAAAAATTGTCATTTAGATAAGCCAAGAAATGTATGTAATTCAACATCACAACTATTTTAATAAGTTCTGAAAATTTGAATGAAAACCAATTGTAAATTCTGGAATTCTCGAAGAAAATTCTCTTAATTTTGAAGATACGTTTTCTAAATAGATATAAATCTGATGGAAATATTTCGGGAAAATTATAGAACCTTTAAAAGAAGAAAAAATTGTGAAAAATTTCAAACATCTTGGAAGAAAACTATCAAATGTTTTAAAGCTTTCTAAGAAAATCTTAGCAATTTGGTTGATTAATGGTTGAGGCGTTAACTTCGTGATACATCTTTGAAAATTAAACAAAAACGTTTACTTTGTTAATATCACACTTTTTTTTAAGTGACTCGAGTTTCGATCATTAACTGATCTTTAAGTTTGATAATGATCAATGATCGAAACTCGAGTCACTTAAAAATAAAGTGTGATATCAATAAAGTAAACGTTTTTGTTTAATTTAGCAATTTGGATTAGAATTTCCTGGAAAATTATAGAAATCTAGAAGAAACTTACCTTCAAAAAAACAATCAAGAAATGTGATAATAAAACTTAAATAATTTTTTTTTAGAAAATCCTCAAAATCTAAAAGAAAAGTTATTGGAAATTCCAGAATCCTCGTATTTTAAAATACTATAAAACTTTTGGAAATCTGGAAGAAATATTTTAAAGTTATAAAGTCTCCGAAAAATATGTTGCAGTTTTGATGGGTTTTTGCTGAAAAATTTATATTAAATAAAGTAACGAACACTATACGCGAAACTGCTAGAATAAAGATACTGTTGGAAAATTCTAAAAACTTTAAAGAAATTTTCTTTAAAGTGGTTAAATTGAACACTTATATATAAAATTTATAAAATTCTGGGAGAAAAGCTGTAAAAGGATTTTATTTTAACAAAATTCTTGCAATTTTCAATGTGAAATTTAGATTCATAACGTAAATATATCATTTTTGACAGTCATAATTTGATCTACGAAACGATGAAAAATAAGTCAAATGTTAATATATTTAAATAATTATAGTAAATAGAAAGAAAGGGAACCAACTCTCACTGCCTACCAGAAACAAGGGTTAGAGTGGAACATCATCTCAGCTGCATGAACTCTGACCAGCGTCATCCATCCAAAATTTTTGTATTGTTTGTATAATATTTTTTTTATTCATATGTATTATTTTAAAGGAAGCTAAAGTTTAATAAACAAAAAGAGCAGAAGTTTTCGTTTAGGTTAAGATAGAAATAAAAAATTCTAGAAGTTTTTGAAAATGTGGAAGACCAGCTGTAAATATTAGAATTCTCGTAATTTTGAAGATAAAATCCTGAAAATTGTAAAAATTTTAAAGAAACATTTCAGAACAAACTTTATAGCCTTTGAAGAAAGAAATACTAAAAATTTCGAAACATTTGAGAGAAAATTTACAAATAGTCTCAGAGCTTTCAAAGAAAATCTTTAACAATTTGGATTAGAAATTGCTGGAAATTTGTAAAAATCTGAAAGAAAATTACTTTCAGATAAGCCAGCCAAGAAATGTAATTGAAGAAATTTTTTTTTAATCTAAAACTTATTAACAATTCTAGAATCCTTGAGGGAAATTCTCGTTAGTAAACCATCATATTTTAATTTTAGGAAACTAACATATGCTTAAGCCATTTTCCCACACTAACGGGACATCCTGTATATTGCTGGAGGATGAGATAGAGGCACTTATTTAATATTGATTTACAGGGTCCATTATAAATGTAATGCATATTTTCTGGGAAAAATATATTTATTCTACTATCAATCTGCTACTTAAAATTCTTCAAAATACGCTCCCCATCATCAACACACTTGCGGAAACGTGTCTACTATGCCTGGAAGGTACCCTGAAATTTGACAGGATAGTTGTTACGTGCTTTTGGATGTTTATCATGGACTTCCAGTGATGTCTTTTCAGATCTCTCTTCAGTCGGGGAAACAAAAAAAGTCGTACGGGGCCAAGTCGCGACTGCAAGGGGACTGGGGCTGTGGCTCCGGGCCTTAAAATTGATAACGAATGGCGGGGCATTGTAATTGTGGAGCCTTGTCGTGTCTTTGATGTCAGTTCACGCACCCAACATCTTGAGCACCTGAAAGTAAAAGGCTGAGTTGACAGTTTCTCCCTGCTGTAGAAACTCAAAAAATCCTTTGTTGGACGTCCAGAACTGGTTTCATCGTCAATCTCCTCCGGGCAAGCTTCAACGCCTTGTCATTTCCTGGACTGTGACCTTGAAATGCAGTCTACTGGAAGACTCCTTGAAGCATCTGGAATAAATTTAATACTTTCCAAGCTACATTCTTTATGGAACAAAAATTTAATAGGTTTGTTTGGATTAATGCACTCCTTGTGTTCTATGTTTTTATTTGCAGTCTTCTGGCATATGTTTCCAATAAGTTATAACTAAATGTTTAGTTATAACTTATACTCCTTTGAAAATGATTTGTGAAATTTGAAACATGTGTCAGGAAACTGCAAATGAAAACATGGAACACAACAAGAACATCTGGAATGTATTGGTTTAATTCTTTCCAAGTGGCACACAATACTTGATTGCGGGTCAAGCGAAAGCTCCATCGCGCCGTGTTATAAAGTCGAAAACACACTTCACTCTGAGGCAGGTCTTTTCACTCAGACTGCTCGGAGCAAATTGACGACTGGCTGCATGGAAGACCCTTCACTACAATTCCCAACCCGTTTTATCCCGCTGCAATAGATAGTCGCGTCACAATTACTTTCATAACAGACCCTGTATACTAATTTGCCCCTTAATTATTTAAAGATTTTATATTTAAAAAAATGTATAAAAGGAAGGGAAATTATATAAATTCTAATTATCTATTAATCCATTTATAAATAATTTAATTAAACACTGTTTACTGACTGGAGGTTGGGTTAGAGTTCACCCACCCACCCTACATATACATTTAAACTTTCATCACAACACTGACATTTTCAACCATCATTCACGATTTTGTTTTTATTTTCCTTGGAAATATAACAGTACTTGTGGTCTAAATTACAGCACATATGTAGGGTGGGCGGGTGGTCTCTATCCTACCCTCCAACCAGTAAAACATTTTCAAAAATTGGAATAAATTTAATTGCATCAACTATTCATATTACAAACCTTAATACAGTAAACTTCTCCTAAATAAAGACCTTTAACCAAATACATATTCGATAAAATATTCGATGGGTGGAATAAACTCCACACCGCCACATTTTAAGAAAATAGAATTATTTATTTATAAATAAAATACTAAAACAGTTTCCTTATTCGCAACCCTTTCATCTTTGTCTATTTGTATCACAAAACAATTAAAAAATAAGAAGGTAATCAGAAGGAAACAATAAAAAATATAAAAAAGATGAGTTTTCTTCGTTATTTTGTTGTCGTTATTTATACTCTTGGTTTTCTGCCATTGGCGATTAAAGAGAAGAGAGAACACAAAAGTAGCAAAAACTAAGAACTAGGGAAAACGAAAAAACTACAAGAAAATGAGAAATAAAAAAGTTTCCTTATCTTCACTCTTTCTTCTCTAGTTCGTTTTTTCTTTGAACCGTATGACAATTGAGAATAAAAAATAAGATCTTATTCATCTGAAGAAGACGCACTGAGGCCGAAACAATTTTAGTGAGTTAAAAATATTTCAAAATCAAACACATTTTGTTAATTTAATATTAGAAAAAGTAACAAAAATGAGTATCAGAATGAATAATAAGAAAATATGAAAGAAGTAGGAATACAACTGCAAAAGTGTTTTCTTAACCTGGCCTTTTGTCTTCTTCTATTTTTCCTTTAAGGTGATTAAAAAAGGAAGGTAATAAAAGTTAAAATTTAAAAAAGAAA
This sequence comes from Ontholestes murinus, assembly GCA_963969525.1. Classification (NCBI taxonomy): domain Eukaryota; kingdom Metazoa; phylum Arthropoda; class Insecta; order Coleoptera; family Staphylinidae; genus Ontholestes; species Ontholestes murinus. Next base: position 40,671,525 of record OZ018396.1, read on the forward strand.
ATAGAAGCAAAAAATGGAAGAAAATAGGAAGAGAAGAAATTTTCTTACTATTCTCCGTACTCTTCTCCTTTATGGCATTATAAGGAAGACCTTGAGACGATTAGTGAGATGGAGAAGGAAATGAGAAAACAAAAAATAGAAAAACAAAGAGTTTTTTTCTCACTCTTATCCTTTTCCTCTTCTTTATTTTTCATTTTATTTTTTATATGTTCTTTGAAAAATGTAGTAGTTGAAAATGAGAACCAGAACGAGAAAACCAAGAAGAAAAACAATTAAAATAATTTGTAATATGTAAATGTTTGATTAAATCACATCCATTTAATTTTCCATTATCAATCAAACGTGGCAACCTGCATGTTTATTTATGTTAATTATTTGCAACAGGAATAATAACGTTGTTTTATTAGTGCAGCTGCATCAATTTGTTGGTTTTCTTTCCTTCTCCACTGTCCACATCTGTTGATTTAAAACCGACAAATTAATCTCGAGTACAACAAGCCGTATTAATCGCGCAGATTAAAAGGAAAAGAAGGAATTTGAGCGAGTGTGTAATAGAGATAAACCGTAGCCAGGAGTACCAATTACAGACCACACAGGCAGCCACAATCGCCACTGTGCACAGAGTGTTCAGGTCGCTGCCACCTGTCCGACTCACCTCCATTAGATAAATTCATCATTGATTTACCTGACAGCGTCCCTATACAAAGGCCCACAATTACCTTCCGGGAAGTACCTGTTCTTTGATTTACGGTTTACTTATTCTTCGTCCGTGTCAAAATATTGAAAGGTAATTTTATGCAATTAAGCCGTCGCCTCGGCGCGGACGATAAATCTTACATTTGTCACATTCCATTGTGTTTTATTAAAATTCTGGAGTGACACGCAGACACAGCCGAGTTTTCAGGATCTGGATGGGACAACAAAACCCACCCCCGCGGCCCTTTGTGCCGCTCTGCCCACCCCATTCCGATCCTCGCTTCATCTCCATTACTTTCCCGATGTGCTGATGCTATCTGATTTTTTTCTCTTCCCTCCACAAGGATGAATAAAAGGCCGCACACTCTCTCACTCTCTTATTTAATCTAACAATACAAATCAAGGTACGCACATCAAAGGGACGCCACGTTGATTTATTTATTCAATGACGGGAATTTCTCTGCCCTTAAATTCCTATTTGTGTATGTGCAGGTCATAGATGATTTTGTTCGTCGGTTGTCGCGGCAAAATGTACAGAAATTAGATTGTCCGCAAATCCCATTCGAGGCACCGCCATTCGAGCGCGCCAGAATTGCATTTGTGGTGTGCAGAAGTGAGTACAACATAAACTCGCTTACGTGCGCCCAGTCGGAAAGTAAAATGAATGGATCTGAAATTTAATGAATGTATGAATGGTGGCCAGCCAATTTCAATTTGCGTAGGTCATAATGTGAAAAAAAATGATTGGTCCTTCTGGAATCGGCGTCTGAAATTAAATTTTCCCTACTAGAAATCGTACCGTAAAAATTTAATAAACCAATTTATAGCATTTCCAATGTAATATTCGTTTTGTAAACATCAAAAATATATATTTCAGTAATAATTCATAATCATCTCTCCGTTTTCTGTTTTCTATCATCTGTCAACCCTCATCTGTAATATTCAACACGATTGCTCTTTCAGAAATATTATGTTAGTAATTTATATTTTTCAATTAGTTACATTACATCATATGTCTTTCTTTCTATATTGTATCACCTTTTATCTTTCCTCTCTCTTCTATTTCCTATCTTATGTTAATTTATAATAATAATAATAATAATGTTTATTGTTAATTAAGTGTAGTTCATTACATTACAGTACATTAAATTTCATAAAACTAAGATAACATATACTAATAAAAAAATTAAGAAAAGACAAACGTTCATTTTAAAACTAACGGAATAAACAATAAACAAATGATCACTGAAGTGCAGGCACTTGTATGTGATGGACAAAAAATATAGATAAATATAAAAATGTAAAAACTAAATTAGTAATCTAAACTATAAAAATGTATGGGTAATTGTAATTTAAACTTAATGTTAAAATAGAAGGACATAATATTCTAAAATAAATTTATAATAACGATATATGGGAGTGAATAAGTTTTTTAAATTTTTATTGTTTATGCTCCTTGATTAATTATTTTTAAAATCAATACATTTATGTATATTTACATCTATGATCTATTAAACATCGTTACTATTCCAGAAATGTATTAGTTATACGTATATTTCATATAATTGTATGAGACCTGTAATTATATTATATCATCTGCCTCTTACCTTTTGTTTCCTCTTATGCTAACCCTCATATGTAATATCATTCTTACTCTGTAAAAAATATTATTCTATTTTATTTCAATTATTTGTAAGCATATTTTATCACCTCTCTTTTGTCTCCAATCATTTTGAAGACATTCATGCGTGATCTATTAAACTAATCACTTCTTTTTTCGAAATAGCATATAAATTTATATGTATATTACAGATATTTTAATTATGACTGTAAACATATATCATCTAACATCTAACAAATTCATCTGCTTCTATCTTATGATCTTCTATATTCTTCAAAAGTCTTCGTTATCACTAGAATATAAGACATTCCATACACAAAAATAGTGTTTATAGTTTCCTGCTATTGTAAGGGATCGAGATGGTGGTCGAGACCGTTATTACCTAGTTGCACAAAAATTGATAAATTAAAATATTAAACAATGAATTTATTGTTAGAGGGAATGATGATGATGAGGAATCAAATTTTAAAGTTATTTAAATAAGCATAGAAATAACATAAATCGCCCATATTCTAATAGAATGTTATTTCAATTATGATTTTTTCCTTCTGTAGTTAAATCTCAAATACAAACGTTTCTAAACCGTGTGAAATAGATGATATTCTTAATTTTCCACCTACGAGTTTTTTTCAATTATTTCTGGTTTTCTATCCGTGTTAATTACTACCAGCACTTGGAAGACTTTAAACACACATTTGAAAACGTTTAGAATCGTGAACATAGTGTTTGTCGTCTGTATTGACGAAAAAGCCAGACAAACAAAGTTAATAAATGTCTTTTTCCACATTTTCAAGCACCTAGGTTCCTTACTTCAAGCATGTTTACACTGCATCTTCTTCGGATGTTACAAACACACTCCAGAAGTAATAAGCATTGCTTCTCCATTGAGTTAACCTACGGCCAGGTTCACTGTACTAGGTGCAATGACCACGTCTATGATTCTGAAGTTGATAAAATCGCCATGGAGAATAAAATAACTTAAAAAAATGTAATAAAATAATTGGAATTCGTGGGAATGGTACGAAATGGTTAAAGAGAGCCAGAAACCAAAAGCAAAGCGAATCTGCATCACACCAGATTCGACCATTGGGCTGAGAGGGTTACTTAATCTAGGCTTGATGTGATACATGAATTGCCAAGTAACTGATACATACATCCTTCCTGCGTGACTACTTCCTCAGCGAGCGGCACAAATGTAAAGGGATCGCTGGCACTTGTCTAGTGTGTGAATTGTCACGTTTGTTTCAAGAATTTTATAAGGGCAAAAGGGTGCCGTCAGCATTGAATAAATTACTGTACCTAATTTGGACATATATTGATAATTTGGCGGGTTATGCCCAGCACGATGCTCACGATTTTTTTCTTCATACGCTCGATGTCCTACACAGATAGTGTTAAGAGGGCATTACTCTACAACAATGACAGGTTAAATAGGTGCCTATGTATTATTGATCAAATATTTACTGGTGGTCTAAAGAGTGATCTAGTTTGCCAAAAAAGGAACAGCGTGTCAAGAACAAAATATCATACATCAGACCTTTCCTTAGAATTGGTACCACTGGATGGCCGGACACCTTCGTCCTTAATGGGCAGTCCATTCAAGAGATTCACAAGGACTGAGCACCTCTATTCCAATGCCAAAAGTATGTGTTCAAACTGCGAGCACTTAGCAACTCAGCATTAAAACCCTCCCAATTGTAGATCCCATACCCTTCGACAATAGATACTCTTTGTTTGCAGTCGTCAACCATATTGGTACATCTATAAACTCTGGACATTTTACTGCTTTTATTCGACAATAAAGGGTCTACCTTTACAAGTGCGATGATATCGTAATCATACCTGGGTGTGGGGTCTCAAAAAACGTCATCCCAATGAACACTAAAAAGGCCAGATACTATATGCAACTGTCCAGAGTAAACCTACGGAAGGTATCTGCAGAGGGTGTGAAGAGGCAGAGGAAACCGCGGAGCATGTACTTCTAGACTACCCGTGTTATCCAACCTATGTGAATCTACAATGGGAAAGGGATGTCTAAAGTCATCAGACATCTTAGAGTCCCCCTTGCTGCAGACCTAGCGTTTGCCAATGCCTCGAATTGGCTTGACCATAGCAAGGAATGAGGATTTAGATGGGAGGACACACAAAGGGCCCACTGCCCTCCCATCTAACTAAACCAAAATAAGAACCAACGTAATCATAGGGGCTAATTCACAAGAAGTGCTTGCCTGGAAGAAACTCTGGCAGAGGTTAACAGCGACATTTAGGGCCAGCCGTACAGGATCGTGGCAAGGAATTTGAGACAACCCCATCCCAACATGCTCGTATCAAGGGGCACCCTCCCGCCTTATGAGAAAGGGCGGAAGCCTGAAAGAGGGTGATACATTGGCGGTTACCGCCGCAATTCCATTCTGATAGGCATAGCACCAGGTCCCACTTAAATTCCGAACGAGGTGCTCAGGAAATTCGTCCTCTGCAACCCCACAACCGTTCATTGGCCGTGAATACTTGAAAGGAAGGTTTCCAAAACGTTTTAAGAGGGCACGACTAGTCCTGCTGCCGAAGAAAGGCAAGCTCCCATCGACTGATGGAGACTACAAACCACTGTACCTGCAGAACGCCGAAGGCAAGCTCTTTGAAAGGGTAATCAGATACAGGCTGGTCAAGTTTTTGGAAGAGACAGGCGGACTATCCAGCCCTCAATTTGGCTTTCATGATACTTTATATAAAACATTTTATAGACATGTTTTACATAAAAAAAAGTGATCTATTAATGGAGTTTTTGGTTAAAATCTACAATATAATTAAATTTTGAATAAATCATACTTATATTCTACTATACCATTTGTTTTTATGTTTCTTCGTTATACTTTTTCTTTAACAAAGAAATCAAATAGATATTATTAAAGCACAGTCTATTTATTATATTTTTTTAAATAATATTTAGTGATACAGATGACAAAATATAAAAAGCAGACAATAAAAATCAAAGGAGAACGTACACAAAACCGAAGATAGAAGACAAAATCAACAGACAACAGACATCAAAAAGATTATAAAAATAAAAACATAGTAAAGATGACAGATAATAAATTAAATATGCTATAAATTTGAAGACTGAAAACGAAAAATAAATGAGAAATTATGAAAAGTGAAGGCAGAAATAAAAGATTTAAAAAAGAAGAATACCAGCAGTGAACAAAAGGCAACAAATAAATGATAGAAGACAATTTTCAGAAGACTAAAGACAAGGCAGATGGCACAAGGCAAAACATTTTGAGAGAAAAAATAAGGCAGAAATCGATTAACAGCAGATAAAAGATAGATGACAAAAGAAACAAAATACCTTTCAACTATTTAAAAAATTACTTCCATGTGGAATTCTTCAGAACTGTTCTGTAAAAATAAAAGATTTACCATGAGATAGCTTACTAGGTTTGTTACAATTCAATAACTTTTTTTCGGAGATGTGATCTTGGAAACAGTGGTTATAAACTTGAGCGTTAAAAATCTATGCAAGTAGTAGGACTTTTGCCCAAAGAAAAGAGAGGCAGAAGAAAACAAAGAACAGATGACGCAGAGAATATAAGACAGAGAACAGAGTGTAGAGGATAGAAGACACAGATAGCGGAGAAAACAGAGAGGTCAGAGGCGACAGAGGGACCTAAGAAGATAGATAGGAAAGAGGGAGAGATGAAAAAGAGAGAACATAGATGACATAGAGTACAGAAAGGATAGGGAGGACAGAGAGAAAAGAGATGATATAGAGGACAGAGGACACCGAAAACATAGCTGACAGAGAGATCATAGAGGACAGAGGACAGAGTTTAGAGAATACAGAGAAAAGAGAGGACAAAGAGGGCAGGGAGGATAGTGGTGACAAAGATAGCGAAGAAGAAGAAGAAGTTAGAGAAGATAGTGAGTACAGGGAGATCAGAAAGAATAGAGAGGATAGAGAGGACAAAGAGAACATAGAACAGAGGACAGATAACAAAGAGGGCAGGACAAAGAGGTCAGAGAGGACTGAGGGGACGGAGGAAAGTGGACCGAGAACAGAGGGTAGAGGTTATAGTTCACAGCGAACAGAGAGGCCAAAGTGGCCTAAGAGGGACAGAGATGACAGAGAATATAAAGACGACAGAGAGGAAAGCGAAGATCGAAATAACAGAAAAAACAGAAAGGATGACGTAGAGGACAGAGAGAGAACAAAGGGGGTTAAGAGGATATAGAAGAAAGAAGGATAGAAAGGACAGAGAGAATAAAGTAAAAAGAAAAGATAGAAAGGACTGAGAGAACAGGGATAACATAGAGGATAGAGAGAACAAAGGGGATAAAGAGGGCAGAGAGAACAGATATGACTGAGAGAATAGAGATAACAGAGAGCACAGGGGGGATGGAGAAGCAGAGAGAACATAGAAGACAGAAAGGAGAAAGATAAGATAACAGAAAAGACAGAGAGGGCTGAGGGTATAGAGAAATTGGAAAGGACAGAGAGAAAAGAGAAGACAGAAATTACAGAGAGGACATAGTGGCCATAATTGCAGACTACCTGCACATGTGTTCGATTAAATTTGAAGGGAGCAACCTCGTCCCGATGATTTGGAAGGTAATGGAAGGGGTCCTGTAGTTCCGCCCTCGGCCCTACATTGAGAAACTCGGGTTACAACAGCGTCTTGGAATTGGCGATATCACACATAATTGATGTAATCATATTCGCCGACATCATGATAGTCGTCAGAAGCAGAGAGATCAAGGAGATCGCGACCAGCAAGATTTTAGAGTGGATGGCAAATGCAAGGCTGGAGATGACCTTTTTGTACAACAGGCGGCGGGCGAAGTGGCCGAAGCTACCAAGGCCATCTCGGGCCTACGGAAGAATATTGGCGTCCCGCTCGGAATGCAAGGGAAGGCTTCTGTTGGGAGCCACGCAAGCCAAACTGCTGTACGCCGCATCAGCACGGGCCAAATTCCGTTAAGTGGCAGGGGCACACAGAGAAACAGAGACAGGCTGCGCGGAGCCCTGAGATCCGGCGCCATTCGAGTTTCCAGAGGATACCGCACGATTTCCATCGAGTCCACCGAATTATTGACCTCGTTAGTTCCTTTCGGACTTGGTGATCGTGGCGAGAGAATGACCAGCGGAGACTGGTGGACCAGTGGTAGGAGCTCATCCCAGCGTTGGAGCCTGAACGACCAGGAGGCATGGCAAGCTGCCGGATCACCTGAAATGAATTCTGTCAGGACACATTACTTCTACAGTGGCGTGTTGGACGACGAGCGACATACGTTTTCCGAGTGTCCACGATTAGGACGAGAGCAGGAAGAGCTAAGCAAGAAACTGGCCGTTGAGCCAGACAGCCTCGTTCTGCATGTGCTCGAGAACGAGGAAACCCCATTTTTTTTCGGGCAGAGATAAGGAGGATGGGGAAAAAGTGTTATGATGCCACTGGTATCTAGTCGACCACCATGAGTACTACGACGATGGCAGTGCAAAACTTTATTAAACATCTAAGCTCCCCGCGCAAATACATAAAGCGAGAACAGAGAATAGACCACAGTGGCCACACTGTAGGTCGTGCGCCCTTAAGTGGGATTAAGTCCATTAAAAATAAAATATAGAAAATACTTGAAAGAGTATTATGGAAACAAAAAATATGTCTCTTCACCAGATTTACTTGAAATACTTTGAAAATAATTTAAAATTTCTATCTGCAGTTTGTACCATAAATTATTTGATTATAAATCAACTGTCATCTATCTGGCAGTCAAATATTTATTGTGTAAGTATCATTATTTTGTCTTTAAGGATCTTAACTAGCTTAAATAGATTTTACTTATTACAAACATTAAAGCGTAATTTGCATTTTGCTTCTATGTTCTGTCATTGATATATGCCACCTCCAATCATCTGCCCTCAGTCTTATAGTATCTGTTAAATATATCAAATATCGACTATAAATTATTGCCTGTTGTAAACTATTCGTCTTGTCAATAACATTGGTCTTTTATGAATATTTCGGTTAGTTCAGTGATATTTGTAAAAATGCTATATTATAGGTTATTCATTATATACCAACTGTCATCTATCTGTCTTCTGACATCTTACCATCTATTTGATTTCAACAACTAACAGAGATACTAATTGACAAAATTAAGACCAAGGAAAGAAGATAGAACAAGTTGAACACTACAGATACCTAGGAAAAATCATTGAGAACAACGGAAAAATAGATGAAGAAATAGATGATAAAATAGGCAAAACAGCAAAACTATTTAACATGCTGAAAAATACTTTCTTGAATAGAAAAGAAATTACCAAATGCGCAAAAACAGAAATAGTTAATAGTTATTTATTATATACCAACTGTCATCTATCTGTCTTCTGTCATCTTACCATCTATTTGATTTCAACAGTTATCTAGTATCTATCTGTTATTTTTCTTATATCTACCATTTGTCATTTGTCAAATGTAAAGAAATTATTGAATAGAAATGATTAAATAAATCTTATAAATAAGTAAAGGTATATCTGAATTAATAAATTAAAACATAAATTAAAGATTTATTGAATAGATGAGTTCAGTAACTGTCAACGTTCGTCTCTAATATGCCAACAACTATCTGACATCTGTCATCTATCATCATTTATGTATTATTTGTCTATATCATGGGTCTCCTACATCTCTCGTTTTTAATATGTCTTGTTTTATTTGGCAATCAAAAAATCTCTCGTGTCACTGATTTTGATAGATGTTGAGAAAGTTTTTTATAGAGCATGTTATTTGATTATTTCGTTCAATATAAATATCAACTCTAAATTGACATTTCTCATCTGTCTAAGTAATCTAAAAATATTATTTTATTGATTCAGACTATTGATTTATTTTAAGTATTCAAATACATGTGTAAACTTTAAAGTGTGCCCACAAAATATCCAATCTTAAAATTGGTACGCTCGGCGTGAATTTCTACGGACTGAAGAATTTTTCGCCCGCCCTCCGCGGCGTGGGGGATAAATAAAATTGGATTTTAAATTAAAATTGGAAGGAAGAACTATTTAAACGCGCATTTCATCCCCCTCGTAAGTAATGATCGGGGAATGCGAAACATCCTTTTGCAATTTCATTAGACATTGCGAGTTTCTCTTGAGGAAAACGGCAATTACCGCCCATATTTTAATTGTCAAATTCCGAGAAGTTTTTAACTTTTAACTCGTGAATAAGTTTGCATAAGTTAATTTACGGGAATGCATTTAATACGATTAAATAGTTGTTATTTAAAATTTAGACAACTTGATAGCAGTGATGTGAATACGTGTCCTGTGTATCGGTGTATTTTCAGCGGGATCGTCGAGGAGCGCGGGACTGAAACTTCCTGAATTCCATGCCAGAGAAGTTCTCCGTTTATAGTCCTTCCAGTCTTGGAAATGTACATCCAGTGTACACACACCTAATCCTTATATACAAACCCGGCTTTAGTGGTGCCGTCGACGTAAATACACACGTATATTCGCCAAGGCAAATCTTAAATTAAGCGGCTCCATGCCAAAGGGGGTGGAGGGGTATTAATTTGGGGAACCAATATTATATCTACGCTCTCCAATAATATCGGTTTATAATAGAGAGGACGGTGATAATTCCGTTTTAATTAATTCAATTTATTCGGTAAATGTGTCTCAATCAGGATGACCTGATTTCGGCTGACGACTCATTAAGGAAGTATTCACTGATAACGAACTTAATAAATGGTTTGTTTTATAATTATAAAAATTCCTTCAAGTATTAAATGTATGTATAATAATGAAGTTGATTAATTAAAATCATTACTTTCCGTACTAATCTATAGAATTATAATCTAATAAAAACAAATTCTTCTTCAATCAATAATTTACAGTTAATATTAATTATATCTCTCCATACGCATATTCCAATCAATTGATATACGTAAAAATATCAATCATAATTACCTCACTATTAATTACTAAACCTCTTATACCTTACTAGCCCTCATAATCATAATCACATGAAAATGATAGCGCTAATGCATTCAGGCGTTTCAGGCCGGAGATAAATGGCACTATCTTATTAAAAGAAAAAAAAGTAATATATAAATTATACAAAAGGAGTCGATGTAGAAAAAATAAAATGAACACAGATTAAAATAATGAGGATGTCCCTAATGCATCCAGGCAACGTATTAGCATTTAGTAATTTATTTAAAACCGTCGGACGACTTCATTAATTTCTCGGTCTTACTGAGTCATCTTCGACAATCAAGCGGGACAGATTGAATCCGAGACAAAAACGAGTTGTGAAATTAATCAAATTTCTACGCCGTGAATTGTGGGCAAAAAAAATTTATAAACCCGCGCGCTGGTTGATTAATCGTTCCCGAAAGGGTCGGTTTCATTAGGTAATTAGTTGCATGCAATATTATTTTCCCTATATAGTATATATAGGGGAAGTATTGTTTTCGTGCATGAAAATGCCTGTGGGCGCTCTATCTCAAAAACGAATATTTCGTTTGAGATGAAACTTTAAATTTAACGTTTTATCATTAAAAATTAGAACCGAAAAGCTTTTGGTAAACATTCCTAAACCGGAAGTGGTTGTTTACTCGAAACGTTTTTAGGATTTTTCTAATTTTTAAAAATATTACATTACTCTTTAAACAAAAGTTAAAGGGAATGAGAAACTGAGCAAGTTTTATTAGAACATGTTTTTCATAAAGTGCTTAAATTGCGAGAAAAAAATTAAAAATGAAAAATTTTGATATTTTTTGCCTAGTACTAATAAACTGTGTGAGTTACATGAAATTTGTATAACAAGTAATTGTTAAGAATCCAAAATTAAGTAAATTATTAAGAAGAGCCTTTTGCGTAACCTCTTAGTTTTGGAGAAATTGTAAGGAAAATATTATGATGGCGATATCACCATTTTTATATTTCTTTACATTTTACAATTTTTAATTAAAACCCTCGCTTGATCTACTGATTGGAAGGTTGGATAGAGGCCACCCACCCACCCTACATATACATCATAACCTCAAATATTAATCGTTGATGATTTTGCTGCAAAAAACAATAAAATCTGATATCTAATAAAAAATATAGCATAATCCAAATTTACGTTTAAATATAAATGTCCTTCTATAGCTAATACTATCTATTTTAGATTTGAAGTATGTCTACCCATCCTGCTTAAACATTTCGATATCAAAAAATTCTGATTTTTTTTTAATTCAAAAAGTTCTGTAAAATTAATTTACTCCAAACCACAAGACGATCAGTAATTGAAATTTATATGTATATGTAGGGTGGGTGGGTGGCCTCTATCCCACCTTTCAATCTGTAAAACATCATCAAAAATGATTTGAAAAATATGATAAATAAATCTCAAAAAAATGCAAAAATTTAAAAAAAATTGTTTTATTTCTAGATTTTAAATCAGCAAATATCTAGATAATTTTAGTTCCAATAACCCTCTTTTATACACACTACAGTACCTTGTACAGATGTCGGTGATGGTTATATGCATTTTTAAAAGCTTATCTTCTTTAGTTTAATATTTCTTTTTGTTTCAAATTTTCTTTCTTTCTTTTTTTCCAAAATTGGACATCCACATAATTCCATACCTACCTAAGCAATCCTCCTAACGGAATAACTTTATGAATATTATTTTTACAATCGCATTGATATTAAACCAGTGTAGTGATTAATTTCTAGTCTACAAGTATCTTATTGATGTAAATCATCGAGAAATATTAAAAAAAAAATTGGATATAACTATCCCACCCTCAAGTCAGAAAAACGTAATCAAAAATTATTTGAAATTGTTTGAATATATCTATTAAATTTAGCAAAAATGTTACGAAATTTACGTTTTACAACTCTTAATTCTCTGGCTTATGTTTCACTGATTGGATGGTGGTTTAAAAGAAACCCACCCAACATATAAATTTAGAATTTAGAATTTAAAATTGAGCAAATTATTGAAAATAGCTTTTTTGCGTAATCCTCATAGTTTTTGAGAAAAATATAGGGAAAGTATTATGTTGGCCACATCACCATTTTATATATTTATTTACACCCATTACGAACGAATAAAATACTGAAACAAATTTCTTAACGAAAATTCTAACAATTTGGAGGAGAACAAAAATTACTGAAAAGGTTCATAATAATCGAAGTGAACTCTTAAAAAGGGAAAACTGAATTTTACGAAAATTCTATAAAATCGGAAAAAAATTGCTAGAAAATTTCAAAGAAATTATTAAAAAATAAAACTTGGAACAGAACAGAAAGTTGGCAAAATTTGAAAGTAAAATTACTAGAAATTTAGAGAAATACTGATTTTAGTAAACATTTGAAGCGTTTGGAAAAGATTAGAAATTCTTTTTTGTATCGAAAAATTCGCAAAATTTGAAAGACAAGTTACTAGAAATTTAGAGAAATATTAATTTTAGTAAAAATTTTAACAGAATAGAAATTCTTTTTTGTTCGGAATTTCTGTTCTCTTCCAAACTATTAAAATGTTCACTAAAATCAATATTTCTCCAAATTTCTGGTAACTTTACTTGCAAATTTTGAGAACAAATTTGTGTGTGCCTTTCCTTTTTTCTAAATCAAGTTCTACAGCGCCAATTAAACGAGTACAAATTACAAATAAGCAATTTAATTTCCAACAATTTGAGTTTAAACAATCGCCGTTTTGTTTCCAAGCAAAAAACCTCAATTATTTCACCGGAATATTATAAACGTATTAAGATAGATCATTTAAGTGAAGATGTTAATTTTACGATGTTTTAAATCACCGCAAGCAATTTGATATCCAACAATTTGACTTTCAACAATCACCATTTTGTTTCCAAGCAAAAAACTTCAATTGTTTCAGCGGAATATTAAAAACATATTCATTGCGGATGGATTGTGTGTTTTTTGAAGATTATTTAAGTGAAGATGTTAATTCTACGATGTTTTAAACCACCTTAAGCAATTTAATTTCCAACAATTTGAGTTTCAACAATCGCCATTTTGTTTCCAAGCAAGAAACTTCAATTGTTTCACCGGAATATTAAAAACTTATTAATTTCGGATGGATTGTGTCTTTTTTTTTTAAGATCATTTAAGTGAAGATGTTAATTTTACGATGTTTTAAATCACCGCAAGCAATTTGATATCCAAAAACTTTAATTTCAACAATCGCCATTTTGTTTCTAAGCAAAAAACTTCAATTGTTTCACCGGAATATGAAAAACGTATTAATTTCGGATGGATTGTGTCTTTTTTTGAAGATCATTTAATTGAAGATGTTATTTTTTTGTTTTGTTCTTTTCATTTAATTTTTCAGCAATGTTTCAAAATGCTACGAAAAAGTGCTGCTTTCGTCATTTGTTTGACAGTGACCAACTGCTTTTATCGTTTGTCAATTGTTTTATCTTAACAATTTCCGAACATTCGCTTAATTTTGTGTTTTTAACACGATAAACTCTTTCATTGATACAAACATAAATTACTTGATTTAGTTTATTAATTTATCGTACTTATTTGTTTATTTATTTAGCTCATTTAACTGATTTTATCAATTGCTTATTGCTTTTTGAAAAAGAAAAAAACGTTCGTTGACAAACACGTTTTCAATTGTTTTCTATAGAGACATTTTTTGAATAATAATTTTCAATTGTTTTCGCTAATATTCAACTGATTTTATTCATTTTCAATTCAATTTTTTTAAACAAATTTAATGCAGCTGTGATAAAATATTTTTTTAATTTTAACAAATGTCTTTTTTTATTTTTATTTTCTGATAAATTTTTAGTTTAGAAAAGCTTTCCAATAATTTAAACTATTTTTTTCTAATTTTCAATTGGTTTTCGTTCGTCAAGATTTAATTGATCGTCCGTTGTTTTTAGAGATTGTCAATTGTTTCTATTCTACAAATTTCTAATACATTTTTTAGTATATTTAACTATTTTTATCATTTTTCAATTGTCTTCGTTCGTGGAGCTTTAATTGATCGTAAATTGCTTTTAGGGACTGCCAATTGTTTTTTAAGGGCCAATATTTTTCTTCCTATCGTTCTTTTGTTTATGTTAATTCCCAATTATTTTAAAACAAATTTAAACTTATTTTCTTACATTTTTTAAATTTATTTTTATTTTATTTTATAACTTTCAATTGTTTTCGTTTGTAATTTATGTCCACCTTCTTTGATTGTTTTTTCTTTACAAACATTCCAACCATTTTTTTTACCATACATAATTATTTGTGATTCTGTAGCATTCAAATGTTGTAGTGTTTTTAACGTTTTCAATTATCTTCAAAAGTTTCAATTATTATATCACATTTTTTTTTCAATTTAAGCTGTTTTTTTTTTGATAATTTTCAATTGTTTCCTTTCGTTATATTTGCTGTTGTTTCTTTATTGTCAGTTTAATTTTTAATAACAATTTTGAGAGAGAGAGAGAATAATATCTTTCGAACATACAGATATATACATAATTAAAACATTTACAAATGGTATATAATGGTTAGTCTGTCCGTTTGGGCTATCGACCATCGGTCTTTCTGCCCTGTCTTGACTCTAATTATGTGTAAAAAAATAAATAACTTTGCTAGCTAACAATTTTGATTGAATGTAACTTTTTTTAAATTATTTTTTGTTTTTATCGTTAATATTCAAATTCTATTATTGATTGTCAATTGTTATTGTATCAGGAAAATTTCAACTATTTTTACTAATTATTATTGTTTTCGTCCGTCAAGCTTTAATTGATTGTTTTTAGGAATTGTCAACTGTTTTCTATATATAAATTTCCAATAGTTTCAAGCTATTATTGCAACTATTTATAATAATTTTCAATTGATTTTGTTCATCAAATTAAGGTCAAAACCTTTAATTGTTCCTTTATTTCTAACAATTTTAATAATTTTTTGGAGTGTTGTTTAATTTGTTTTAACCTTTAGCTTTCTTTTTCTAAATCACCTCGTCATATTGTTTCTATCAATTATTTTTTATAACTAATAACTCCAATTGTTTTTTAGAATCTCACTTTAGAAATTAAAACACTTTTTTTGCGTTTCTTAATAATTTGTTTAAATATTTTTTCGTTCGATTATCCTTTTTTTAATTTTGGTAGTTGCAATTGTTTTGTTTTTTAGAAATTCAATTGTTATAGTGCTTTGATATTTCATTAATTTCGTCTGTTCTTTTCTTTCTTTATTAAAAACTAACTGAATATTAATTGAATAGAATTTACTTAAAATATTCTTGATCATAAGATGTTCTAGCGTACTCTTGATCTACCACAATAAACAGTGCAATGGCCAATCGTACTCCTGACCCGCGCAAATAAATTACACGTTGAGGTAGGTCAAGAGTACGCTGGAGTTTTAACGAGGAAGTAGGCGCTAGGTTAACGCATAGTTTATTAGGGTGGGTCAGGAGTACGCTAGATAAAAGGAGGGTATAATTTATTAAGGCTGGACGTGCTTTTTTATCTGCTATTTTCAATAAATTTAAATATCTTTTGAAAATTTACAATTATTTTTACGATTTCTTTTAAATTTTTTTGAGAAATTTTTCTTTATTTTTCTTTTGTTAAGAACTGTTCAATTAAAAGTTTAAACTATATTAAAGCTAATTTTAAACATTGTTGACGGTTTTCAATAGTCAATAGTTTTTTCTTTGTAAAATGTAAGTTTTTTTTTAAATTTGCTACTTTTTTGTTTACTATTTAAAACAAAACTTCCAACTGTTTCGCTACTTTTTGCGAAAATCTCATGGTTTTCGAGAAAAAATATAGGGAAAGTACTATGATGGCCACATCACCATTTTTTATTACTAATTTTATAACATACAGATTATTCATTATTTAAATTTTAAAAAAAACATAACATTTTTATAAGTAAACTTATACTGTATTAATTTTGCGTGGTTAGTGTTTTCTTACAATTTTTTAAAATGAAAGTCTAAACTATAATTATGAAATATCAATAGAGCTACACCGTACGCTTTATTGGTATTTTATAATTAAAGTTTAGACGTTTCGTTTATAGTATAGAGAAATTAATCAGGTAGATGTCACTTAGATGTCTAAAACGCTGCATTACATTCTCCTAATTGAATGTATAACCATAAACAATTGCCCTCTGGTAATTGATAAATTAATTAAATGTTTATACCATAACTCACCAGGTAGTAACGTTCGCAACTATGATTATAATCCACTCTATTAATTACTAAAAATATTGGTTGCTACATTTTATTTTGTAGAATAATAGTTTTAGGCTTATTTTTAGCAGGAAAGTTAAGGGATAAACCTAAAAAATCTTTGTTGATTCAAATGCAGGACGTCTGTTTGAAATATAATAAAGAAGAAATTAGATATTAATTCATTTATATGGCTTTAAAATAAGCACCAAACTAAAGATTTGATATGTTTCTAAAAATGTAGACATGTATTCTAAATCAAAATTTCCAACATAATTCTTTGTATAAAAGATATAAAGCGAAAAGTTTCAAAAGAAATAATAAGCCTCACTTAAATCTACTTAACGAGCAAACAGATTTACTGTACATACCAATTTTCAAAAATCTATAAACATAATCCTTCTGCTTCTGAAAATTGATACAAAGAATGAATATCTTTATGAATGAAAGAACTTTCCTATTTTTTTCTCATTGTATTCCGTAGTCCATAAAAACCATCCTCGAATGTTAATGGCGACTTATCTATCAGTTTTCGTCGTCGGCGGCGTGTGAATGTGGAAAATTAGCTGGCGACAAATTGGGGATTAAATGAGTCGAGCGCCCTCTGAAGGTGTGCAGCCGCGATGGGAGGGCAATAAAACACACCGCGTTCAGACACATCTTTACGACGTCCCTCTCTTCTCGTCATTGCTTACGTCTTGAGAGTGCTCCACACCAGACACAAATGTCACCACCGCTCGTCTGGCGTAAATTAACCGCACCCCGGTGCATAAAATCCGATCGGAGATTGTTAAAGCCGTGGGGTGCACCTAATTAAGTGCTTTCGTGCACGTCGACGCCAATTATATCAAATGGAGAAAAAAATCGCACGCAGACTTCACGACGCCTTGAAGACTCCCCGATGAGAAAATATTTTATTTGAGCTTACAGGTAAATAAATACATATGAAAGAAAACTGAGGTTTTTCATTTCTTCATTTTATTTAAAAAACCTAAACCTACATTATTATCTTAATTGGTGATACATCAAGATAATAATGATTGTCGATACATCAAGATAATAAAGTACTTTTAGGTGTTTAAACAAAACGAAGAAATGAAGAAACCACACGAAGGATCTTATGCGGGTGCAAAATCAAAACCCGAAAGGATAGTATAATCTTTGAATCTTTGAAGGATTAACAACATCAATATAAAAGCAAAAAAAAACGATTCCCCTTATTCAAATCTAATAGTTCTGTACGTACCACCGACAATGAATTAAATTTAAAGCGAAGCAATTTATTATTTGACTACGAAATGAACTCTTGATAAACTTCGGAACGCCTCCAATTTTTTTTTATTTTCTTGCCTCATTGTCCCCCTCTGAGGCAATAGAGGCGAACAGTATCCGCGTACTTCATTTAAAATTCCTCCTACATTAAGTTGTTCGGCTTTGCGTAATACATATCCATAAATCAGCGCACACCCGCGATAAAAATCTCCACCAACAATACCGCAGGGGCGATGCTCATATAATAGATTCATTCCTTCCACTTCTATTTATCTCAACAAATTATTGCACACCACGACCACAAAGAAAACCGTTTAATCAAGACGAATGGGAACGGATGTAATTTACAACGCGTGTACAAATATAGGTTTTGTTAGATTATCATCAATTGCATAAAAAATTTTAGGCATAAATACAACGCGTATTTAAAACCAATTCCATCACCCCTAAACCCCTTACAAAGGGTTTTCTAACGAGCAACTTGTCCACCCCGATGAGCATAACTGCATAACGCCGAATAAGCACTCGCTAACCCAATAAACGTTGATACAATTGCGCATTTAAGGGTGCATATAAAACGGGAATTTCCTGCCCCGAAGGAGGACGAGGAGGAGACAAATGGGGTGAGTCGTGAATATGCATGGGTTCCATCCGTCCGTTGTTTCTACCTACGTTCACGAGGACCCAATCAAACGTTGAAAGTGTGTATCCGCGTTTGAATTATTTGCGAAATTGTTTGAGACACGATTCAATTATGCAGTGGATGTTTTGGGGGCGGCGATGGAGACCCCGAAGGGTGCAAAAGGAGGAAATTGAGCAATAAACTGTTTATGGAAATTCGGATCATATAAAAGGGGGGAAGAGAGTTGCGAGTTGTCGTTCTGCATTTACCGCTCGCGCTTCCACCATCTAAGGAGATGGAGTGTTGGAATACGTTATGACGTCCTTAATTTGTTAATTAATTTAAAGGGTTGGGATAGTTTGATGTTTAAGTTTTACAATTATTATCGTCGTAAACGATTTAGTTTAAAATATTTAGACAATAAAGAAAACTCACATAACAAAGCTTCTCCCTTCTACTCCTTTCAATAATAAATTAATAGCTTCAACTGCAAAAATAAGTATGTGTAAGGTATTTCTATATTTATTGGTAGAAATAAAACATGAATTATAAAAATATATAGAATATATTAAAATTCTCTAAAGCGTTTATAATCAAAAATAGTTCCATACTAGTTTCGATCTATTTTGGATCGAATGATCAAGAGCTTAACACAGTTGAAGATATGAGAAAAAAATTAAGCAAGATTTTGTTAAAAAAAATAAAGAGATTATGTTTTTTTAAATTAACCTCTAAAGGTTTTAATTTTTCAGTTGGTACGAAATATCCTATTCGCGCCCACGCAAAGTCCATTTCGAGCTTATTACGAAGTGCGCAATTTGCATTTTAATTGGCGCTTTAGTAGTGGGACTTCCTTTGTCCGGCACTTTGAGCATTGTCTGCCCCTCTCTGCGATGAAGGTTATTATTTTATCGCGGGATTTTAAAGCCGCCACCCGCCGGGCACCGCGCGCATTTTAAATAAATTGGCTTTATATGAGAGGCTGGAAGCGCACTAATTCAACGATCCGAACTATAAATAAGGGAATTAATATAATTGCGGCCCAATGGAGAGAAATCATTCCGCGCGGTCTCTTTTAATTGCGTCGACCTTGAAAACGTGCGGACGCACTTTCGCCGCGTTTGTGCGATTTCTGTGAAAGTTGTGTTTCTTTTTAAAACAATTTTCAAGGGGAAAAATATTGCTTTAAAGTCACTTAATAAGACAATGATAATTAGAGTGACCAAAATTTTAGTATGATTTTTTTTATCATTACAATAATCTCTACTTCAATAACCAAAGCTTTAAGCTATAAAGATAAAGCTTTGCAAATAACCAATAGGTATCTACTAAAGCAAAGAGCAGAAAATTTTGATTTAGAGATTTACTTCTGTTCTGTTGATAGGAAGTTAAATCAAATTTCCAGTTTTTGGTTCCTTGTGTTTGAACAGAAATATTTAAAAAAATTATAAATGAACTAAGAAAATTATCTAACATGTTGCAAAAGTAGTAACATTCCTCAACTGGAAACAAAATAGCAAGTCGCCAAACTCAATTTGTTGGTTAAGGTTGAAAGAGATGAAGAAGCCATTATATTTATATAAGCTTCTATTATCAATTGCTAAAATTATTCACTTATATGTACTTGATGTCTAATCTAAAATTACTAAAATTATGCTAGTCAGAAGAAAATTGATAACTTTTATGAGAACTTCTAACAAGAAGATAACGTTAAGTTAATGCATTGCCGACGTTAATTTCTGATTGGATGTGGGAAATTTAGTGCGACGTCGAAAGAATAAAACGTTTCCATTATCTTAACCGCACGTTATGGGCACGAAAAGGGCTTTACTTTTAATAATCCTTACTACTTTTGTTCCTTGAGCTGAGTAATGAGTTCCAGTATTTATGTGCTCGGCCGTGATGAAGAGGGACACTTTCCAGCTTCCCGGCAGCGCCGGTGGGGGGCCTTGTAAATGAGTTCCCCGGGGGCATTGCGGTTCTAATGACCGTGAGGATGTGTGCTGCACTGCATTTAGGGGAACTATCCGTTACCCAAACTAAACTGTTGTGGATAGATTTATGTTTGTTCTGCTCTATTACTTCGCCTACACTACATTACGTATTTTGAGTCATGAAAATTTGAAAATTTTAAAGGTAGACGTCTCGACGTGTCGTTTAAAACTTTTTCGCCACGTTAAGTTTTCTCGTCGTGGAGACGTGCTGAAACCAGTTGCAGCTTGCATGTGTAAACGCGTCAAGGCAGGAGAGGGCGCGGATGGAAATGTGACGACACCCCTAATATCTATGCAAATGTAAACGGGCTGCATTGCGACTTATAACGTGGCATATGTAAACCGAAATTGTAACCTCGTTATCCTTGTGTTCAAGGAATACGATTTCTGACACCTCTTCCATTACGTGCCGCACACAAGCCTTTTATATCATTTCGAGTTTACTGGGATTTCACTGTAACGTCGTGCAGTTTCTAATTTAATTTGTCGAAGGACTGTAGAACTTTCGAAATGTGTGTGTATATGCATTCAACATCGTAATCAGACTTTGATGGATGACAAATATTACAAAACTCCCTGCTGTCTAGTATTTAAAGGCTAATTAGTAACGATTGTATAAAAATTAACTGATTGACACATTGAAGAAATAAATGAGCGTTAAGAATTATGGATGGGTTTCAAGCTTTAATTCTCATTAATCGATTATGACCACAAATTTGAGTCTCATTTTATTTCTGTTAGAACCACACTTTGATCTTAGCCATAAACCGAGAAGCGATATTTCTGTTAGAACTACTCCTAGAGGTACGAAGGGCTTATAAAGGAAACAGCGCTATAAAAATGAAACAAAGATTATAGCACTACTTAACAGCGAATGCTCAGTATACAAGTATTTGCAATATGGTGTAAAAAATTATTTACCCTTTCGTTTTCTGGCCAAATTTCTGGATTTTTCAAATCGGGAAATTTGACTTCAGGGTATACCTTTATAGGCACATCAAACATACACATTAATTGCTTAATAAATAATTCTTTAAAAATTCAATACATTCATTACCACTCATACACAACATCCAAATAAATAATAATATGAATAAATTTAAAAATACGATTATTATTTAATTTTCTACAACGAACTAAAGGATTTTAATACATTTTATTATTCAATAATATGAATATTTTTTTCTTCTTTTTTTATTATTTAAAATTATTACGGACAAAATTGTGCGTGGCGAGTGTTAATTCCGTTTCGGTTTATTGAATTTTTATGCCTCATTACCGCCCGGGATTTCGTAATATATGGGCAATAGATGCCCGGGCCTAAATGGAAGCATTTTTACGATCCAAATTTCGGGCGCGGCCCCGTTTTATCTGTCTGGACCTTTCTGGGCCTCGTCTCTATATAACGCTCGGAATTCTTTGACGTGTCCATCCCGAAAACCAAAGTTGAACCCGAGCCCCTATAACATTTAATGATGTACTTATACCTAATATATAAAAAATAAAGAGTGTTGAAATTTTTTTATGTTTTAATACGTTATGAAAGGTTATTTTTTTATTATGAATTAATGAATTCATTATTAATTCCACTTTCTAGATGCTCTAAAAAAGTACAGCTTTATTTTATTATACATAAAAGTGAAATCTTTCTGCTTTTTGCAATTTTTAAATTTAATACGGTTTCAAAACTTTCAGATATTTAATTAAATTGTAGTATTCTGAAAGACACTACACTAAAAACTCTTGAATAGTTTATTAGTTTCAGCTTTTTTTTTTCTTATAAGAAACTCCTTAATATTCCATATCATTTTCTTCGTCCTTGGAAGGTTTTCATCTTCCATTATCTTTAACGAAAGTCGTTTTCAACACTTTCCAACATTTGCTTCAGATTAGTATTCAGTTTTATTAATTTTCTTCACTGTTGATAATTCATCTAATTCATCAAAGAAAAATGTTTAATGGCATTGAATTATCGCTGTGTGACCTTCAATAACCTTGCTTGATCGTCTGATGACCTTAATCAACCTTTAATGAACGTATGGCTACCTTCAGTTATATTAAGCGACGAAGAATGGGTAGATAACATAAAATTTCCTTGATTATCCTTGAGTGATTTTTGAATGACCTGAAAAGACTTTCAATATTAATCTGAGAACCTTAACTTTAACTTTTTTGCCCTTGAATTAGCTTAAGAATCTAGTGACTGTTTAATGGCATTGAATTATCTCTGTATGACTTTCAATAACCTTGTATGATCATCTGATGACCTTGAACAACCTTGAACGTACGATTCACGACCCTCAATGATATTTAACGACCGTTGGGCGGCTTTGAAGAATCGATATGTAACATAATATTTCCTTGATTCGCCTTGAGTAATTTTTGAATCACATCAAATATTTTTGGAGGATAATCTGATAACCCTAAATTAACTTGTTGACCTTGAATTACCTTAACATGTGTTAGATGGCCTTGAAGAATCATTAGAAGACATTAATTCTCCTAAATTGTCTGTTTAGGCATTGAATGTTTGCTGTATGACCTTAAATAACCCTGAATGATTATCTGATGATCTTAAGCGACCTTGAGCGAACGTTTGACGATTTTAAGGAATCGTTAGATGACATTAAATCTTATTGCTTATTGTTTAATGACTGAATGATCGCTGAATGACCGTCAATGACCTTGAATGATCGGTTGATATCATTAAACAACCTTAATTATCCTTGTGTGATGTTGAATGACATGAAATGACTTTGAATAATAATCTGAAAACCTTAAATTAACTTTTTTTGACCATGAATTACCTTAACAATCATTGAACGACTTCGAAGAATCGTTAGATGGTATTAAGTCCCCTTTATTGACTGTTTAATGATTAAAGTTAATGCTTGTTGTGTTACACTCTTGATGACATTGAATTATCATTAAATTAATTATCTGTTGACTGTTTAATTGCATTAAATGATTACTGTATGACCTTGATGATCTTAAGCAAGCTTGGGCGAACGTTTGACGACTTTAAGGAATCGTTAGATGTCATTAAATCTTATTGCTTATTGTTTTATGACATTGAATTATCGCTGCATGAACGTTAATGACCTTGAATGATCATTTGGTATCATTAAACAACCTTGAGAGTACTTTTGAAAACTTTAAGGAATCCTTAGATGATATTAAATCTTCTTTTTTATTGTTTAGTGGCATTGAATGATCGCTGTATGACCTTCAATAATTAATCAAAAAAGTATTTATTATTTGATTGATTGTTGAAGCCATGACTTTGTGATACATCTTGATTACGAAATAGGTTTAAGAAATAATAACACTTTGCTAGTATCACGAATTTTTACACTTTTTATTGTGACTAGTTGTCACAATTGTATTCGTTGATGTCAGAATAGGACGAAACTAGTCACAATAAAAAGTGTAAAAATTCGTGATACTAGCAAAGTGTTATTATTTCTTAAACCTATTTCGTATTTATTATTTTTTGTTAGATGACATTAAATTCCTTCTATTGACTGCTAATAGCATTTAACATAAAATTTCCTTGATTATCCTTGAGTGATTTTTGAATGACCTGAAATTACTTTGAATAATAATCTGGTAACCTTAAATTAATGTTTTTAACCTTGAATTACCTTAATAATCATTGGATAACTTTGAGGAATGGTTAGATGGCATAAAAACTTCTCTATTGACTGTTTATTGGCATTGAATTTTCACTGTATGACTTTAAATAACATTGTATGATCGTCGGGTGGCCTTAAACCAACACGAACGAACGTCTGACGACCCTCAATGATATTAAAGAACCGTTGGTTCGCTGTGAAGAATCGATACATAACATAAAATTTGCTTGACTCACCTTGAGTTATTTTTGATTTGATTTTTTTAGTGATAATCTGATAACACTAAATTAACTTTTTGTCCTGAAATTACCTTAACATGGCCTTGAAGAAAGATCAGATGACATTAATTCTACTAAGTTGACTGTTTAATGGCATTGAATGATTGATGTATGACCTTAAACGACCCTGAATGATCATGTGATGATCTTAAGCAACCTTGAGCGAACGTTTGACGACTTTAAGGAATCATTAGATGACATTAAATCTTATCGCTTATTGTTTAATGACATTGAATGATCGCTGCATGGCCGTCAATGACCTCTAATGGTCATTTGTTATATTAAGCAACCTTAAGAGTACTTTTGACGACTTTAAGGAATCGTTAAATGACATTAAATCTTCTTTATTTATTTTTTAGTGGCATTTAACGATTGCTGTATGACTTTCAATGACCTTGAGTGATCGTCTGATGACTTAGATAACCTTGTACGACCTTCAATGATATTAAACAACCGCCCAATGACTTTGAAGAATTGGTATAGAATATAAAATTTTCTTGATTATCCTTGAGTGATTTAGAATGACTGAATGATAATCTCATAAGCTTAAATCAACTTTTTTTACCTTGAATTACCTTAACAATAATTTGAAAAATTGTTAGATAATATTAAGTCTCATCTATTAACTATTTAAGAGCATTTAATGGTCGTTGTATACCTTCAATGGCCTTGAATGATCATCTGATGACCCTAAATAATCTTGAGCGAATGTTTGAATGCCTTCAATGATATTGAGCGATAGTTGGGTGACCTTGAAAAATTGATAGATAACATGAAACTTCTTTGATTTTCCTTGAGTAGTTTTTGAATAACCTCAAAATGACTATCTGATAACCTTAAATTAATTTTTTGACCTTGAATAAATGATCGCTTTATGACCTTTAATGACTTTGAGCGAACGTTTGGTAAACTTCGATGACATTAAACGACCGTTTGGTAGCTTTGAAGAATCAATAGTAAACATAAAACTTCCTTCATTATCCTTGAGTGATTTTTAAATAACCTTATATGACTAATAATGATAATCTGATTATAAAATAAAAATACTCGATAGTTTGTAAAGTATTTTTATTGTATAATAAAATGTATAACGATGTAGATGCCTCAGGAATCAACGATATAATCTGATTACCTTAAATGAACTTTTTTGGGCTTGAATTACCTTAAAAGTCATTAGATGACTTTGAGGAATCGTTAGATGACATTTAATATCCTCTATTGGCTATTTAATGGCATTTAATGTTCGCTGTATGACCTGCAATGATGTTATATGATCATCTGATGACATTAAAGAACCTTGAGCGAACTTTTGACGACCTTCAATGATATTAAACGACAGTTGGGTGAATGGAGAACCTATAGCATACATAAAATTTCCTGAATTATCCTTGAGTGATTTTTAAACGACATCAAATTACTGAATGATAATCTGATAACCTTAAATTAACTACCTGATCTAGAATTACCTTAACAATTATTGAGAGATTTTGAGGAATCGTTAGATGGCATTTAATCCTCTCTATTGACTGTTTAATGACATTAAATAGTCGCTGTATGACGTTTAATACCTTGAATGATCGTCCTATGAGCTTAAATAACCTTGAGCGAACGTTTGAAGACCGTCCAGTGACTTTGAAGAATTGTAATAGAACATAAAATTTCCTTGATTATCTTTGAGTAAGTTTAGAATGACATTAAATGACTTTCAATGATAATCTGATAAGTTTAAACTAATTGTTTTGGTCATTAATTACCTTAACAAAACATTGGGTTTGGTTGAGGAATCGTTAGATGACATTAAATCTCACATATTGTTTGTTTAATGGCATTGAATGATCGTCTGATGACTTTAAAAAACCACTTAATGAATAATAATCTGATAACATTAAATTAATGTTTTGACCTTGAATTACCTTAGTAATCATTAGACAACTTTAAGGAATCGGTAGATGACATTAAATCCTCTCTAATGATTGTTTAATGGTATTGCATGATCGCTGCATGACTTTTAATGACCTTGAAAAATCATCTCATGGCCTTAAACAACCTCAAGTGAACGTCCAACGACCTACAATGATTTAAAAGATCGTTGAGTGTCTTTAAAGACTCGATGAATAAACAAAATGTCTTTAATTATTCTTGAGTGCTTGTTGAATGATCTCCAATGACTTATCTGATAACCGTAAATTACCTTTTTTGACTTTGAATTATCTTAGCAATCATTGGGTGATTTTGAAGAATCGTTCGATGACGTTGTATGACCTTTAATGATTGTTTGATAACCTTAACCTTAATCGAACGTTTGGCGACTTTCAATGATATTATACGACCGTTGGGTGACTTTAAAGAATCCATAGATAACACAACATTTTCTTGCTTCACTTTGATTGGTTTTTCAAATTTCAAATTTCTTTCAATGACAATCATATAACCTTAAATTAGCTTTTTGATCTTGAACTACCTTAAAAATCATCTAAAAGATCATCTATCGTCCGTTTAATGCCATTGAATTATTACAATATGAGTTCTTTTTGAACGACTTCAAATGACTTTGAATAATAATCTATTACCTTAAACCTTGAATTATCTTAACAATCATTAGATGACTATGATGAATGACATAAAATTCCCTCTACTGATTGGCAATGGCATTACATGATCATTTTATGACCTCGAGTGACCTTGAATTATTGTCTGGTGACCTTAAATAACCTTGAGAGAAAGTTTGACGAACTTCAATTATATTAAACGGCCATTATCATTGAGGGATTATTAAATAACTTCAAATAATTTTGAATGATAACCTTTTAAATTATTATATTTACCTAAACAATAATTAGGTGACTTTGAGCAATCATTACATGACAAAAAAATCTCCTTTATTGATTGTTTAATGAATGATAACCTGATAACCTTAAATAACCTTGCAAAAACGTTTGACCCCTTCAATGATATTAAACGACCAGTGGTGTCTTTGAAGAATCAATAGATAAAATATAATTACGTTGAATAACCTTGAGTAATTTTCTAATGACCTCAAATAACTTTAAATTATCTGATAAGCTTAAATTACCTTTTTTGACCTTGAATTACTTTAACAAACATTGGGTTTGGCGACTTTGAAGAATCGATGAATAGTATCAAATTTCTTTGAGCAATTGTTGGATGACCTCCAATGACAATTTGATAACCATAAATTAACTTTTTTGGCCTTGAATTACCTTAAAAATCATTTATGGACTTTGAAGAATCGTTATATAACATTAAATCTCCTATATTGACTGTTGAATGGTATTGAATGATCGCTTTATGGCCTTCAATTGCCTTGATTGATCATCTGATGGCCTTGGTTGCTACCTTGAGCAAACGTTTGGTGAACTTAAATGATTCTCAACCACCGTTTAGTGACTTTGAAGAATCAAGAGATAACATCAAATTTATTTGATTATCCTTGAGTGGTTTTTGAATGACATCAAATGACTTTGAATGACGATATAATAAGCTTAAATTAACTTTTTGACGTTTAACTACCTTAACAATCATTAAGTGAATTTCAGGAATCGTTAAATGGCATTAAATCTCCTCTATTGACATTTAATGAACTTGGATAATGGCCTTAAATAACCTTGATAGAACGTTTGACGACCTTCAATAATATTAAGGACGATATATAAAATGCAATTTTCTCAATTATCCTTGAGTGTTTCTGTTATTATTTCGTCTATCCTTGAGTAATTGTTAAATTACCTCAAATGACCTTGAATTACCTTAACAATCATTGGAATTAATTTCCCTCTACTAGCTGGTTAATGACATAGATTATTAGCTGTATAACCTTTAATAACTTTGAATAATTGTCTGATAACCCTAGATAAATATTTAATAACTTCAAGCGATAATAAACGTCTCCTGGATGACATCAAAGAATCGTAAGGTGGTATTGACCGTTGAACGTCCTTGAATGATTGCTAAGGGATCTTCAATGATATTAATGTCATGATGACATATACATGTATAGATTAATGTCTAAAATATAGCATATTTTCTGAATTAATAAATCAACAATGAGTCCAAAAACTTGTGTGTGGAAGGATATGGATCGAGTGGAAGATCATTGGGAACCAGTGAACTCCGCATGTGATTTCTGCGGCCAAAATGTTTGTTGTTGTTTTTTTGTTTTATGTATGCATTTACTTAAATATGTTAGCAGGAATAACGAAGCTAATGAGGAATAAAGAATAACCACCCGTTGGATGACTTCCAAAAAATCGATAGACGACATTACATTACCTGGCTCAACCTTATGTGATTATTGGATGACCTATAATGACCTAAATAAAAGTTTGATGATCTCAAATTAATTGACAATAAGTTTTCTCGATTTATTCTTGACTTTGGCCTTGAATTATTTCTGTGTGACCTTCAATAACCTTGAATTATGGTCCAGTAACTTAAACATTCAATAACACCTTAAACGATCTTAACGCAAATGGTTATCTCTTAAAATTGCAGATATTGTTTCCCTTTAAAATAATATTTGTAAATGTACAAGTAGTAAAGTATAAAAAAATATCTTTCATCAGTTGTTTTTCATAGAGAGAACTTAATTTATTGTGTAATCGTTATTTCCTTCCAAAATAAAATTTTTCAATCAATTTTTTTTGTAAACTTTTGCCTTGCGAAATATGATCGTATTTATTTTTCCCACTAGCAATAGGTGTGCTTTATTTCTAAAGAAACAATTATCTTTTTCAGGTCCGCCAGGCCCTCCGGGACCTCCAGGTGCGCCCGGAAAGAGGGGCAGGAAAGGAAAGAAGGGCGATCCTGGCGAACCGGGACCACCGGTGAGTGCAGTGCGATTCGATTAAAAAGCAGAATACAAGAATAAAAAAATAAATCACCTTAACACCAAACATTTTCTGATTTTGTTCTTTTTATTTGCCCTTAGGGTTCGGCAGGCGCGCCGGGAAAAAACGGCTTTCCGGTATTTATTATTTTTTTTATTTACTTATTTTACTACCCTTAAAATCCATACAAAACAAAACGAATAGCTAATATCAATTAGTAAAAGCGAGTTGAAAATTTCAGGGCGAAAAGGGTCAAAAAGGTGAAATGGGTTACATGGTAAGAACACGTTGAAGAGATCATATCATCATCTTGATTAGTATTAGTGTATTGTTTTTATTATTATCATAATTATTATTTTAATACGAAACTGACCTTAAGCCCTAACCAAGCAGTAATAATTACAGTATGTTTAAATAAATACGTTTGAATTGATGAAACGTTTTTTTTTAAATTATAATTATTCAAAGGCAACTATTATTAATGCATACTGTATTATTTAGCATATATTAGCATACTAACACCCCCTGTCTCAACCCTGTCGTGTTCGAAATAGGGAAAACACATCACCCGTGATCGATTTTAATAATGAATTTGCGGGCCGGCGCACGTGATTAACGCGTTTCATTATTAATATCATTGTCAGTACAGATTTGGGTGTCAGTATCGAATTAGGACATTCGTTATCTGTTACAGGGATCGACAGGGATGCGCGGATTTCCGGGATTTCCGGTTTGTTTCATTCATTTTTTACTTATTTTGTAATTGGTAGCTGGACCTCTGTACTATGTACATAGTTTGCTAAATTCTTTTTTTTGTTTTTGTTTGTGTGTATATATTTAAAACCATACTAATAAATCCATCGCCGCAGTCACGTCGTAAATATTTCGCTTTAAATCTAGTGACTGCGGCCTGGAGTTGTATATCATTTGTTTGCGTTTACTTCGTAGTGATTTGTTACTAATGCGGGATGCGTATTTACTAATTTTATCTGTAACCGGAAGGGGTTGGTGTTTGTGCCCGTTGAGTGGAGAGTGACAAAAGTGACAAGAATTTTATGTTCATAGTTATTATAAATTCCATCCATAATTAGAACCCCTTTTCCTTCATTATTATTTTATTTGGGTTTAATCGTGTAAACAATATTTTCTTTCAATATTTTATTACGTTTTTCTTTTCACAAACATGATGTAAATTTTGTCACTTTTATTATTAAATACTCAACGATTTGTCT
This sequence comes from Ontholestes murinus, assembly GCA_963969525.1. Lineage (NCBI taxonomy): Eukaryota > Metazoa > Arthropoda > Insecta > Coleoptera > Staphylinidae > Ontholestes > Ontholestes murinus. The sequence goes on from OZ018396.1 coordinate 40,701,932, forward strand.
AATCTAATTAATATTAGCTATCTAACCGAAGATTTCATCCATTAACCGCATCGTTTTGGTTTCTTTTTCCATACTAACACTCTACAGCAGCGATCCTCAATATTTTGTACCAATAAAAATATTAATGAAAAATATAGAATAGTCAATATGAGCGAAATACAACATTGCATACAAACATTTGAAATGCAAGTGAACATGTTAGCACACATCCGGCGGCTACTCAATTCACCAGTGCTCCACACGGTGCAAATACTTTCCTACTATCCCTCATATGATTAATCAATTGATGTTAAGTTTGTTGCAGTAATTCATATGTAAACTTAATCAAGTTTTTTTTTTTTAAATTTAAACTTTTACTTTATGCTGGATAAAATATTATTTCATTTCATTAGAGTATATAGTTCATTATAATATTTAAAAATTTCATGTTGAGGATTGCTGCTTTTCTGTATTAATCATCGATGTCCTCGTTTAATAAAATGTCTTGATTTTTCTATAGGGGCCCATTGGTTTAGATGGACCCAAAGGAGATCCGGTATGTAGTTATTTTAGTTACTTTACACTACTAATTAAATTGAATAAACAAACTTTTACGTTTCCATAATTCTTTGTTCGGATTTTATTTAATTTAACCGATTCAATAAATTAAACATTTATAATGCATTATTATTTATTTTGTTTGGTTAATATTATTAATAATTATGTATGCAATATTTTTATATTTATATATACACGCAATAATTTTATGATTTATTAAAGCATGCACTTACTGGGATATATTATAATTTCATTAAATTAATTCATTAAAATTGACTAAACATTTTAGAAAAATCTAAATTCTTCGTTTTACAAACTGTGTGAAATAAATAGACTTTCTAAACTTCAAGAATTATTTTAGAACATTATAACAAATCTGCAAAATTTTTCAGTTTATGTAAACTCTTTTAAGTAGAAAGATTTGAAAACTTAAATTATCTTTTTAAGAATTGTGCCATTTCTATTAAACTGTTGGAAGTACTAATAAAACTCAGACGTTTCGAAACCTTAAAAAATTGGAGATAGATTCAAAGTAATCTACAATTTTTGTTTCTTTGAAAAACCTAAAAATTTCTAAACTTGAAAAAAAATTGAGAAACCTAATTTATTTTGGGTTGTAAGACTTAGAAGCCTAAAACATCTATATCCATTGAAATATTTTAAACTTTTGAAAATCTTAAAATAAAATGACTGAAAACTTAAGCTTTTCTAAACCGTACAAAATTTATAGAAAAAGAAACACAGATTCTAATAAATGTAAAATTCTTTCTTCTACAAACTATTTGAAATAAACCTTAAAATTTCAAAACCCCGCGAAAATGTTTAGAAAGTAAAACGGCAGATTGTAAAAACAAACTATTTTTGTAGCGTTTAAAAAACTATTTGAAGTGAAAAACTTAGAAAACTGATACTTTTTAAACCTTTAGAAAACCGTAGTTTTCTAATTCTTTTAAAAGTTTTAGACTTTTTAAAACGACTGAAAATATGTATTTATAAATTCGCAAAAAACAAATTTTATTAAATCTCGATTCTACAAATTGTTTGTAGTAAAAAGACTGCAACATTTCCTAACCTTAAAAAAAAAGAAACACAAATTCTAATCAATCTGTAAAATTTTCTTGGTCTGTAAAATGTTTGAAAAGACTTAAAAAAACTATTTTCTCAAAGTCAAGAATATTTTTAGAAAAAAACGCACAAACAAACCTTCTATAAAATATTTGAAATAAAAAAACTTTCTAAACCTCATGAAATTTCTTAGAAAATGCCAGAAATTCTATATCCACTAAAACTTTTAACTGAAAACTTAGATAAAAATCTACAAAATTCTTAACTGTGCAAATTATTTGTAGTAAAAAAACCTAAACTTTTCTAAACCTGAAAAAAAATTATAGACAAAAAGCTACAGACAAAGCTCATTTCTTAGGTTCTAAAAATTTCTTAAAGTAAAACTTAGAAGCCTATAACTTTCTGAACTTCAAGAAATTTCTTAGAAAACACCGCAGATTCTATATCCAATTGAAAATGTGTATCTTTATCTTTATTATATCTTTGCACTCCTTCTTACAAAATAATTTTCACAAAAAATAATAATAATCTTTAAAAACAACTGAAAAATTGAAACATTTCTTTTGTTTAAATTTAAAACAAAGGATGTTAGACAGGAATTTCGTGTTAGGAAATAGTGATTAAAAAAGCCGGATTTTGACTTAGGCATGTGCCATTCTGTCACGACCAATTTTTAATAATTTTTCTATAGATCCGCACTATGAATTCTTCTTTAAAAAAAACCACCGCACGGCTGGAATTCGATTCCACAGACGGCGCCTGTGAGCAGACACTCTATTCACAAGGCTATCACAGCCATCTGAAAATCGTAGAAAAAAAACACAAATTTCAATAAAACTGCCAAATTCTTGCTTTTGCAAACTGTTAGAAATAACGAACCTTTAAAAATATCTTACAATTTCTTAGACTCTCTAGAATAAATATTCATAGATTTTAACAAACTCAAGGATTTTGTAGATTCTACAAACTATTTTTAACTAAAAAGACGCTTAAAATTTTCTTAAACTTCAAGAAATTCTTAAAACACAGATTCTATATTCGTTTAAACATCTTAAAATTATTTGAAATAAAAAGACCGCAGATTCTATACTCATTTAAACATCTTAAACTTTTAAATTATTTTCAAATAGACAGAAAAAAAATCTAAATGCCAAAAAATTCATAGAAAAAGCCTGGAATTTGAAAATAAAATAATTTCTTAGAAAATATCCCAGATTATATATCCATTAAAAGGTGTAACCTTTTTAAAATTTTGAAAAGGAATACAAACGTGAATATTTCTAAATTTGTCAAAAAAAATCAAATAAATCAACAATTTTCTTGATTCTGCTAACTGTTTCGATTAAAAAGATTTTAAAAAACATTAGGAAAAAACATATATTTTAACGAACAAATTATTTTAGATTTAAAAATTATTTGAAATAAAAAGACCGCAGATTCTATATTCATTTAACAATTCTAAATTTTTAAATTATTTGCAAAAAGATAGAAAGAATTTCTAAATCCCAAAAAACATCTTAAAAAAACGACGGAATTTAAAAATAAAAGAAGAAAATAAAAAATAAAACATTTCTAATCCTCATAAAAATTCTTTAAAACGACTGCAAACTCTATATCCATTAAAATGAATTTACTTGAACATTTCTAAACTTATTTTTACAAAACACACATTTGAATAAATTTGCAACATTCTTGATTCTGTAACCTAATTAAAGTAAAGAGACTTTAAGAAACCTCAAAATTTCTAAACGTCATGAAAAATTATAGAAAAAAAATTGTAGATTTAAATTAACAAGCTTCATTTTTTGGGTTCTACAAACTAAATCCTATCTATACCTCAAGAAAATTTTTAGAAAAAAACACAGCTTTTTCAATTTAAAATTAAGAGTCAATTTTGAATACTGAAAAATTCAAACATACCTAAAAATTAAAAAATCAGAGTAAAACACACAGAATCCAAATACTCTGAAAAATTCGTTTCAATTAAATAGACTTTAAAACCAAAACAAATTCTAAAACTCAAGAAAATTTTGTTATTTGAAAAAAAAACGACTTAGAAGCATTAGAACAATTTCATACCTTTAACAACGTAGAACGAAAACACAAATTCTAAAAATTCTGCAAAATTCTTATTCTGCTTTTGCAAACTGTTAGAAATAACGAACCTTTAAAAATATCTTACAATTTCTTAGACTCTCTAGAATAAATATTCATAGATTTTAACAAACTCAAGGATTTTGTAGATTCTACAAACTATTTTTAACTAAAAAGACGCTTAAAATTTTCTTAAACTTCAAGAAATTCTTAAAACACAGATTCTATATTCGTTTAAACATCTTAAAATTATTTGAAATAAAAAGACCGCAGATTCTATACTCATTTAAACATCTTAAACTTTTAAATTATTTTCAAATAGACAGAAAAAAAATCTAAATGCCAAAAAATTCATAGAAAAAGCCTGGAATTTGAAAATAAAATAATTTCTTAGAAAATATCCCAGATTATATATCCATTAAAAGGTGTAACCTTTTTAAAATTTTGAAAAGGAATACAAACGTGAATATTTCTAAATTTGTCAAAAAAAATCAAATAAATCAACAATTTTCTTGATTCTGCTAACTGTTTCGATTAAAAAGATTTTAAAAAACATTAGGAAAAAACATATATTTTAACGAACAAATTTTTTAGATTTAAAAATTATTTGAAATAAAAAGACCGCAGATTCTATATTCATTTAACAATTCTAAATTTTTAAATTATTTGCAAAAAGATAGAAAGAATTTCTAAATCTCAAAAAACATCTTAAAAAAACGACGGAATTTAAAAATAAAAGAAGAAAATAAAAAATAAAACATTTCTAATCCTCATAAAAATTCTTTAAAACGACTGCAAACTCTATATCCATTAAAATGAATTTACTTGAACATTTCTAAACTTATTTTTACAAAACACACATTTGAATAAATTTGCAACATTCTTGATTCTGTAACCTAATTAAAGTAAAGAGACTTTAAGAAACCTCAAAATTTCTAAACGTCATGAAAAATTATAGAAAAAAAATTGTAGATTTAAATTAACAAGCTTCATTTTTTGGGTTCTACAAACTAAATCCTATCTATACCTCAAGAAAATTTTTAGAAAAAAACACAGCTTTTTCAATTTAAAATTAAGAGTCAATTTTGAATACTGAAAAATTCAAACATACCTAAAAATTAAAAAATCAGAGTAAAACACACAGAATCCAAATACTCTGAAAAATTCGTTTCAATTAAATAGACTTTAAAACCAAAACAAATTCTAAAACTCAAGAAAATTTTGTTATTTGAAAAAAAAACGACTTAGAAGCATTAGAACAATTTCATACCTTTAACAACGTAGAACGAAAACACAAATTCTAAAAATTCTGCAAAATTCTTAAAACTGCAAATAAAGAGCCTAAAATAAAAATACTTTAAAAAATCCTTAAAGTTTCTTTGAGAAAATGTTAAGAAAATAGAAACCACAGATTTTAATAAACCCCATAATTAACGTTAAAAAACTTGTAAAAAGTGTAATTTAAAACTCTTTTAAAACTACTGAAACCTTAACATTTTTATACCTTCGAAAATACTTAGAAAAAAAATTCTAAAGTATCTGCAAATTATCTTAAGTAAAACACTTTAAACCTTAAAAAAATCTAGAAAAAAACATAGATTTAAAAAACCTCTTAAAAAAAACTCGGAAGTCATGTAAGACATTAGAAGAACCTCAAAAAAAACAGAATCTAATAATTTTATCAAATTTAAAAAACCTTAAAATTTATAAGAAAATAGATTTTATCAGTACCCATGTTTTTTTATATCCTACAAACTATTTGAAACATTTAAAAAACTGAAAACTTCGAATCCTAAAAATTCTTTAAAAAGGCTATAAAATTATCACTCACACATATTTAAATAAATCTGGAACATTATTGATTCTATAACCTAATTAAAGTAAACAGACTTATTTAGAAAACTTTAAAATTTCTAAACCTCGTGATAAATTTTTAGAAAAATAAACGTAGATTTTAACAAACCTCATTTTTTCGGGTTCTGCAAACTAAAAACCTCCTAAACGTTAAGAATATTTTTTGAAAAAAAATATATCATTTTTAAATTATAAACTTGTTTTTAAAAATGAATAATTCAAACATATCTAAACATTAAAAAATCATAGTAAAACACACATATTCTAAATATTCTTAAACATTAAAAAGACTTTAAAACCAAAAACATTTTAAACCTCAAGAAAATTTTGTAAAGTTCACTAAACTATTTGAAGTAAAACAATCTAAAAACTTATAACTATTAAAATATTCTAATCTTTTTAAGAGCGTTAATAACGACTTAAAACTTAAACATTTCTAAACCTTAAAAAAGCAGTAATAAAACACAAATTCCAACAATCCGGCATAATTCTTAAGTTTGCAAATAAAAAAACTTGAAATAAAAATACATTTAAAAACATTAAATTTTTTTTAAGAAAATGTTAAGATAAGAAACACCGCAGATTTTAACAAGCCCCATTTTTAATTCTAAAACGACTTTCTGAAGTGAAATAACTTATAAGCCTATAACTAACTAGGAAATTTCTTAGAAAATACCACAGATTCTATTTCTATTTAAAAATTTTAAACTTTTAAAATGACTGAAACACAAACATTTTTACACCTTAAAGAATTCGTAAAAAAAACTCAGATTCTAATGAATATGCAAATTGCTTGAAGTAAAAATAAAAAGACTTTATAAAACCTTAAAACTTCTAAAAAAAATCATATGAAAAGGCACGGAAGCCCAACACATTAAAATAACCTCAAGAGGAAATAAGAGATTTTATAAAATTTTAAAGAAATAAAAATAGATTTTATCAATCCCCATTATTTTAGATTCAACAAACTATTTGAAGTAAAAAAACTCAAAAGCCTAACCTTTTCTAAACCTCAAAGAAATTGTTAGAAAAGACCAAAGATTCTATATTTATTTAATCAATTTAAACTTTTTAATTATTTTTTAAAATTTCTAAATTCCTAAAAAACGGGGGTGGATTTGTAAATTAAGGACTTGTTCTCTTCCGTAATTTGAAAATTACATATAATTGACGAAACATATGTCAGGAAACTGATAAATTAATTATGTAACAAAACATGTCTTTAATTTACAAATCCACATCTCTCTTAAAAGATACTTAATTTAAAAGTAAGAATTAAACATTTTAAAATTCTTTGAAAAGATCGCAGATTCTACATTTACAGTTTTCAAAACCTTTAAAAACGACTGTAAAATTTAAACATTTCAAAATCTCAAAGAATCTTGAGAAAATCTGCAAAATCCTTTGAAGTAAAAAGATTAAAAACCTAAGAATTCCTAAAGATCATTTTTTTAAGAATTAGTATTAGAATTTAATTTTGCGAACGTTAAGAAAAAGTAATTAAAATATTTTAACCCAAGAAATTGCAAATATAATTCGAAACCTCAAGAAAATGTTTAATCTAATAAATTGCAAAAAAATTCTAAACCTCATAAATTTTTTAGAGATATTTATTTAAATTTTAAAAGTTTTATTAACAATTTGATGTAAAAAAACTTAGAAAACTAAAACTTTCTAAACCTCAATTTTTTTTAGAAAATGCCGCAAACCCATTAAAAATGTTTTGAAAATGAATGAAAACTTAAATATTTCTAAAGTTTTAGAGAAAAAAAACAAAGATTCTAATAAATCTGCCAAATCTTGATTCTGCTAACTGTTTCGAGAAAAAAGATTTAAAAAAAACGCAGAAGTTATTTTAGATTCCAAAAATTATTTAAAATATAAAGACTTAGAAGCGTAAAACTTTATAAACCTCAAGAAAATTCTTAGAAAAGACCCCAGATTCATACATTGAAACATTTTAACTTTTAAATTGTTTTTAAAAATTTATTAATCTCCAAATAAGTTCTTAGATAAAAATTTGCATGTCAAAGAAAGAGGAATTAAAAACAATTTTTATAATTCTCGTAAAAATTCTCATAAAAGTCGCAGATTCTATATTTTCAAAACTTTTAAAAACGACTGAAAAATTGAAACATTTCTAAACCTTAAAAAATGAAAACATCCACAAAATACTTTTATAAATTCCTAAAGCTAAAAAGTAGAAAATATTATTAAATTTGGTCCAATTCAATTCTGTAAACCCTAAGTAAAAGTAATCGAAGTATTTTAACCTAACAAATTGCAATTATAAAAATTCTTATTCTCGAGAAGTTTTTTTAGAAAACGCAATAAATTCTAACAAATTTGTGAATTTGGTCCAATTCAATTCTGTAAACTCTAAGAAAAAGCAATTAAAAGATTTCAACCTAAAAAAAATTGCAGTTAGAAAAATTCTAAACCTCAAGAAATTTTTTTAAATAAACCTCAATTTTTTAAGTTCATATAAATTTCTTAGACAAGTGACGATAGTTAAGAAATAACCGAGAGCATATTATAAATAGCAAATGAAAATAGTTAAAAGGTAACAGAAACATACGTTATTGACATGGCAACAGATTTTTTAAACAGTTGCAGATGGCAAAAAACATATGATACAGCAGATGACATACACAATTGACAAATAACAGAAGAGAAATGACGACCGATGACAGTCGACTTATTCACAGGTGATATTAACAAAAGACAGATTTGTCATATATAACAGGAATATAACATATGATGGTCTGATAGACGACAGATGGAACACCACATATTTAACTAATGAGATATTACATATGAGAGGTGACAAGGTTTAGATTATATATAATTTTATTGTTATAAATAGAGAATAGAATATCACATTATAAGCACAATTATAACACTTGTTATATTTAGATATTTAATAGCTATTTAGAAAAGTAACTATATCTATTTTTTAATGATAATTAGAGTTCTTTCACACTTTAAGAAAATGACTGGCGCCTGTTTTAAAATTAAACCCGTTATTCGTTTTGTTCCTAACACCATTTCTCTGGTAAGTTTCCTGCCACGTGTCCCGATAACTTCTTGTCATCCCTAAAGGAGCAGAATTAATAATCTTTTTATTTGGGGCACAGCACATAAATACTCCATAAATTTTCCGCTTTGAGAATTTCCCGACGCGTCGTATCTACAATTTCTTGTCAACCCCCGGTGGAGTAATAATAAATGCTGTATTTATTTTCGGTGAAAAATGACTGCCCTATTTATTTCGTCTCCGTCGAGAGCTTCCTGACAGGTGCCCCGAGAATTTCTCAATGAAGTTAAAAATGTATTTGTTAAATGCTGGAAAGTATATGGTTGTAATTAATACTTACAAAAAAATATTTCAGTAATTCTCTTCCGGTTCATAAAACGGCCGAACTGCGGTGAATTAAGAGTTACGAAGAGGTCGACGGAAGAAAGATATACGAACAGTTTACAGCACTCGCTTTACCTTATTGACATTTACTGCTGGTATTTCATTACGGGCATTATTTATACCTTAAGATTATGGGGGAGTGCTGGCAGCGGGAATGGCCGCGTCTTGGCCGTATTTCATCGCGATTCTAAAGTGAGCTGTAAAACCGTGGACATTTTCAATTAGTTGGGAGTGCTTCGATACAAAAGATAAAATTATGTATGGTGTTTGTCTATTACCGGAGAATGCAGAAGATTACAGATCGCAATTTATCTATTCTATTTAATACATTGTAGTTTATAGGTTTAGTATTTTTATTAAAACATGAATCAATAAGCTTTATTTTAGTTCCTTAACTTCATAAGGTATTTAGGTGTGCGCATCGGTTCTTTTCTTGGGGATGAAAAATTGCAAACACGCGCCCAGCTTATATTTTCCTCCATCGCTTTTCACCGCCGTTCACTTCTGTCACTGTCGCCGCGAATTTTTCGCACATCAAGTTTTTGACAATGATACCCTTTGCCACCGTTGTGTTGGTTTTTCTCTTTCTGTGTTCGTTCAACACGAAGATGATAAAACACTCCCATACACTTCCCCTTTTATTGATGAGGTGTTACCTTTCAGCCGAACTGTTCCTTTACAGTTATAAATTAGGGTCAAGTGTTCAAAATTCATAAAGCTTCACTAATGAAATGCTAAAATTTTGGTCCTAATTTCCAATTATGCATTTTTTCACTTAGAACCTACAGAAACACGATTTTTGTAGTTTCTAATCATCAAAATGATGATCCATGAATATATTTTTTAATAATCCTTTAAACAATTGACGTACTAGACTTGAAACAAAATGACGACGATCAACAATCAATTTAATAAAAAGAAAAATGCTTTCGGTAATTAGTAAAATTGTAGAAATCTTTTGCCAACAGGAATTAGTTTAAAATCTTCAAAATCCATTATTAATGAACGATCTAATATCCCTCTGAAACAATTAACTTACTATGGCTAAAAACAAAATGGCGACTATCAAAACTCAATTTTATGAAATGAAAAAAGCTTTCGGTTTTTAGAAGAATTGTAGAAAACTTCTCCCAGCAGGAATTAGTTTCAAATCTTCAATATCCATTATTAATGAACGTAGTTTTAATATCCCCCTAAAAAATGGCTTACTATGGCTAAAAACGAAATGGCGACGATCAAAACTCAATTTTATGAAATGAAAAATTCTTTCGGTGATTACAAGGATTTTAAAAAATATTTCCCAACAAGAAATATTTCCAAATCCGTAATGATTAAAATCAATTAACGTATTTATAATATTCCTCTAAAACTATTGATTTATCGGTGCTAAAAACAAAATGGCGACGATCAAAACTCTGTTTTATGAAATTAAAAATACTTTCGGTCATTAGAAACGTTGTTTCCAGCAGGAATTACTTAAAAATCTTCAATATCCATTACTAATGGATGTGTTTTTAATACCCCCTAAAACAATTGACTTACCATGGCTAAAAACAAAATGGTGACGAAGCAAAACTCAATTTTATGAAATTAAAAATGCTTTCGATCATTAGAATACTTGTAGGAAACTTCTCCCAGCAGGAATTAGTTTCAAATTTTCAATATCCAATACCAATGAACGTGTCTTTAATATCCCTTAAAAACAATTGACTTGCCATGGCTCAAAATAAAATGGAGACAAGCAAAACTCAGTTTTATAAAGTTAACAATGCTTTCGGTCATTAAAAAAGTTGTAGAAAACTTTTACCAACAGAAATTAGTTTAAAATCTTTAATATCCAGTACCAATAAACGTGATTTTAATATCCCTCTAAAATAATTGACTTACCATGGCTAAAAACAAAATGGCGACGGTCAAAGTTGTAAAAAACTTTTTCCAACAAGAATTAGTTTTCAAATTTTCAATATCCATTACCCATGAACGTACTTTTAAAATCTCTCGAAACAATTGACTTATTGTTGCTAAAAACAAAATGACCACGATCAATACCCAATTTATAAACGAAAAAATGTTTTCGGTTATTAGAGAAATTGTAAAAAGTTATTTCCAACAGGAATTAGTTTCAAATCTTCAATATCCATTACCAATCAACATATTTTTAAAATTCCTCTAAACATATGACTTACCGTCGCTAAAAACAAATTGGCTACTATTAAAACTCATTTTTATGAAATTAGAAATGCTTTTGGTCATTAGAGATGTTGTAGAAAACTTTTCCCAGCTGAAATTAGTTTAAAATCTTCCATATTTATTACCAATGGACGTGTTTTCAATATCTCTCTAAAACAATTGACTTCCATTGGCTAAAAACAAAATAGCGACGATCCAAACTCAATTTATGAACGAAAAAATGCTTTAGGTGATTAGAGAAATTGTAAAAAGTTATTCCTAACAGGAATTAGTTTCAAATCTTCAATATCCTTTACCAATTAGCATATTTTTAAAATCTCTCCAAGCAATTGACTTACTGTTACGAAAAAACAAAATGGCGACTATGAAAACTTAGTTTTATGAAATTAGAAATGGTTTCTGTCATTAGAAAAGTTGTAGAAAACTTTTTCCAACAGGAATTAGTTTAAAATCTTCAATATTCATTACCAATGAACATATTTTTAAAATTCCTCTAAACAATTGACTTGCCGTCGCTAAAAACAAATTGGCTACTATTAAAACTCATTTTTATGAAATTATAAAATCATTAGAAATGTTGTAGAAAACTTTTCCCAGCTGAAATTAGTTTCAAATCTTCAATATCCATTACCAATTAACGTATTTTTAAAATCTCTATAAACAATTGGCTTATCGTTGCTAACAATAAAATGACGACGATCAAAACCCAATTTATGAACGAAAAAATGCTTTCAGTTATTAGAGAAACTGTAAAAAGTTATTCCCAACAGGAATTAGTTTAAAATCTTCAATTACCACTCCATTACCAATGAACATATTTTTAAAATTCCTCTAAACACAATTAGAAATGCTTTTGGTGATTAGAAATGTTGTACAAATCTTTTCCCAACTAAAATTAGTTTAAAATCTTCCATATCCGTTACTAATGGACGTGTTTTTAATATCCCTTTAAATTGTACCATTGTTGATGTACCATGTCCAAAAACAAAATGGCGACGATCAAAACTTTTTTAAATTAAAAATGGTTTCGGTCATTAGAAAAATTGTAGAAAACTTCTCCCAGCAGCAATTAGCTTCAAATCTTCAAAATCCAGTACTAATAAATGTAGTTTTAATAACCCTCTAGAACAATTGATTTACCATGGCTAAAAACAAAATGGCGACGAACAAAACTCAATTTATGAAATTAAAAATGCTTTCGGTCATTAGAAAAGTTGTAGAAAACTTATTCCAACAGAAATCTTCAATATCTATTAGCAATGGCCTTGTTTTTAATATCCTTCTAATAAAACAATTGACTTACCATATCCAAAAACAAAATGGCGACGATCAAAACTTATTTTTTTTAAATTAAAAATGCTTTCGGTCATTAGAAAAATTGTAGAAAACTTCTTCCAACAGGAATTAGCTTCAAATCTTCAATATCCATTACTAATATACTTAGTTTTAATATCCCTCTAAAACAATTGATTTACCGTGCCTAAAAACAAAATGGCGACGAACAAAACTCAATTTTATGAAATTAAAAATGCTTTCAGTGATTAGAAAAATTATAAAAAATTATTCTCAACAGGAATTGATTTCAAATCTTCTATATATATTAAAAATTGACGTAATTTTAATATCTCTCTAAAACAATTTACTTATCATGGCTAAAAACAAAATGGCGACGATCAAAACTCAATTTTATGAAATTATAAATGCTTCCGGTTATTAAAAAAGTTTTAGAAAACTTATTCAAGCAGAAATCTTGAATATCTATTAGCAATGAACATGTTTTTAATATTCATCTGAAACAATTGACGTACCATGTCCAAAAACAAAATGGCGACGATCCAAACTCATTTTTTTTTTAAACTAAAAATGCTTTCGGTCATTAGAAAAATTGTAGAAAACTTCTCCTAGCAGGAATTAGCTTAAAATCTTCAATATCTATTAACAATAAATGTAGTTTTAATATCCCTTTAAAACAATTAATTTACCCTGGCTAAAAACAAAACGGCGACGATCAAAACACAATTTTATGAATTTAAAAATATTAAAAAAGTTGTAGAAAACTTATTCCTGCAGAAATTTTCAATATCTATTATCAATGAACGTGTTTTTAATATCCCTCTAAAACAATTGACTTACCTTGTCCAAAAACAAAATGGCGACGATCAAAACTCAATTTTTTTGTAAATGTAAAATGCTTTCGGTCATTAGAAAAATTGTAGGAAACTTCTCCCAGCTGGAATTAGCTTCAAATCTTCAATATGCATTACCAATAAACGTAGTTTGATTATCCCTCTAAAACAATTGATTTACCGTGGCTAAAAACAAAATGGCAACGAACAAAACTCAATTTTATGAAATTAAAAATGCTTTCAGTGATTAGAAAAATTATAAAAAATTATTCTCAACAGCAATTGATTTCAAATTTTCAATATATATTAAATATTGACGTAATTTTAATATCTCTCTAAAACAATTGACTTATCATGGCTAAAAACAAGATGGCGACGATCAAAACACAATTTTATGAATTTAAAAATGCTTCCGGTTATTAAAAAAGTTGTAGAAAACTTATTCCTGCAGAAATTTTCAATATCTATTACCAATGAACGTGTTTTAATATCCCTCTAAAACAATTGACTTACCCTATCCAAAAACAAAATGGCGACGATCAAAACTCAATTTTTTTGTAAATGTAAAATGCTTTCGGTCATTAGAAAAATTGTAGGAAACTTCTCCCAGCTAGAATTAGCTTCAAATCTTCAATATGCATTACCAATAAACGTAGTTTGATTATCCCTCTAAAACAATTGATTTACCGTGGCTAAAAACAAAATAGCGACGATCAAAACTTAATTTTTTGTAAATGTAAAATGCTTTCGGTCATTAGAAAAATTGTAGGAAACTTCTCCCAGCTGGAATTAGCTTCAAATCTTCAATATGCATTACCAATAAACGTAGTTTTAATATCCCTCTAAAACAATTGATTTACCGTGGCTAAAAACAAAATGGCGACGAACAAAACTCAATTTTATGAAATTAAAAATGCTTTCAGTGATTCGAAAAATTATAAAAAATTATTCTCAACAGGAATTGATTTCAAATTTTCAATATATATTAAATATTGACGTAATTTTAATATCTCTCTAAAACAATTGACTTATCATGGCTAAAAACAAAATGGCGACGATCAAAACACAATTTTATGAATTTAAAAATGCTTCCGGTTATTAAAAAAGTTGTAGAAAACTTATTCCTGCAGAAATTTTCAATATCTATTACCAATGAACGTGTTTTAATATCCCTCTAAAACAATTGACTTACCCTATCCAAAAACAAAATGGCGACGATCAAAACTCAATTTTTTTGTAAATGTAAAATGCTTTCGGTCATTAGAAAAAATGTAGGAAACTTCTCCCACCAGGAATTAGCTTCAAATCTACAATATACATTACCAATAAACCTAGTTTTAATATCCCTCTAAAACAATTGATTTACCGTATCTAAAAACAAAATGGCGGCAATCAAAACCTAATTTTATGCAAGCTAAAATGCATTTGGTAATTCAAAAACATTGTAAAAGCTTCTCCCAGCACGAATTAGTTTAAAATCTTTAATATCCATTATCAATAAATGTAGTTTTAATAACCTAAAACAATTGACTTACCATGGCTATAAACGTCGATCAAAACTCGATTTTATGAAAGGAAAAATACTTTTGGCCATTATAAACATCGTAGGAAGTTTTTGTTAGCAAAAATTAGTTCAAATCTTCAATATCAATTGGCAATAAACGTAGTTTTAATATCCCTTTAAATAATTGACTTACCATAACTAAAAACAAAATGGTGACAATCAAAACTAGGTTTTATGTAATGAAAAATTCGGTGATTAGAAAAATTGCTAATTAATTCGTTTTAAAATCATTAAGATCCATTAACGACGAAGGTATTGCTAATATCCCTCTAAATCAATAGACATTTTGAAAACTTAAATGAAAATATAAAAATACAAAAAGAGAAAATTTCAAATTGTTTGCCATGGCAATTGTTTTTAGACAATCGAGTGTTTCCAAGGAAATAATTACATCGTATTGATTTAAATTGTAGAAACTCTAAATTTAACTTACTATAATTTCAAATATCTGAAACGATTTGCAACAATCGTAAAATCCAAAAGGGGCTTTCCATTATTCCGAATACTTTCCGTAATCAATAAAACGATTATATAATATGTAAAAATTAAATGGGTCAACCGAGAACGTATTGATTTGTTACCAAAGAGAGTGAGAGAGGAAATGTAAAAAAATAGCTTGGGGGAATGGGGTGCCATAAACAAATTAATTTTTATTGTTATTCCAGTTGTAAACTGAAAATTTCTCGTTGTTGCTCGGCGCTTTATTACTTTCTCGACTGTCGTAAACGGCGAACACATATATTTCGGTCATTAGATTTCGGTGAATTGCTCAAGTTTTCCTTACGCACATTCGCACAAATATAACTTTTTAATATAAACTATGAAGCCAATATTATAAAATATACACATATTAGTCGAAATTATAGGTATTAACTATAGAACTTATTTATTTAAAAAAAAGAATTATGGAAATGTTTAGTTCTTATGTTATTAATTATAACATTTACGTATTTTCCCCAGGGTAAACCAGGTGATAAAGGACAGAAGGGCGACGTCGGCAGTCCAGGTTTCGACGTGTTCTCCGCAGTAAAGGTATTATCCCAAAAACAAAAGCATTACAAATTCATCAACGACGTTAAAAATAAATAATGAAAAAAAATATATAAGACCCCTCGGAAGTTCCTACCTGAAATTAAAAAGAAAATAATTATATTAAACATGCAAATAGGTTATAAATATAAACATGTTTTGTATAATTTATGATTTTCATTAAAATTTTTATTTATTAGCAGCCTGGGAGGGTAAGTATTATTGCTTGAGCCTGCGTGTTAATGTTAACGTAGACGTGAAAAATAAATACCTATATAAAAAAAATAAACATAGGGATGATGATGGTGGTACATAAAAAAAGAGCGATCGTAAAAAAAAAGTGTACTTTCGTGTGTGTTTATTGTGTAACCCGTGTAACATACTATACTGCTTGATATAGTGGAATATCCCGTTTCATCCTTCATTGCTTAAAAAATGGATTTCTTTCAGGGACTGAAAAGATCGGTAACTACGTTACGCGGAGGGACGCTGGGCTACGCCGAGATTGTCGCTGTGAAGGTTAGAGGGCTAACCCTTGCGGCTAATTTATTATACACCTTATTTATTTTATTTTTTTATTTTATATTTTTGTATGTACATTGTTTTAGCAAACTGTTTCCGAGTATTGGCATGGCCTGTGGGGATATTTGTTCTTATTTGTTGGTACCTTCTTTATGTATAGATTTTAACCTGTTGCACATTCCTTATTCTCACGAGTAGTAATTTTTAGGGTTTGCAAGAAAGGGGCCATAATATTTCCGCGGAAACGGTCATCACGTTGAAAGTGAGTTTTATTTTTTTTTCCATTTTATTTTTAATAATTTTTACTATTTGAATAAACTGACTAATGTGCGCGGATAATTTAAATTAAAACTCGTTTGGCCGTTTCTAGCAAGACTTGAGGTAATTAATATAATTTAATTGCATGGAATTTTAAGTGTAAGTTCATAGTTGTTATCGGTAGTTGGTGCATTTCGGTTTGTTATTTGTATATATACAATAGATATAGTAGTGTTGTTGAAAATATAAATTACTTAACTTTTAATTCATTATTTATATTTGTATTTAGTCTTCTTTTAGTTTAAATTATGTATCATAATAACTTATCACTTATTTCTATCGATTTATTGATTAAGTATTTTTTTATTGATTAGCGACAAATGTAAATAATTTCCAAAATGTTTTTATAAGGACATAACTTCATGAAATTTCTTTATAGCTTTACATAATTTGCATAACCTCGATGACAGGAATTTATTGTACAACTGTCCAGTTAAAAAAATGTATATATTTATGAAAACCAATTGGTGACTCTCAAAACTTGAATTGAAGGGGAAAATTTATTCGGCAGTTTGAAAATTGTAAAAAAATTAAACACTGAAGAGATAATATTTAAAATTTAAAAATATGTTAATAATTAATACATCTTATGTCAAAATAATTGAGGTATTGCAGAAAATACAAAATGACAACATTCAAATTGAATTAACTAAAATTGCATTCGGAGGTTTTAAAATTTATTTTAAAAAATAACCCTTGAAGGAATAAGCTTTTAATTTTCAAAACCGATCAACGAATAGTATACCTTTAAAATTATGTCAAAAAATTGAAGTATTGCAGGTGTAAACAAAATATTACCTCAGGAAACTTAAAATGATGGAAATTGCATCCTGCGGTTTGGAAAATTGTAAAAAATAACCAATGAAAGGTAGATATTTAATATTTTAAAATAGCAAAATCTATTATAAAATAAACATATTTTAAAGATTATATGAAAGCAATTGATTTACCGTAGTTGGAAACAAAATGGCGACTCTCAAAACTTAAATTAATGGAAAATGCAATTGCGTAGGATGAGGGTTAAAATTTTAAAATCTACTAAAAATTAATCTATCTTAAAGATAACATCGAAATAATTGAGATATCACAGATGAAAACTAAACGCCGACTTTGTAAAACTCGAATTTATGGAAATAAAACTGCGTTTGAAAATTGGAAAAATTTGAAAAATACTCAAGGAATAAACTTAAAAAATAACATATCTTTAAGATCATATTAAATAAATTGAGGTACGATAGCTAAAACTAAACTGATGACTCTTAAAACTTAATTGAAGGAAATAAAACTGATTTCGAAAGATGGAATAATTGTAAGAAAATAATTATTAAAGGAATAAGCTTTAAAATTTCAAAATCCATCAAAAAGTAATATATCTTTAAGATTATATAAAACCATTGGGATACGATGACTGGAACCAAAACCGCGATTCACAAAACTTGAATTGAAGGAAATAAAATTACATTCGATGTTGAAAAAATTGTCAAAATAGAACAACTGGAGGAATGAGCTTTAAAATTTCAAAATCCACTCAAAATTAACCTATGCTAAAGATTACATTAAACTAATTGAGATATCACAGCGCCTATTATCAAAACTCGGATTGATATAAACAAAATTGCATTCTAAAGGTTGAAAAGATTAAAAAAATTAACCACTAAAAGAATAAGCTTTAAAATTTCAAAAAATAATATATCTTTAAGATCACATGAAAAAATTGAAGGAAATAAAGTTGTATTCGGCAGTTTGGAAAATTGTAAATAATGATTCATAAAAGGAATCTTCTTTAAAATTACAAAATCTATCATCAATACACATATCTTTAGGATTACATTAAAACAATTGAGGTATCACAGCTAGAAACAAGATTATTTAGAAAACTGTTTTCCTTAAATTGCAGATAAAAAAGAAACTTCTAATCTGAAATTACTATTAAAAGTTTCTTAGACATTAATACTAACACAGTTATTGTTTAATGGGAATAGGAGAAAAAATTGTGATTTAGATTAATGGATATATGTAGGGTGGGTGGAATGTCTCTATAGCACCCTCCAATATTTATAACCCGCCTCGGATATTTACTGTAAATTCATTTATTTAAAACTTATTTTACTTAAAGAATAATTTTTTTTAATTGGTTTTAATTACTTATAAATCTTTAGCCTATAATATAAAAATTGAAGGGTGAGATAGTGGCCTCCCACCCACCCTACATAAGCAAAGAAACTTATGTTAAAGCTGTGATTTTCAATTTTCTATTTATTAATACTAAAACCGCTATAGTTTATTATGATTAACGTTGCTAGATATATGTGGGGTGGGTGGGTGGCATCTATTTCACTCTCCAATTTTAAAAACCAACACCAGAATGTTATTGCATTGTTATTAAAACTATATATTTAAATTTAATTTCTAGAATGGAATTTTCGTAAATTGAATTTTAATCAATAAATTCTACATTTACAAAATAATGAATGCAAGATGAGACAGCGGACGCCCATCCACCCTTAATAAATAATGAAACTTCAACTGAGGTTATGAAGTTTAAATTTTTAAACATTTTAGCGCCAATGCTGTTAAAATTTAATGTAAACTTTACAAAGAAGTAACGATTTTAATTAATATAAATATGTAGGGTGGATGGGTGCCCTTTATCACACCCTCCAATTTTTATAACATACGTCTGTTATTTACTACATATTTATTTATATATAATTTATATGTTTTCCTTATAATAAATCGTTGAATTATCATATCATCCACCTTACATAAAAAAGGTAATTTAAGCTAACATTACGATTTCAATTTTTTTAGCAAATAAAAGTATTTATATTTTTCAAACCGAGATTTTCACAAATCTTTATTGCTTAAATTGTAGTATTTATGCATCACAGAAACCACACACCTAAATTTAAAAAGGAGTTTAAACACAAATTATAATATTATTTTTTTAGACATTAACAGAACTATTGTTATTGTTTAATAGAAATCAAAGAAGAAATGGTCATTTAAATTATTGGGTATATGTAGGGTGGGTGGGAGACCTATATCCCTAGATATCTATACATCTATAAGATCTGCCCAAATATAACTTTAATTTTTAAAAGCTTTTGATCAAAAGTCCTTATCCTCAACAAATGGAAAAATTTAAAATTCCAAGATAGCTCAAGGTTCGAAGAAATGTTTAAATCCACCGAAGGCATGGGTGGTGTGTTCACCACCCGTTCATCTACTTGCCCATACAAGGATGTCAGGAAGTCACCCCCTCATTATTTTCCTATGTAACAGTTTGAAGTATACTAACCAAAGTTACCAAAATTGCCATGCAGAGGTAGATCAATTAAAAATTAGGACCTATCCCAGCTAGATTCATGGATGTTTTAACCATTGAAAAAACTGTAAACTTTTGAATCGTTTTACTGCTAAGGAAGCAATGTACGAATTGTGCAAGGTTAAGAGGTTACATCTCATTCCTGATGACACACGATGAATACACCATCCGCTACCCAGACCCCGTTTTCAAAGTAAACAACATTCAGTTGGAGATTGCCACCACCAAAATTTTGGACTTCAGCTCAGCATCTTCGAAGAATAATATAAGCGTTTAGTTGCCTAGTCTCTCTCTCTCTATCTCTCTCATTTCTATATTCTAAGATTATTTTCAAAGTAAACAACAACATTCAGTTGGAGATTGCTACCACCAAAATTTTGGACTTCAGCTCAGTATCTTCGAAGAATGAGATAAGCGGTTGGTTGCCTAGTCCCTCTCTCTCTCTCTCTCTCTCCCATTTCTATATTATAAGATTTTTCTCAAGATTATTTTGGCTTAACTTAAAGTAAGCATGTATAATTTCAAGTAGTTAATTACTTCAAAAAATTTTACATAAAGTTCTTTTATTCCAGATTTCGAGAGATGTTTTCAAGAAGTATTTTTCTTTAATGCAACATTTCTCTATTCTAAGATATCTTGTTTTATTTTTGTTGTCTTTAAAGACAAACATTTTGGCTAAACTAAAGTAAACATCTACAAGTTCAAGGTGTTAATTACAGCATTTTTTTACGCAAATATCCGATTGTTCATGATTTTGAAAGATGTTTTCTCGAAAAGAATGAAATACAACATTTTTATATTCCAAAATCTCTACTGAAGATTTTGTGATCTTTAAAGACAACCTAAAGTAAACATTTATAATTTCAGGAAGTTATTTATTGCAATTAATTTTTTATAAAAAGGTCTTGATTTGTTGATTTTAAAAGTTTCTTTTCTTGAAGTCTTTTTTTCTATAGAATCTTGTTCAAGAATTTTTGTCCTTGGTTCTCGAACCAAATATTTAAATTAAGAATTGACATCTTTCTTATAATTTCAATTTTCAAGAATTGTCTTGGAAAATGTTATTAGTGTCTATACATGAGAGAAATCGGTTGTATTTTGAATCTACTAAATAAAATAAAAATATATTTTTCAATTCGAGCTTTCCAGCTTAAAATTTGCAAACATTCTCTTAAATTGTAGATATTTATACACTACTTGATAAGAAGAATCAATTGATTGTAACTGATATGTCTTAAATAACACAAAACATATTGCTAAGTTGTTGTTTTATCGAAGAAATCAGCAAACAAGAATTGCTTTAGTTTTATTTATACTTAGTACGCATCGTTACATGAGAACAAACTGAGTCGCCTCGATGAAAAAAATCAATTTAACTAAACAGATCTTGTCTATAATTGTAGATAATTTTGTCTATAATGTAGAAATTTTATTAATGAGAAAAATTCATTGGACTGAATAGATTATGTCTTCTTTATATAAGATGAAGATATATAATGTAATTGAAGTGATAAGTTATTATTATACACGTATTTCTTTTCTTATGAATTGTGATGATGAATTAATTGAAATGCGAATGCGTTTATGTTAGGGTGAACCCGGTGAACCAGGACCGCCGGGACCGCCGGGACCACCAGGACCTGAGGGGCTTCCAGGACACGACGGCCGGCAAGGAATACCCGGCGAGCCCGGACCACCCGGTGACCAGGGTGAGCCCGGTCCGATGGGACCGGTCGGACCGCCCGGCATCGATGGACTGATGGGACCCAAGGTGAGTCTCGCTCTATAAAAAGTTTTAACTTTTAATTACACTGCGAGTTTCTTAACAATAAAAGAAATAAACAACGACAAATTTATTTAGGGTGACAGAGGAATTACGGGCACACCAGGATATCCAGGACTTCCCGGCCATATGGGTCTACCTGTACGAACAAACTAATAGTATAGTAATTTATCAATTTTTTAAAAATATGATTTTTGAAAGTTAAAAAATTAAATTATTAATTTAATCAAATAGGGAATACCCGGCCGAAATGGAAGTAAAGGCGAGGCGGGTCTTAGAGTAAGTTTAAACCAATTTTTCAGCTAGTAGTGTGGACTAACAACCAACAAAACTAATAATGGTTTTTTTTGTAACTAAACGTACTCACTTATCTCTATGTATTTGTAGGACTAACTCAGCGGTAACGGTAATCCTTAACTAAAGGAGAAAAAGCGTATCCATCAGCTCAATTCACGTCTTTGTTCTAGGGCGACAAAGGTGATAAGGGCGAGAGGGGATTTACGGCTACGCTGGCAGGAGAGACATTCCCC
This sequence comes from Ontholestes murinus, assembly GCA_963969525.1. NCBI lineage: Eukaryota > Metazoa > Arthropoda > Insecta > Coleoptera > Staphylinidae > Ontholestes > Ontholestes murinus. The sequence goes on from OZ018396.1 coordinate 40,724,293, forward strand.
ACCGGCATCATCGAAGGCCCTCCCGGCCCTCCAGGTCCACCTGGTAATTATCACATTATTCTTAACATCCAACAATACCCTATCATTATTTACAGCGTACGATAAATGTAATTCATATTATTAGTTAGAACCCTACAGGAAGATAGAAACGTTGTATTATTTTTATATAGTTACAGAGATAACGCATAATTTCCATCAATTAATCGAATTTAAATATACACGTACGTTATTAATAGGTGAAAAAGGTGAGCCAGGACCCGTAGGACCACCAGGCCTACCCGGCGACAAAGGTGCCCGCGGAAGGAGAGGCAAAAGGGTAACGTACAACTCTATCCATACTTTCCGGCCAGAAAATGTCATGATTCCTCAACAAAACGAAAATTCCGTCCCATCGGACCGCAGACTAAATCTAAATCCCCCGTAAATCATCCATCCGCCTCATTGCTCCTATTTCAATATTTTAGTCGCGGTCCGATCGGTGGGAATCAAGTATAACTCATGACGTTCTGACTTTCTGAGACCACACTTCATTGCATAAGCTTCATGTATTAGCATAAAACTGGGGATACGTTAACTTCGGAATTTGCATGGATTCATTAACGATGACCACTCACACGCACCGATTGCTATCTCCTAACAAATTGCGACTTTGACTTTCTGCATCGGAATCAAAAATTTTAAAAAATAAACAAAAATGAATACAAGAATGGAAATTGTGGTATTTGCATGCTTAGTTTGCCAGGTGATTGACGTTAATGTGCTTCGGAATGTCGTTCGTGCTAAGCTTCTATTTAATTTTATCTGCACCTTTTATTATTATTATTTTTTGTATTGGTCGTAGTTTAATGTAGTTTTAGTTATATAAATGTTACGTTTCCGCATTAAACAGTGTTATTTTTAGCGAGATTTTAACGTTATTCTAGGAGGAAATTCATTAACGTTTTTACGATTAACACAACACCGGGATCAATATACATGCTAATGTACGCAAATATTGGTGTTCTGGTTAGGAGAAAATGTTTATCGTGCATTAGCTATACTAATAATATCGGTTGTAAACAATACGAGATAACTGAAATGAAAATAAGCGAAATATTATTGAGAAATGTTCGATAATTAATTTATATAACAAGGAGAGTATTTTTTTCAAGCACGTGACGAAATTTTAATTGGAGATTTCTCTCATTATAAAGTTCAAAAGAAACGTTTTCTTGATGTTAATGCAGAATTATTATGAACTTAATCAACTTCTTGAAATAATTTCTGTGAGTGTAATTTCAACGAATCGTAGTTTTGTTCAAGGATTATAATTTAAAAAGTATCGTATGTAGTTTAAGTATCAAATTCTTTATTTCGTGAGGGAATGTTATATTTTTAAACAAGGTTTCAGTACCTATGAAGGTAAGTACCGGTGTAAGAAATCTTGTTAAAAAATTTAACATTCCCTCATGAAATAAGGAGTTCCACCTCAGACTGCAATTTGTTTACTTTCTTTACTTGATGAAATTACGTTATATATATATGGTTAATGAAATGATTGTCGACAATTATTTCAACATTAAAAAATTGTGCAAATTTTCAATTTTAGTGTTTTCATTTGCCACCGTTTTTTTGAGTAAAAGTAAAAGCCTTTCTATTAAATTTTTTTCGGGCTTTAAATCATTAAATTTTAACCTCTAAAGAGAAAATAATTGATTGACCAAAATGTCTATAGATTTTAGTTCAAGGCTCTTTGATTTCCTAACATTTATTCAAAACTCCTTGCCCTACCAAATCTATCGAATAAAAGTATTTCAATCAAATCAACCTTTTAATTCCCATAGATATTCTTGGGAAGATATAGTTATTTATAGTTAGAAGTCAAAACCATTATATTTATTGAGTTATGTCAATTTTAAAATCATAAAATTTTAGAAAAGTTTAGAACATGCCAACTTTTCTTTTATCTATATAAAGTTTTTCGGAATTTACTAATTTTGCAAAACTTTTGTATATTATCTGTAGATTCTATTGCGTCTCCAATTAATAGATTTTTTTAAATCTTTATACTCTAAACACCATTGATTAAAAGTTCATTATCAAACCAAACTCTATATTTTTAAATATTTTTTGGAAAGATTTTATTGTCTTTAGAGATAGAATTTTATCTAACCTAGAGCATAAATCAAAAAAGAATCTAAATGACAATCATCTATAAAATGGTCATAAAGATTTTTATGCAAGAAACTTTCCATTTCTAGTCTTTCATTCAAATTTCGAGATTATTTGCTTTAAACAGAATTTCGTATTTCTAAAAATTAAAGGTAAAACTATAAGAAATTTACTATCTATAGAAATTTTATCGCGATTCAATTTATTTTTGCTCTTAACTAAATAGTTTTAACCAACTAATTACATTTTCAATTTCTGCGTGTTTGTGTTCTAGGATTACAAAATTAAACATTGTGTTATCCTTGAATGTCACATTTTTTGGCCAACTTCAAAGAAGTAAACAAGTGATACCAAAAAAGTTATTCGTGTTATTTTTAATTATTAAAATGTATCATGAACTAAAAGCCTCCGCAATTACTTATTTAACTTAAAAATCTGTTTATTCGAGTATCTTAAATTATTAACCTTGCTGTTTTGCAAATATTATTGTATCAACAAATTTATGTACTAGTCAAAATCTTAATGATTACACTTTAAAAAATTACCAAACATTTGGTAAGTAGGACGTTAAAAAATATTACTTACACAATCGACTAATTATTTGCACGTTGTAAATATTTTTATATATTTTTAATTTATAATTGTAATTAATTTTGTATTCTTTGTAGCACTTATACTGTTGTTCACTAGCCTATTTACACGATTAACCTATCTAATCTCACTGTTAACTCGTTAACAACAAACCTTCACAAGGCAGCACCTGCTTTTACTTTCCGTTTTTTTCGTAAGTATTTTTTAAAATTATTTTACCTATAGTTTTATAATTATTTAGTATTACCAATCCTCCAATTTGTTAATTTGTTTGAATTTCGTAGAATTTGTGTGTGTTTATTTATTTTTTAATTTATAGTATAATTGGTGATGGTAATTTATAGGGATGATTATTCTCTTGAATTGTACAATTAATACCTTACTTAACTGTTATGTTATCAATACGATAGATTAATTCATTCATTAAATTAATTAATTAATTACCTAAGGTTATGTTATCTACTAGATAACGTTTTTTTTTCTAAATATATAACGTATAAAACATTATTTTGCTACTATATTTATTAATATAGTAAACGTAACTTTGATTAGAATGTATTTAACACTATGGTCTCAATAATTTATCATAGGTGTTAGTGAATAGCTTAATACTATATCTATTTACAATAATTTTATTGACTAATTTTTGGAAATTCTATCAGTTAGGTGTGGCCCAAGGTTCTTTTTAAGTACAAATCAAGAGAATAACTTCCCAAAATTTGTGTGCATGATTGTTAAATGTTGTCAGAAACTAAGAAAGAAATAATTTTAAAAGAGATAATTCAGAATCAGGTCCCCATATGAAAATAATCATGAAGCTAGTTGCGAAAACTGAGTGTGGTTTTGGTCTGTAGGGTCGGAAAGGCGTGGACGGAGCTGAACTGTCCCGCGGCCTTCCAGGGTTGCCTGGGGTCAAAGGGGAGCCAGGCGAATCGGGTCCTAAAGGCGCCAACGGCGTTTACGGCTGGCCAGGTATTTTTTTCGCATTGCGCACGCGATTTTTCCGAAAGGTTTTTCCCAGCGACGTCACGTTTTATGCTTGTGCTTCCTTCAAGGTCCCAAGGGAGACAGCGGCCCGCCGGGCCCGCTGGGCGAGGCCGGAATCAACGGAGAGCCGGGCCCGCAAGGACCTCCCGGTCTTCCTGTAAGTATACCTCAGTAATTTTACACCTAAAATAATTAAAATTGAAATTGTCTTAAGTCATTTCGGTTTTCTACTACAATAATCAAAGGCGATTTTTCATAGAAAGAATTTCTTTTCGAAGACCGTTTGCCAAATTTCGGGTAATATCCTAGTGCCACACTCAAAGAACTTCTTACTTTTCTTACAATACTGTCTAAATTGAAGTGTTTACCATTCAAAGAGTTTACAAAGATCGAAACAAATATTAGTTGGACGGCACAATGTCTGTTGAATCTGATGGATAGTGCATCAAATCCCATTCAAGCTTCAGCAACTTCTTGCGGGGCACTAAACTTGTGTGTGTGTGGTATCGTATTGTTATGGTGGAAGACACCCTTACGATTCGCAATTCTGGCTGCATTTTGTTGATAGCTTCGTTCAATTTGTCCAATTGACGACAGTGCAGTTGATGGTTTGATTCTGTAGTAGCAGCTCAAAATACACGACGTCTTTGGAATCCCACCAAATTAAGATTATAACCTTCTTTTGATGAATATTTTCTTTCGAAGTTGGTGCAGCTTGTTCACAGTACTTGCATCATAATCGTTTTCGTTTGAGAAATGGATCATTTTCATTATTTTTCAAGAGTTTGTCGCCTGTGTTTATGTGCTTTATTAAACGAATTTCTTTGAGTTCATCCAAAAATCCAAACATTGATTCCAGCTTGTACAAAAAAAATACCTTTATTGGCGTGCAAATATTCATATACATATAATACTATATACTTTCTTGCTATTACTCCCTTCTAACTTCTTTCTCCCACTTCAATCTCATCAGAATATCTACCCCGGCCCCATCCTCGCTAATCCATTCATTCACTTTTTTGTTGCACTCCGACATAGCACACATCTAATATACTTTCCTCCAGCTTGTACAAATGTCTTTTGTTTAATATTTCTGCGAAATCAAGCCGTCTAGCGGCGGTTTGCTTCGATGAATGCCTTTATTTTATCGTTTTCGGCTTCAACTGACCTTCCTGAACATGACGCAACTTTGACATTAAAATTACCAAAACGGAATTTGACAAACCAATTCTGGCACTGGCGTTCTGTTGACCAATCTTCACCGTACATAGCACATAACTTGTTATGACCTTGCGTTGCGTTTTTCCCGTTTCTGAAGTAAAGCAGTAAAACATAGCGATATTCCTCGGTTTGCTTTTCCATCTTTCTACCACTGCTTTACCATAGCTACTGAATCGATTCATTTACATTTTTTTATCATAATTCTTATGTTTAAGATACTACTGACCATAAAAACATTTTCGGATTTAAAGTTGACCAACAACATTACTAAAAGTATCAGATAAATATTGAACACAAAATTGTTAACGCCAAAAACTCTACTAGTATTAAAACCAGATCAGAAATGTTCAAAAGCTATTGAGAACGTTTTGACATTTGCTAAACAGTTATTTCCAAATTTTGCACATTACCCAAAAACCCATAATTCTTCTTTTTTCAGATATTTCAGAGATTTGAGTAATATAGAGAGTATTTGTAAATTAATTGGATGAGTTACGTGAAGATAAACTTGATTATTAAATAAAGCACTAAGTACTTAGTATTAAACCATTGATAATGGTCACTTTGTGTCCGAAATATATATTTGGTATTTCAAATAAACTGTGTGAAGAAAGGTTTTTAGTGCTTTATTTTATAATAGAGAGTATTTAGTGGTCAAGAGTAGTTTTGATCAGAATTTACCGTTTTCGCAGATAATCAACAATTTAATCAAAAATGTTTTAATATTATGCCCAAAATTATTTTGTTGAAAGACGATTCTATTAAAAAATAAAAAATGTTAGTTCACAAAATACTCTGGTTCTAATGACTACCAACTTATATCGAAGCATGCTGTTATGATTCTTATATTCAAGAACTGACAATATAAACAACCAACAACTTTATTTGAAGAACCAGATGAATTTTGAACACAAAATTGTTCATATTCTTCTAGTGTTTACTACTTCTAGTGTTAACTATAGATCAGAAATGTTCAAGGGTTATTTAGAAGATGAAGAGTATAGTTTTGATAAGAAATCTTCTATTACACAGTCAGTCAAATAGTGAAATTTAGTACAAAACATCTACACTAATTGAATTTTTAAATTTGATTATTATTTACTTGTTCTTAATGTAAAATATTGTGAATAATTCATTAAACTTCCTAAATCTTTACGTACTCATCTAAAAGAGTTAACTTTTTAAAGGAAATTGTTTTTTGTTTTTATTATAAACTGATGTTAAGAAAGAAGTTATCAACTATTGAAAATCAATTACTTGTGTTCGTTCTACTAATTCCTTACGTTCCCTCTAGGGTTTGCTGGGACCGAAAGGCGAGAAGGGCGAGTACGGCGACATCGGACCTCCGGGTCTGATGGGCCCACCAGGACTTCCAGGCCCGCCGGGCTACCCCGGCCAGAAGGGCGAGAAAGGTGAAAAGGGCGAGTCGGTAAGAATTACAACTAACCCAAACACACCAGCACACAGAAAAATGAATAAACCGTCTGCACGGTCCCATCTCTGAGCTTCTCTCCTTCTATCACGTAAAAAAAGATAAATGAAATTATTGCCTCGGCAATACGTTTCTCCTTTGACGTTGAATGTGATATGATTCTAATACTTGCTCTCTTTTCCCGGCACGTTCTCTTTGCGGACCAGAAATATAAAAAGCTACGAAGACGACAGGTAATGATCAATTCTTTATTACAGTAGTTTTTTTAGAAAGCCGATATACGTATTCACCACACGCTTGTTAACATTTATTTCACCACACACCATCATTTATTATTTTGCACCATTCCTTCCTCATATTAACAACTTTTTTGAGGTTAAATTAATGCACATATTATTGGAGCATAGCAGTCTGTCCTAAATGGCCCAAATGGCGTTGAATTATTACAAACTCAATACATTTTTTCGTGGTCGAAATTAAAATAACTATAAAAAAAATAAAATTTTCATTTTAATAACGTAATGGATGTATAATTACCAATAGTATTAATTCATTATAATCCGGAATAAAATTTGCTTCGTTATATAATAAACGCCCTCAGCCAGAATTTGGTGAATTAATAATGATAAAAGCACGCCGCACATGTACCCGCGTAATGTATCAAAATGAAAATTATTCGAATTAAAAAAAAGGAATCAACACTGCATTAATATAATCGCCAAAACCATAAAAACACGAGTAAATAATTCCATTAGCTTTTTTATTAACAAAAGGGCCGGGCGCTTAATTAATCCCCACAGAGCTCGTTATCGGCGGCGGTAGTTGTTGTTGGATGAGAAGGCTGTAGTAAATTTTATCTTTTTTTATATTTCTCACACTGTTCCAGGGAGACGGCACCGGCGAGGTGGGAACGGGCGGCGAAATTGTGAGTATGACGCCGAGACCACGAGAACGTCTCCGCCGAGTTTTACTAACCTCTGGCCGTTCGGCTTTTGTTTCTGTTAGGTGATGGGCCCTCCAGGGCCGCCGGGTCCACCGGGCGTGCCCGGCCTGCAGGGACCGCCGGGCATCAAGGGCGATCGCGGCATGGACGGAATCAAAGGAGAACCGGTGAGTTTGTATTTGTATTTTATAACTGATACCATCTGCAAAATCAATTTATAAAACGTTTAATACATTTAATTAATTATAACTATCAAATGTATAGAAAAACACCCACACACCCTACATACATCCATGAATTTTCGTCACTATAAATCTTAAAATTTCCAAGAAACTATTCAAATTTTACCGTTATAATCGAAAATTTCGTTTCATTTTTTAACTGACTATAATATTCTCTAGATAATCGATTCTTTTTTCCCTCAATTTCGACATTCTGCTTCTTGGAAAGTTCTTCTTCTTCGTTATTCTCAGAAGTTCTTTATTGAAAATTAGAAAAAAACGTATCACGAAGAAATTGCCTTAAAAAGCAATCACAATTCTGGATAATATTTTAAAATTGTGTCTCATGTCTTGGAAGTCTTCTTATACAATTACCTCAGAAGTTTGAAGATATATTAACTCTCTTAACCTTTCAAGAAGTCTTCTATATTCCAATCAAGTACTGTCTAAATTAAATATACATTCATCAAAACCCTCGGGTAAGTTTCAAAAATTGGAGGATGGGATAGAGGACACCCACCCACCCTACATATGCCCTCACTCTAAATCTTTTAGTTTACTGAAAACTATTCTAGTCTTACTGTTAAAATTACTTTTAAAAAAAACTAATAATAAAATCAGAAATTTCGTTTCAATTTTGTTGAACTGACTAAAATATTCTACTCTTTGGTTCTTCTTCTTCGATCTTCTCAGCGATCTAAATTTCTGAGTATATATTACTCTAGACAAACATCAGTCACAATTCTGGATAATATTATGAAATTTCTTCTCATGCTGACTTGAAAGTCTTCTTCATTTTTCTCCAAATTTATAAAATAGAATAACTCTTCTGGCCCTTCCAGATTTCTTCTATATTCCAATCACGTTCTATTAAGTACATAACTGCTTAAAATAAATGTACATTCATCAATATCGAAACTAAGAAAAAAAACGTATTTTGAAATTTATGCTCAGGTTGACTTATTCAAATTCATAAGAAGATCCCTTCTATATTCAAATCACTTTCTACTTTCTTCGTCTTAAAAAGTTGAAAACATTCTTATAGTTTCAAAAATATAATATTCATACAACGATAAGTTTTGATTTAACAGTTGAGTTGGTTAGATAAATCTAGAGTGATTGGCTTGAAACAATTGACTTCTAAGGTGAATTATCTTTCAAAATAGTGGTTACAATTATTGATTATATATAAAATAGTTTGAAGTCTTTAAACTCATTTGTAAAATATGTTCTAGAACATTTTCTCAAAACGGAAGAGAAGTTTCTTGAAAAAATTGGAAAAAAATCTTCAAAAGATAAAATTTTGTAAAAATTGTAAAAATAAATTACTGCAAAATTAATCAAATCTGAATTCAAGAGAATCGACAAAAATGCCGGATAATTCCTATAAGGTAACACAAGTATTGCTAAAAATTCTAGAGTACAATTTCATAAAAATTGGCAATACAATATAAAAAAAATTATATTTTCGAAAAAAACTACAACTTCTAAAGATCATTTTTGCAAAATCGTAATTTTTGAAAAATAATTATTGAACAATCTAAGGAATTTATTAAAATTTTAAAAAAAGTAGTTGCTGAAAAATTCTAATAAAATAAAACTGCTTAGAAATCATAATGATGGTTGCGACCGTTACTATGTGGTAATTCATAATGAACACTGAATAAAACATAGTAAGTTTTTATTCAGTGTTGCTTAGAAATCCTTGAAGTCTAGAAGAAATTCTGAAAAATTTTAGAAGAAACAAATTACTAAAAAGAAAAATCAGAATTCAAAAAACCAAAAATGAAAATTGTAGAAATTTCTAGAAGTCTTATAAGAAATGCTGAAACATTTTGAAAAATATTTTTCAAAATTTGGATGGGAGAAAAAAAGAAAAATTGAATATTTAAAAAAATTAATGAGTTTCGAAAAGTTCTGGAAATTATGCAAACTAATTACTGCAAAATTCTAAATGGTTTTCTAAAATTTTATAAAAATTGGCAATAAAATATTAAAAAATCTATATATTCAAAAAATAAACTACAACTTATAAAGAACATTTTCGCAAAATTGAAATTTTGAAAAATAATTACTGAACAATCTATCATAAGAATTTAAAAAAAGCAGTTGCTGAAAAATTCTAATAAAAGAAAACTGCTTAGAAATCCTTGATCTAGAAGAAATTATGAAAAAGTATTGAAGAAACAAATTACTAAAAGAGAAAAATCCTTAATTAAAACTAGTGAAATTATTAATACGCGCTCACGTCCTGATATTCAGCAACTATCATCAACAACAATTGACAATTTAAACAATCTATCGCAGTCTTCATCTTCAGTTGTCTCGCAGTTAAGAGATAATAACATGTACATTGATAATATTAATAATGATTTAAATACTGATATTAATCAAATCAATGTTATTAATGTTAATAATAATAATAACAATGCAAAGTGCAAAGTAGGCTCGAAGGAACGTGGAATCAGCGTCAAAACCCCTGTTAACAATAATAATCCGAATAATCATCCCATGCTCACCGGACTACAGCCACTTCGTGGTACAGCGGACAACGTGGGATTAGTTGGAGCTAAAAAACGCATTTTCTTCCATATTCATAACTGTAGCTCGTCGACCACTGTAGAAGAAATATCTAGTTTTATTAAGAATCATATCGGTGTTCAAAATTTTACATGTATTTCTCTGACAGCTAACGCCGTGTATTGCTCTTTTAAAGTCGGCATCATGGAGTCGGATATCAATGTCTTTCTTCATGCTGACAAATGGCCTAAAAGTGTTATCGTCCGCCAGTTTAAAAATCGCTCACGAAAACTTAAATCATTTCAAGGCGGAGTTGATAAGGTTAAGATATTGGAAATTGGCGCATCAGAAAAATCACAAAGCACTGTGAACACTAATTTTTTAGGGATGGACCAGAAATCCCCGCCAACCAATTCCGTCATCAACGATCATCTGTCAACGGTTTAAAAATCTTTTATCAAAATGTTCGTGGGTTACGCATGAAACTTTCCACAGTTAATGAGGCAGTATCATTATTTAATCATGAGATAATCGTTCTTAGTGAGACTTGGCTGTGCGATGACATATTTGACGCAGAAATTGGTTTTGACAATTACAATATTTACCGTTGTGATCGAAATCCTTCCGTCTGTGGTGGAACACTTATAGCGGTAGCTCGTCATATAAAATGGCATCTAATCAGCACTATTTCTGAATGTCGTGATGAACTTATTGTATCTATTCGTGTTGGTCAGCAAAATGTGCTCCTAGGAGCAATTTATATTCCGCCTAATTCTCATCTCTCAACATACCAACAACATTGTTCTTCCGTGGAGTACTTTGCTGATATGTTACCCGACCATCAAGTGTTTATTATTGGCGACTATAATCTTCCTAATGTGACATGGCTTACTGGAGATTACGGTGTATTTACTGACTCTAGCAACCCGATGGCCATTCCAATTGCAGAGACATTTGGATTTATTAATGCTTTTCAAGTTAATAATATTACTAACATCAATTCGGTACTACTCGATTTGATATTTTTACAGACAATTTCGGTTGAGAAATTTAAATTTAGCCGATTATCCTCTTGTGCAAAGCGACATACACCATCCTGCTCTGGAATTAATTATGCACTTTAAAACAAGCACTATGGAAGAGTCTGTTTGGAATGCTAAAGTCAAGTATGATTTCTAAAATTCAGATTTTACAAGTCTTAACAATACTTTTATTAATATTCATTGGGATTCCTTGTTTGCCGACAAAAATTCAGATGAACAAGTAAATATCTTTTATAATGTAATCTATGACTCAATTAATAGTTTTGTTCCTATGGTCGAAATTAAAAGTAATCCAAAGTACTGTTTTCCTAAATGGTTTACGCCCGAGTTAAAAGAAAAAGTGTTTCTAAAAAAGAAATTACACTCAATATATAAACAATCTAATTTAGAGTCGGACTATGATGCCTTCAAAACAGCTCGAACTAGTTGCAAAAATTTAACAAAAATATGTTATCAAAATTATCTACAAACACTTGAAGCATCTATCACAGGTGATACTAGTCTCTTCTGGAAGCATGTTAAATCTAAACGTTCACAATCTATGCTTCCCAATTCTTTTGAACATGATGGCAGTATAATTAGTGAGGAAGAAGACATTTTGAATTCCTTTGCATCTTTCTTTGGGTCAGTATATAAAAACTCTAGTCACATAACCGTGTTGGATACGGGAGATTCTCATTTGAATTTACATTCTATGCCGGATATTGGCATATCAGCCATTTTGGAAGAACTTTCTCATCTAAAGCCCAACAATTCTATGGGATCTGATGGATTGCCAGGTATTTTTCTCAAAGAGTGTGCGTTTTCACTTTCTCGCCCTCTTTGGATTATTTTTAACAATTCACTGAAATGTGGTGAATTTGCCAGTTATTGGAAACACGCACTTATCACCCCCATTCATAAAAATGGGAACAAAAATCATATTAAAAACTATCGCCCCATTTCCATCCTGTCTCACATTCCTAAGATATTCGAAAAACTTATAACTACTTATATCTCCGAGGCAGTTGACTGTCTAATAGCGGAGCAGCAACACGGTTTCAGACGTGGTTGTTCAACCGCTACTAATTTGTTAATATATATTGATTTTATAACGAAAGCTTTGGAGAAGGGCCAACAGGTTGATTCCATATACACCGACTTCGCCAAAGCTTTTGATACCGTCGATCATGGTGTACTATTAACAAAATTGAGTAACATTGGTATTCACGGTCCACTTTTTAATTGGATCCGTTCTTATTTAAGTGGAAGAACACTAAGTGTTCGGATTGGTAATTATTGCTCCCGATTCGTTCAAGCGTCCTCCGGTGTTCCCCAAGGTTCACATCTAGGTCCTCTCCTATTCAATATTTTCATTAATGACGTGGTTGATTGTTTTAAGCATAGTTGCTGCCTGTTGTTTGCAGACGATATAAAAATATTTACAGCTTTTCCAGAAAATAACTCCCATCTTCTTCAACAAGATATTGATAGATTCAATAATTGGTGTATAATAAATAAAATTCAATTAAATATTGACAAATGCAACGTAATAACATTTGCTAAAATCAAATCGCCAACTTATTGTAACTACACTATCGATAATGTTCCTCTTACCCGAGTATATTCTATAAAGGACCTAGGTGTAGCCCTGTCTGGTAACTTTAGTTTTTCGCAACATATTTCTAAAATAACATCCAAAGCATTTCAAATGTTAGGGTTTATTAGAAGGAATACTCATGAATTTCGAACTGTATTCACAATAATAAACTTATTTGTTACATTAGTCCGTCCGCATTTGGAGTATTGCTCAGTTATTTGGTGCCCTTATACATCAAAGGAAATCCAGGCGCTCGAGCGGGTACAGCGAAAATTTATAAATTTTTTAAAATTCAAATTTTCTCTTGAGGGCGATTACCTTGATATCCTTCGTCAATTTAACCTTGATACTTTAGAGCGTAGACGTTTTAATAGTGATGTTCTGTTCATCCATAAGCTCCTTCATGGCTCCATAAATTGTCCAACGTTACTTAAGGCCATTGACTTTCATGTACCATCCAGGCTGCTGAGATCTAGTCAGATATTTTATATTCCTACTAAAAAGCGGACTATGGAAGGAACTATGGTGTTCCTAGATTACTGAACAACTATAATGTGTGTGATGTTGACTTTACTCAATTAAGTTTGAATAGACTGCGGTCATACCTTAAAACGTGTACTATATTTTAAGTTATATTGTTAAATCACTTGTATTGATTTTAATTGTCCTGTTGTTTCTAATTATTGTTAATTTTCTGTATATTTTAATATGTTATTATTTTACTGTTGTTTTTAAATTATAAAATGTAGACCCTAGTTTTAGTGTATATTTAAGATTTTAATATGTATTTTTATCATCACATGGCCTACCGTAAATAAATAAATAAATAAAATCAGAATTCGAAAAACCAAAAATGAAAATTGTAGAAATTTCTAGAAGTCTTAAGAGAAATGCTAATTTGGATGGGAGAAAAAAGAAAAAAATTGAATATTTAAAAAATTTAATGAGTTTCGAAAAGTTCTGGAAATTTTGCAAAATAATTACTGCAAAATTCTAAATGGTTTTCTAAAATTTTATAAAAATTGGCAATAAAATATTAAAAAATCTATATATTCAAAAAATAAACTACATTTTCGCAAAATTGAAATTTTGAAAAATAATTACTGAACAATATATCATAAGAATTAAAAAAAAGCAGTTGCTGAAAAATTCTAATAAAAGAAAACTGCTTAGAAATCCTTGATCTAGAAGAAATTCTGAAAAAGTATAGAAGAAACAAATTACTAAAAGAGAAAAATCAGAATTCAAAAAACCAAAAATGAAAATTGTAGAAATTTCTAGAAATCTTAAGTGAAATGCTGAAACATTTTGAAAAATATTTTTTAAAATTTGAATGGGAGGAAAAAAGAGAAAAAATTAAATATTTAAAAAATTTAATGACTTTCGAAAAGTTCTGGAAATTTTGTAAAAGGTTCTCTCAAAATTTAAAAACTAACTGGTGGGAACTTTTAATAGAATAAACCTACTTTTAAATCCTAAAAATTTGGCTTCTAAAAAATTCTAGATTCATCGACAACAAAAACATTTTAAGAATTTTGAAGAAAATTATTAGAAAATCAAGAAGACGAAAAATAGTGCTGGAAAATTCTAATAAAATAAAATAAAAATTACTAGAAAATTCTAAAAACTTGAGAGAAGGCCTGAAAAATCCAAGCACCTTGAAAATAATCTCGAAACAGAAAAGAAAATAATAAAATTCTAGAATATTTCAAGAAAATAAAATCTAAACAAATTAAAGAAAACTTAAAATCAGGATTTACAGAAAAAATGCTTGAGATTCCTTTGAAATTAAATAAAATAACAAAATATTAAAGAAATTCTAAAATGCTCAAAAGATATGTTGAAGATTAAATTCTAGAATAGTTCAAAAAGGAATCTAAAAAAATTGAAAATGTTATAAATCTAACCGAAATTGTGAAAAATACTAAAAAAAATTAAAAAAATAAAAAATAAAATTTTAAGAAAAATTCAGAAGAATCAAGAAATAATAATTTCTTTTGTCAATTTCTATATTCTTCTCCTTGAAAAATTGTCATTCTTCGTTCTTCTCAGGCATTTAAATTTTGAAATATTTGCTTAAAAAGTCATCATGAAAATCTGAATTCAAGAAATGCAAGAACTGTTCTATAAAATAACATTAAGAAATCTTTAAAATTCTCAAAGGCACGAAAAAAATGTTGAAAATCCAAACATATTCGATAAAAATTCTCAAAATTTAGAGGAGAAAAAATGCAAGTAAATAATCTAAAAAATCACTTTGGAAAATCTGAGAAATTTAACGTAAAATGTGAAAAATTCTATAATAAAAATCTTCTGAAAACAAAGTTTTGTAAATACTGTAAACATTTCTGAAAACTGAAGTATATTATTATTATACTATAAAATGAAATTCTAAAAATCTCTAGACAAATGCTGAAATTCGCGTATTTTCTAAAAAAAAATCTGGAAATTGGGACTAGAAAAGATGATTCTAGAATATTTCAAGAAAAATTCTGTAAAATTTCTTGACAATTTCAAGAAATATAAAAGAATAGAAATCAGTTGGTTAAAAAATTCTAGAACATTCAAAGAAGATTTTCATAAATTCTTGAGGTTTCTAAACTTAACAAAAGTTCCTAGAAAATACCAATAAAATAAAACTACTGTAAATTTTTAGAAATTTAGCAGAAATTCTATAAAATTCTTTAATAAAAAAATCTCGAAAGAAATGCTGAAAAACTCAAGCACATTCGAGAAAAATCTCTAAATCGGACAAAACAATTCTTAAAAAATTTATATAGAAATCAGTACTCTTTAGATCTAAAATTTTTAAAGAAAATGTTCAATTTGGAATAGATATTTCTAGAAATCCAGAAGAAATTCTGAAAAACTGTAGGATATTCTAAAAATTGTTAATTATTTGGCGAAAGATTTTATGGCAGAAAATCAGGATAAAAGCTTCAATTAAGGTTTTTTGAGCAACAGTTCTTAATTTACTTTATGATTATGAAGAATTTGGAAAATTAAGATACAATCTCTTGAAGTCAACGACAGAAGCAATAAAAACTTATTCAATTTTTGGGTAACAATTCTTAATTTAATTTATGGTTTAATCAAGATGCGATCTATTAGATTAAAAACGAAAGCTAAAAGGTCTGAATAAAATTTCTATGCAACAGTTTTTAAATTGACTTTTGATCAGAAAAAAACTTATGATCTGAAAAATTTGAGTAATCAAGGTGAAATCTTTTGAAGTCAACGATAAAAGTAATAAAAAATCTGATTCAAATTTTTGGACAAATTTGGAAAATTAAGATACAATATCTTGCAGTCAACGACAGAAGCAATAAAAACGTATTCAATTTTTTGGGCAATAATTTTTTAATTGATTTATGGTCCAAAGATCTTAGATAATCAAAATTATTACAAACGAAAACTATAAAGACTGATTTAAATTTCTAGGCAACAGTTCTTCAATTGACTTTTGATCAATATAAAAACTTATGGTCTACGAAATTTGGATACTCAAAATGAAATATTCTCAAGCCAGCAATAAAAGCCATAAAAACTAATTACTTTTTTTTGGGCAACAGTTCTTCATTTCATTTATACGGTAAAGATAAAGATAATCAAGATGAAACCTTTTGAAAAGCAAAAGCTACGTAAACCTATGGTTTTTAAATTGACTTATAGTAAAGAAATTGTAGTCTATAAAATTTAAATAATCAAGATGTAATCTTTTGAAGCAATAGCAAAAACCCTATTTGGATAACCAAAACATAATCAAATTTTTTAGTCTGAGAGATTTTAATTGTTTCTTGAATGTTGTTTGATTTTTTCTTTAAGTCTTACAATTGTAGAATATTTATAAAGAGCGTTAAAAAATGACAACATTTTCTACATTGGATTTTAAAATCCCTACAAGGTTTTGGCTTATGATCAGAATATTTTGAAAGGACTTTAAAATAGCATCAAACTGTTTAAAGCTCAACAATTTAAAAAAAAATTAAATGTATGTTTTATAGCTAATAATTTATGAGCATATAATGAACACACGTTAATTAGCATGCCTTGTGGTTTGGAGTAATTGCAGGCAGAAATTTGTTACACGATCAATAGATTTATCCTTCCATATTAAAACATTTTTTAGATATTTATTTGTTGTTAATTAAAATGTATTTGATAGTTTTAATTAATTTAATGTATATAACAAACTTTGATTTTAATCGTAATCCCAGTTTAATTATAACATTATATTTATTTAGGGCGAAAAGGGCACTAAAGGCGATCCCGGACCGATGGGTTTACCTGTGAGTACAAACACGTGTTGTATTAACCTACGCAGAACTGGCGCGTATGAACTAATCGTAAAATCCCAATTTTTTTTCTTCCCAAATATTTTAGGGTCCGATGGGATTACGCGGCGAAAACGGAAGGCCTGGTGATTACGGCAAACCGGGTCCCATGGTAAGAAAACCGTTCTATCACTAGGAACTGTAGCACCAGTTAACCGAACAATGCAGTGACTTAACAAGCAAAATATATATATACGTAATAAAAGAAAAGAGTTAATTAACAATCTAAAAAATTAACATTCCCGAAGCTTACTCACACATGTACCACACACGCATTGGATTGTTACGTTTAACAGGCTCTGTCTCTCTCTATCTCTCAATCAATCAATCTTAACGTGTCTCTATCGAGACGCGCTGTTTAGACCGAATTTTGATGAACGATGTAATTGCGAATGGTTTAGGAGGACTTAAACTGGTGATCTTCACGATGGGAAAGGATTTCTGGACAGAATCAAAGAAACGGGCTGAAATAGGGCTACACATTTTTTTCTTTCTGTTTCTTTTCTGAAATCTGTAAGATATGTCTGTGATGGAAAAGTTCCGCAATTAATAATAAATAATATTAATTAATTAAAAACATAAGATTCCACTGACATTCTTAAATAAGTCGTTCCCTAGAGATACGTTGTTTGAATATGTATACGGTGTGTTAAAATTAATTTTTTATATTTTAATCATTAAAAAATGTAAATTTCCTTATTTTTAACAAGATCGTATCGACTGTGACATTATAATTAGTAATATTGTATATTTTATAGTCAATCCTATCGACTGTGCCAATTTTATTTTTGCTTTAACCGATCTATAATAATGTAAATTATTTTATTTTAAAATTTATAGGATATAATTTTTAAATTCCTTCTGTTTTAAATGGCAAATTCGATAAATTGAACATTTAAAGTTGAACGTAAAGAAATTTATTAATTTTTTAATTTAGGTACTTTATAACAGTATTATTTACAATATCTAGTAAATATATTTTATTATAATAAAAAATTTTAAGAAATTAATTTAAATACACTGTAGTATGTACCGTCCTATATAAAAGTACGGCTCTTTTCCATCATTGCTCGAATCGTTGTCATTTATTAACAAAAAAATAAAATGATATTCTAAAAAAATAAAACACAATTGTAATAGTGATAAAGCCTAGATATTTCAATCATTATGGTGTACTCTACAAAAAAGGCCTACAAAAACCCAAATTAACCCCCTCGAATTTGAATTAAATCCAACAACGCGTATATTTATTTATTTAATATATTTTTTTGAAGAGTGCACAAATAACGATGTTTCCATTCCGCTGTATTTACTGCAACAATATTTATTTACGATAATTAATTGAACGGAAGCGCTAACAGAAATATAAAAATACAATATTTTCGTCCATCCTAGTACTTAATAATTGTATAATGTGTCAATTTAAAAATAGGCGAGAATAAAAAAACAACGTAGAAATACACATTTTTTATATAAATATTTGCCAATATTATATTTATTATAATTGTAAAAAAGACAGTTTTGCAAGACTAATTTATAAGTATTAATTAATGTATTGTAATATAAATGTTAATTACCTTTTTTAGGTGTTTTATAGTAGACCTTATTTATAAGAAGTTATATAATTATGTGACTGATCTAGAATAGGGTTTGTTAAACCTGAAAAAATTATATATATATATATAAATATAAAGAGAAACGACGACAACTTGTAAAATAATTAAGGTTTAAGCTTGATGTACCAATGACATGTACGAAAAAAATAAATGTTTGTGCATGTGCTGTAATTATTTTGAAGAAAAAAAAACGCTTGCTGTTTTATTTGTCGAGTATTTTGATACCTTGAGTGCATGTTGTTTGTTTATTTTTATGTTTGGTTTTTGTTTTTTTGAATTTTTGAAGGCATTTTGTGCACACGATTTTATTTTCGTTTACGTGATTTTCTTTATTTTTTTCTTTATCTATTTTCCACAGGGTCCACCGGGATTAGACGGGATGAAAGTAAGTTTCTTATTGAGTAAAAATATTTAAACAATGCGTTCATAATTAATTTGATTAATAAGGACATTTAATACATTCTTAAGGATCCTATTTTAAAATTAATTTGATATTAAGATTGATTATTACAACTTTTCAATGCATTTATTTACATTCTCTTATAAATTAATGCTACGATGAAAATATTGTTTATTCTATTCAATTTATAAAATTTTAAAATAATATATTTTATTAATAACTTATTTAAGGATCCTACCGACTGCGCCATTTTGAAATTAATTAGGTAAAATAGTTTCCTTTTTTACATTAATATACATTCCTTTAGAAATAAATGCTGGGAGAGACAAACAAGAAATTCATTTTGGAAATTTAAAAAAATCCAAATTTTCTATTCTCTAAAAATATTTATAATTAATTTAAAAATTTTGTGTATTTGATTGAATTATACACAACCAAAATTTTAAATTTAAATTTTTGGTACAATTTTCTATTCTCAAAAGTTTCTATAATTAATTTTGAGATACATCACTTTTTGGACATCAAAATTTGATTTTTAAATTTTGAAATTTTTCTCTCTAAAGAACCGTAAGTACTTTTAAATAGAAATATTTCTTTTGATTAAACGTAGAATTTTTATTTCTTGAAAATATTTATTTTTGTTGTACAAAAGTGTAGTTTAGAAAAACTTGTGTAAACGTTTTGTTTTTTTTTTTTGTAAATATCTTCAGGGCGCCCAAGGAGAGCCAGGGAGCAAAGGTGAACGTGGAGATCCGGGTTTGCCCGTGAGTATTTCTTCTACCGTCAACTACCAACTGATTTATTAACCTATTGGTTTTTTCTTGTATCTTAGGGAACAGACGGAATTCCTGGACAAGAGGTACTAACATTATTAATCTTTAACACGTTTTTGCATCCGAGCGTTTCTAGTGCGATTTTTTTCGGTCAAGCCTTAAGCTTTGGCTATCCACTCGCAGCATGAACACTCCTCACACATATATTTTTTTTTTGTTACTACTCGCATTAATCATTAATCAATCAAAAACGGATTTCGCTAAGACCACAAATGGAATTGTTTAGGTTTATTGTATCTGATATAAATTGTACTAAATAAATAAAGGATATATTAGGTAGAGCCAAAGTTAATTGAGGTAGGTTGGGAGTAAATAGAGTCAAAATATAATATATTGGAATAGGCCAGTAATATGCTATATTAATTCATATTTTTCATTTTCTAGATAAACAAATATAGTCAAGTTCATTGTGGCATAACAATTTATATTAATAGTTCGTTTTAGTTGGTATGGTTAAGACGTAATTTATTATAGTAAGTGAGTAAAACATTAAATTTATACATTAATTTGCGTATAGGTTTGTGCATAGCTTATTAAACTAGAGAGAAAGTCAATATATATTGTAACATATCAAGAATTTAAAAATAAAATTTAACAAATATTTGATTAGTCTAGGAGTAAGTGTGGTCAAGGCGTTAGTTATTGGAGCAGGTCATAATTACGCTAAATTTATGCATAATTTATAGGAGTGTATAAAAAAAAACAGTTAAATAGTATATTAGAATTTTATTCCTAATCAATTTATGGAAAATCAACATTTATTGCGAGTATTATTATATTTAAATATGATTTATTGAAAAGATAATAAAAATCCTTTATTTCTCAACAGACAACTATGTTATATAAATCTTTCAAGTATATGAAACTACCTTAAGTTAAGGAATAATTGGTTGAGGTAGATCATCTGTATATTAAGTAAAGCCAAAGTTTATTGGAGCAGGTCGGAAGTAAGTCTGTTAAAGACTTAATTTATTGTTGGGCTGGATCATGAGTAATTTACGCGAAGCCTAAGTTTGTTGGACTAGGTTTAAAGTAAGTCGCGTAGACATAATTTATTTTGGTAGGCCAAGAATTCTTTAACTTAAGTCTAAGCACATTTTATTTGACTATATGGAAGGTGCGTTAAATCAATGTGTAATGTCTTATTAAAATATGATCAGGGACGAAATATATAGATAAACTAAAAATGTTCTTCCTCAAGTTCAAAAAGTATTATCAATAATTGAATTGATATATCATTCCAATTATACAATTTTAAAAAGAAATTTGTGATATTGTTTACGGTAGATGTTTCTACTTTGCTATATGTGAACAACTTAAAACTTTATTTGCATAACTCTTGAAGCGAGTTTAAATGTTGAAACTGTAGTCAATAATTAATAATGTATCGGTTACTACATATTATTTTTAGGTTTAGAACCCAATTTTATTTTCGCATTTAACAACTAAGCTACTATAAAACTGTCATAATTCCATGATTTAGTATTTTTATCCGATACAAAATATCGAAAAATCGGAAAGATTATAACTCCCAGCTTCTAACTTTCAAGTTATTGTTTGTTTTGTTTGTACATTATTTACTATAACTTTATTCACTTTGTGGTATTAAGGAAATCCGTTTAGGCGTAATCTCGACATGTTACAAACTGCATAAACTCACGTCGTATTTGTTCCAGGGGCCGAAAGGCGATAAGGGATATAAAGGAGACGCGGTGAGTATATACGGAAAATATAAAATATTCCGCACAAACAAAAAAATAGGAATAAAACGAAACAAACAAGATTCGGTGTGTTTACCTGCTCGGCTAAAATCTGTGTTTTTCCTTTTCCCTCTCCGCACAGGGACCGGTGGGCAAGCGTGGCAGGAAAGGTGATAAGGGCGATAAGGGCGACCAAGGTGTTCCCGGTCTGGATGCGCCCTGTCCTCTGGGGGCCGATGGTCTTCCCCTGCCTGGATGCGGATGGAGACCTCCAAAGGTAATGCGCCGCATTAGCCAAGTTTTGGGGGTGATTAATTTTTAATAAACACCATCCCCTTGTGCTCGCGATGAGGTGTAAAGTTTGCGCTACGGGGCATGCATTAATTAGTTTACCCGCGTAGTCTATTGCTTTTAAGGTATCTTCACAGGTTTTACTTATACAGTGGGACCAAATAATTTTCCTCACTTTTTTTGAGTGTGTAGTTCTTGTTACTAATCCTCTAATTTTAGGATATTATGCAACCATCAACGCCAATAATGCACCATAACCTCGATTTCGACCCAGAAGATCCGGTAGAAGAAGGCGTCGACGGCGATTACGACGAAGCTGAGGACGACTACGACGATTATCCGGAGCAAATGAATTCCGCGCTGCCGGTTTCCGCTTCCGCCATTTAACAAACTCACCCCCCAACGTAGTTAGTTTTATTGTTTGTGATAACTCTAACACATATTGTGGGGTATGTTACTAACACACATCATCATAATAACTTAATTAATTACAATGCTGTTATAATTATCTATTTAAATCTTAACTTTTACTTTATCTGATAACGATCTCCGAAATTTAGCTTCTTATTAAATTATTCTTTTGGACTTGTATAAGAAACAAACTTCAGGCAACAATAAAAAGTTATAATTAACATAATTTTATACATTTAAAATTCTTAGTTATTTTTCTACTACCACGTAAAAGATTTGACTACTTTTTAAAATTATAATAATTTTGACTAAATTGACAATTGCGCATTTGGTATTAATAAGAAGTTCTTTACAATTTTTATTTTCAAATTGATTTTTTAATGTTATACAGTACATAATTAATTTCTGTAATTTCCTTTCTCTTTCAGCGTTTCTAACAACGGAATGAAACGGACGCCGAGTGTTCAAACCGAATCAACTAATAAAAAAGTACTTACAGTGATGTGCATTGTGTATATAATTAACAAAAGAAGAAAAGACACTACCAGTGAAATGTTTCTAGTGGAATGTAACACAATATTTAAACAACCTACTTAGTTCCTAAGCTCGTTTAAAAAAAAACATTTGTACAAAACATAATTAATTTTTTTATATGCATAATACCATTAATAATGTCCGTAAGTTTTAAGATCAATTAAGTATTCGTATTGCAGCTAACAGTTCCGAACAGTACGTGTAAATAAATTTCACAAGGAACAACAAAGTTTACTTAAAAAAACTCGTTATCCTTCCCTCCTCCCTTGCTACACCGCGCGAAATAAAACACACAGGAGATTATAATTATGTATTCAGAGCGTGTAAATAAATTTCCGAATTTTCCCTTGCGCACAAAAAAAACGGTAATGGAAAGTTTGTCGTAAAAAATATCTATAGAATTGTTTACAAAGTAGCATAAGATTAATAATACATTCTTGTTGTTATGATTATAAAATGTTTCCATTATAATTTTCTTGACATGAAATGTTGGAATAACTTATGTAAGTTAAGTTGTTTACTTAAAATCCTTACGTTGAATAATTAATGTCTCATTTTTTGTACACTATTAGTTTAATATTAAACGACGCATTTGTATTATTCGACATATATATTTAAAATAACAGGGCCAGTTCAAAAGCTTTTGAACAAAAAAAAATATTAAAATAAAAACACAAACATAAATTACGTAATTTATTTTTAAAATTAATTTTTATTTCTAAAAATAATTATTGTGTAATTAATTGAAAATATCTCATCTAATATTCAGTGTGGGCGACGTTCAGATAGTAGATAGATAACTAATGATTTCGTTTTAAATTTACTTTAAGTTAATTAAAGACAGTAAAGTTAGGAAAAGCCAGTCATCAAAATAAATGACTAAAATAAAACAGTAAAACAAAACCAAGTGTTTTAATCAATCGAGATTATTATTAATATTTCAGTCATTTAATCAATGCAAATTATAATAAAATAAATGGTTCAAATCTTGTATAATTATCAAATTTAACCCATACATAATATTATTATCATTAATAATTATAATGGTTGCGATTGTTAGTTGTCAGGATATACATACTTAATTAAAGTTTTTACCATTCCTTTTTAAAAGAAAAAAACATAATAAAGGTAAAGTAAATCGAAATTGAATTGCGTATAATCATATAAATTGTATTGTTACATCATGGAAGAAAAAATTAGTATTTTACGGCATCAAAACATTTATATATACATATATATATTTTTTGTCATCCAATAAATTTTCATTATTTATTCAAGTCACGCGTGTATTTATTTCGAGCCAAATATTGTTATTTATTACAAATCGAAACACAACATGACATATTTTTCTGTGTAATTGTGATTATAATAAAGTACACGCGTAATATTTCAATAGGCTTTAAATAATTAATTAATTATATGTAATGTATTACCTTTTTGATGCTAGTAACACTACATACACACGGGCAGCGCCATAAATTAATCGAATTTTCTTCAAACCTTTAATTGTTGATTTTGTGAATTTTTATTATAGGCAACATAACATTCACATTCAGCGCTTTTAAGCACCAGGTTGGTATTAGAAATGCGAGTAACATTGCGCAGCGCCTTAAGCTTAAGCGGATGTTTTTCAAACCTCCTAAGTGGATGTCTTTAATTGTCTACTCTGTGGATGTGTCAATTATACGCAACTTAACATACACATGCAACGCCTATATGCGGAGTGGTTGATATTGGAACTAGAGGCAAAAAATACCTGAGAAACTAAATTAATAATGATAGATGATTTATCATTAATTATCTCTCTTTTAGTATTTGAAATATACGCAAACAAACGTACTTAATGTGCAATTGATATAAAAAAATTAGATTGAATAATAAATATAATAATAATAGTAATAACACGCCGGTGGTGGCGCATCGGTTACGCCCCCGAACTGAATGGTGCTTTAGAGTGACGGGGGCGTCCTTTAAAGTAACAAGCTCATTTACACACACACAAATACACAAATGACACATGGCGGAAGGACCACGTGGTCGATAGCCTAACACTACTACTACTACTACTAATAGTAATAAGATAAAAATAATTTGTTGGAAAAATAACAATCATTTACACATTTTTTAAAGTAAATCTTTCTATGTAAATATGGTTGCATAAATTAAAAATCGATATATTTATTTTATTTTAATAACTTACCCAATTTTCAAGTGACAACTATGCAGTATTTTTTGGAACTAAAAATTATAATACTAATTTTAAACTGGATTAATCCAATTTATACTAATTATTAAATGTACATTTATAAAATCAGTGGCGCCATCTATATGTTGGGACCATAAACTATTAATACACAACTCTATATTTATGTCATATTTACATTCATTTACATTTGTCTCAGACGAATATTAACTGTCTAAGGAATAAGTTTGTTTAGTAACATAAAAAAAAAATAGGAGAGCTTTTAAAATGGCAAATAATCCTCAAGTAATGGCAAAGGTATTGAAGTTAATTAAAGGCAGCAAAGGTTTCGAGAGAGTCATTGAGAAGGTTTGTTGTTGTTTCGTATTACTATAATTTTTTTAAATATTTTTGCTTAACACTTCATTAAAAACATTATTTTTTGATCCCTATGAAGTTAAAGTGAAGTGTATTAACTTTTTTTTTGTTACATAAATTATTTATAGTTAAGTAGTTGTTTTCATTATAATACATAATTATACTAATTTACTGCATGTTTGGGTACAATTACATAATGTTAGTGTTTTCATGCTGACTTGACTTTAAAATTTGAAATTGAAATCACTCTCTGATTTTAGATAAGAATGCTGTCTGTACTTTTAACCATTCACAAGATGTTAATAACGTAACTTGCTTAGAATCTATTATTTTGTGGTATGCTTTAATGATTTTTTTAATGAATTAATTTGCAATAAATTACAAAATGAAAACCTGGTTTTATAGAGAGTTCGAACTTTTTTAAATTAGATCATAAATTTTTATCTTAAGATGAGTTACGTCAAGAATTTTAATTAAATTTTAAGTTGCTAAATATGAATATTTAGGCTGATTTATATTAAATATTTTTATTTGTTTCAAGGACATTATGCGATACTATTAAATTTTATTTAATCAAATCAAATCGTGTTTTATTAGTGATTATTACTTCACATAACTCAAAACAAATAGTGAAATCAAATCAAACTGTATTAAAACACTTTAATTATTTTCTTTATTTTAAAAATTGAAAATATACTATAAAGTGATTTAGATGGTAATATTTTATAGGATTTCCTATCTTTTTTTAAATCAAGTTATAGAAATATATTTATTTATTTTCTTTATTTAACTTTATTCATTTAAATTAATTTATGGCTTTAATTTCTATCTTTATATATTAAATTTCCTCGCACAAAGTTTATATTATTATTATTTATTTATTTACACTTTTGGTCTTCTTTCTTAAAAGAATACATATAAAAACAAATTATATCTTGAATTTTGGAGGCGTTCACTTCGTAGTACATTTTTAATGAATAACAGGAAAACGTTTAACTTTTTTATACTAATTTTTATTTTTATACAACACTTTGTAACTAGTTTCGAATTACTCAGTAATGTATGTATGTATTCACTTAGTTTGATAATGATTACTGTGTAATGCAAAACTAGTCACAAAGTGTTGTATAAAAATAAAAAGTAGTATAAAAAAGTTCAACGTTTTTCTGTTATTCAAAAACAAATTAATTATATAAATCACATATAAAATATTTTATGAAAGAAGCAGGGGCAAAATTCACATTAACAAATTATGTTCTACCACTCAAACCCTTCTTGCACCATGATGTTGGAAGCAATCCTTATCCACATTCAGAAACTTTTATATTGTTGATACTTGCTTCGCTACACTCTCGATGAAACATATAACTCACTCGATATGAATTAGGAATTATACACTTGTTCTGTTTCATATATTTACTATCAGTTTTTTGACATGTGTTTCGGCGATTGCTCGCCATTCAAAGCGGTATAAAAATTTAACTTTTATATTGTCTTTGATATCGTTTTTTGTCCGCTTTTAGGAAGGAACTTTTAGCCATTTATCTCAACATGACAGATAAATATGTTGCACCTTATTGCTTGTGATGTATTTTGTAGGTGAAACTAATATCTATTGGGAACGGTAGTTGCCATGCAGAGTATGAAGTAGAGGAAGAGATGTCGAACATTGTGGGAACCATGCACGGTGGATTCTCAGCTACGTTGGTAGACACGATCAGCTCCTATGCGCTCTTTTCAGACGAGAGAAGTGCTGTGCCCAGTGTTTCCGTGGATATGCACATAACGTGAGCTTTAATAATATCTAACCATTTGGATTATAAACTCATATGTATTCTATTTATTTATGGTAAGATGTCATCTTAGAGATGAATGTGTCAAAAATTATAAGATAAATATGAAAATAAAACTTAATTAAATTATATTTAAATATTAAATTTTACTTAAACTTCTTTATGCATGTAAAGTAGTATGTTATCTATAAACACTAATTGTTTACTATCAATTTGATAAATTATTGTTTTTGTAATATCGTACATTTTACATACTTTTTTAAATAATAATTCGTTTTTTAAAAATAAAAAATAAATTGAAATAATTCAATTTCAACAATTTACGTACATAAACAAAAAAAATATAATGTAATATACTTATTACTTTAATTTTAGTGGTATAAGTAAACTTAATGGTTTAATTTTGTTTTTATATCATGAACGGTCACAAATATAATATTAAGTGCCTAAATATCAAGGATATTCCTTCATTTTATTATTTTCTAATTTTTAATTTTATAATTAATTTGATTGATTTTAATGATTTATATTTTCATAATGTGTATTTAATGATTTTGTTGTAATAATTCTAAAAATTTCTTTTACATAATATTTAATTATTTTATTTATTGTTATTATTAATTAATCTTGCCTATTTTTTAATGACTAATTACTAAATATTTAGGCTAATAACTGTAATTACAAATCCATTATATTATTAATTATTGTTATAGATTTTTAATAAGTTTCATTTTTATTTTTTTGTGCTTTTTTGTGTTTTTTAGGTATCTAAAAGCAGCACCCATTGGCGATGTAATCACCATCGACGCAAAAACTCTAAGGTCTGGAAAAACGCTCGCCTATCTGTCCTGTGAAATAAGGAATAAAAAAACGGGAGACCTCTTAGTGAACGGTCTGCACACGAAATACCTCATGAGGAGTTGATGTTAATGTTAAGAAACATTTGTGTAGTATTTTAATGTAGGTGGTTTGTACATATTATAAATATTGGTTGAATTGTTTACTTATTTGCAGGACAAAGAGGTATTTTGGTGCTTTTGAAATAGCATTAGTACTCTTATTAATAAAATCGTTTGTAAATTGTTATAGAATATATTGCACTTGAGAATTTTTATTAAGAAAAATTACTTAACTTTATGGCATAGGCTAACTATGATTAAAATTAAAGTGTGTGTTTCATCCTCTAATTTGAAACTATATTCCCTAGTTTTAATACATTAAATCCGAATTTATATTTGTGTTTTTACTCAATTTCTTTTTAATAAATACTTACTTGTTTATAATATAATAATTCAAGGGTCGGATAGTGGTCACTTACTCACCATTAAAAATTAAAATTTCAGCTGAGATTTCCGGTCAAATTTGCAGAGGCTTGCCAATTGATCGGTAAGGTCTACTCCACTCATATATTTGTTATAAAATTCGATTATCTCTGGACATTTTAAAGTAGTTTTTTTTGCATTTTGAAAACCTCAGTCATTATTCCCATGGCAATTGCTTGGTGCTAATACCTGTTTAGTATCTTGCCATCTAGTGAATGTTATTCCGTCATCCGTACAAAGAAAATCGGCTTAACTGCGGTCCAATTTTAAGTTTATCTTTTAGGAATGTTTTTTCTTGTTCCTATGCATGTTCCTACACATGCAAATGGTAAAGATTTCATCAATAAAGTTGACGTAAAAAAACGATCAAATAGAACAGCATCTTTTTGAGTTAGGAAAATGCCAGTTTCCATATAAGTCTTTCTCCTAATGTCCCTTCGAGTTTCTCTATTTTTTTACACTGTACACCTTTAGATCATAAACCCGGCCCGTAAGCGAATCGCTTCTGACCCACAATTTTATGCCAAGTCTCAGGTTTTAGGGGCATATATTGTTTTAACCTTGACCTCCCTTTAAATTTGGCCATACTTTTGTCAATTGATTGAAATACTGCATCTGC
The DNA here is from genome assembly GCA_963969525.1 of Ontholestes murinus. Classification (NCBI taxonomy): domain Eukaryota; kingdom Metazoa; phylum Arthropoda; class Insecta; order Coleoptera; family Staphylinidae; genus Ontholestes; species Ontholestes murinus. The sequence continues at coordinate 40,753,394 of OZ018396.1, forward strand.
CCTAGCTTTTTGAAACGTATGCTTGAAACATTCCAAAAGTTATTCAACATAATATATTTTGCTGCAGTTTTGTGGTTTCTCTGGTAGATTAAAATATAATTTGGACACCATTTTTATAGTAGTATTACCCATTGATGGATGTTGAGACCAATAGCAGCTTTCACTTGGTAATGAATTGTAAGCCATCACAATCATAACACCAGTTACCAACATAATCTCAGAATAGTCAGTTGATTTGAACTTTTTCTTGGTTTACTTCTTCAAAATTTTAATTCTTTCGTTAATGCAATGGGCAATAAACATATATGCACTCTTTGGAAAAATTTTCAAAAATATGTCTAGCTTAGTCGACTGAGAATTAATGTTTTAGCTCAAGATAAACGACCACAGACAGCGTCGGGCGTTCGCTGACTGGGCTCTGGAGCAGTTGGAAGCAGACCCCCATTTTGGCCGAAAAATCATCTTCAGCGACGAGGCTCATTTCTGGATGAACGGGTATGTGAACAAGCAAAATTGCCGCATTTGGAGTGAGAACAACCCACACGAGGTCCACCAAGTGGCAATGCATCCCCAGAAAGTCACTGTTTGGTGTGGATTTTGGGCCGGCGGCATCATCGGTCCATACTTTTACGAGAACGAAGCTGGGGCGGCCATAACCGTCAATGGGGAGCGCTACAGCCCATGCCACAATGGACATTCTGCACGAGCGATTTCCGGACATGGTCATCTCGCGCGGAGGCGATATCAACTGGCCACCGAGATCGTGCGATTTAACGCCTTTAGACTTTTTTCTCTGGGGCTATCTCAAGTCGCTGGTCTACGCCAACAAGCCTCTAAACACCGATGACCTCAAAGTCCACCTACGCAACGCCATCGCTCAAATTGAGGCCGATATGTGCTCCAGAGTCATCGAAAATTGGACCTCCCGGATCCGGGCTACCAAACGGAGCCGCGGTGGTCATTTGAACGATGTTATCTTCCATACTTAATGGGATCGAATACTCTTTCGAATGAAAAATAAATTTCGTTTCTACCTCACACACAACTTGTTTTATTCAATTTTAAAGTTCACGCGCCCTTATTGGCGGCCTAGAATAGAACAGCTGAGACATATTAACCCACCGAAAAAGTCTGTTGGGACATATTGTCCCATATCAAGAATTTTAACTAATATATAACATTTTCGTGGTGCATATCTCGCACAATGATGCGTTTTATAATATATACACTTACCTTTTCGTAGGAAACAAATAACTTTAAAAATACACTCAATAAGTAATATAATTCACTGAAGTTGCAAGGCGACTACACGAAGAACACACTAATAATTGAAGTTATAACACAATACGGCATTGAATGACATCTGTACGCATACATGTTTAGTGGACTGAACTAGTCAGATTATACCTATATTTGGGCGCGTTTGTCCCAACAGTGTGCATAAAATTTGCTCTGAAACGTATTATCCCGTTAGTCTCGAAAGGACAAGAGATTCCACTTTCTCAAAACTTCCAAGATTTTCAAATATCATACATGTTATAAGTGGTTAAAAGTATATCCTTTCTTCAACAGTTTTATTATTAACTATATGTTAATTAAATCAGAAATCATACATGTTCCTGTAATTTATACATTCAACAGATTTTATAAAAAATCTCATGCAAAAAAATGTCAAGATTCTAATAAATTTAAAAATTTTCAAGATTCTTAAGATACTAATGGCTCTTTTTTAAATATTCAACTGTGTTGAAAATATTTAAAAGATTCTACAGCTTGTTGATATTTATCAATTTTTGAATTATTTACAAATTTTACTAATTTAAACCTTTTAAAGATTGTTAAGATTTCAAAGTTATAAATAATCTAAAAAAATCCATAAAATATTCTTACAATTTTAAATATTCCAAATATGCTTATAATAATTCTAAGATACTCAAGATTTTCAAAAGTTTGAAGATTCTAAAATGCGAAACATTTTCCGATGATTCTAAAAGCTCTTAAGATATCTCATAATCTTCAAATTTTTCAAATGTTTTATGTTTTCCTATAATATATAAATTTAACAGTTCAACTAATTCTCATGTACCAAGATTCTAAAACATTTGAAAATTTTCCTAATACTAAAAACTTTAGAGATCCTACAAATCTTAAATATTTATAAATACGAAAGCTATTTAAAAAATTCCAAAAATTCTTTCGATTTGTCTGTTTAAAATGTTTAAATTAACCTAAAAAATTTTGAAGAAAATTGTTTTAATATATTCTACTCTAATCTTAATAATTTAAAAATTCTACAAATTTTCTTTGTTTCTATGATACTTAAAATAAGTTCTAAAAATTGTTATATGTCACAGCTAGATTCCAAAGACTCTTGGATCATTTTAAAGTGTGATGTAATATTTTTACAGATTCTAAGAATTTTCCAAAAAAATCAAACCTGATCAATGCTCCGAATTATTTTGATTTCATTAATATATAAGTTATGTAAAGTAATTCTTAACATATTTTTATTTGTTTACTATTTTAAATACATACAGTTTTTCACATTTATAAAGATTCTGAAGGGGCTATAAAGATTCTAGTCATTTTAAGATTCCCAACATTTAAAATTACGAAAACATACCGAAAATCTACAATACAATACAATAATTATTGTATATTGTAGTCTTAATGAGACCCATTGTGTATGTTTTTGTACTTTTAAATTATTACTTAATTTTCTACAATGACATAAGCACTTTAATATATTTTATTATTCCCAAGCAACAAGATTTTCAAATGTGTGAAGATTCTCAAATTTTTGTCATGATTGTTTTTGTTTTTTAAAACTTTCAAGATTTTTAAATGTCATACGTTTTCCTACAATTTATGAATTCAATAGATTCAAAAAAACCTCATATATTACAGATTGTCAAGATTCTAATAAATTAAAAAATTCTAAAGATTGTTAAGATAAACAGTAAAAACATTAAAAACAGACCAGCACGTCATTACTATCCAGCTTTGTCCCCTCCAAGAACGTATCCTCCCTCCTTTGCGGCGCAGGCAGGGGCTACGCTCTTCCAGATGGACTCGTCTCCGACCATTCTATTAAGAAGGTCACCAGGGTTCCAAGACTCTCATCCACCTCTCCTCTTTCCTGCTATCATTCTGGGCATTTGAATAGGTATTGGAATTCCATGTCTTCTGCCTGCCGCTCTCGAAGAGAAGGTGGTACTCACTTCACATCGTCTGTTTTACCACGCAGAAAGCATCCGTGTCCGGATAGAAACTGGGTGGTGTGGTAGTCCAGTTCCCCGTGTCTTTCTGCCCATGTCTCCACCTCGGAGATGAGGGTGCTCCATCCGCTCTACTAGCTGTTCAGCTGACGTTGCCCGGCTTCGCGCTTTGCCTCCCTGCGCGGTGCCCTTTTCAGCACTGCATCGTGCACACTTCTGTCTTCGATGCTATTTCCAGGTCCGGGGGAGGAGAAGACGATAGCACCTCAATGGCCTCATTCGACACGCAGGGTGAAAGGACGTTGGCACTTCGATGGCACCAGTCGACATGCAGGGCGCCTGGTCTTAGAGCGTAGCTTTTCCACATTCTTGTGCAATCCGGCTAAGCTTGGACTTCGCTGCCCCTAACAAAAGGTGTCGCATCGTCTCCGATGGTTCGCCTATGTTTGCCATCAGCCGGGATAGAGTTGCCCCCAGCGTAACCAAGGTATATCATCAAGGGAATTCCTGCAACTTCCTAACTCAGAAGCATGATACTATCCTCCTTGCGGTCCCTGCTCTTCGCCTAGATAGCCACTTAGCCCTGATTCTTAATATTCCAAAGACCCTTTAAAACTAGTTTCTAAATATTCAACTGTGTTAATAATATTCTCTAGTATGAAAATATTTATACACTTTTAAGGTCTGGCGATGGCGCTCTGCTGCGGTGAGAACGGGCGCTCGGTACAAGTGGAGCTTCTGGGTGGCTCCTAGATACTGATTGCTGTTGATGATAGTTTACGCTGGTTGTAAGGCAGCGGATAGTTTTAGGCTCTTCGTGAGATACAAGTAGCTCGAAGTGAAAGTTGGTTAACTCAGATTTATTTCCTAAATTTTACACTTTTTATATACAATTCTTATTTACATAAATGTCTAATCTAAATGGTATCTAAACAAGAGACAATGCGCTGTCGCTGGCAAGCTCCGTTATCGCTGGTGCGTCACATCCGGCGAGTGCGCATTTGGACGATCGATAACGCTTATCTGTCGTACGCCGAGCCGCTTGTGTTAATAATCGCTTCTGTTCAATTTGTTGAATTGGACATTTTGGGGGCCTCAGGGTTAGGGTGCCATAAGTTCGATGGCCGGTACCTTCCTCTGGGTGCGATTGTGTTTCAGATACCAAGCTCCACTAGTCAAACCTAGCGGTTATCATCACGATGTAGTTCCTTGTTTCATGGTGGTAGACGGTACGCCATCCTGTTGTCTCATTGGATCCGAACTGAGTTTCCTGCGCAAGGATCTGGCTGACCGAATGAGATGAGACATACACCGTCTCTTGCTGGATTGCGTGTTGATTATTGATGTCCATTTCCGTCATGGTAACTGGTTGAATTGACAGTCCTGACACCGTTGACCTCCTGTTTTGAGTTGTATGTAGTCGGTGCTCCTTGGTGTCAACCGAACATTTGTCTGTGATCTGTAATAATCCAATATTATTTAATAGTATATTCGTTCTCTCACCTGCGCAGATGACGGCCACTGCTTTGGGTTCATTTATGATGAACATCCATGTATTATGTGTTAACATTTGCTTCCAGATAAGAGTGTTTAAAGGGTGTCTGATGCTCTTGTGTGAAATTGGTTCCATGTTTTGATGAACAATCTCGATGGCGCAATTCTTCTTGGCATCCAGCTTGCGAAGAGGCGATGGGTTTCATATTTAGGCGTTGTTCGTGGTGTAACTGCACTGATGTAAACCCTGTGATAGTTCGAAATATTGCTGAAGATTGTAGTTTACTCCGATTATCCAAATGGTGGTTTCTAGAGTTTGATAACTTGTACTGCTTATGTTGAATGCTGTACTTGTGAGCTGCATTAGATTATAAGGCGTGAGATTGATGATTGGAGAAAATCCTTGTAGCTTTATGTGTGTTATATTCTTGGTCATTGTTGCTCTTTCTAAAGATGTGTGCCTTATATGGATATGGGGAGGTAAAATGCCTGTTTTGTTAACAACGTTAGCAATTTGCATGGGTGGCAAAATATCCAAGAACGCCCTCTGATCTGCCTCAATATACTGAAGTTTTTCATCTTGATCGATGATCTGATTTAGTGTTTTGATGGAACTTGAATTGGCAATCGCTTTTCCGTTTGTAAGGTTTTTACATTCTTCTATGTACTCCGGTCGCTGAATAGTTCAATTTCAAAAGTGATTTCTCCATCTCTGGTACGGTTAGATGGCCTCGGTGATGATTTTCAATTCGGCGGCAGTATGTCATCCGAAAAAACGTTGAGAATCTTGAAATTAATTCTTCTGTATTTGTTTGTATTACGAATTTGTTTGATTGCATTTGTATAATTTCTGGAGTAATGAGCTGAGTCGACAAGGATTTGTTCTCCCCTCCCAGCCTTCCAGGTCCTTGCCACCACAACACGTTATTTATCAATTTTGTTGGTTCTATTCCTCTCGAGACTAAATCTGCTGGGTTATCTTGACTTCGTACATGCTACCAGGAAACGTTGGTTGACAAGCGTTGGATATTGGCCACTCGGTTTGCCACAAATGTGTCTAATTTGCTGCTATTTCCATGTATTCAGGACATAGTGATTGTTGAGTCTGTCCAGGCGTGTGTTGTATGAATGTTATGTTTCAAACATGAGTGAACGTTTGTTAATAGTTTGGCAAGTAGCAGTGCGGCACAGAATTCTAGACGAGGGATCGATATCTTTTGTTTCACAGGAGTGACTTTCAATTTGGCTTGTAGCAGAGTGATCACAGGTTTCCCCTTAAACATGGTGCGAGCGTAGACAACGGCACCATACGCCTTTTCTGATGCGTCACTGAATCCTTGCAGTTCTATTTCATATCTCTTGATTTCTAGATGTTGTATGTTGTGTAGTTGATCTGTCAGCTACACTCACTGCTTTTGATGTTGTAGTGATACTTCCTCGTCCCATTTCACTCCAGCGATCGAAAGTTGCTGGATTAGTGTCTTTGCTGTTATAATTATTGGAATGAGCCATCCCAGCGGATCGTAAACCTGGGAAATATCAGATAATATTAGCCTCTTTGTTATAATTGTCTTTTGGAGTACCGGTGGTTTGAATGTGAATGTATGTTGGGTAGAGTTCCATATTACTCCTAGAGATTTTTTTGTCTGGTAACCACTTCAGAAGATTGATGTTGTTGCTGGACCATTTCCGTAGATTGAACCCTCTTCTTTTAAGGATGTTGATTAGGCCAGTTTGAATCACTCGTGCAGATTCTAAATCCTTGGCCCCGGAAAGCATGTCGTCCACGTAAGTGTCTTTCATGATAATTTGAGCGATGTTTGGGTTACTAGATCGTTCGTCGTAAGCAAGGTGATTGAGTGTTCGAATTGCTAAGTAAGGTGCTGCCTTGGTTCCATAGGTGACTGTGGTGAGTTGAAATTCTCGTATAGGCTCTGATGGGCTATGTCTCCATAGAATCCTTTGGTAACGTTGATCTTCCTCTGCTATAATTCAAATATCGGTACATTTTTTCTATATCTGCCATAAATATGAATTCATGGAATCGCCAACGAAGAAGGATGTCAGTGATGTTATTCTGAAGTTGTGGGCCCGAGTACATTTCTTCATTTAAACTGCAATTGCTTGATGTTTTACACGACGCATCAAACACCACTCGGAGTTTGGTAGTAGTACTCTCTGTCTTGAATACGGAATGATGCGAATGGAATATCCCGGTGATCGACTTTCAGTGTTTTTTAATGGGACCATATGTCCTAGGTCCGGATACTCTGTCATAAAATTACCGTATTCTTTGTTTAGATGTTCATCTTTTTGCAATCGTCGTTCTTGTTGGAGGAATCTTGCTACTGCTCTGTCTCTTGACTCCCCGAGTTTAGGTGGGCGTTCGATGAAAGGTATTGAAACCGTGTAGCGTCCATCGGAACTTCTTGTCATTAAGTTGTAGTGTATGTTACATAACTCGTCTTCGGTTGTTGGTTCTGTTGGGACTGCTACCTCTTGCATTTCCCAGAATCCTCAGAGATCTTGATCATCACCAGATTGTGTATATAAGCATACTATTTCCGGATGTATTTTGGCATCTCCGCCTGATATTATCCTCCAGAAGGATTTGGCTGTAGTGGCGTGTTCCGAGTGTCAACTTGTCCTGGGCAGTTGAATGTGTCGTCGGCCAGATTAATTTCCTTAAACTGGTCCTTAACGGTGTGTGCGATTGGATATGCTGGTTGCTGGCTAGTGATTCGTGGTAAAACGTATAATTGTGTTACTAGCTTAAACTCATTGCTTTTGTGTGGATGAAGGACTGCCTTTATCATTGAACTGGCAATTTGGCCTGTAATGATTCCCCTCCAGAGACTGTATTGTGGACCTTTAGGCAATTTATACAGAGTTTTCTTTCTCTGATAATCTTGTTTCTCTCTCGTACACTATATGCCAGGAAGGTAGGACAATGGTAGACATCATGGTATCTCCTGCAGATTCTACATTGTTTGTGGTTTTTTGGCATTCCGCTGGAGAGTACTGGTTCTGTTCTAAGGACAGGAATCGATTTTCTAGAAATGTCAGAACTTCGGAGAGCTCGGGAACATCGTGGGGAGACTCCATACTCTGATTGAAGATTTTGTTCGTGTCATTTCCCCATCTTCTGATAATGATTCTAGTAGTTGGCACTGGTCATCGGTAGGTGAGATATTAATTTCGAAGCTTCTCCACGTACCATTCAGATATTCTAGTTTTTCAGTATCCGATAAGTGGAGATTATTGTGAATAGCTTGTTCATATAAGCTTTGAAACTTGGTTCATTTGTCGTGGGAAACCTGGTTGAAAAACTACGCAAATGGGCCTTCGCTTCGATGGTTTGATTGAACTGCTGGTGATACCTTTGTTGATCTTCATCAGTCATTACATTCAGAACAGAAAGATACATTTTGAATATTTCATTCCAGAACGGCTCTATACTCGTGATCCACATTTCCATCTTGTCTTGGCTTATATTTGATATCTGGAGAGCGTTGTTCAACGTTGTTTCAAAAAATCTTCTGTCGGAACTTGATGACTTCCGGATCTGTATTGACACTGATGTTGGCTCTGATCTTTGTCCCGTTGTTTTCTCTTCTTGAGAAATACTGTCCAGGACGCCATTTGTGATTACCTCGTGGAATTTTGCACGCAATTTGTCTAGGTATTTACTTTGGTGATACGGGTGGTCTGGTATTTTGAACGTTTTTCATCTAATTCTTAACCTCCACCAGAATCGCTCCTAATTGTTTGCCTAATTCCCCCTGCTGTTTGGCTAGCTCATTCAGTTTTTCCATTTTCAAACTTGTACGCTACGGGGCATATATATTTGGTGTTGTCTTCGTTGGAGAGGACGCAGATGTCATCGGTTGGGGCAAGTCGGATTTATAATGACCTGGCTTGGAGTGGTAATACTGTGAGTGCCGTCACGCCGGGTCATTTTGTTTGTTTGTTTGTAAGTTAAAACACTCGGTACTCGGTCCCCAAGTGCTAAGACGACAATTCGTATCCTTTGGTTGGAGGGAAGTAGGTTTCGTCGTCTAGGTTGGACGTGGTGAAGTTGATAGCAATTCGGTTCGAAGCTGATGGCGCTCTATTGCGGTGAGAACGGGCGCTAGGTACAAGTGGAGCTTATGGGTGGCTTCTAGGTACTGGTTGCTGTTGATGATAGTTTACGCTGGTTGTAAGGCAGCGGAGAGTGTACTTATTTTAAAGGAGAATTGCACTCTGAGGTTTTTAGGCTCTTCGTGAGATACGAGTAGCTCGTAGTGAAAGTTGGTTAACTCTGATTTATTTCCTAAATTTTATACTATTTATATACAATTATTATTTACATAAATGCTTAATCTAAATGGTATCTAAACAAGAGGCTGTCGCTGGCGAGCTCCGTTATCGCTGGTGCGTCACATCCGGTGGACGATCGATAACACTTATCTGTCGTACGCCGAGCCGCTTGTGTTGATAATCGTTTCTGTTCAATTTGTTGAATTGGACAAAACCTTTTAGAGATTGTTAAAAATTGTGTTATAAAGTTTCTAAAAACATCTAGAGATTGCCAAGATTCAAAAGCTTTCAAAGTAGATGTCGCAATAACATGTAAACACGCTCTTCCCACCTCTAGACACAACAATATTTTAAAGATTCTACAGATTGTTTTTTAAGATTCTTAAAATATTTAAAATTCTAAAATTTTTTATGTTCCAGCATTAACAAGATTCCAAAAATACACAAAATGATTTTAAAATGTGATGCAATGTATTATAGAAATAGTAAGTTTGTGCAGATTATAAAAATTATACAGCATTTTCCAATATTATTCAAAACTGATCTATGCATAAAATTCTGTTTGTTAGTGTTTATAGTGTTTATTTTATATCTAAAATATGCTTTTATTATTAAGCGTTTTGTTTAGAACAAATTTTTAGCAGCAAAGTGTATTGAGATCCTTTAGGTCGTTGTTGAAACATAAATTCATAAAAACTCTTTAACGTACATTAAATTTGAATTTTTTATTTTATTTGACAGAAAGAATTACATTCAGTTTCTTTGATAGCTGTGCTATTTGTAGTACGCAAATTAATTACTTTTGAAGAATTAAATATCTGTCGAGGTATCAGCTACAAAAGTAGTTATTTCAATCAGAGATTTGTTTTCTATATTTCTTAGTAAGACTAATTGTTGAAGATTTAAGAAATATTTTCCTATTTTAATGGTTTGATTTATTGAAAATATCAAATTGGAGTTTTTAAATGGATAATTGCGATAGGTCAGGATTGCGCTTATTCAACGAATAAATTAAATTACAGGCAAATGATTATATCTCTCTTGTGATGAATTTAAAACAATTCCAAATTCGAATTGAATTTCCATAATATTTATGAATTAATTTGTTTTGTTTGCAATTAAACAGGAGAAAGCTGGATAGGATCAAATCCCCGCAATTCGGATTCGTTTTCATGCGAAAGCGCCGCAGTTCAAGAACTTCTTCGGGTTGTGTGTGTGCGCGTTTTTTTCTTTTCTTTATAATTTTCTTCAGAGCCGCGAATCGGTTCGAGCGATAAATTAGATTTTATTACTTCTATTTGTCGTCGCATTTATTAGATATAACTTCCAATAAATAATATGGAGGTGAAAGTACAATTGTCTTGCGCTTAAACTAATGGTTTACAATAACTACGTTTTATTTGAGTCATTAAAACGGACGATAATGCGAAAGACGGTTTAAAAAATTGTAAATTATTTTAGTTACTTCCAATCTTTAATTTTTTCCTCAACTATCAACTTCAATGTTTAACAATAATATTACTACTCGAAAAATAAAACATTAAAATTGTAAACAAGTACAGTTTAAATATACTTTTCTTCAGCTGTATAGTTAATTTTAATGTTTTCTTTTTCGTTGATGGTTGAGGAAAAATTAAAGAATGGCATGTAATAAAAATAACAGGTAAAATGATACATTTTATTTATTAAATTACTTTTTATTTTGCAATAACTGTGATTGTTTAAGATTATTATGAAAATCGGTATACTGGTTATAATTAATAACCCGCGTTAAAGTAACGTTTTTATAATGACAGGATATTGTTACGAAAGTGGTAAAATAAGTCACGGCACAGACGGAAAATTTCAATTTCTGTATAAACGGTTACGAGTGCAATCCGACAACGGAATGTAATTAGTCTTTCGACATTCTCGAAAATTACACACTTCTCAATTACCCGGGAAAAACATTCAATCATGTTAATGTAATTATTTGGTGCAAGTAATAATTCATCTACGTACAAATTAGTTTTGGTAAATAATAAATAAAACGTCAGAAAAAGTGATGAATGGTGCGCTTACTAATAATTTTTACTAGATTGGGAATCTTCCCCACGAATGTTTACTTTCTATTCCACGACACACGAAAATTGTAATTAAATCATTAAACAATAGAGAAGAAAAAATTATAATTATAAATTTTCAAATATGTTAAAAAACAGACAGGTTTTGGTCAATTTTAAATCTCATCAGCGTAGTGCAGTTGAAGATTGTTGAAGGGAACTGAGTTCCAACTCTCTAGTTATTCACCAAGTATAATAATATCATTAAGTTAGTTGCAACGTTTTAGACAATAGATGTTATTATCTTGATTTATATAAAACATCTTTTCGTCTCAATCGCGTGCTGTTTATTATACCGAAAAGTGTGAAGTAACTGTGAAATTATTATAATCACGGCGATATGATTGCGTTACACAATTCCGGCTCGGAGGAGATATTTCAAGGCACTTCGGGTTTCGGCATAAATTTCGTTTTGAATGTGTAATGGTCGCTCTCGCCCGCAGCTTTCGACCAATTTGTCAATGCTGCTTCGGTGCGTAAACACCTCGACGGAATTCTGTGCATCCGACTAATACCCGTTGTAATGAATTAAACGTTTTCGCTACTGGATTCCCCGGTAACGGCGTAGAAATTTGTTTGGAGGACATTTTTCGATAAGCATTAAGAGAAGAATGCGGACGCAAAGTTCTTATAGCGATAAAGATGAAATACATGATAAGCCCTTGATTTTAAGTACTATTAATTAATTACTCTACAAATATTTGAATACACTTTTTATAATCTCAAGTTTTCAAGCGTCGGAATTTTGTTTCCAATTAGATTTTCTAGATAATTTTTAAATTTGAAACTACTGTAGAATAACTTAATTGAAACATTTAGAGAGCATTCTTCACTACTTTAACGCAGCGAAGAAAGGTTACTAAGTGTTTTAATCAGGTTATCAAGTAAACTCACTCAATCCAAATACTGTAGAATGTTTCAAAAATAGAATTATTTTTGGCGCAGTCGGTAGGATACACATTTATCTTTTACATACAAAACATAAAACGTGAAATACATATAAAAAATGTATTATTAAATCTAATTGAATACTTATGACAAAAGTCTTCTTTCATTCTAGTGTATAAGTTTCCTTTATTGTCGCTAATTGATACCTAATTTCGTATTCATGGCGTATAAATCAAGTGGCTGTGTCGAAACCGGAATAAATCACTTTCATGTGCGAAACCGGGCGCGGATGGATTTGCTCGGAAAGTTGGAAAGACAGAAAGGAAAAAAGCACACCCAGCATCGCCCGTTTAGAAAATATGAGCGGAAAACACGGCGGCGTTTATTGTAAACTTTGTACAGGAAAGTGTCGGCCTTACGAACAAGCGTGTATACAAATCGCGAAAACGTGTACGCAATTTTTTCGGGTGAAATTTCAACATGAAAATGTGTACCGCAATTTCCACCTTCGAGTAATGTTACCTAACGACTTACAAAACGCCGGCCACGGCGAAAAATAACTAACAGTATTATGAAGATATATACATACACACACACACATCACGTGTCTGTCGTCTGGACTATCCCATTAAACTAAGTGCAAATCCTTGCTAATCCAACGTATGTATGTGTGAATATGTTTGTGCTCTACTTCCTATAAAACAAGCCTTACTTTCGCACCTTAATATCAATATTAAGAAAAGCTCCTTTAAAGTTCATTTACACAAAATATAAATACACAAAAACACGTGAAATATTTTAAGGAAACATATCATAATAATAACTGTTTTTATTGCTTAATCACTAATTAATTGAAAACATTTTAACTATGATTTCGATTATGATAATCATAGTTAAAATGTTTTCCATTAATTAGTGATTAAGCAAAAAAATGGAAAAAACCCTTAAGATTACTTCATATTAAAACTAGTCGAAAAAAATAATAACGTAAAATATGAGCATATTAATCAGATAAATTTAACGAACGATGTTGATGTATTGTCGTAATTATAATTGTCTATAAATACATTTTGCTCGAAAACACTTCCGCCATCATTACCGTTTTCGCAATTGTTTCGTGCGCCTTCTCTAATCTAATTTATGTAACTGTATCTCGGCATTGTATTCTGATGATTTGTGTGTACGTCAATAGCTGTGTGTGTGTGTGTGTGTGTCTGAATACATATAGATATATACGTGATAATTCATTTTCAATACAGGGGCGTTGATAAATCGGATATTACATGTGCTGCAAGTACTCTACGTTGATTGACAAATGCTGTATTGCAATGTGTTTGTGAAATTAACATATAAATGATAAATTAAATAGTTATTATAGTATATATGTTTTCTTTACTAATTAAAATAGGTACCATTAATATCATTTCTAAATCTAAAATGTTCTTCCAATTGTGTTCTTCATGGCTGATTAATGGTAACTATGAATTGTATATTATTAGAAAAACTTGTTCCTCAAATACGAATAATCTTTCTATTTGTTTATTCAATTGTTAAAGTTTTTTTTATGAGGAGTAGTTGTTTTAATGTTGCTAGTTTTTACATTATATATAATGCAAAACTGTGGTGCAGAAAACTCATCTGCGAAATTCAATTAAATAATCGATTAAAATCAGTTTAAGAATTTTGTAAACAATTTCAATTGCATTTGAACCATTTTTCTACATTTTTACAAAGCGAGAATCCAACTTTTTTAGTTTTAAATTTTAATTGTAGATGCCATTTTTAACTTTTCAAATGTTATTTTTCATTTGTTAATTAGATTAAAATCAATTACTTCTTTTTAACTTTGTTTATTAAAATTTTTAGTCTCTTTTGTTAAATTCTAATATTAAAATTGCAGTTGTATTTGCTAAAATAACATAATTATATTATTCAATTTTCAAAATTATTTGTTCAACTAGTTTAAACGATTAAAAATGTATTATTTTAAAATAAATTATTTTTATTACCAAAATTTAAATCGTTAAAAACTCAAGTGTTTCTTTTCACAGAAAATTTCAACTGTCTTTGAAATATTTTCTGTTATTAACTTCTAATAAATTTGTGATTTAAAGACATTTTTTAAATTTGAAGCTGTCAACTGTCAAACGTTCAATTGTTTTTTTTATATCAGGTAATTTCAAATTAAAACATTTGTTTAGTTTCATATTGTAATATTCAGTTTCCTGACACGTGTTTCGGTCAATGACGACCATTCTCAAAGGAATTACAAAAATAACATGTTTCACTTTTAATGATAAAATAATATAAAGTATAATAATATTTTTAAATGAATTATTAAAAAGTATTGAAATGTTGAAAAAAAAGTATTTTGCATTATTTTCATTCGTTTTGGAAAGCAAGTTTTTATTTTTTAAATGATTTTTTATGAAATATAATTTTTCATTTATTTTTGCTACTTTACCAAGGATTTTAATTATTTGTTTGTTTATCAACGGTAAATACCATAGTTCATACATAATATTAGAAAAATAACAATACAATATATATACATATGCAAATAAAAACCGCATACAATCAATACTTACACGTTAAAATTTATATACCAAACTAATGAGAACATAAATAAAGCTAATAATATAAAACCAATCTTACGATGGTCCCTGATAAATAAACGCAATGCATTTAAGGATCCTCGGAAATAATCAAAGCGACAGTTAATTGCCAAAATTTCAATTGTTTTTTTGATAAAATAAAATAACTATTTCAATCAAAGTTTTGAATTGTTTTCTTAACAAATTATAATTACTAAATATAATTTTTGCAATCGTTAATTTGACGCTTCAGAATATTATTATGGTTATAGTAACATTTGACAATTGATAATATTGACAGTTTAGGTTTAATTTTCATCATTTAAAGTGTACAACTGTTAATAATTGGCAATTAATTAAACGATCTGATAACACTTCATATTTTTTTTTATATATTAAAACTTTCATTAATTTGACAATTTTGTTGAGGATTTATATTATAAAATATGGTTATTTAGACATTCATTCATCGATTGACGATATTGACAGTTACAAATCTTAATTTTGACAGTTGAGAATTAATAATTTTTATAAAGGTATTTTGTCATTTAAAGTCTTTAACTCTTGATAATTAACAATAAATTGAATTTAACAAACGATTGTTAATTTTTTAATTGTTAATTTGACGTTTGAAAATTGTAATGAGGTTATTTGATATTTGACAATTGACACTTACAAATATTAATTTTGACGGATGACAATTTTTATAAAAATGTTTTGTCATTTAAAGTCTTCAACTGTTAATAATTAGCAATTAATTAAATTTAAACAATTGAAAAGAGAGATTTTGACGGATGACAATTTTTATAAAAATGTTTTGTCATTTAAAGTCTTCAACTGTTAATAATTAGCAATTAATTAAATTTAAACAATTGAAAAGAGATATCTTAATAATTATTTTTTTTGTATTTAATTTTGGCCATTAATAATTTGGCATTGCAAAATATATATGGGTTATTTTGACAGTTGACAGTGGACAACTTTTATAAAAGTATTTTGTCATTTAAAGTACATTTTTAAAGTACTATTTTAACACATAATAATTTGTTAATTGTTAGTTTGACGTTCGACAATTTGATTGAGGATATTTTGATAATTGGCAATTGACAGTTACTAATTTTAATTTTGATAAATAATAATATTTGTAGAAGTATTTTATTATTTAAAGGTTCGACGGTTAATAATTAGCATTAAATTAAATTTAAGCAATTGAAAAACGATATCTTAATTAGCATTTCTCATTTCTTTCTCATGAGAGAAATGTTCCGCATAAAAATGTATTGGTTTAAAAATCTCTATGCCGTAAAATTATTTTCAAATATCCAGGGTGTCCCAATTTTGCGGTATAACAAAAGAAAACATTTTTTTAATGGAACACCCTGTATATTTCTTCATGTTCTTATTTGAACAATATTTTATAACTTGAATCTTTATTGATTTTTAATTTCGTTATGCCAATTTCCGAGTTATTGATATTTTATATAAGTTCACAACAAAATATTCTGATGTCCTATTTAAATTTTTTTCCTATGGTTGGTCATAAGTACTGGTTATGTACCAGTGTCAAAATTTTTACTTTTGAGGTATCCTGTCTTTCTATCAGACACGCCATTTTCTAAAATTTCAACTCTTTTCTTAAAATGGAATCATATATTTGTTTAACTTTTATAGTATTTTGCATCTAATTTTGTACAAAAAAATATTAATCATATTAATCCTAAAAGTGATAGAGAGAGAAAACATCTTTATTATTATTAGAAGTAAGTATTTATACAGTTTTTATAAGGTGAATAGAGTACAGACTTGAGGTTTCTTCTAATCAGCGGCTATCGACCCGCGGTCTTTCAGTCTGGATTTAACAGTCAAAAACGTCATGATTACTAATGTTTTACGAAGTCTTCTTTTTTTTCGAAGGTTATGATCGCTAATGTCATTATGAACTGATGAGATTAATTGATGAATGGTAATTTGTGGATGTTTTGGCTTTGGGTTACGAGGATTACACAACTGGTTAAGGATTTCGAGGTTATAGGGATTTGTGGCAAATTTTTGGGATAGATATTTCAGACGCTCTTCAATAGGGATTACTTGGGTTAATTCATATAGGAGGGTATTAGATGGGTTATGAATGGGATTAAGCGGGTGTCTAATTTTAGTAAGGATGCGAAGGGCTGATCGTTCTGCTACCTGGAGGTTTTTTAAGACGGTGGGACGGGGATTATGGAATAGGATAGCGGAGTACTCAAGAAGAGTCCTACAAATCGTTTTATAAATATGGACGGCTGTGTGTGCCGATATGCCTTGATTTTGATACGTTAAAACTCTAAAATGTCGTGCTCTCTTCTTGATACTCGCTTTAAGGTTGTGGGTGTGGGATTTGAAGGTTAATTTAGGGACAAATGATATACCTAGGTATTTACAGGATTGAGAAGGTGTTAGAATGTATTGTGAATTGTAAGGTCGATGAAAGGGAATGAGGAGTTGGGATTTATTTGGATTAATCGATATTCTTCATTTTGCGAATCACAATTGTATGGTATCAATCAGCCCTTGCAATGTAGAAAGGGCTTTGTTTATCGTGGATTCGTGGGATATGATCTGCGTAAAGCAGTGGATAGGCGGATGGGTTGTGATAAAGGGGGTCGGGATTGTAAAGGTCATGTACATCAATATTATAGAGGAGGGGGGATAGGGGAGAACCTTAAGGGACACCTTGCTGGGGAACAAAAGAATTGGATAAGGTATTTTTGACTTTTACTTGAAGGAGTCTAAACAAGAGGAAGTTGTCAATTAAATTAAAGAGATGGGGTGGATTTTTTAGGGCGTGGCATTTAAACAGAAAACCTCGATGCCAAACAGAGTCAAACGCCTTGCGAATGTCTAGAAAGACTATGGCGGACTTTTGGTTTTCGAGGTGTGTTGTTTAACAGTTTGAAGTCAAGACGGTTAATGGCAAGGAAGTGGAGGGGTGCCAAATTGGTATATTGGGATGTGGTGAGAGAGGTGGAGCATAATTTTAGTTTTTAGTAGGGATTCGAATAGTTTCCCCAGGACTTCTAATGCGTCGTGTCCAGATTTTAATATGCAAGTTATTATACCTCGCTTCCATTCCTGGGGAATCATTTGGGACTGGTAAATGTGGTTGAATATTTGTATAATGTATACATGGATATAGGAAGGGATTTCAGGATACTTCTAGGAATGTTGTCATAACCGGGAGCTGTGTTTTTGCCTTTGTGAAGATTAGTGTAGTACTCTTTCTCAGTTATAGCATCAGGATTGAGTGGGGTAGGGATATTTTTGAAGGATTTATACCAGGAGTTTACTTGTGTGAAAAAGTCATTTTCATATGTATTATTAACTGTCAGAGTAAAATTGTCTTCAAAATATCTAGCAAATGTGTCGGCTATTTTTTGTTCGTCGGTGATTGGGGTTTTTGTCATGGGGTCTTTTATGTATTGGAGGAAGTCCGTTTTCCGATATTTAGCTAGTTTTTTTATTTCGGCCCAATACTGTCTACCCTGTTTTTCGTTAATGTCATTGCAAGTTTTAATCCAAACGTCCGTCTTATATCCTTTAACTAGTCTTTGAATCGTCTTGTTCTGTGCATTAAATTTTTGTTTTAAGTCCGTGTCCTCTGTTAATCGTATGTCTCGGTATATCTGTCTTTTGTATTTAATAAGTCTAAGAATTAAATTTGGGAGGGTATATTTGAACTGTCTTTTGGTATACGTTGGCGTGTGTTTTTTAATTGAGTCAGAGAGTATGTTTAGAAAAAGGGATATCGTGTTTGAATTAATTATTGGATGTGCGTTAATAATAAATTAAGTGATATTTTTCAAGATATAAAAGAATTTATATTTCAAACGGTTCTTGATTACGAATTAGTTTTTGAATAGATAGCCATGACTGAAAAAATGCATCTGTCAATTAAATAGTTAGTTTGACGTGTATACATCTCTAGTTGCTGCAATGGATTTCGAAAAAGACGAACTAGTCGATGTGATGTTTGTATTAGGGGAGGCTGGTAGAAATTGTTTATTGGTGACTAGAATTTACGCCACACGTTATTCTCTCAGAACACATCCGGAGGAAAAAAGTTTTAGGAACCTACTCAATAGATTAATTAAAACGGGAAGTGTGAATTACAAAAAAAAAAAAACAAGAAAGAAGAAATCCTATCATCAACAAGGAAAACCAACTCTCAGTGCTATTAACAACAACTGAGCATCCCAACATTAGCCAAAAAGACATCAGTGAAGTAATCGGTATAAGCGAGAGATCAATACAACGCATTCTGGAGAAAAACCGATATCATTAAGGAGATTTACTGATGGATTACGGTTCTGTTTGAAAATTTCCAATGACTCCAGGAGATTAAGCTTAGCGCCCTTGTTGTAATTATGCAAGATTTTTAGATTATTTATATCCGAAA
This sequence comes from Ontholestes murinus, assembly GCA_963969525.1. Classification (NCBI taxonomy): domain Eukaryota; kingdom Metazoa; phylum Arthropoda; class Insecta; order Coleoptera; family Staphylinidae; genus Ontholestes; species Ontholestes murinus. The sequence continues at coordinate 40,772,427 of OZ018396.1, forward strand.
ATTGGAACTAACAATAGAACAAACATGTATTTCTTATAAATATAGAAACATAAATAAACATAAAAATAAATAAAAGTCGTTTAGATTCTTCGGAATTTCCTATTTTCTTTTTCATTTTTTTATCAAAAATGTGTCTAATGTCATTTGCGTTTTTCTTTAGCGTTGTGTAACAAGTTGCCGATAAGTGGATAAGGGATCAATGACACCCCGTCTTGCTTTTGAGCTCCTCTCAAAATCCGTGTCATTTTCAATAAATTGGTCCATAATTTCTGTCATAGTGTCTAAACTAGATTTAGAAATGCCGGTGACAGTTCATTTTGCTCTTCTTTAGAATTGCTACTTTCAATATTTTCGTATGCTTCTTGGTGCGCCAATTATTTGAGTTCATCATTAGAAAAACCTTCTGCTCTTTCTTCTAATATTTTGCATATCAACCTCACCTGCACCAGTTTGTTTTGCAAGTTCCACTATTTCATTGATATCAATAATAATAATAATAATACATCTTTATTCCCATAAAAGTATACAAAGTCAATATATTTAATATAGAAAATGGCGTCAGGGTAAAACAATATAAATTCATAATTAAATATAAGAAAATTAAATCATACGTTATAGACATGAAAAATGCAGAAAAGTTTACTACTAGTGCAAGGTGATCTGAGAAACCAGTATTTTTTACACTACAGTTAACTATATTTTGACAGTTTGTTATAACATTATCTATGCAAGAGTTGCTACTGTTAGATATTCTAGTGCATTCATTTATTAACAAAGTACCACCATACGACTCAATTAATGTTCTAAATGTATATGTTGATTTGGTTGCTTTTAATATGTTGATATTAAAATCACCACATATGAAATAACGATTATTGTTTGATAACAAAATTTCAAGTAATGATTCCATTTTCTCAAAAATACGTTTATATCTGCGCTAGGAGATCTATAGATCGTAACAAACGATGGTCTCTAGTATAGCGTCATCTATTTTGTTTAGATCTGGCCATATTTTCTTCCCTACCCCTTTCAAACATTTTTCTGTCACCTCATTCCAAGAAAGATTTATGTTTCCCACAGCATCTAGGATGTTGTAGTTCTTCCAAAAATCTCTTATTGATTGTTTTTCTTGTCCATCTGTTTCCTCAACATCTGTGTAAATGTTCGCCGCAAATAATATGCCTTAAAGTTTAATAGAACACTCGGAGCCATCGGTTGTATCAAGGCAGTTGTATTATTGGATTGATAAGGCTGTTACTTGGCGAAACTCCATTATGAACTTATAATGAAAAACACGATCGTTTTGAGTTTAGCTTTATTTTGTAGAGACTGCTACACTCGTTTCACCACACAATGGCTTCATCAGGCATTCATCATAGTGTTATGTAGTATTTAAGTCTCGATTGTAATCAATTTAAAATCATTATTCATCTGCCTGATGAAGCCACTAGCTGGTGAAACAATTGTAGCAGTATCTACAAAATAAAGCAGTTGTATTTGCTGTCAGGAAAACCACTTCGACTGAAATGCCTGTTTCTAAGTTAGATAAATTCGTTGGGTGGCTTGGAGCATTGTCCATCAATAGTAACACTTTTGGTTCAAGATGTTTTCTTTCGCAATAGCGTTTAACGGTGGGGCAAAAATGTTCAACGAACCAATTTTGAAAAATGTTCATTGTAATCCACGACTTTCTATTGGACTCCCAAATCACAGGTAAAGTTTCTTTAGAAATTCCTTTCATCGCCCTAGGATTTTTTGAGTGGTACACAAGTAGGGGCTTTAACTTTAAGTTTCCATTGACGTTTCCACCCAGTAAAAGGGTTAAGCGATCTTTCGTTGCTTTTTCTTGGTGTGCGTTTTTCTTCACAGCTTAGAAATGTTCTTTTTGACATCGTCTTCCAGAATAAGCCCGTCTCATCTACATTAAACACTAATTCTAGGAGATAGTTTCCGCTTTCAATTATTGTTTTTAAAATCGCTGGAAATCCATCCGCCGCTTTTGCATCCCCACTTAACGCTTCTCCTGTAATCTGTATGTTGTGAAGGTTATTACGATGTTTAAATCTGTTAAATCACCCTCGGCTTGCAACAAATGTTTCAGTTGTGTTACCTGTTTCACCCTGAATGTGACGAAAAATTCTTTTTGCTTTTTCCATTATAATAGCTTGACTTAATGACATATTGCGTTCAATTTCGTCGTCGATCCATATAGAAAGTCGTTTTTCCATTTCCTCTATTGTATGATTTCTAGAACGGGAAACTCTAGTTGAAGAAGTTGTTGTAGTTGTAGTAGCTGATGACACTATTTTTTCTTTATTTTTAAGAATTGTCCTTATTGTTGAAGTTGACAAGTTCAATTGAGCACTAATTTGAGACTGACGAAATGCTCTTTCTTGTCGCTTTATTTTCGTGTTTCTTATTAACACCCATAATAAAACTAATAAAAAAATGGTGATGTGGCCATCATAGTACTTTCCCTATATTTTTCTCGAAAACTATGAGGTTTACGCAAAAAGATTATCCTTAATAATTTGTTGAGATTTGTATTCTCTACACTTACTTGTTATATAAATTTCATATAACTCCAATAGTTTATTAGCAATTGGCAAAAAATATCAAAATTTTCAATTTTTAATTTTTTTCTCGGAAGCTAAGATATTTATGAAAAATACGTTTTAATAAAACTTGTTCAGTTTCTTATGATCTTTACCTTTTGTTTGAAAAGTTTTTTAATATTTTACATATTTAAAAAAATACCGGAAAAAAACCAAAAACGGTTTCGAGTAAGCATCCACTTCCGGTTTGTGAATGTTCACCAAAAGCTTTTCAGTTCCAGTTTTTAACGATAAAAACTTAAGTTTAAAGTTTCATCTCAATCGGATCATCGTTTTTGAGATACAGCGCCCACAAACATTTTTACGCACGAAAACAATACTTCCCCTATATATACTATATAGCGAAAGTAAAAATTGTAATACATATTTACCTACCCCTAAATAATTCACTGTATTTCATCTATTTATACTTACAATAATGGCAACAATAATGTATTTTTAGTTATTGATAATAAACAATAAATTGAATATAAAGAATAGTCGAATAGTGTTAAAAGTAATTTTAAGAATGTTTGATTTTTTAATTATGATTTTTTTTGATAAGTTGATTTTAGATAATCGTTGAAATTTGAAATTAAAATTCCTTAGGTGTTGACCTAAATTTAGATTTTTTTTTGTTAATTTATATTGAATTTTGTCTTGATCCAGTAGATATCCCTAATTTTCTGTTTCCTGTATATCCTAAATGCATTATTTTCTATTTTATTTATGTACTCTAAATACTAATAATCTTAAAAAAAAATAATATCAGTTTATTCTTTATGAATATGATTAAGTTCACTAAATTTAATTAACCTTATAGTTAGAATAATAAATTGAGACATTGATGTGGTAATTGTTGGTATTTGATACACCCTAGTATTTATTATTATTTTAATTTTATTAAATTTTTAATATTTCGTGATTGTGCAAAGTAAAATAAAACACATATGTTAAGTAATTTTGGCGCAGTAGGTAGGATACAAGAATTGTTACATTAAGTTTCAATGGATTCAACAATATTAAAAAAAACTTGTTTATTTAGAAATATTATTTATTATAAACATAATTCAATTTAATTATTAATGAATATACCTTATTACAAATAAAATATTTATATTTGTAAACAGGCTGAAAGTACGCCGATCGATAGATGTTTGACAGAAAAAATAAATTATTGTAACATATCATTGTCATATTGTTAATTACTTGTAAATTATTTTCTTTTCTTCTGTAAATTATTATTTGTAAACTTTATTTATTATTTATCCCTTCCGAAATTATACGTTTCTTCGGCATTAAACACTAATCCTCACTTGATATTTTATTTTCTCGTTTGCCTGCAAACTATCGAATCAAAATGAATTTTATGCCATTTCGCGCTTCTGATATTTCCGCGTTTTTTTAATTGCCCGCCCATATTAGCATAATCTGTAACTTATAAGGTCTTTAGTATTTGCCTGTAAAGGTGCATTGTACATTTCCGATTTCCGGCATTCGTTACTCGTAGAAATCTTCGCGTAATCTGAATTTATCGTTTCGTGCCGACTACGAGGATGATGGGGATCCACCTTTCTAGCTCTTAATACTCATAACACTCATCACAATTATATTAATTTTAATACTTTAGGAAGAAAAGTTTAAGGCTTATGCACATTTATAAATTTTAATATTTGTGATTTTTTTGAGGAATATTTTAAAATATTTTGTTTTTATTTTCTGAAATCCTAAGATCTGTTCTATTTATGGCTATGACTTTGTTTTACCACTTTTTAAAAATTACACGTGACCGTAGTTTCGGCTAACAGCTAGTCTTTATCAAACATAAAGTGAACGCCTCCGCAATTAAACATTTATTATATAAATTAAGGTGAAAAATTAAAGCCTAAGTGAAATTTTAATTAATTTAAGAAATTTAAAATATATGGTCTGTAATTTTCGATGGTTTAAAGTTTTTCAAAACACTTAACATTTATTTTATTTGTTTTATAAATTGAGGTGAATAGTTGATTGAAGATTTGTCCATGGCCTTAAAGAGAAATTTAATTTTGATTGAATTTAGATAATAGAAGGTTTGAAATTTGTATTTTTTGCTAAACGTTTTAGTCATATAAGGTTTTTGAATACCTTTAATACAAGTGCTGATATATAGTAAAGCCCCACACCTGATTTATTAAAACAATCGTCCCGTAAATCAACATTAACGACACGTGGTGCTTTAATAAATAATTAATGAGTCACGTGTAGTAATATATGCCTTTCCATTCCACAATCGTATAAATCTTCACTTTATGCAATGAAATAATCGCAGGAGAAAAAAAAAAACGGCTGGCGCCCTTCATTACAAGCAATTACAATTATATCGCAAACGTATTAATTTATGTGCGCACGTTTACAGCGCGTGTAATTAATTACTAATTATATAATGGGGTCGGGAGAAATAAAGTCAGCGCCAAAGGTGGTGGTTACCACTGACGGGGCCAGTAAAGAGTGATTTGTGTTAATTCGGTGCAAAGCAAAAAAGGCACAAGAAACTATCGAGCTGGCGCCTGTAATAATTTTCAATTATTGAGATTACTTAAGCGGAACGCGGATTATATATTAATGTTTAAATTAAAAAAAAGAATTTGCGGCGGATCGATTAAATGATTTATCGAGCGCAGGCCAATTATATCGGATTTGCGTTTTCAAAATCTCGTTTCCTTGAAACACTCTTTCACTCGATTAACACGTATAATTATTAAGTTGGTTGTAATACAACATTGGCAATTTGCTGTTCTCGCACACGATGTTTTAAAACACGTTTTCAATTAATTGTTATTACAAACTCAATTTTTGTTGCATTATAAGAAATGAAAAAAGTATTTTTTGAGTTGGAATTGGACTCACGTTAGCAAAGTTTGCCCTAGGAATACCCACTAAACCCTGGTTATGTCTGCCATCCTCTCTTTTTTCTTAGAGCTTAGAATTTTTCTAGTATGGAAACTAAGGGCCCTTTAGATTAGGCATAGTTCTGGCCAGACTCGTGTCTGTTGTCCTTTTTTAACCTTATATTCGTCATATAGAATCACTGTTTCTATTTCTTTTGGGATGAGATTGATAGACCAAACTCCTCGATCTTAAGGGTTATCTTCGTTTACTGCATCTTATGCTGTTTCCACTAATGTGGATATAGAGTATGTTATATAGAACGGAACCAATGACTGAGCCGTGGGGTATCCCGCATGTAATTGGTGTGATGCTCTATCTGATAGTTATCTATAATTTTCTTTAGATATGTCTTGATAATCATCTTTTCTAGGGCATCCATGATTTTATCCCATCTTGCCGTGTTAAAGGTATTTTTCTTTTCTTTATTTTCTTTATTTTCTTTATTTACTTTTTATGTATATCGTAATAAGCAAGGATAGACTATTGTTTCTATATGCTTTTCAATTCAATTTAATTCTTTATTCACGTGAGCCATCATATACAAAATATAAATATAATTATGAACTATATACACGTTGTCCCCTGAAATTTTGAATATGAGTAATGTAATTTGTATTATAGCTCGATTATTATTATTGGTTGCTATGGTTGTTGCTGCAATATGCACGTCAATTTGACATTTTGAAGCTATAATGTTAACAGGAATTTTATGATCATCTGGGATATTGTTTGGCTCAACAAGGAGATGTTTTCGAACATTTAATAAGATGAAGATTGCAGTTATTTGTTATTCGTTACGTTAGCATTGTGTCCGTAAAAGTAGTAATATTAAAATAACTTGTAAATATGTTTCCTTTTGATTCCCTATTTTATTACAAATTAGAAATTACTGATTATTTCCCGTTGGTCAGTCCATTGAAATATGTGACGAGCGTGGTAACTAAGCAACGAGTAGTGCATTGAAATGCTCGTATTCAAAATTTCAGGGGACAACGTGTATACATTTGTAGTGAATGCGAACGCCAATAAAATATAAAATAAAAGTATGTAAAAGAAAATAAAACAAACTTAGTCTATATGATAAAATTAGGATAATTAAAATACATATAATACATGTTTACAATACAATAGTCACATTTAGGAAATAATTTAAAATATGTTAATTAACATTACATACATATGATACAATTTAGAAGTGTTGTAAAAGGTCTTACGGTAATAGTAAATTTTACAATTCAACTCTTCACGAAATCAGAGTACTTGTAGAAGCAATTTTTAATCAAATATTTTTTAAATTTTGTTTTAAATTGTATTAAAGTCGTATATTTTCTGATCTCTTCGTGTAGTTTGTTTAGGACTGTGCCGCACATGCCCTGAGCTCTGCCTTGTATTATAAGTGTGCGTACTATTATTCTTTGGAAACATTAGTATTTTACTGTATGCATATACCGCACATTTATATATGTAGAGTCTTAGTATACGTTTTTGGGCTACAAATACTCAGGTTATATCCCCCCTTCCCCATTCTAATATATTGTAGGCAATGTGGGAATGTGCAATGGCGTAATATGTCTCTAGTAAAGATGAGCGTTTGATTTTAGGCTTTAACTTAAGTATATCGTAGTAAGCACTACTTAACTTGGATGCAACATTGTCGATTTGGTTGTTCCATCGCAAATATAAGATGGAATATAAGATCCGAGATATTTGACACACGACGAACTATTTACTATTAAAATATCACTTGGTTTCCTATTGTGGAATATAATTGTTTTTGTCTTATCAGTATCGAGGAGAAGATTAGTTATATCGCACCGGTCTTGTATTTTATCATTTCTCTTCTTGATTTTGAACAAAAATTCATCTTCGTTATTTGCCGATATTAGAGTGGCTGTATCATCAGCAAAGTTAATTATGTAACCTTCTTTAATATGTTCGGCCAGGTCATTTATGTACAGTAAAGATAAGATGGCCCTAGAGTTGAACCCTGAACAACCCCTTTGTTATTATTATACGTGGCTGAATAACTGTCACCAATTTGCACAAATAACTTCCGATTATTTAAAAATGATTCAATAAGATCCGAGGCGTTTCCACGGATACCTAGGCAATTTAATTTAGCAGAGACAAACTTAGCACCAATTGTATCGAATGCGCTTAAGAGATCGTAAAATAATCCTGCTATATGCTTTCCCAAATCAATATTTTTTTATACTTCCTCCAGAAGAGCGACATGTGCCGTTTCTGTAGATCTATTTTTTCTAAACCCATATTGAGCGTTATTCATTATATGGAATCTATCGATGTAGTTTGTTAACTGTAGCACTATGATCTTTACGAATATTTTTGAAAATGAATCCAATATCGCAATTGGTCGAAAATTGTTAACTTCGGCTCTTAATCCACTCTTATTAATTGGAACAATTTTTGAGGATTCTGGGAAAATTCCTGTTTTTAGTATAAGGTTTATTAGATAATATAATGGTTCTCGAATTTCAATTACCACTTCCTTAATCACTTTCATAGGTATACCATCCTGCCCTGCGCTAGCATTTATTTTTAAATTTAAAATTATATTGTACAGTTCTGTATAAGAAACCGGCCTTAAATAAATTGACTGCATAACATTCTCTGATGATGTGCATGTAATAGACACGTTATCGCCGAAATGCTGTTTTATTTTTCTGTCTGTAATAGTTGAGAAATGTTTTGCAAATTTGTTAGCCACCAACACGTACACGGTCAATTATTTCACCCGTGTTGCTTTCAATAACGTATTTCTCAGTTTTTTTGACTCCGTTTAGTTTTTCGCGAATAATATTCCATATTTTACGCTGTTTATTTGCAGCATTCAGTATTATTTAAGTGAAGTACTTTCGTTTGGTATCATCAATTAATTTTTTATGGAGTTTTTTTATCATTTCGATATTTAGACTTCATAGCGTCTGAATTAGATTTCATCATTAGTTGGTACGTCATTTTTAAGTTATTGCTAGATTTTCTTCTGGTGTTATTGGCCCAAGTCGGTTTATTTTTGACATTTATTTTGTACCTTTTGCTAGGGCAAGCCTTGTTGAATTTGTTTAGAAAATCTTTGAGAAATAAATCAAAACTCGTATTTACGTCCTCAGTTTTAATGAATTCCCAGATCGTGTTCTGTAGGTGATATTTAAATTGGGTAAAGTAGAACACTTGTTTTGTTCCATAATTTTATTTTCAGTTGCCTGACACGTGTTTCGATCGGTTAGGATCATTTTCAAAGTTAAACTAATTTTATATAATGAAATGTTACAATATTTCCATCAAGAAAGTAGCGCAACAAGTATTCAGTATATTAAAAACATAGGTGATATTTAAGTTCATTAATGGTAGTTTCATTTATTAATCTCTTATATTTGTATGTCGGTATATTGCTTAGTAAGTTCTGTACCTTTATATTTATATTCATTATCTGGGAGTGGTGATCGGAGAGGTTTAGATTAATATTTCTACATTTTCAAGTGTTAACTCGGAAATTTGTAAGAATGTAGTCTATTTTTGATGACGAATGTCCATTTTTAGATAAAATTTTCTGACAATTGAACTCTTGTTGGTTCATCTAAACTATTAATTAGATTGATTGTAAAGAAATCAATTAATTGCTTTTTGGGCATATTGTTTGCCATGTAGTGTCTGTTTCTACATAATACTCTTTTACAATTATTCCTTCATACTGAAATCTCGCATCAACAAAAATCATACACCCTCCGTGCTCTCGATTTGTACGAGTGTAATCTGTATTGTTGGTATATCCCCTTAGTTGAACCTGTTTTGTATTATATTTATTACACCATGTTTCTGCAAGACAAACAATATTTGGTTGTATGTCATTTTGTGCAAGTTTTGTTGTAAATGCTTCTTATATTTTGGTGTAAAATTTTAAGTTGAGTGATATTGTTTTTGTTTGTTGTTTTTTGTGTAAGATTTAATGTTCGATTTAACGTTTGATCGGTAGGTTGAACTACGAAAAAAAATAAATTCTCTTAGATTAATCTCTTTTGGCCATAAATTTTGATCTGTTAGTACATGGACAGATTCTTCAGGGACACCAATCTTAAAACATTTATACTTTTCCACGCGTTTCTGTCTTCATACGTTATTGGTTCAGCCGATAATTGTATATCTGCAAATTTTAGTGTAAGATTTGATGTCAGGTTTTCTTTCGTGTAATCCTGCTTGTATTTCTCGACGTGATACCACTTTTTCTTGCAAGGCTTGTATACTGCATCGCTTCCTTCGTGTACTTCTCCGATAATATTTATATTTTCGTCTTTTGATTCTGAACGCAATTTTGTTATTCCATTGGCAATTGTTCGTACATTCGAATTTATTTGATTATTTGCGTTCTGTTCCATTAATCCGCTGATATCAGCTACGTTAGTTTTTTTTTTTTTGGGGCTTTTTGTTGATCTGTCTGCTGGGGCCTAGTCTGTCTAGACATCTTTTTTGGAGGTATGATGGTTGGAGTGACCTCTTGTGTATTTATTACTGACTGCATAGTATTACTCTGAATATATAACGACTGATTTAAGAATCTTATTTGCTCTTGCAGAAAAGATCTTACATGATGGCATCTTTAGATTTTAATAATCGTTTTAAATGCTTCAGCTCCATTTCCGCATTCTCGCCACTAGATGTCGACAAGTCGAGATCGTCTTCACTGTCAGTGCTACGTTGCTCTGACTCTGTATCCGAACAGGTGCCCTTTTAGCGCTAGATTTTCTTTCAGTCTACTGACTATGCTATTTTCAAATAATTTCCCTGCGCTGTCGATTAAGCATCATCAATATCTTTGCTTGGCTTCTCAATCAATATTACCTGTGCCTTTTTTTCATTCCATTGGGATGCTGTCACCATTTCCAGGTGTTGTTGTGAGCAGGCTTGTAATCCTATTTTTATAATTTCCGATGGAATCTTGTCTGGCCCCAGTAGCCTTTTATTTTTAAGCTTTGTGGACGCCAGCTCTAGTTCCTCCACAGTGAAATGGGGCGGTTTTTAAATGGTATTTCTTTGGTCTGTACGATCCGTATAATTGGAAACAGATCAGCAGATCCTTCTTCTATAGTTCAACAGTTTTTTATCTTTTATTATGCTGTCTCAGCATATATCTTTAACTTTCAATATTTCTCTTTTTACATTTCCTATATAGAATATAAAATTGTTTTCGTTAATGAGAATGTCTGTGGGTGCTGTATCTCAAAAACCAATGATCTGCCTGAGATAAAACTTTAAACTTAAGGTGTTATCATTAAAAACTAGAACTGAAAAGCTTTTGGTAAACATTCATAAACCGGAAATGGATGTTTACTCGAGTCGTTTTTTGATTTTTCTCGATATTTCTCTAAATTTGAAAAATATTACATAACTTGTAAAAGTTAAAGGGAATGAGAAACTGAACAAGTTTTATTAAAACATGTTTTTTTTGCTTACTGCTAAAAACCTATAAGAGTTACATGAAATTTATATAACAGGTAATTGTAAAAAATCCATAGAGGCCACCCACCCACCCTACATATACATGATAACTTTAATTGCTAAACGTTGATGATTTTGCTGCTTAAAACAGTCAAACCCTTTATTTAATAAAAAATAAAACAGAATGAAAATTTAAGTTTAAATATAACTGACTTTCTATAGCTACTATTGTCTAATTTAGATTTAAAGTATACCCACCCATCATGCATAAAATTTTTACTAATTTACTCTCTTAAAAATGTTACCTTTTTAATTTCTTTTTTTCTAAATTGAATAGTATTAGCTATAGAAAGTCATTTATATTTAAACTCAAATTTTGCTTTTATTTTATTTTTTATTATGTAAAGGGTTTTATTGTTTATAGTTATTATGGATATATAGCGTGGATGGGTGTACTCTATTCCACCCTCCATTCGGTAAACCATAATAGTTTAGTTAGAAATGGAAATTTTGTTGCAAATTTCTAAATATCTTAAAGAAAATTCTAATAATTTGAAAGAGAACACAAAAAAGTGCTGACAATTTTTAGGAAAAAACCGAATAAATTGAAGAAAAATTGCTAAAGTAAGAAAACTGGTAAAAACTTTTTGCAATCTATAAGAGAAATTGTTAGAAATTTTTAAAAATATATGAATCAAATTATTACTGGAATACATCTCAGAGAAAATTCTAATCACTTGAAAGTGAACAAAATAGGAAAAGTTTATGTACCTAAAAAAATTGGAAAATAAGTGGCAAAGAATTCATAGTAAATTGAAGAGATATTGTTAGAAATTTTGAAATATAAATTTTACTAGGAAAGTCTAAAAATTTTAGAGTAAATTCTAATTATTCAAACGAGAATAGAAATCTGGATAAAAATTGCTGAAGATTAAAGAAATTATCGATTTGGAACAGAACGAAAATTCAGTAATAAAATTGCTAAAATAAGGTTTTAAAAATCTTTGATGCAATGGCCTTGCAATCTGGACAAGAAACTGCTAAAAAATTCTGTAAAGTCTGGAAAGAATTGTTTAAAAAATGTATAACCTTCGAAGAAAATTCTTACATCAAAGATATATTTCTAAAATTCAGTAAACCAGGAAGTAATTGCTGATAAATTCTAGAAACCTAGAAATATCTATGAAAAGATATTACAAATTAAATTAAATAATTACAAATTAAAGAAAAAATGGTAAAAATTTGTAGAAATATTAAGTAAAAGTGCTGGAAAATACTTGGAAATTTTTAACCATTTGGAAGAGAAGAGATATCTGTAAATTCTCTAGAAAACTAAATTTGAAATGAAATGGCTAAATAAATGGCAACAAATTAAACCAGAATTTTAGGAAAAATCAAAAAATCTCTAGAAACTTTTTACAATTTTGCAGAAATAATAATAAAAATCATTGGGATACAATTAATGGTGGTTTAGAGTGACGGGGGCGATCTCTTAGAGTAACACGCTTATTTACACACACAAATACACAAATCAAATCACTAAATTCGGGTTGAGTAATATGAAGTGTTCTATATTATGATGAACGAAATAAAATACCTTACTTCACTTATTAATTTATAATTAATTAATTAAACAAACACTACTACTACTACTAGATAAAATTAGTGAAAAGTTCTAAAAAATCTTGGCAAAAATCTAATCATTTCGAAGAGACGAGAAATTGCTGGAGAACTCTTCAACAAAAAATTAATAATTTCTGTAAAAATGAGGTAGCTTTGAAAAAACTTCTAGGAAATTGGGATTAAATTTGCGAGAAATATTGAAAACGAGATAAATAAATTGCTTTAAAATGCTAAATAAAGGCTTAGAGATAGTTTTCGAAACTTGGAAGAGAAATTCTTAAGAAATTCTAAAAATCCAGAATAAACATTGTAAACAAAAAAAAAGTTTCGTTTCTAAAAAATTCTATTAATCCAGTAATAATTGTTGAAGAATTCTAGAAACCCAGAAGAAAACTTGTAAGAGAAATTGCTAGAAAGTTCTTGGCAAGAAAGAGATATTTCTAGGAATTTGTAGAAATATTTATTTATTTACTTATTTATTTATTGAAAATAATTGCTAAAAATTCTAGATATCTTGAACAAAATTCTAACAACTTGGAAGGACATAAATTAATAGAAAATTTTTGAAAAATTGGAATAAACTAAAAGAAAGTTTGAAACGGGAATTTCTAAAAATATTCCTAAAAATATCAGGAAAGAACTTTTTAGCAAAATCAAGAAAATTTTAGGAATTTATAATTTTTTTAGAAATATTGAAAATAATGTGCTAGGAATTTTTATAAATCATACCAAAAATTCTAAAAATTTTAAAGGGGGCAGAAGTTTGAAATAAAAATTGCTTCAAAAAGTTAAACAAATTTAGAGACAAAAAATGCTACAAACCCAGAAAAAAATATTGTCCTTAAAATAATAATCTTGCAATTTTTATTTTTTAATTCTGAAGAATTCTCTAAGTAAGGAAGAAAATCGAATAAAAATTCTAAAAATCTACAAAAGAAAATGCTTGGAAATTCTTAACCAAATAAAGAGAAATTTCTAGAAAAATCAGGATCTTTCGCAATTTGTCTAAAATTTGAAGAAATTTATTTCAATAATTGCCGAAAAATGTAGAAGTAGAATAATTTTTGAAAGATAACAGAAATTCAGAAGAAAAATGACTACAAACTGTTAAAAGAAATCTTGGTGGTAATTTTAGCAATTTGGTAGAGAAATAGGTGAAATGATCTTTAAAGACAGAAAAGAAATTATTGCAAAATTTAGAACCAGCGATATAAATCTTCAAAACTTGAGAGATTAATTTTGAAAAAATTCTAGAAACCTAGAAAAGAAAATTGAAGAGATATAAAAAAACAATTTAGAAGAGAATAGAATTAGAAGAAATACTTTAAATTTTTAGAAATTTTGGAAAAATGCCAGATAATTGTGTAAATCTTGGAGAAAATTCTAGCATTTTGAAAGAAAACAGATATTCAGGATGGGGGCTATACTTTTGGAAAAATTCTTAGGCATATCTGGATTATTTTAGAAGAGCACATAAACTTTTTACAATTTTAAGATAATAGTAGAAATATTAAACATTTCTAGAAATCTTAGCACAACATCTAAAACAGAAATTTGTTTCAAAAGCAACAAAAACATTTGTAAAAAGTAGGCAAACATTTTGTTGAAAGTAATTAAAGTTATTAGAGAAAATGTTTTAACAATTTGAAGAAAATGTGCTGAAGGAAAATAAAGAAAGAAGTGAAATTTCTATTAATTTGTGGACATATTAAAAACAAAATTGGAAATAACAGAAATCCGGAAGAAAATTGCTGTAAAATAGAAACCTAGAAGAAACTGCTAGAATTTATTTAACGAGAAAATAAACGATGTTTGGAAAAAATCAAGAAACCTCGATTAAATGTTTTTCAATTTAGAAGAAAAAGGGTTAGAACTTTGTAAAAATGTTGAAAATATAGTCTGGAATGTTTTTGTATAAATGGGTTACCCGTATGTATATATTAAATAAATAAATACTAGAAATCTTGAAGATTTATTTTCTATTCCACCTTCCAATCAGTAAAATATAAGCAAGGGTTTAATTAAAAGTTGTAAAACGTAAATAAAAACAACATCACTGCAAATTTTAATAGATTTATTCAAACAAATATTTCAAATAATTTTTGATGATATTTTACTGATAGGTAGTTTGGATAGCGGACACCCACCATGCATATACATATAAATTTCAATTACTGAACGTCTCGCGGTTTGAAGTAAAATTGATTACAAAATTTTTTGAATAAAAAAGAAGTTCAAAAGGTAAACTTTTTGAGTAAATTAATAATATTTTTAGCAGACTTTAAATGTAAATTAGATAAGATTAGCTAAAAAAGTTTATTTATACTTAAATTGAAATTTTGATTATGCTATATTTTTTATTGCATAAGGTTTTATGTCTGTAGTTGCTTTCTGTATCTGTCTATTTTATTTACGTCAATAATCCATCCAGGCCCTCTGCTGCTTTGCTTTCTTCAGCGTTAGCTTTCTTTCTAAATTTATGAAAATGGTTAAATATATATTTTGGTGTATGCTTAGATTTTCGTCATCGGTGACTGTCCAGTTATGTAGTTGGGTTCCGATCTTCGCCGTATTACGTCACTCATCCTGAGATCAATATATGATCCGCCTTGTGGTCCAACAAAAGTTGACTTTATGCTATCATGTGTATTATTAGGTTATGTTGGGCCATCAATTCTTTCAGCATTTTGCCTCTTTGTTCTTCCATATTGCCTCCCCACGCAAGTTGCATTATCTTTAAAATTACAAAATATACTTCAAAGTAATGTATTTTTGACATACTGCAAAAAAGGAGTAATACTCCTTACCTGTAAACGAGATGACAATATTTCAATCATAATTCTTGTTTAAAGGAAATTTGCATCAAACGAAATGAAAAAATCTAAAAATTTAACCACCCCCTGAATTAGCTTCAAAATTGCAAAATATACTTCAAAGTGATGTATTTTTAACATATTGCAACAGTAGTGACATTCGCCAAATGAAAACAAAATAGCTACGCTTCAAACTTAATTTTTGTTTAAAGGAAATTTGCGCCAAAAGAAATGAATAAATCTAAAAACTTAACCACACCCTGAATTAGCTTCAAAATTGCAAAATATACTTCTAAGTGATGTATCTTTGACATGTTGCAAAAGTAGTAACATCTCTCAGGAAACAAATTAGCAACAATTCAAACTCAATTTTTGTTTAAAAGAAATTTGCAGTAAAGAATTGCAAAAATCTAAAAAATTAACCAACCGCCGATTTAACATCAAAATTGCTAAATATACCCCATAAGTAACATTTTGCAAAATTAGTAATATATCTCAACTAGGAACAACACAAAATGAATTTACTTTACGCAAATAAATGAAGTAACTCTAAAATCTATAATCTATAATAATAAAGCTATTTTTTGGAAATCTTAGAAATGATGAGCTAAAGCTTTTAATTACTATATCTGTGGGTATATTTGGCAAAGAATAGCACTATGGAAGAAATGAAAAGTTTGAATTAAAAAGAAACTTATTTTAATGCGTGAATTCACAACATACAGTACAAAAGAAATAATATCCGTAAATCAGAGACTCGATTAGAGAAACCCGTGTTGTAATTCCTAAAGGAATTTAACTCTGCTTGTAAATTTCGGCGTGCTCTATGTGGGGCCATACCTTTTTTAGGTAAAGCGCTCACCTGCAAGCGCCATCGAGAACTCGTTTGCATAGGTAATATTAATTACTACATACTTGTGTTCCTATTTTTTTTTACTTTCTTAAACAACAACAACGTATAGAGAAACGACCATTGCCGCGAACGTTTTTACCTGTAATTGTTTTTTTCGGACACGTCCGGTCTTTGCTAACCCAGGAGGTTACTTTCTTCTTTTTCTAGATAATAAGAATTTGTTAAGCATGTTATACAATGGTTTAAAATGTTGGTATTACAATGTTTGTTTTTTAGAAAGGTTGATTACTTATTGATTTGTAATTGTAATAGTTCATTTTGAGTTCTTCTTATTTTATCAAAATACAAGATGTATCCATACAATAATTACAAATTTTCAGGGGAGCAATAGATGTCGCTAGATTATTTGAACCCGCAAACTGCAGCGCATGCGTACTCGCGGATTAATGAGTTACATCTTTTAGTTTTGTTACACTTTTATTTAAAGTGAGTTAAGTTTTATCCTATTGTTCGTATCTTTTCTACATTATTTGTCAATGAATAGTTACTTGCTCTCCTGAAAATGTATAACTACTGCACAGACCTACTTTGTACATTTTATTTCAAGGTCAAAATCATTATATTTATTTATTAAGATCTTTGGTCGTGCTTCTTAATAAAATACATATAAAACAAATTCATTAAAAAACATAAAATTTAGATCGAAAGAAGTACGGGCGGAGTTCACAATTATAAATCATGTTCTTCCACTCAAACCCTTTTTGGACCATGATGTTGGGAGGACAGGTATACTCATCCACATCCGGAAACTTTTATAGTTTCTTTTATATCTTCTTCATATTATATTACGTAATATATTTCTATTTGAAATGTATCCTTACCTTATCTCTTTGCATCCTTATTTACCCAATATGCTACAATTAATATCCACGTCTTTTCCTTGATAAATTTCATTCTTTAGGATAACACTCGTTCTTTAATAAGCCCATTTTTGAGTGTTATTTTAATCTTACCTGCATCTGCTAAATAAATAATTTATAGGAAACACTATAAAATACACAATTAAATATAAAGTATTCATTTATTTCGTAACTATTTACAATAAATTGAACATACAAAAATACGTCGTCGGAAAAATTTCTTTCTTGGAAACATTTCAATACAAAATAATTCGTACCGTTTAACAGACGAACGATTATCGCACACTAAACAAGTTGTGATTTCAAAGGTGTGGGGGGAACGAGAAAAATAACAAACCGCTTCCCACTTTAACAAATAAATTAGCGCCAAAGTGAAAATACACACATACATGTACACAAATTTATACACACACACTCACACATACACATGTATGCACACCGGTCGCCACTAACAAATGACGAACGATGCTAAAGTTTCTCTCTCACCTCGGCGACAAACCGGAAAAAATTAAAATCGTAAAAGCGGAAATTACTAATCACTTAAGCGTATTAATTATTAGGAAGTAGCGAGAAAATGTTACTTTTTTTGAGATCAATCGTATATAATTTATCGATTATTTTTTTGTTCGTTTCGTTTTTGCTCTTTTTTTAAAAATTATTAAGTCATTAAACTAACAGTTAATATTGCTCTAATATTTACACTGCAGTATGTTTAATAGTTTTCTTCTTTTATTTGAGCCACTTTTGGTTTTAAAATATTCTCAGGGAAAAAATAAGTCAACAAAATACATCAAATATTATATGGAATTAAAAATTTCTTTAATCTTCTAAAATACTCTTCAGATTTTTAAAAACCTACTTATTAAGAGGTATTCTAGGCTATTGTGGACTGATCTGAACATATTTAAAAAGGACAAACCTTTCATCCAAAACGCACCAAGAAAATGCTTTGGGCCTACTTGATTTTTAAAAATTAAATTTTTTAGAAATAGATTTGTAACAAATATTGCTGCAAAATGGAAACCTAAATTTTATTTAGATTAGAAAAATCAAAAATTTCAAGCTTTTTCAACTAACAATTTGTCAAAATCAAGACTTGATTGTAGATTCTTGTAAATTCAATTATTAGAAAATTATGAGCAGATTTTAAAGTAAAGAACATTTTATATTATTGAAGAAGATTTTAGAATGCCACAACATTCCAACTTCATTAGAGGTCAACAAATTCTGCAGCTAATGGGTTCTAAAAGCAAGAGAGGAATATTTAAATTAAAGAAGAAAAACAGTTAATTTCATGATTTTAGAAGGCATCTGCAATTAGAGGCGCAAAAAAAATAAAAAGTTTATTACAATATTAAAAAATTAATTTAATAAAATGTTTATCAAAGAATTTTGGAAGACATCTTCATTTATAGGTTAAAGAGGAAAAACACTCTATACAAATAAACTACATCTTGAAGATATTAGTAGATATCCTTATTTCAAAACTAAAAAGCATCAACTTTTATGACGAAAAATTTTCATTTAAATACTCAATTGGTTCTCTTCTTAAAGAGCTAGGTAGTTTTTAAAAAGATTTTATAAGACATTTTCATTAGGAGGTTGGGTAAGGTAAGGAAAAATTTCATTGCAAAAATTCAAAAAGATCAGAAGACATTCTAATGAAATAGTTAAGGAAAAATCATTCGTTGTGTTAAAGGGGTTGATCTGATAAATTTTCTCAAAGGCTAGAGAAAAAGTTCCTGTGAAAAATTTGTCTTCAAGGTTATACAGAAGACATTCTCGTTTCAAGTTTCAAGACAAAGAATCCCATTCTAAAAAAGCCCCAGAAAAGTAAAATAAAT
Organism: Ontholestes murinus; assembly: GCA_963969525.1. Classification (NCBI taxonomy): domain Eukaryota; kingdom Metazoa; phylum Arthropoda; class Insecta; order Coleoptera; family Staphylinidae; genus Ontholestes; species Ontholestes murinus. Next base: position 40,791,459 of record OZ018396.1, read on the forward strand.
TTATATAAAAAATTATTTAAGAATTCGAATTCTTTAAAGATTAAAGGTAAAAGTTCCTGTGAAGGAAATCAGGACCCAGATAACCAAAAAAACTTAAAAGTCTATTTAATCATTTTAGGAAACATGTTTTCCAGACAAATCGAAAGAGGTTATCTAAAGATTTAGAAGGAAACTTCATTTAGAAATGTTCTGTGTTGTTTATAGTTACAGTTTCATCCAAAAATAATCTAAAAATAAGAATGTCAATAAACTTCAGAAGAGATAAAATAAAAACATGTTATGTTATAAATACATACATTTTGGAATTAAAAGAGCATGCCAAAAAACTTAAAGAAAATAGCTCATGTCAAAGTTTTAAAGGGTAAAGGTTAAAAATCCTTAAAGAAATCAAGAAAAGTTTAAAGATTCGAGAAAACCTCTTAACTAAATAAGAAAAACTGAAAAATTTGTTTAATGATTTTAGGATACATTTTGTGCAAACAAATGAGAAGATTTTTTGTAAAGTTTATCTATATATTTTATAAGGTAACTTGAAACTTAATTTAATGTATTAAAAAATAGAAAAATAAAAGATTATTTTCATATTCAAAGTCTTTATTGCAAGGAGAGAGAAATAAAATTAACTCAAATTATTTAGAAATGTTCTATGCTGGTTTTAAAAACAGTTTTATCAAAAAATAGAAAATTTTCATTTACTCAGAGACATAGCTCTTATCTAAAATAAGTTTTAAGGGTTCCAAAGAGTTTGAAGACTTAGAATAACCTCTGAATTACAGGTTAAAGAAGTTTTATTCAAAAAATAGAAAACTTTTGTTCATTCGAAAACTTAGCTCTTATCTAAATTAATTTTTTTAAGGATTCAAAAGAGTTCAAAGATTTAGTATAATCTCTGCATTCCACGTTAAAGAAGTTTTATTAAAAAATAGAAAATTTTCGTGCATTTAGAGACGTAGCTCTTATCTAAAATATTTTTTAAGGATTCCAAAGAGTTCAAAGATTTAGAATGATATCTGCATTTCCGGTTCAAGAAAAAGTCTATATTAAGAATATTTAGAAGGGGTTAAAGAAAAGATATCATGTTTAAAACGATCAGAAACGTATTTTTTTATTAATTCAAAGATTTAGGAAGATCTGGTTTGAAAAACATATGCCAAAATTCTTCAGAAAGGGTCAGAGAAAAAATCTTAGATAAAAGTCTCAATTTTAAAGTTTAAAGGTGAAAAAATTCAGAAAACTTTAACAAAAATAATATTTGTCCAGGAAGACCTGGTTTAAAAGAAAACATGCCGAAAATTTCAGAAATGATTAGAGAAAAAACCTTAAGGTTTTAATTAAGCCTTAAAGATAAAAATCTTAATTTTGAAGTTTAAAGGTGAAGCATTTAATCTGCCTGATGAAGCCGCTATGTATAACTGTTTTATTTTAGTTTAATGTTTATCAAAAGACATCTTCATTAAAAATAACTGAGAAGTCTATTGAATGATTTTAGGAAACATGGAGAAACAAATCAAAAGAGTTTTCTACCGATTAGAGAAGGCAACTTCATTTTAGGGTTTAAAAAATAGTCTAAAAATTTAGAAAAAGTTATTTTAATATTTCAATTTTTGTTTGCAATGATAAAAAACGAAATTAAGTAAAAAAAAGTTATTTTAATATTTCAATTTTTGTTTGCAATGATAAAAAACGAAATTAAGTAAAAAAAATCAAAATTGTTTTCTGATGCTTCTAAAAATGAAGCTTATCCAAAAATAAGACAACTTCAAAGATTTGTGAAAATATATTCATTCGAGGTATTAAAATACATCTCAAAGCAAAAATACGAAAATAGGAATATTATATAAAATATATTCATTAAAATGAATTGGGTTGATTGAGTTACTTGAAGATAACAATAATAAATAATCAAACCATTGATAATGGACACTTTGTGTCCGAAATGTTCATCTGGATCAAAATAAAATATTGAAGAAAGGTTCTAAGTGTTTTTAATCAAAGTCATTAAGTTGACTGAGGAAAAGTTTTCATGACAAAACGTCAATCAAATTTTAGAAAGTAAAAGTGTATTATTTTATTTTTATATAAGATGATTTCAGATTTCATGAGATGTCTTCATTTGAAAGCCAAAGAAAAAATATTATGAAGAAAAAACTCTCGAAACCTCAAAAATATTATCAGTTTAGACATATTAAATTAAGCAATCTCTTATTTCAAGCAGATTAATAAAAGTTTATCTAATAAACTTAGCTGAATTCTGGCGAAAAAACATTGTGAAGAAATTTTATTTAAAACTTTATTTCATGTTTTAGAACAAATTCCTGTCCAAAAATTTTAGAGTAGGAAATCTCATTTCAAAGAAGTACAGAAAAATAAAATATATTTATGCAATCAAAAATAAATCTCATATCAAAAAATCAGCATGGGATAAAGAAAAAATATCATATAAAACAATTCTAAAAAGTTTTTTTATAATTCAAAAATTTTAACAAGCCATGTCAAAACATTTCAGAAGAGTCAGAAAACAATTTTTTTTAAATAACATAAACAACCTCTTCATTTCAAGTCTAAGAAAAAATCTGATAACAAAAAAGCTGTAGAAAATTCAAGAAAGATCTAAATTTTAATAATAGTTTAGAAAAAAAATTAGGAAAAGACAGATAATTAAAACCCAAATAATTTTTTTTTGAAAAGTTCAGCATAAGCATTTTTTAGGGCTTAAGAGAAGAAATATTTGTAAAAATGTTAAAGGAAAATTTAGAATATTTCTTCATTCATAAATTTAAAAAAATCAATCAAAATATCAAAAGTCTTCATCAAGTTTTCTAAAATTAAAGCAAATAGAAACAGAAGTTTATTAAAAAACCAAACAAATTATTTGTTTGTTTGCTAAAAAAAGTTTTAAAAAACTTTGGAAAATCTTAATCTTATTAATTAATCAGAAAAAATCTAATATCCATAATTTTTAAAAAATAATTTATATTTATTAAACATTTTAATCAAAATGGAATAATAAAGGAAGTCAGAAAACACTTTTCCAAACCAAAGAAACAACATAAGAAAACTTCAGTTTAATCAGAGCAAAATAATTTTTCTAGGAATGTTTGTCAAAAGATTTTTGAACTTTTTTTTAATTAAAAGTCCAAAAAATATTACATCTTTAATAAAAAACAAAAAAAAAAAAAATTTTCTTGTTTCTTTCTTTAAGGTTTGGAATAATTAAAATACCTCTTCATACTTTTTAAAAACAAAAAATACGTCAATTAACAGAACACAACAGAAAAGTCAGAAGACATCTTTAAAAACAAAACAAAAAATGAAAGAGTTTATCAAAAGATTTCAAGCAACTTTTTCTTTTAAAGTTTAAAAATTTAATGCGAAGAAAAGTCAGAAACATCTTAATTATATTAATTAATCAGAATAGATGTGATATCAAAAGGCAAAAAAATCTTCATTACAAAAAAATAATAAAATGTCTCTTGTTAAAAATGTTTAGAAAAACCATAAGTATTTTAGTAAAGATTTATAGCCCAAAGAAGAAATATGAAAAACAGAACCCATTAACGTCCACAGATTCTTCTCTTCTTCTTAAAAGAGATTATTTAAAAGATAAAGAAAAAAATTCTTGTCAAAAAAACTTTAAAAATTTACCTAAATGTAAGATTTTAGAAGGCGAACAAAATATCGTCAATTTTTATTTTTCGCAAACATATTTTCTTTAGAAGTCGAATTTTGTAACCTTATATGTATGTAAATACCTTGTAAGTTATTTAATAGTTTTTATAACATACAAGCCAAGATCTTTCTGTAAGGTGTAGTCAGAAAAGGTATCTACATAGATAAAACCTTAAGCTGGTTATATGGACTTGTTTCAGAGGCCAAAGAAAAATTTGACGAAAGCTCTTAAAGTTTGTTTTTTAACTTTAATTAATACAATCTGTTCAAAATTTACGAGTCAGATATTTTGTTTGAAAATTATGTACTGAAATAAGGTATATGTTAATAAATATGAAAAAATCTTCCTACCTTGTTTCAAAAGTTCAAGCTGAAGAACAAATTTGATTAATCTTTGAATCAAAATACTAATTCTGAAGAGGGGAAATAGTGTGTAAAAATTAGGGTTTTAATTTTGCAACTAGTAAACTTTTGATAATGAAGAGAAATATTAAAATACTTCAGTAATATATTTTATGGCGAGTAAAGAATGTTCAGAATGATACAAATATTTTTTGTTTGTTTTTTTTTGAGTTTAACAGCATTTACATTGTTGCTTATACAGAATGATAAAACCAACGGTTTTTAAACCGTCATAAAGTTGGCTCTAACAAAGAAAGAAATTTTTACACATACTGCATTATTGTTCATAATTTATAATTTACACGAATTTTCTTTAAATCTATTTTTATCACAATTTAAGGGCGGTTAATGTATACATACGTTTTTCGTCGATTGTTTTTTTTTATAATTTTAGTTTTTGCTTTAATAAATTCATTTAATTATGCATTATCGTAAGAAGGCACTTGATTTTCACGTTGGAAGGAACTAAAGAGTTATTTCGTTTGTAATTTCTTGCTTCGTCTTCGTCCGAATTATATGCTAAGCGACGGCCGTTTCTTCCGGTCTCCTTTCGAGTTCTTGCCGAAAATGTTGCCCAGCACTTTCGACACACTGTTGACGCCGAGTTTTCGCCGTATGGGCAGCGCCTTCAGCAACTGGACGGACTTCGCCTCCCGCAGCAGCGATTGGAACGCCAGCGACACTCCGGCGAAGTTCTCGGCGGCGCTCACCTCGTAAAACTGGCAGCCGTACTGCAAAGATAGTTCCTGGCCATCGTCCACGCAGATTTGTCTGAAAATTTGAAATTAAAATATCTCTCTCAACCTCTTAACTACTCCATTCGAAAACAGTGTTGAGTATTGAACTTATCATCCACCGAACGATATTATATTGTTGAATTTTTAACATATCTTTATTCACATATGTCAACAAGTTAAATATTAGGATTTATTGTACCTTTACATAAAAAGCTTTAAGTTGTAAACTTGATTAAAACACTTATAAACCTTTCTTCACTATTTTAAACAGTGAAGAAAGGTTTCTAAGAGTTTGAATTAAGTTATCATCATCTTCACGTAAGTTTAACTTATTAGTTATAGAGTTTTTGATTTATTTACACTCGTTACGTTAATTAAATGAAATTATTATATGATTAGAAGAAATGTAGTGAACAACAACCTAAATATTTTAACTTTTGAAAATGTTTTTATTATCAGCATAATAACAAAATAATTTAGAACGACACCCAATTTTAATTTGTAAATATATTAATATCAAGAAAATATTCAATATATTAAAAACATCAAAACTCACCACTATACCTCAATGACCCAGTTGGTAGAGCGCTAAATTTCAAATCTTTCTAATGAATTATCATTCAATATGTTACCTATTTATAACATTTAATGTTAATAATTATTGTTTAATAATTTTTATAGACATTTACATCTATAAAGTCAACACATATTTATTCAGCATAATTTATAGACGTAAGCAGAATCAGGGAAAGTGCCGGTAATATCTGGCGGATTTTTGAAAAATTCCCCACATCCACGTGACGTATGAATGAATTATGCTCGTCGCATAAAATAGTCAATTACTGGTTTCACTTTCAGTTGGAGGTTGGGCTCTTGTCTGTATGTGTGTGTCTGTACATATAAATATACACAGTGTAGAGGAAACTTGGCTAATGTGACACTTGGCAAGATAAATATCGGCACTTGATATACCACTTTTCCCCCCTTTTTGAATAAAAGTAAAAGCACACAACAGTGCGTAATTTGTCAGTATCTGCACTGGCTCGATTAATTTCGTCCGATTACCATAAATCATCGGATAATGGCTTAATGCCTCCACGTCCTGGGAGGAGCCAATTAAATTGTTGACATATTTTGAAAGCTGGACGATATTTTTTTTTTGCTGCACATTCATTATGCGACGGTGACGGATTGAAAGTCGAAACTTATTTATTCATGGCATTCGCGTCGTTAAAAATTGAACTATTTTTTCGCCCGGTAACAACAAGTTTTAATTAACACCGGACAGGATCAGCGCATACCATTTCTAATTTCGTTCAAGTGAATTAATCTCTAATTAATCTTCATTTACCTATATCAACACGAAGAGGCTCGAGAGTAAAAGAGAGAGATCAAATTGGAACAAAATTGTTCAAGATAAAATGATATCTGTGTGAGTAATATCATAAAATGCGAGTTTAAATCATGATTTGTAATAATAATACGATATGTAAATAAAGATTTATTTTAATGTAACAGTTACGAACATTAACGATGTTTAGGACAATTAAATACCTTCTATAGAAATGGAGGTTTGTTAAAATCATAGTTAAACAACCTCACAGATAATTTAACAGCCAGAATCTTTCAGACTTGACAATAATAAAGCAATAATTTTTCTGCGTGATGTAAATGAAAGGTGTCATGAGAAATTTGTAAGATAGCATCACTAGATGTCACGAACAAAGATTTACAGTTATCTGACATCTATTATTTGTCATATGTCATCTGTCATTTGACATCTGTCATCTGTGAATCCTCTGTCTAGAAGGAGGGCATGATGAATTTATAATATAATATCACTAGATGTTATGAAAAATGGTTTATAGTTATCTGTCATCTGCTTACAGTTATTTATCATCTGTGAGTTGCCATCTATCTGTCATCTATCATTTGGCATCTATCATCTGTCATATGCTTACAATTATTTATCATCTGTCATCTGTCATATGTTATATGTCATCTGTCATATGTTATGTGTCATCTGTCATTTGACATTTGTTATCTACAATATCTCGTATGATTCCCCTGTGTGATGTAAATGAAGTGATGTTAAGGAAGGATGTCATAAATTTATAAGATAATATCAGTAGACGTCATGAACAATGGTTCACAGTTATTTAACATCTGTAATTTGTCATTTGTCATCTGAAATATGACATCTATCTATCATCTTTAATTCGTCTGTGTGATTTAAATGAAGGATGGCACAAGGAATTTATAAAATAATATCATTAGATGCCATGAACAGGGGTTTACAGTTATCTATTATATATCATTTGTCATCTGTCATCTGACATCTTTCATCTTAAATCTGATATATGTTATATGTCATGTATCAACTATAATTGCTCTGCGTGATATAAATAAGTATGGTATGCGGAATTATAAGATAATATCACTAGATGTTATGAACTATGGTTTACAGTTATCTATCATCTGTCATTTATGAAGGATGGCATGAGTAAATTTTAAGATGAAATAACAAGACGTCATAATCGGGAGTTTACTGCGGTCTTTCATCTATCATCTGTCATCTGTCACTTGCCATCTATCTGTCATCTACCTAAAGGACACAAGGAATTTATAAGATACTATTATTAGATGTCATGAACACTGGTTTACAATTATCGATTATCTGTTATTTGTTATCTGTCATCTATCATCTGTTATCTGTAATTCCTCTGCGTGATATAAATGAAGGATATCATGAGGAATTTATTAGATAATATCGCTAGATATAATGAACAAAGGTTTATAGTTATCTATCATCTGTCATCTATCATTTGTTACGTGTCATATCTGATAAGTAATCTGTCATCTGTCATCTGTAATTTCTCTGCTTGATATAAGAGGATAGCAGGTTATATTTATAAGATAATATCATTAGATATCATGAACTAAGGTTTATAGTTATCTATCATCTGCCATCTATAATTGTTCTGCGTGATATAAATGGGGGATGACATGAGGAATTTATAACATGGTTATAGTTATTCGTCATCTGTCATTTGTTATTTGCCATGCCATCTGAAATATGACATCTAACATCTGCCACCAGTCATCTGTAATTATTTTGCGTGATATATATGAAAAATGCCATAACGAATTTATAAGACAATATCATTAGATGTCATGAAAAGTGGTTTACAGTTATCTGTCATCTATCACTTATCATCTATCTGTCATTTGTCATCTATCATTTGACATCTGTAATTAGTCTGCATTTTAAATAAAGGATGACACAAGGAATTTATAAAATAATATCATTAGATGTCATTAACAATGGTTTACAGTTATCTACTATGTGTCATTTGTCATCTGTTATCTGTCATCTGTCATCTGACATCTTTCATCTGAAATCTATTTGGTATCTGTCATATGTCATGCATCAACTAGAATTGCTTTGCATGATACAAATGAAGGATGGCATGCGGACTTATAAGATAATATCACTAGATACCATGAACTATGGTTTACAGTTATCTGTCATCTGTAATACCTCTGCGTGATATAAATGAAGGATGGCATGAGTAAATTTTAAGATAAAATTACTAGTCATAAACAGGAGTTTACAGCTATCTTTCATCTATCATCTGTCACTTGCCATCTCTCTGTCATCTGCTTAAAGGATACAAGAAATTTGATAGATACTATCATTAGATGTCATGAACAATGGTTTATAGTTATTTATTATCTGTCATTTATCATCTGTTATCTGTAATTCCTCTGCGTGATATAAATGAAGGATATCATGAGGAATTTATTAGATAATATCGCTAGATATAATGAACAATGATTTATAGTTATCTATTATCTGTCACCTGCCATTTGTTACGTGTCATCTATCATCTGACATCTCTCATAAGTCATCTGCCATCTGTAACTCCTCTGCATGATATAAGAGGATAGCAGGTTATATTTATAAGATAATATCATTAGATGTCATGAACTAAGGTTTGTAGTTATCTATCATCTGTCATCTATAATTCTTCTGCGTGATATAAATGGGGGATGACATGAGGAATTTATAAAATATTATTATTTGCCATTTGACAACTATTATTTGTTATTTGTGATCCAACTGCATGATATAAAAGGAGGTTGGCATTAGGAATTTGTAAGATAATATCACTTGATGTTATGAACAATGGTTTACAGTTATCTGTCATCTGTAATTTGTCATCTATCACATGTCATCTGTGATTCATCTGCGTAATATAAATGAAGGGTGGCATGAGGAATTTATAATATAATATCACTAGATGCCATGAAAAATGGTTTACATTTATATGTCATCTGTCAGTTGCCATCCTTCTGTTATCATCTATCATTTGGCATCTATCATCTGTCATCTGTTTACAGTTATTTATCATCTGTCGTCTGTCATATGTTTTCTGTCATCTGTCATTTAGCATCTGTCATCTGTTATCTGTGATTCCTCTGGGATCTATATATGAAGGGTGGCGGTGAATGTGTTATTTCTAAGATAATATCTCTAGACATCATGAAGAAAGGTTTACAGTTATCTATCATCTGTCATCTGTAATTCTTTTGTGGGGGGATGTAATGGACGATGCCTTAAGGAATTTATAAGATAATATATCTAGGTTTCATAAAAAAATGGTTTATAATTATCTGTCATCTGTCACTTGTCATCTATCTGTCATATGTCATCTACCTGCCATATGTCATCTGTAATTCCCTTGTGCGATTTAAATGAAGGAAGGTATGAGGCAGTTATAAGATAATATCACTAAATGCCACGAAAAATATTTTACAGCTATCCGTCATCTGCTATTTGTTATCGGCATATGTAATTCCTCTGTGTAATTTGAATAAAAGATGATACGATGAATTTATAAGAGAATGTCACTAGATGTTATCAATAATTGTTTAGAGTTATCTATCATCTATCAATTGTCATCTGTCATCTCATAACTAAAATTTGATATCTGTCATAAGTCATCTGTCAACTGTAATTCTTTTGCATGATGTAAATGAAGGATGGCATTAGGAATTATCAGATAATAATCAGATGGCATAAACAATTTTTTACAGTTATCTGCCATCTATGATCTCTGATCTGTCATTTGACATCTGTCCTCTGTCATCTGACATCTGTAGTTCCTCTGCGTGATATAAATAAATGATGGCATGAGTAATTTATACGATAATATCACTAGATGCCATAAAAACGGTTTACAATTATCGGTCATCGATTATTTGTCATCTATCTGTCATCTATTTCTATTCCTATTTGCTATCTGTCACTTGTCATCTGGCATCTGTCATATGTAATATATCTGCGTGATATAAATGAAAAATGTTATGAGAAATATATAAGATAAAATCACGAGATGTCATAAGCTATGATTTAAAGTTATCTATGATCTGTAATCTGTCATTTGTTATCTGTCATTTTACATTTGAGATCTGTCATCTGTAATTCTTTTACGTGATTTAAATGAAGGCTGGCTAGAGAAATTTATCTGTAAATTGTTATTTGACATCACTCATTTGCCATTTGAAATGTCATCTGTCATAGAGCATCAGTAAATCCTCTGCGCGATTTAAATGAAGGATAGCACAAAGAATTTAAAAGATTATATCACTAAGTATCATGAATAATCTTTTACTGTTATAAATAAAGGATAGCATGAGGAATTTATATACAGTTATCCGTCTTCTGTTATCTATCATTTGATATCTGTCACCTGTCATCTAACATCTGTCACCTGTCATCTGACATCTGTCATCTGTAAGACTTCTGCGTGATATAAAGGATAGATGCCATGAATAATATATAAGATATAATGATTTACAGTTATTAGTGTCTGTCTATCTGTCTTATGTCATTTGTCATTTCATTTCTGTTACCTGTCATCTGAAATTTGTCAGCTGTAATTCATCTGCGTTATATAAATGAAAGATGCCATTAAGAATATATATGATAATATCACTAGGTTACCTGTCATCTGTATTTTATTTCCTTGATTTAAATGAAGGCTGGCATGAGGAATTTATCTGTGAACTGTTATTTGACATCATTGATATCTGTCATCTGTCATCGAGCATCAATAAATCCTCTCTGTGATATAAATTAAGGATGTTATGAGTAATTTAAAAGATGATATCACTAGATGTCATGTACAATTGTTAACAGTTATCTGACATATGTCATTTGTCTGGTATCTGTATTTCCTCTTTGTGATTTAAATGAATTGAGGAATTTATCTGTGAACTGTTATTTGACATCAGTCATTTGCCATCTGATATCTGTCATCTGTCATCTGTCATCGAGCATCAGTAAATCCTTAGCTTGGTATATAAAGGATGGCATGAGGAATTCATAAGATGATATTACCAGATATCATGAACAATATTTTACAATAATCTGTCATCTATCATTTTACATCTGTCAAGATCAATTGTTAACAGTAATCTGTCATATAACTGTCACCTATCTGCTATCTGTAGTATATCTGCCATCTTCCTTTTTTATCTATCTGTCATCTGTCATGTGTTATTTGGCATCTGTCATCTGTAATTCCTCTGTGTAATTTAAATGAAAGATGGCATGAGGAATTTATAAGATAATATTATTAGGTATCATTAACATATAATATAATATATATAATATATTTTATTTGATTCTTTTATTAACTATAATATTTTATATTTTAATGTTTTACGGTGGCGGTATTATTTATATATTTGTATGTGCGTAGGTGTATGTGTATCTATATAAATGTGTGTATATCTATATATATTGTATTATTTTGAAACTTGTCAATTTTTATATCACTATTGTTAATTCTATTATTTATAAATAACATTACATATATTATTACTAAGACAGTATGACGTGTGTAAAACTTGTAGTTACTAGCACTAATAAATATTATTATTATTATTATTATAACAATGTTTACAGTTATCTGCCATTTAACATCTGTCATCTGTGATTTCTCTGCGTGATATAAGTGAAAGATGTCATGAAAGATTTCATGAACAATGTGTTACTTTTTACTCTGTCATATATCATCTGTCATCTGTGTTTTCTCTACTTGATATAAATGAAGGATGGTATGAGTAAATTTCAAGATAATATCACTAGATGTAATGAATAAGGGGTTACATATATCTGTCATCTGAAATTCCTCTACATGATATACAATGATGGCATGTGATATTAATACGATAATATCACCGGATGCCATGAACAAAGGTTTACAGTTATCTCTAATCTGTCATTTGTTATCTATCATCTGTCATCTGTCATGTAACATCTTTCATCTGCTATTTGAAATATGGCTTTAGACATTTATCAGGTAACATCACTAGAAGTCATGAACATGTTTTTACAGTTATCTGTTATCTGTCAGTTGCCATTTATCTGTGATTCCTCTGCTTGATATAAGTAAATGATGGCATGAGGAATTTATAAGATAATATCACTACATGTAATAAACAATGGTTTACCATAATCTGTTTTTTTGCCATTAATCATTTATCTCTTCATTAACTGTCAAACGCCAATAGACATATGTCAAATTTTAGCAGTTAGCTATCATTTACCGTTTGTCATATATCATTGAAAATCATTATTTATCATTTGTTTGAATATATTAATTTGTTACTGCAAATTCTCAGATTTCAACTATCATCTGTCAACTGCTGCCATCTGTTATCTGTTATCTACTATCGGTTAACTGATTATTTAAGGTATGTTTCCTTTCGTCACTGTAATCTAACGTTTATAATTTATAACTTATTATTTGGAAAAAGGTATTTGGGTTTTTAATAATTTTGTTTTGATAGATATTTATTTTCTTTACTTTTTAACTACGAGTTATTTTGTAATATTTATATTTTATGTATAGTTTAAATTATTTCATAAAAATAATTTCTATTCTTTTATCGTGGTATTTTAATATTGAAAGTTTTACTTATTTTCGTTTTTGATTTATGGAATTAGTGTTTTCTGGGATTATTATCAACAATTTGCTATTGAGATTTATAAATTTTCTTATTTTATTTACACCTTTTAACCATATTTTAGTAGATTCAAAGGGTTAAAAATGTAAATTTATAAATACTGTTAATTTGTTTTTTTAAATATTTCCAGTTCATTTAATATTAATCATTTTTGCACGTTTTTATATATTTTTTTGGGATTATACAATATTTTATTTTGTTACTTTTAGAAGGTTTTATATTTACAAAAAAATTAAAGTTCTCTTAAACTTAAGAGTACTGAATAATTCATTGAGAAAGTTTAGAGTTATGGTAGGTTAATGTATAGCTTACTAATATAAGACAAGAATAGGCTAGTGCAATGAATAAGTTATTGAGCTAGGTCAAGAGTACGCGTCAAGAGTATGGGTAAGTCAGTAAGAATAATGGAAAATTTATTGGAATAGATCAAGAGTACGCTGAGGTAATGAAAATTTTATTGAGGTAGGTCAAAAATACGCTGGGGCAATGAATAATTCATTGAGGTAGGTCAATTCCAGGGTATTTTGTATAATGAACGATTTACTGAGGTAAGCCATTAAATAATTGAGCGCAAGAAATGCTAAAATAATGAATTCATAATTGAAATAGACTAAAAGCACAGTGTGGCAATTTAATTTTTTTGTACGCTAAGATTATTAAGGTAACTTTGCATTCTCTTGGTAATGTAAAATACTGTATTTATTTGCTTTAATATTCAATTCTCACAGCGACAGTTTTAGTATTATTATTATTGTTATTAATTTCAATATAAAACCTATATGATTAAGATCAGCATACAATGAAGGAACAGAAAGCAAACAAAAAGAAAGAAAAAAACGTAAAGTGAACGTCGTTCGTTAATTTTTTTTAAGGAGTGCACACTCCTCTGGAATCTCGGACGAAACGCAATAAAATAAAAACACAATCGATTTCCGGGTTCGTGCAATATTATCATTATCGTTATTAATATTAATAATAAGCGGACGAGTTTCGGCGCTGGCCACCCCCGCACGTATTGTCCTTTTTCGGTGGGTGTCCCCGAGGTGTCACAATTGAAGAAGGAACGCGAACGATTCCACGGACGCAGCGCAAACACAACTGGAACAGTGGAGCGTGGGCTTTTGAAATTGTTCGACCATAAATCGATACTATCTATATATGCTTTGGCTAATATGAAAGCTTATATTTCATTGTAGTACACACTGAAAAGTGATGTTGATTTTTCACGGCGGCGATCGAGATCTCGTTTTTCGCTCATGCATGAGAGAGGACGACGTCGCCCGGCATTAATCAACGTTGATGCTCGCGCTGTAAATAAATGACAATTGTCTTGTAGTGTTGTCGTCGTTATCTTGGCCACTCGAACGAGCTCATTCGTTTTCGTCGCTCGACTGTTTCTATATGGTTTTCTATTAATAATCTATTATTACATGGTACACACGTCGATTTTACAGTTTTCGTTTCTCAATATAAATCAAAGCCAAAAAAGACACAATAAAGGTCCATAAAGATTCATCTCCAACACAATCAACTATTTATTTTACAGTGGCGCACATAAAACCGGCCTTGATAGATATATAAGATGCTTACGGTTATTTAATATTTAAAATCTTTATATGAATTTACCACGTAAATTTAATCTTTCTTTATCGTAACTAATATCTGTTCTTATATGCAGTAGTTCTTCTATGACTATATACTTTAAAAATTAATTTCATATATCGCTTTATCATACTGAATAATACAATACAAAATACTATAAGTACACAGTAATAAATATATAACATTCTACACACAATAATAAATTAATCGAAGAAAGAAAGCCATAAATTATTTCTAAGGTTATACAATTACTCAACGCCGGTTGTTCCACACGACAGCCTTTATGGTTCCAGCCATATCAACATACAAACACATCGGTACCCATTGGGGCCAACACACGCACAAAGCCACGAAAATAAATCAGTAATCAATTACTCAAAACATACCATTTATAGTCGGTATTAAACTAATAATAATACGATCCTTCCTCCCTTGTAAAACATCACCATACATCATGCCCATACACGAGAGCCCATTATCTAGAAAAAACTGGGTTACCATAAATTACTGTCAATCAATTTCCAGCTTTGTCTAGAGCGCTACCGCAGACGGTAAGCGTCATTACGAACGGTGGCTGTCCGTCTAATTGTTCCGGAAACGTCTGATGAATTAAAGATATTCAGCTCGAATCGATAGGTGTCAACCCGAGTTTTTTTTCCAGCAATAAATAATTCAATTATTGCCGATAATTGCCGGATAGCTGGCCGAAGGACTTTTTATGAGTGTAATAATGATTATAGACTGCTACTTGGGTAATAAAATTGTACGCCATTTATTTATTGCTTCGGTGCACAGTTATTTCACGTCGCGTAAATATTGTAATTATTTATTAGACACTCGCAATAAATTCGTCGTTGAATTATACATTTTGTTAAATTGTATATAACTGGTGTGTTGAATTCAAATTACACCTCACGAGAGAACGTATTTTATACATTTTACTTTACTACGGTTATAAACACCACTTAGGTTCGTCTCTTATTCCAAATCTAAATCACTGTTTATGTGTATCAATGACAATATTAGTTTCACAAATTTTTAAAACGTATCCCGAAATCAAAGTGAAATAAACACCTAAATGCAAAACAAAATACAATAACTTAATCATAAATAAGTAAACGTTCTTGAATATAATTTTATGTTCGACTCCGAATTGTCTTTTATGAGTTATAAACAGAAAATTTAAAATGGTTTAAATTATAAACTTGATATAAAACACTTACTAGATGCAAAATAAAAGTTAATCATGAAAAAAGTTAGTATTTTATTCAAAAATTATAAGGTGCGACAGTTGTTATGAATTAAAATTACTTAACAATTTGTACCGAATATAAATATAGCCATTTATACAAATATCATTTAATCACTTATGGTCTATGTATATTTGTATTTAATGCTTTGTTTCTCTTACAATGAATAAATTCATTACAAAAGGATTGATAAAAATATGTACTTATAATTTTGACGTAAGAGATCCTGGGGGGAGTTCACTCGGCAGAATGTTCTTCTACTCCAGCCCAATGCTGCATTATCGGTTCTTATATAATGTTTTGGGTTCGTCGGTTATGTTGAATTAAAGTCACTTTTAAATTTGTGTATTGGGTGTAAATATGAACATTAAAAAATAATTTAGGTTCGTCGCTTATGTTAAATTGAATGGTGGTACTTCAACCTTTGTGGCGAATTAGTGTTATTTAAATGTTGTGCACAGATATAAATAACACGATGGAATATTTAGGATCCATCACTTATACTCAACTGAAATAATTTAAATTTTGCGCAATATTAATTTTTAATCTTTATTTTACTAATACAAATTCAATTAAATTAAAATTAAAATTTTGAGGATAATTTTGATAAAAGGCAAGGACCAAGAAATTAACAAGCCTTTAATTTCAAATTTGTATGTTGATGTGTAGGATATTTTTAAGGATATATAATAGAAACAATAGAAACCAATTATAAACAAAAGATGTCTATAAGAAATTTTGAGATGAGGACCAGGCTAGGTCATTAAAATGCGCACTGTGGGAATGAAACATTTTTGGTTTGTCGCCTATGCTCAAATGAAGACTTTTGTAAAAAGTTGTAAACAACAAAACAAAATTCCATCTTTAAGTCGCACGTAGAAATAAGATGGAAACACAAGAATAATAATTATGTAAGATGGTAATACAATTCTAATAATTTCCCCTCCTTTAAGTACAATGCCTTACAATAATGTTATTTCTATAGCCATAGAAATAAAAATGTGTGCTATACAGTCCGCCATGGTCGACAAGCAGCAGTGATTATTACAATAATTATTATTAGTATTTATAATGTTATTATTATCAATAATAATAATTTCAATTAAACATACCCAAGTAACTTTGCCGGAGGTTTATGTTGGGTTCGACGCTTATGCCGAATTGAAGTCTTTTAAAAATTTGAGCACTGGGTGTAAATATTATTTTAAGTGTATTCCTAATGATGTACTAATTTAATAAACCGAATGGTTGCGACCGTTACTACGTGGTAATTGACAAATTCACTGTTTTAAACATAGTGAATTTTTCAATTCAGTGGAACTAATATAAGTTTTAAATAAAAAACTATTACTAGCATTTTATGTGTTATATAATATAAAGCGTATAATGAAGTGCAAGCGTCTAGTATAAAACATAAATTAAAATTGTGTTGATTTGGTTGCCTATTCATGTAATATAAAACAGTGTTAGTATTAAGAATTGCATTCTCATATCAAAGAAAATAAATTTACGTATTTTCAATTTATCAAGGATAAGAAATTTGCATATTTCCAATTTAAAAAATTAAATTAAAGGAGGGGAAATTATTAGAATTGTATTACCATCTTACTTAATTATTATTCTTGTGTTCCCATCTTATTTCTACGTGCGACTTAAAGATGGAATTTTGTTTTGTTGTTTACAACTTTTTACAAAAGTCTTCATTTGAGCATAGGCGACAAACCAAAAATTATTATTTTAGATGGATAACTTTGCCTATTTTTTAAAATAAAAAACATGTCTTGTTTTATATTTATAGTTTTAGTGGCAAGGGGCAAAAGTCATTAAATTAGAGATACCATTTTTACGTTTGCCATTGAAATACAAAATACGCAACCACGTAAACATCTTAATACTAATATGTTTCACGCTTAACTAAATATACTTTAAAATTTGTAAGCAAGAAAAACTATATATTTTAAAATGTATATCAACTTAGATGAATTTTTGGTTGCCTATTTAACACATATAACA
Organism: Ontholestes murinus; assembly: GCA_963969525.1. Classification (NCBI taxonomy): domain Eukaryota; kingdom Metazoa; phylum Arthropoda; class Insecta; order Coleoptera; family Staphylinidae; genus Ontholestes; species Ontholestes murinus. Next base: position 40,809,172 of record OZ018396.1, read on the forward strand.
CATTTAGATTACATTTTATTACAATATATAGAGAATGTCTCTTTATTGTGGGAAAATCGCTGAACCATAGATTCGAGGGCTCAACGTATAATGCTTTAACACAACTTATCTGTATTAAATTTTTATATATTAATTAACTTTTTTACGATGTACAGAGTTAATCCAGTTAATAAGGGTTTTAGTAATATCCAAAAGATTAAGGTTAAGAAAGAATTAGTCTTCAAAATTAAATAAATATATATATAAAAATTGAACGCTAATGGAAATTGGTATGTATATGCAACCAAAGATACATCTCTATTCAGGAAAACTAAAATTCCATTACTTTGCATATTTCGTTATTTGTAAATAATATTAATTAACTAAGAAAATAGGTTTCATTTAAAGCGAGAGATTTTCATTTCATGTTTGTAGAATAATTGGAGACATTTCAAGACATCAAATTTACATACCTTTTTTGTATAGAAAATCCATTTTATATTATGATTTATTTTAGGTCAGATTTTTAAGCTTAAATTTAATACTTTTTATCATAATTATCACGTAAACGAGTTCACGTAGGAAACAGAATACTACAACTTGCGACGGCAGGTATATATCTGCAACTAAATATACACCATTATTGAAAACAAAATTCATTGAGATGTATGTTTGATTGCCTATTTATCTGTATGAATTTATCATAATAAACTTATTAACTAACATTATGAGTTATAAATAAATCTTATGCTTTGAGGTAATATCAATCAACAATTGAATTTAAATCATGAATTTTTTTAACAATTTTAAAGAAATAATTAATGATATAAATTTAATTCGTTGAATGATTGTGAAGGAAAACATTTATAATTCAAAATATTCATTATACTGACCAAGTAAATATATTTTGTTACTGATGTTCTATTTGTAAATAAGTCAGCTGTAAAACAAGCAACTATAATTTTTAATGGGCTTTACAACCAAATACTTATCTCTATTTATTTTAATGCAATTTCTATTACAATGTTTATTTGGTTGCCTAATTCTTTGTGTGAAAAAGCTATTACAAAGTAATATTATTTAATATTTTATTAAAGTATAAATGATCTAAACTCTAGACCAGACTTAATTTTAGATAAATGTAATCGTGAAATTAAATTGTATGCAACCAAACACACACAATTTAATTTTACTTCGGTGAATAATTGAATATCTATTTCTATATGTAAAATAACTAAATTATTAAATGTACTAGTAGGGTTTGGCTATCGGCTTAATGGTCCCTCCGCCGTATTATTTGTGTATGTCAATGAGTTTGTTACTTTAAATGTTAGTTATCATTTAAAGTAACAAACTCATTGACATACACAACTCAAAAGCGCCATTAATTGTATCTCAGTGGCGAAAGGTACCGGTCATTTATTCAATTGCTGGCCCGGACTAACGTTTATGCACTCTCGATATCATTAGTATATGCAGTGATTTTCAGAGAGGTCTTTTATATTTTAAATTCAATACTTTTATTGTACTCTCTATACAATTTTATATGCGACACATTTCATTCAGGACTAAGTCCATTAGGATGTATATTTGGTTGCTTATTTGCCAGTGTGGAATAAATTTTACTGAATAATATGGTTCAATAATTTTATAAATAATAACAAATGTAGATCCAAGGTCAGTATAAAATAAGAAAGTGTAGTATTTTGTGTAAAATTTAATATTTATTGATGGAAAATTATTGTCTTACTCATGTTGTCTTTGATAAGTAGGTCTTCATGGGAATTAAGAAATTATAATTTATCAATCTAGATTTAAGAATATTACTCTAATCGCAATTCTTTATATTCTGTATTCTTAAACTTGTGTGGGTAAATTATAATGTCTCCATTCCCATGGTGTGATATATATGCAACCAAATACACATATCTATTTAAAAATTACTATTGCTATATATATTTGGTTGCTCACTCGTGTGTATTTGAATGCGCGCCAAAATGCGCAACATCTGTGATAATGTGTTTAATATGATGGGAATGGTTGCGACCATGAAAAATGAAGTACATTTTAACCATAAATATTTATTTACATTGAATTTTTCAATTCACACTTTAATATAAGAGCCAAAAATCATTTATAATTAAAAACTGCATCAACATTTATTCGACAGAATACAAAACCATGTTTTACGGCTGACCCATACATTAAACATGAATAGGCAACCAACAATACACTCCAATTTTATTATATTAGAATCTTTCAGTGAATTTTTGCTAATTTTAAATTAATTATTGATTAAAAAGTTGATTTATAGATTCTAAATATTGTATAAATATATTAATATATAGCGATAAAACTGGCATAAAATCTGAGACAAAAATGTGTGTTTGGTTGCCTATTTGTGAGTATATACAGGGTGAGTTTTTTTTAATGTTCTCTATGATGATCTCGGAAACTATAGGAGATAGAGAAATGGTTAGATGGGGAAAGAAGGGTAGATTTACGAGTCGAATAAAATTCCACTTTCAAAATTTTCAAAAAAAGTCAAGGGTAACTAGATATTTTGAAAAAAAGTAAAAAGTGTCAATTTTTTCAAATCAATATATCTCGGTTATTAAAACAGATAGAAAAATACTGTGAAGAACAAACTAAAAAGAAAATAAATCATTAAGCCTTTGCCCAAAAACTTAAATATTAAGGCAAAAACTTTGTGTAACCAAGGAAGATCGACTGATTTTCAACAAACTGTAAAGATACAAATTTTAACTAAGATAAGAGCAATTACGTGATTCGAAACAAACCACAAATAAGAAGGTAATTAGACTTTTAACTAATGACCCAATTTTTGATTAGAAATCTATGTTTAAACAAAGGGGATTGAGAGAAAAACATAATGAAATGAAAAAGTAATTAACTTATATTTCGATATAAACATATTGATTAAGTAACAACCTTAATTTTGAGGTAAAGAACTTATATAATCTATTCTAAAACAAATTGATTTATTTTAAACCAAACATCATTTTAAATGTTATGGTGTAAATATTGACCATGTTAAAAGAAATTAAGTGGTGTGAAACAAACGGCAAAGGAAATGTTATTAAGAACTTTAGGCAACAGCCCAAATGCAAAAAAAAAGTCTTTGTCAAAATCAAAGGGGAATGAGTGGATTGAAATAAATTACAAAGAATAAGTAATAATATAAATTTTGTGTTAAGATTAATGATTAAATCAGAAGAAAATGAGTACACACATCTATTTGAACAAAGTTATGCCATAAAAATAATTCCTTTTTAAATTGTTAGTGTCTTATTGGATGGACATAAACACATCGAATTACACGAGGAATTAAAATAAAGCAAACGTGATAATTATAGGAAATTCAGTACTTCAACGTAAACGAATAAACGGTACGTGATGTAATGATAGTAGTAGTGCTCCGAAGGAATTAATGAAGCATACAGAATGGCTCGAGTTAATTCGAAAAGTCTGGCCGGAAAATAATAGGATTAATAAATACGCCGCACCATTCAAGCCATACACACACACATATACACACACTACAACATAACTGGTTAAATGGTTAACCGGTGGTTGTAAGATAATTTATGATATTACGCGATACAACACCTAATGCTTATTAAGTGAGTTATTAAACGGTGTGTGTCATGGTATCATATTTGGTTAAACATTGATATTATAAAGCTTGTTACCGCTTGTTATCTTTAATCTAATGCGACAGAAAATAAATACATGTGTAAGAGAAACCAATTATGGTTGTAACAAGTTTTCATATGTCTTTATAACCTGACACTTCTTCTGTGTAATAATCACTCACGGTTTTTTTTTCCACCTAAAAAAATTCAATCGAGAAATTACCAGGCATAATTTATTAATGATTAAAACTATAATTGTTCTTGTAATTTAATGATATTGGACAAGGGTGCTGTTTTACACTTAAAAATACTATAATATAAAATAATTTAATTTCCTCATTATATGAAATAAGTATTAAATTTAATAACTTTCAGCGATTTTTAAAAGTGTGCCAATTATTTTTCTTATTTATATTTAATGGCGAACTTTATGTTTTTAAATATTAATCCTGAAGAATAAGTTTCACGTGGGTAATAAATGTAAAATGTTAACTGTAGTGGCGTACATTGTACGATTGGCCATAAATCTCTCTTTAACCGTCTCAGATCGATCTATCTTAAACGTAAGTGAATAATAGATACGCAAGCTATAAATATTGAATGCGTCTGATTTATAGTTTAATTTTAAAACGTATCCATCATCCTGAAGTATCCATTACATTGCGCGTTACTTTTCCTAAGATTGTGCCAGTTTTAATTAGGCGGAGGAATATTTTTTTATTGCTATAAGTATAATATTTATAGAGGCTGAATTTAAATATTTAAAGGGGATTTTCGAGTCTTTACGTTTTATAGGAGTAATCGTCCGTCCAGCCTAGCATACATAAAAAGCTATTCCTAATTAAATTGGCAGAAGCCAAGCAATTCATTCGGTAATAGTAAACTTAATATTGCCAAGGAAAATTGTTTTGATATCTCCACTATAATTATAAGTTTGGCAATGCTAAATGAATAATGTTAAATAATTTTAAAGTCCCTGTTTTTATGTAATAATTTTTCATTAAATTTGTCGTATAAATGGTAATCATTATTTCGACTGCGAAAAAAATATATAGAAACAATTGCCATCTACCTAAAAACGTATCAGGTTTTTTAAAAACATACACAAAATTATGATTTATAAATAATTACAAACAAATAGCACTTATTTTTTAAATAATTTTACATTCCTTAAGAGTGTTGATGTAGAAAATGTAATCATTATTTTAATTGCATGAACAGTATATAAAAACAAATGCTATCTACACATAAATGAATTATATTCACATAAAACATACACAAAAATATGATTTATGAATAATTATATCAATTCAGTCCTCAGTTTTGAAATTAATTTACATGATTTTGAGGTGTTGATGTGAAAATTTTAATCATTTATTTGATTGTGTAAAATATCTATTAAAACAAATGCTATCAAAGTAAAACTTTAAAATATTTACATCAGAATACAAAAAATTATAAATTATTAATAATTAGTAATATTTAGCTCTTTTTTTTATAATTTAACATCAATTTAGAGTGTCGTACAAAGTGTAATAATTATTTTGATTACGTAAAAAAATATATAAAAACAAATGCCATCGACTTGAAATTTAATCATATTTATACAAAATATACACAAAATTATTATTTATAAATAATTAGAAAAAATTGGCTAAAATTTTAAAATAATTTTACATCAATTTTGAATGTTGTTGAAGAAAGTGTAACCATTAATTTGATTGCGTAAAAAACATTTAAAACAACTGCCATCGAATTAAAAGTTCATCAAATTCACTCAAAACATATACAGAATTATGGCTTACGATAAATAAAAATTCAGTCTTTGATTTTAAAATAGTTTTACTTCAATTTATTGTCCTTGTAGAAATTGTAACCATTATTTTGATCACGTAAAACATATATAAAAATAAATGCAATCGATATAAATAATGTTCATATTAACACAAAAGATACACAAAATAACATTTTATTTATAATTAGAAAATTTCAGCTTTCACTTATAAAAATCATTTTATATCAAATTTGACTGTTGTTGAAAATGTAATCATTGTAAAAAAATAAATAAAAACAAATGCCATGAAAGAAACAGTTGATCATATTTACTTGAAACATAAAAAATACGATTTATGAATAATTAGAAACATTCAGCTCTTGATTTTGAAATAATTTTACATAAACTTAAGAGTAGAAATTCTAATAATTATTGCAATTACCTAAAAACTATATAAAAACAAATGCAATCGACGGAAAAATTCATCTTGTTTATATAATACATACATAAAATTATGGTTTATGAATAGTTGGAAAAATTTGGCTTCTAATTTTTAAATTATTTTACATCAAATTTGATTCTCGTTAGAGAAACTGTAATGTTTATTTTTATTGAGTAAAAAATATATAAAAACAAATGCAATCGAGTTAAAATTTGATCATGTTTACGGCAAACGTATATAGAATTATGTTTTATGAATAATTATAATAATTCAACACATGATTTTGAAATGATTTTCCATCAATTTAGACTGTTGGTGTAGCAATTGTAATGATTATTTTGGTTACGTAAAAAATATATAACAACAAATGTAATTGACGTAAAAATTCATCAAATTTAAAGAAAACATACAGAAAATTATGATTTATGAATAATTAGAAAAATTCGGCTATTAATTTTTAAATTATTTTACATCAAATTTGACTGACGTTAGAGAAATTGTAACGATTATTTTGATTAAGTAAAAAATATATAAAAACAAATGCAATCGAATTAAAATTTGATCATCCAACAATGTAGAGTGTTGCTTCAATTGTAATAATTATTTTGGTTACGTAAAAAATATATAAAAATAAATGTAATCGACGAATAAATTCATCAAATTGAATGAAAAAATACAGAAAATTATGACTTATGAATAATTATAATAATTCAACCCTTGATTTTGAAATAATTTTCTAACAACGTAGAGTGTTAGTGTAGCAATTGTAATAATTATTTTGGTTACGTAAAAATATATAAAACAAATGCAATCGACGTAAAAATACACAATATTTAATGAATACATACATGGAATTATGATCTATGAATAATTAGAAAAAATTAGTTTTAACTTTTTGAATAATTTTGCACCAAGTTTGTCTATTGTTATAAAAATCATAATTTTGATTGCGTAAAAAATTTATAGAAACAACTGCTATCGACTTAAATATTCATCACAATTTCTCTAAAGATATATAGAATTATGATTTATAAATAATTAAAGTAATTCAGCCCTTAGTTTTGAAATTATTTTACTTCATTTTAATGCATTAATGTTGAAATTGTAATCATTATTTTGATTGCGTAAAAAATAAATGAAAACGTCACCAGTTGAATTAAAAATTGATTGTATTTACTCAAAACATATATGAAATTATGGTTTATCAATAATTATAAAAATTCAGCAGACAGCCCACCTTGAAGGCAGAGCTTCTGCAGCTCTATTTTTGGACGTCCAGAAAGCGTTCGACTCTGTCTGGCACCAAGGTCTATTATATAAGTGCCACCTCCTAAATATCCCTCCCCATATCATTTTTATTATCAAACAATTCCTCTTTCATAGATCCTTAAAAGTCAAAATCCATAATTCCTTTTCTTCTTCCTTTACTCCTGAACAAGTACTCCCTCAAGGCTCTCCTCTGTCACCTTTGTTATATAACATTTTTTGTGCTGATGTCTATAACCCTGATCCTCTCTACTTTATAACCCATCCAAATACCTCCTGCAATTTGCAGACGACACTGCCCTAATTACACATGCTCCCACACTACCAAAAGCCCTTCAATCCCTCCAAGAGCTTATTGACTCCCTTCAACGATGGTTTGCAAAATGGCGCATTAAAATCAATCCCCACAAATCACAGCTCCTAATCCCTTACCATCACGCCAACAATTCCCCTCACAAAGTCCATATTTCCCAAACTATGATCCCTCCTTCAGTTTCCGTAAAATACCTGGGCATAACCCTAGATCAAAAAATAAATTTTAAAAAACATACAGCCATAGTAAAAAGCAAAATAACTTCTAGAGCAAAATGCTTTAGAAGCTTAACTTATAAGAATAAAGGCATCAATACAAAAACAGCTGTAAAAATTTATAAGATGATCTGCCGCCCACTACTTGACTATGGTTGTGCCCTCTATCCCAAACCCAGCAATCCAATATCCCACAATATTGAAGTTAGCGAGCGAGCATCCCTCCGTACCCTAACAAAACTCCGGCATCCTCTAAATCCTTTACACAATCCTTCCAACCAACTCCTCTACGATACAACCCTAGTTATCCCCATTCAAGAACGCCTTCGATTCCTATCAGAAAAATTCTCCAAAAATCCTTTTAACTTCCAGATATTATCCCTTTACTGTCATCCTAGAAACCCTAGTATAAATCCTAAATTTAAAAATCCCAATTCAACCGTATTCGATTTCATATCATCATTTTATCCTTTCACGCATTAACGACTGACGCCATATGACTGGACAAGGCAAGGCAGAAAGACCTCTGGTCGATAGCCTTTTGAAAGAATAACTCACTAACACCTCATTCATTATTCACTATGTTTTTGTAAATATTGTAAAATTTGTCAATAAATATATGTATCTATCTATCTAAAAATTCAGCAGACTGTTTTCAAATAATTTACTTCAATTGTAGAAATTGTAATTATTAGTTGTATAGCGTAAAACATATATAAAAACAATTGCTATCGATTTAAAATTTTATCAAATTTACTCAAAACATAAACAAAATTATTATTAATGAATAATTAGAAAGATTTTGCTGTTAGGTTTTAAATAATTTTACATCAATTTTAAATGTTGTCATAGAAATTGTAATCATTATTTTAATTGAGTTAAAAATATATAAAAACAACTGCCAGCGAATTAAAAATTACTTATGTTTACTGAAATGTTTACAAAATTATGGCTTGTGAATAATTAGAAAATTTTATCTCTTGATTTTAAAATAATTTTACATTAATGTAGAAATTTTATCAATATTTTATTTGTGTAAAAAATATATAAAAACAAATGTCATCTGCTTAAAATAATTTATAATAATTACACAAAAGTACACAAAATTCTGATTTATGAACAATTTGAAAAGTTTAACTCTTAGTTTATAAATAATTTTACATTAGTACTATAGATATTGTAATCATTATTTTAATTGCGTGAAAAATGATATCAAAACAAATGCCGTCGATTTGAAAATTGACCCTATTTTCTCTAAACATATAAGAAAATACTATTTATAAATAATTAGAAAAATTCATTCCTCGGTTTTTGAATAATTTTACATCAATTTTGTCTATCGTTATAGAAATTGTAATCATAATTTTGATAGCGTAAAAAGTAGAAGAAAACAATTGCTATAGATTTAAATATTAATCACTATTTATCTAGAGGTATAGAAAATTATATAGATAATGAAAGAAATTCGGTCCTTAGTTTTTAAATGATTTTATATATATTTAAGTGTTGATGTAGAAATTGTAATCATTATGTATATTGCTTAAAAAGTATTTAAAAAAATAAATGAAATCTACTTTGAAATTTATCGTACCTACTCAAAGCATACATAGCTTTATGATTTATAAATAATTAAAAAATAATCAGCTATCGACTCTAAAATTAATTTATATTTATTTCGAGTTTTTTTGTAAAAATTGTTATCATTATTTTGATTGCGCAACAAAATTATAAAAACAACTGTAATCAACTTAAACACTTCTCACAGTTACTCTAAATATATATAGAATTATTATTTATGAATAATTAGTAAAATTTATTTCTTGGTTTTGAATTAATTTTACATCAATTTAGTGTGTTTATATATAAATTGTAGTCATAATTTTGATTGCATAAAAAGTACATAAAAACAACTGCTATCGACTTAAATAATCATTAAGTGTACTCAAGATTAGAAAATTACAGCCTTTGTTTTTAAAATAATTTTACATCAGTTTATAGCATCGTTCTTGAAATTGTAATTATTATTTTAATTATGTAAAAAGTATATGAAAACAATTGCTATGCACATTGAAATTGATTATGTTTACTCTAAATATACATAAAATTATGGTTTTTGAAAAATTATAAAGACCAAATTTTGATGTCGGTGAAATTATAATCATTAATTTGTTAGCTTATAAAATATATAAACATAATTACCAGCACCCTAAAATTTCATCCAGTCTACTTAAGATATACACAAAATTATGATTTATATTAAATTAAAAAAATACAGAGGTTGGTTTTGAAATAATTTTACATCAATTTGGTGCATAATGTTGAAATTATAATTTTTATTTTAAATTCGTAAAAAATATATAAAAAAATATGCCATCAACTTAAAAATTGATCAGTTTTACTCAAAACAAACACAAAATTATAATACATGAAAAATTAAAAAGTTTTAGTCTCTGGTTTTAAATTAATTTCACATCAAATTGGAGTAACGTTGTAGAAATTATAGTCACTAATTTAATTGCTTATAAAATATATAAAAACAATTGGCAACGACATAAAAATTCATTACGTTTCTTCAACACATACATAAAATTATGATTATTAAATAATTAGAAAAATCCAGTGTTTGATTTTGAAATAATTTTACATCAATATACATCGTTGTTACTATTGTAATTTTTATTTCAATTGCGTAAAAGGTATATAAAAATAATTGCCCTAGACTTGAAAATTAATCCCCTTTATTCAAAACATATACAAAATTATTAGGATTCAGTCTTTAAAATAAATTTTCTTCAAAATAGAGTAACGTTGTAAAAATTATAATCACTAATTTGATTGCTATAAAAATATATAAAAAACAATTGTTAGTGCCTTAAATATTTATCTAGCTTACTTGAAATATTTATAATATTATGATTTATAATTAATTAGAAAAATTTAGTTTTTGATGTTGCAATAATTTTATAACAATTAAGAGCATAGATGTTGAAATTGTAATTAATGTTTTCATTCGCTAAAATTTTTTATATTTCTATCGACCACAACAAAATTATGATTAATAAAAATTAAATACTTAGTTTTTTATAGTTAATATTGTTTAAATCATATTATTTATAGTGATAATTAAACCCAAATTTATAGTTAAAAAATGCAGTGAATAACAAATTTATTTAATTATTCAAAACCGAAAACAAACACGCGTGTACCGTAAATTTTTATTAATTCATAAAACCGTATTTAAAAAAATTAATTAGCGCTTACAAAATCGAAACAGAAAGTCGCGCGCACACATCTACCAACATCAAACCGTCAATTATCCCTAATTAATAATAGATAATTAGGTACTCGATAATGGTTTCACAAGTTTTCCGAATAGTTTCTACCACTTAATGGCTACTGGAAAGCGTTAAAACGCCAATAAACATGCCACGCATTAATTCCCGCCGGACAGTTAATGGCCGCATCTCAAGTGACCCTAAATTAAATTTATTGAATCTTGAAACACTTGGTAATGTTTTTATCGGTAATTTACTTTCATTATTCTATATACATATGTTTGATTTTATTCGCGTGCGTGTGTGTCTGTGTGTATTAAATATTTATTTGTATTAAAATGTATCCTAGTTTCACTTGCACTACATCTAGTTTTTTTCTCCTGCCTTTTCCTACGCCAGGTTTCACTGGTAAACTAAACCATCAAATATTACAAGGTCAAGTTTTATGTGTTTCTTCGGATGGTGCAGAGAAATTGTAACTTACGCATGGTTTTGATTAATGGATGTGGGTCGGACGTTTACGTTCGATCTGTTGATATAAAATTTATGGCGATTTCCGAGAAATAAATAATGAAATTTTCCATGTGTACGAGGAAGTCCACTTTTATATATTATTTATTATAGTAATTGTGCGAGAGAGATGTAAATTATCGGTTATAAATTTAATTGTGCAGTTAAAAGATTATATACGTACGTATAAGGTGAATGTTAAGAATAGAGCCTTGTGGAAGACCAAGAGATGAGTATCGTATGGTTTATTAAGACTAGTAGATAGGGGGAGAGTTTTTAGATGAAGATTTTAGTGGCAACCAAATCGCTCGCTTAGAGATAAAGCCAAAACAATTTCTGTATACTTTAATGGTTTGAGTGGAAGAACACTGCCATGTGAACTCCGCCATCAAGTCTTGCGATCTAAATTTCAAGTTATTGTAAATGTATGTTATTTTGTATATTTTTTGTTGTAGGACTTGCAAAGTCAATAAACTAAACTAATTTTCATACAAGGAAATATTTCAGAAGTTTTCTCCAGTTATTTTTTTTAATGGGCTGATGTAAAATAACCAACTAGTAGTTTTAACGTGAGATAAGTAATTGATTATTAATTATTGACGTAAATTGTAATATTAATTCAGCACGACTTTCAAAATTGAGACGTACTGAATGCTCATCGTTCAGTTTCGGAGACGCCTGACCGTCGCTTTTAATTTATAGCCAAATAATTAATCTCTTCTAGTCAATCCAGTCAGCATTAATCACCTCATGGCCTAAAAACGTACCCGAAATTTATGGAGCGGCGCGTACAGAAATTATGTTTAGAGAAACAAATGCGCGCCATTAAATTAATACCGGAATTTATATATAAATAAAATACTTTACGGTAAAATTAATTCCGAAAATACCTAACTGAAATAAAAACTTACAATTCCAAATTATTTTCGTAATCAAATTTTGCCTATTTTAAGAGAAAGTTTTGAAATGATTTATCGTGTTCAAAATTTTTAAACGACCCTTAACACTTACGTAACATGGCATTAAGCAATTATTTCGTTATTAATGAAGCCACCAACCACCTCCCCTGAAACGCCGCTTACGGTACAGGCGAGTTTTTTTTTTCGATTCTTTTAAATCTTATCTTTTGGGCCGACACTATTATAAAATAATCTAACCGGATTCTTTGTGGGCACGGAGCGCCACTTTCTTCGGCCGGAACGGTCATAGGTCATCATCATTAACGAAATTACCTGAACGGATCGGAGCCCCGGCCATTATCTCGGGCACCTCATACTGCGAACATGCCAACTGCCGTGCCCTTCATGTTAACATATACATTTCGAAAAGATTTATCGAGAGCAATGCACCAGTGCACCGACCATAGAGTACACCCATTATTTATTGCATAGATACACACACGACGGCATTCCCGCTATGCAATGTGTAATTATAATTCACTTCTTTTATTTTAAATGTCGCCTTCCGCAATTCTAGCCTTAGACTGCGACGGCAAGGGGCGTAGAGGGGGGATTTTACTTTCTTCGCTGGGAATTTATGGACGCGCGACGATGGCGAGATAAGGACTGGGATTACCCTAATTTTACGCAACGTTGCTTGTTGAATGTTTAAAATTCCCGCGCAAAATCAATTCGATCGTAAAAATGTGTAATAAAAAGAAAATAATTTTTTACAATATTTAAAATAATTAATAATTACTTGTCCAGAATTTATAAAAATATTAAGCATGATTTGAGTAAACTTTGGAATAATTTAAATTCATCTACACCCATCCTCCCTATAACGACATTTAAACTCAAGTTAAAATATTACTTTCATAACCTCGGAGTATTCATTAAAAACTCACTATTTTATTGAAAGCTGAAAGTAAAATCAGTAGTTAGTAGTTCAAAGAATATGTAGGGTGGGTGGATCCATTAACTAATTTTCCAATTAACTAAGTAAGCGCAAGAGTTTAAATTATATATAGGGTCTATTATAAAAGTAATGCGGATGATTTTCTAGTGACTATCTATCGTAGCGGGGTAAAGTGGGTCAGCTGAAGGGTCTGCCCTTCCAATGCAGCTGGTCACCAGTTTGCTCCGAGTGCACGTGCCTCCGTGTTTTTTGATTGAGGATCCAGTAAATCGCTGACACCCTAAACATGCCCATGTGCGGTACATGGCATAGTGACCGTGGATCGCAAGGTCTGCGCGAATCTTATCTTGAGTCGAAAGTGTTAACGGAAGACAAGAAAGAACTTCGAGATTCGCTCTGTCAAAATGATTTGATTTGATTCAAAATAAGCTGGACCTTTTTAACTCTGTCGTAACTACAAATGAATCCTGGAATCCTGAGTACGACCCAGAATTGAAAAGATAGAGCACCGAGTGGCACAAAAATCATCCCCAAAGAAAGCGTGAATAAGCAATTTTCGCATAAAAACGATGATTATTATCTTTTTTGACGTCCGAGGAATAGTCCATTTTAAGTTTGTCCCGAACAGAGAAAGTGTCAACTCAGCCTTTTACGTGCTGGTGCTCAAGAGATTGACACGCCGGGTCTCGCGTGTTAATTCTGACATCAAAGACATGGTAAGACGCATTGTAACTAATTTCCTGGCCAGGAGCCGTCCAGTCCTGACTAAAGGGATAGCTGAAAGGAAAACATTAGGGGCCGTGGAAAACATCCAAAAGCATATTCCTAAAAGACATTCCCTCTAAGACTTAGTGGCAGACACATTTCAGAAAATGTGTTGATGCTAGGGGAGAATATTTAGATGGATTTTAAGCATTTGTACCTGTACGATCAATAAAGAAATATATTCCTCAGTAATTGCGCATTAATTTTAAAAAGTACGCTGTATTTCTAATTATTGCCAAAAATAAAATTATACTTATAATTCTACTTTCGTAACCTAAAAACATTAACTAAATAATTGCCAGTCCTTCTAATAGAAACTAGCAATACAATAGTCGTTAGAAGTTTAAAGTACCTACCCTCAATCTATAAGACTTGAAACTTGAGAGTTTTATTAAAGGTTTCCCAATTATAACTACTGTTGTTTGTATTTTTATTATAAAAACATTCTCCTCTATAGAACACTCCTCAAAAAATTGTTGTTAATGTTATAGCAATTGAACTCCTGTACTCTTGTCCAGGAAAAATCATGGTATACAAGTGGTACAACCTCTTTAAGCAAGGCAGGAAATTAATTGAAGACGATTGCCGACTTGGTCGGTCTGTTGATTGCACACACCGCCACAAACGCATCGAGTGTTCGCGTGCGTTTTTGAACCAGCGTAATGAAGATGAGGATGTTTTTTTGGAGGGAATTGTATTGGGTTCGTCCTATCAACCTTAGTCTAAGCAAGATTCCACGCAGTGGCATAAAAAGCGAACACCACCACCAGAAATTCAAGGTGTCACAGTCGGGGGTAAATCTCATGACGGCAGTTTTCTGAGACACAGAAGGAATTTTGTTGATTGATTATAAGAAAAAATGTGTTTCTATAAGCGGAGAGTACTACTCTTCAATTTTAGAGTTGTTAAACGAGTCTCTCAGAGAGAAAAGAAGAGGAAAATTAACCAAAGGTTTTCTGCTTTTACATGACAATGCTCCCGTTCACAAGAATCGAGTTGCGTTGGCTGCTTTCCATAAGGTGTTCTTTGATATCATTGATCATTCACCTAATAGCCCAGATTTGGTTCCCAGCGACTATTATCTCTTATTAATCTGAAAAGAAGCTTCGAGGAAATCAAGATAAGTTAGACCATCATTTCATATTTCTAATTATGTTGATAACTGTGAGTAATATTGTGTACTGGTCACCAAACTGCTCGGAATAGTCATCTGTAAAAAATAATTTTCTACCGATGAAGAAGTGAAGGATGAAGAATATATTGAAAAAGAAAAAAAAATGTAATATTTCATTCTATTTTATTCCATTCCACGAACTTATTTTTGAAACTGATGCAAGTCATTTGATAAGAAAATTCAATCATACTTGGTGAAATCAATATGAACCGTGGCTAGTATATTCCAAGCGACTAAAAGGTGCTTTTTGCAAGCACTGTGTACTGTCCTCCCGTCACTGGCACTGTTAGAGGAGTTTTAGGATCATTTGTGATCAGGTCATTCACAAAATTCAAGAATATGCACGAATACTGCCGAAATCATGCCTCCACCAACCTCCACCTATCTGCAACAGCTGCTTCAAAGGCTTTTCTTCAAAATATACCTGTTGATATTCAACTGCAAAGTGGCCACCAAAAAGCAATCGAAGAAAACAGGCAAATATTGTCATCAATTCTTTCTTCTATAGTATTTTGCGATATGCACGATATGCCTCTTAGAGGAAAAGAAGCAGATGGAGAAGTTTTATTAAATTTATTAAATTTACGAATCGATTCTGGCGATAAAAAACTGAAGACTCACCTGGAAAAGTGTTGCCGCAATGCAGTTTATACGTCGCCAAAAATACAAAATTAATTAATTTCTTTATGTGGCGAAGTTATTAGGGAGAGTATAATAAGTGATGTTAAAAAAACGCTGGCTTACGCGGTTTTAATAATCGGAGAAGAATATGTAGGTTTTGTGGCACAAGATGCCTTATCAATCGCTGAAGCAATTGCCAATTTTTTGATTAGTTGTAATCTCTCACCAGAATATTGCGTAGGATTGGGTTTCGATGGCAAGCAAAGGGCGGTGTACAAGCAATTTTAAGGAAGAAAGGAGCATTATATTTTTATTGCTCAAGCCATAAACTAAATCTTGTAGTGAACGATTCAAACGAGATACCGGAAATTAGAAATACTATTGCCACTATAAAGGACACAATAAACTTTTTCAAAGAATCGACTGCTCGTAGAAATTTCGCTCCCAATCTATCACGAATGTGTGAAACAAGATGGTCGGAAAAATATAAATCAATCCGAAAATTTTCTCAAAATTTCCAAGAGATTGTAAAAGCGCTAGAAAAATTATCGACAGAAGGAAAATCTGCATTTCAGATTCATGCAGCGGTTACAAAACCAGTGTTTATCGTTGCCTTAGTTACAATAGCAAAATACTCGGCAGTGTTGGAACCAGTAGTTAACGCTTTGCAAGCAAATACCATGGATTTGATTGCTGTAGGAGAACACATTACAAGAAACCTTGAAGTACTCAAAAGAGACCGCCACAGATCGAACTACTGACCAATTACTCAAAAAAGCGGAAGACATTTCAATAGAATTGGAAATAGAACTTTCTGCCCCACGTTTTGCTCAAAAACAAAAACACAGGAGCAATCCTCCATCAGACAATGATAATGAATACTGGCGGCGTTTACTTATTATTCCTTATCTTGATTCATGTACGTCATCGTTAAATATTCGATTTTTCCAAGAAAATACCCCAGCTTTTGCTTTAACAAAATTACATCCTTTATACATGATGGAAACTAGTATTATAGACTTACAAAAAACACAGAAATGTTTCAAGATTTTTATAATTTGGAAGACGTCACAGAAGAACTTGACCTATGGTATAATTTGTGGACGAAGAAAGATTTACCTAAAGACAAATTAAAGAATATAGGAGTCACTGACCTGTTTAAGGAAATTAATATTTTCTTGCCCGAATTGAGAAAAGCAGTCTTCGATCATTCAGTACGCTTCGAAGAGTGAAGACCTGGCTTAGGAGCACTATGGGAGAGACAAGGCTGACTGGAGTATGCTTGATGAGCGTACATCGGAATTTTGTGAAAGAAAACCGTGAAATGGTGGAAACGAAAGTAATGGATAAATTTGCAGCAAATCCGAGAAGATTATTATTAATATAAAAATTTAATTAAGTACAGTTTATTAAAATACTTAAATTTATTTTGATTTTTTTTATAATAACCGCTTCAGTTGTAGCATGGCATGTCTAATGATTTATACAGTTTCTCGGTAGTTTTCAGTTCCCTATCTTTCCTCGAAACAAATATGAGCTGTTTGAAACTTTGAAGACAAATTCCGACTTAACCTTAAATTTTTGGATATAGATAAGTTGTGTTAAATCATCATATTTTGACCATAGAAACATGTGGTCCAGCCATTTCCCCACATTAACGGGACACCCTGTATATTTTGGACTACAAAATGAAAACACTTGGCAACTTTTTTTGTGTATCTGGATTTTATTTTTGTTGTTTATGTTTTGATAATAGCAAGTGTGTTGCTGAAACTATAATTAATGGAAATAAAATTCAGTTATACAATGTTGTTACTAAGTGTTTTCATTCATTTTATACTTTAAAAATATTATTTATTCATTTTCAAACATGATTCAAGAGTTCCAAAGTTTCGTTTAAATAATTTAAAACTAATAAAATGCCATTATTAGATCAAATTTAGAAATAATCTCAAATAAAACACCAAACACAAATTATCATTAATTAATTTTCAAACGTGTTTAAAAATTAACAATTTTTATATAAAACGAATTTATTTAAATTTGTGCACCATATGATCTTCTTTAAAAAAATATAAAAGTCCTAAGTCAGTATTAGCTCATGTTTTTTTAAATAATCCCTAATAAAACACCAAATCCATAATGTATCTTTTATTGATTTCAAAACGTCATTCAAAAATAGAATTATGTAAAAACATAATTTAAAACTATAAAAAAGCTACTTAATGCAGAGTCTTCTTAAAAATGTATAAATTATTATTGTGCAAAATTTTTAAATAATCCCAATTAAAAGTAAAAAATTCAATAATTTTCAAGAATGATTTTTTAAAGTATTTATTAAAATCTAAACACATTATTGGACCAAATTTTGAAATAATGACACCAATCAAAGCATTAATTTCTCTTAGCCAGGAATAATTTCGTATGCAACCAAACGCGTGTATGTATATGGAATAAAACACACGCATATATATTTTTTGTTATACTGCGTTACAATTTCTAATTAATTATTAATTTAGTCCACGCATTGGAGATATGCAGACACGGCTTTTCAAAATATTTGGACGGGCCGATCATGACTGGTGAAATAATTTTAATAAATAAACGTGTTTTACGGTGGTCTTGACCTAGAACCGTGAAAGTATTGCATATAAACATTAGTTAGGTAACTGAGCAGGTCAACGTTGAACTTCTTGCGGCCCGACAATGGCCAATCATCGCGTTATTGTTGTTGAGGGTTAGGTGCTTATTTTCATTCCTAACAAACAAATTAGCGTCTGGGATTTAATTAAAATTTTTAAATAAAATTTTAGTTTGTGAATGTAATTAAATTAAAACAACATGAAACAGTGGATGATGAATGCTTTCTTTTTTCATTTTTATGTGGGATACTTATCCTTACTCACCTGGAATGGTCCAAGTCGCGTTTATTACCTAGAAGGAGGCTGGTGTAGTAGGACGGTAGTTTGAGCTTCGCTAGTTGTCCCAGGAGTTCTTGAGCTTCGTGGAAACTGTGTCTGTCGTTGACTGAGTAGACCACCACAAAAGCCTCGCCCCATCGTATGTGCTCGTATAAACAGCCGTTCTTCTGAAAGAAAAAATACCTGAAGATATTCAAAAATTGTAATTTAAATTTTCTATTAATCAAAATTCTACATTCTGAAAGACAATAAAAATTCAATAATTCATGGTATTAATAGAAAATAAACTTAGTAATCCATTCATTATTTAATGCTTTAAGCAGTATAAAAATTAATTTTTGTTTAGTTACGCATTCAACGCACGTACTTATGATTTTATGTAATGCAATGTTTACATGATAAATGCCTTGTAATTAACGTTCGATTGATTAATGCCGGAGGGCGTTTACTCCACGGTACGTTTCGAAATGTATCAATTTAAAACGCATTAATCGCTGATATCAGATTGGTTATTGATAGATAGTTAGCCAGATAGCGAAATGCAGATTGTAATCGAACGATATGTAAATTTACTAATTATTAAACGCTGCCCGGATAAATATTTAGAGTGCACAAGGTCGGGTCAAACGGTATGGAAATTAACGTTAACAAATAATTGGCCGTAAAAGGTAACGAGCGTATAAAATTAATTGTTATGAGGATAATAGATGTTAAAAGAGTTATTTCTAACGAGTTAATAGTATAATTTATTTATAACTTGCATAATGTCCGATTATTGTCACAAAAGAAAGTTTATAGTTTGGAGCGTTATGTGGAGATGTTAGACAACTTGTTGGTGCTTGAATTGCAGAACTTTTTGGCTATAACCAAAAATGTTCGTAGTTTTAATTTTTTTAAACCCTATGGGCTTCTTCTTGTGAAGTAATCTTAAATCTAAAGTTTACTCCAAAAGACCAATTTCTTTGGCGCATTTGAAAGAAAATAACCATCACAGAGATTACCTTTGAGCAGTCATAAGAAATTTTAGAGGTTGACTAAATAAGTGCCGAGACCATGTTTTTCTCTTTCAGACTTCAAACAATGTTTTTATAACAAATATAAATAAAGGCCAAATACTCTACTCTTAATAGATCTTCTTAGAGGCGTATGGACAGTGGAGAAAAGGCCTACTCTAGAACATCAAGCTATAAAAACTTACCTCCAACTTATCTGATGTTAGTTGGGTTACTGCTGTAATAATTGTATACACTATGTTATTTCCATTCCAAGACTGTACTTAGTGCAAGGAAAGATCCTATCGTTAGACTGTAAACAGCGCTAGTGGGAGAGTTTATTCTTATCAGGCGGGGTGCGTATTTTATAAGCGCCTGGATGCGATCCGAAAGGTAGCTGCGGTGGGGATAGTCATACTCCCTTGACAAGTATTTGAGGGCGATGGATGAGTGTGGGAGTGCCTGTGCAACATGGATGGTTACTAGTGTCGAGCGTCGAAGGTGGATGTTACAGTATCCGGCTCTAGATGTGTCGTCCCGAAGATCCATCTAGCAATTAGACATCTACTAGTTTTTCTTTTGTTTTCATCTTCTTCGCAATAGTTTGATGGGCTGGGGGTAGCATCCGGTTCAACATATTAAATACATTTTTTATTTCACGACATACATAATCTGCAATTTGTGGATGCCATAACCGACTGGCCCAGTAGAGTCCGTGCACCTGGATGGTCTTGACGGTCTTCTCCATCTCCTTCATGTTCGTCTTACGTCGAGCAAGTTGCTGCTCTTAGCAATTAAAGCTGGTTTCTTGGAGTTCTGTTCAGCATAAGTGTTCAAACTCTCCTCGCGGACCGATCGGTGCCGCCGCGCAAATTCTTGCGTTCGTCGGCTGAAGATTTGATGTGGTTGTACCACTTCAGTGCATTCTATAGGTTGTTGGCTTATGTTTTGCTACATCAGCCTGTATAGGTACATAACCATTGATATAAATATTGTCCTCGGGGAAGGCGTTCAGTTCCTTAAGTCCTTGTACGGTTTTCACGTCTCGGAAAGCCATTTCTGATGGATTTTGTTGATAAAGAACTCAATAACATACGACCGATAGCCAGAAAGCTTTCACCGAAAAGGAGACAGTACTAAGGAGTTATATATACCAGACGCATCTTTTCCAATGATGGCCCAGTTTTTCTCCGCAGGGGTTAGCAAGTGGCTGGCGTATTTAACAGGGTGTTTGCACAACTAACCCACAATATTGCCCCTAAGCATCTATTCTGAGGACAAACCTTTTTGTAGGATCGGTCATTTGAGGCACGGGTGCTATCGGCAACGTATTTTTTAATGACTCAGCGCTAATTATTACTTCTCAATCAATTTTCAAGGGAAGATCTTTCTGGTTAGATTGCTTAGTGGTTTCGAAACATCCGCAAAATCTGGTATATGTCCCCGATATCAGGAACATAATTAAAAGAAAAAGATCAGCTGTTTACAATTAGATAATTTTGTTATGTGCCGGGTAGCTTCTACTTATTTTGGTATGTCCTAGGAAGCATATTAATTGTCTCAGAATAATAAGCCCTTTTCTCGATTGGTGTGGGTTGTATTTGTTTAATTCCACCATCAATCTGTCGAGGTCATCTAGGTGTTGATAGAAACGATTATTAAGTCATCTAGGTACAAAAATCTGCATACATCGGGTAGTCTTCTTCGGAACTTATTCATTAGCCTCAGGCAAAACGGCATTCGTTTGAATTAATAACACCCAAAATAAGTAATGCCGTTTTCTCTTGATCTTGGGTTCTTAAGAGAATCTTCTGCCAGCATCCGATACGTATCGATGATGAAGTTATATAGATAACCCATTGCCTGCAATAAATCGTTCACGCACGGAAGTGGATAAACTTCGAGAACTGTAACTGCATTTAATTTTCTGAAATACAAACACAGTCTGGTTCATTAATTCTTCTCAAGCACCATTATGATGGAAACGACCCAAGTTGACTGGCTTTCTTCAATTATATCCTGGCCATCTTGAGTCAGTGAACACCGTCAACTATGCATTTTAACACCACTTATCAAGACTTATCCTCAAATTAGACCTCATGAAAATTCCAGTACCTTATTTCCAATCTTCTCTCCAGAACCGTTCCCATATGTTTTCCTTCTTCTTTGCGAATTTATCCCCCTTCATTCTTCGTTGTGTAGTCTCCAAGGTTCCGTTCTAACACCCACCATTTACTACTTCTTTACGCACGATGCCCCTCTCCCAAAACTCTCGATCGATTTAAGTTAACATAAAAACCCTCATAGTTTCTTATATTTCTTTGTAGTTAGGCTTGTCGAACGGCAAAAGTCGATATGGACGAGCAGCTATCGTACTGTCTTGAGTTACAGTGATTGTTCGTTGATTCCCTGTAGTTATCGGGTCCCATAACTTTGCCAGAATCGTCTTCGAGAAATTGTTTGATTTCTGCTTTATCTAATGTGTCAAGGTTTATAGCTTCTTCGAGAAAGGCATATGAAATAATATTTTGGCTTCGGTCTTCTCGCTCTTTAAAGGAAAACCTTTCAAGAGTATTCCAGACACACTGGTTAACTGGCATTGACATAGTCAATGAATAGGTGAATATGTACTATCGGTTTCCACTTTTTCAAGAGTTTCTAGCAGTAAACCTATCAGTGGTGGTGGAGATTGGTACGCTTCTTGATCTATTTCCATTGGATTGTTGTCGAATTGTTCAGATGTAATGTTTATCAAGGGATTTTTTAGCCCCTATAGGTGACACATCCTGATCTGCACTACTTCATCTGCCTACTCTTCGGTGTCTTCTAGCTGATTGTATAATTATAATAACCAAGTTCTTTGGAATATATTAAGTACAATACCCAGATTTTGCTTAAAGCCTGTTATTAACAGCGTTATACTGTTCATGCTGACGGGAAAGGTGAGGAAGGATATAAGATGTCCGTATCCAGTGATTTTTAAACACACCATAACTTCGATGATGAGCATGTGCTTTTCTTGTGGGGTTTCATCGAGCAGCGTAACCTGCCTTTGTACATTATTTATAATAAATTTATTATTATTATTATTGAATTTGGTGCGTATTGGAGCAGGTTTTTGTGCAGAGACGCGGAGGAGATAGATTTTTCAGCATATGAATCTAGGAATGCAATTGCTTTAACGTTCTTGAGGCTCACAAGGATTACCCTAATACCGTCAATTAGTTAATAATGCTAGTGCGATCAAGTTTGTCAAGAACCCAGAGTTCCACAAAAGGTCAAAGCACATCAAAATCAGATTCCACTTCATCCGAGAAAAGTACTCCAAAGGTGAAATTGACATGCAACATGTGGACATGGAAAACCAAGTCGCAGATATTTGGACAAAACCTTTATAGAGATTACATTTTGTATATGTAAATTGTTTGGTGTTTTTCATATTTAAGTTGGGACTACTCTTCTGCGACACACGAAGAAATGAAGGGGTCAAGTTAATTCGTTCGAATAAGCATGTTTCAGTTTTCATTAGTTTAAGTGCATTATTGTGCCGAATAATTTGTTTGTATTTGGGTTTATGGACATAATTATACACAACGGTCGAAATATCTCTATGTTTAATTCAACACCAATTATATTATATAACTATTTGATGGGGATTTATTAAAATTTTGGTTATAATATTGGATTGATGTGGCTTTTACTTGATGAAATTTCATTATATAGGTGATAAATAAAACTCTTCGGTTTTGAGAATTCACACAGTTTTAATGTATATGTACCACGTTTCTTGTTAAAACTGCAAATTTGCAGGTTAATTTAATATTTACTATTGTTATTGCTGATAGTTTCCTAATATTCGGTGTTTTATCCACTCCATTAGGAAAATCATTGCAAGGTTTATACAATAGATGTCATTTCAATTGTGTATCTATTATCAACGAAGAACTAAACTTTAATTCCATAATAACAAAATGTTTTTAAAATCCTCTAGGTCGTCGTAAACAACTGATTGTTTTATATTTTTTAAATTATCCATTATAACATTCCATTTCCCTGTCTTTAACTGTGCTGCGCTGATTGATAAAACCTTGAAGAAGATGAACTATAATATATCAAAAATATCTAGTTATTTTTATCTCCATCATGTAAAACGAAGTTCTATGACACTAATCTCTAAATTCTTGAAGTTATGAAACTAAAAAGAGTCCGAATTATTTTAAGCGCGGGTTCTTTAATAAAGGTTGACCGATAATTTCCACTTGAAATACATGAAGAAAATAGTCTGAACTCTGTTATATACATGTTTTACATTTGAGTTGTTTAATAAATAAATAATCGATTATTTCTGCTCTTATAATCCAAGCTCAAATCTTCATGCAATGCAAAGAACTTTGATACTTGATTTTCGATCTGTGTGGCCATGTGTGCGACAATGTGTGCACTTATTTATCTTCTCATCAGAGTTTATGGTGGTTTGGAGATTTTCTTATTCTTTTTTTTTTCTTGTCATGAGCATTCAATTTTTCGTACCTTTGAAATCAATTCCATTCAATTTAATGGCTCTAGAGCCTCAATTAGAGCCCTGGCCTCCCTTAATTTATTTCTTTATTCTGTACGGTGGTCACTCTTCGCCAATCTCTTAGTTTTAGGACTCTTTTGCGTTTTCTTCGACATCAACCTCCCAACGCTTTCTTGACCCTACAATTGGCCTGTTGAATTCCATCTTGAACTTGTGCACTCTTCGTGCATTTTTTGCAGGTGTCCTCTGAAGCTTCACAATTGCTTGGAAATCAGGTTCTGAAAATTGCTGAATACCTCTTGCAGTACTTCATATACCGATTTTTACTGTGCAAATGTCGCAATCAACATATTATGGATACAAGGGAGGGTGATGAATTTACAGTATGTAGGCTTTTAATTGGGCCCAATATCCACCTCCAGTGATGGGAGGTCTAGCTCTCCAGCCACCCTACTTCTTTGAAAAAGTAGAGGACTTAAACTTAGCCTAAACCTGGATGCTGCAAGGGCCTGCAAAAGTCATCGGATACGAATGTATGGTCTTCGACGAAAGCAGGAACAAAAGAAGGAGGAACGACTCCGTTTAATTTTTTTTAAGATGGCATAAAACTGTTCACCGTCTCTGCACGACTGGATAGAATAACGAGGAAGTTGGTGGTGCTGGTCAAGGCTAACTCTAATACGAAGATTGAGATAAAGAAGAGAATTCAGGCGGTTAGGAGCCTCGCAACCGGCTTAGTGACGGCGGCCATGAGGAGGACAATTGGGGAGCTTGACGCTAACTCTCAACCACCAGCTCCGCTAATCCATATAATGATGGACTCGGCCACGCAGACTGTGGGCGGCAGTGCGGGATATCCGGTAACCACCAGCCAAGCCTCTCAGACCACAGGGAATGCCGGGATACCTGATGAGGATGCTGGATAGCTACACTAGGGGGAGGAAGCTGGTTTAGACGGGTGGCCTGGGCAAGAAACAGAGTGAGGACAACCGGCGTGCTGCTCCAAGGATCGGTCCTGGGTCCCTTCATGTGGAATGTCGCTTACGACGGTGTCTTTAGGTTGCCGCTCCCAGAAGAGGCGGAAACAGTAGGCTTTGCCGACGACCTGCTGAAGAGTGGCAACGTAGATGGAGCGCGACACTTACGGGAGTCTGGATAAGGAAGTTAATTTCAGAGGTGGGGCCGTGGATCAGTAGAGCACATGGGGAGGTGTTGTATTACGTAACACAGCTCCTCACTGAGCATGGCTGCTTTCGGGAGTATCTCCATCGCATCGGGAAGGCCGATAGTGGGAAGTGGAGCAGCGAGGAGCGTAAGCTGGGAGTGCTGCCGCTAACAGCAGAAAGGCTCATGCCTACCATGCTATCAGAGGCACGGAAGTGTAATGAAGTCACTGTCACCATCAAGAGGGTGATCTGTTAGAAGGAGGCCTTCATGGCAGACCTAGATGTATCAGGGCAACACGGTTAACTATAGCGTAGGCAGGGGGGTTCCGGGAAAAGAATTCTCTGCGATACCACAATTACCCCCAGAGGGAAGAGAGGAGGTTAAGTGGGTAGGGTCTATTTAGAAGGAATAGGAGGAGCGCCACACACTTCTGTGCACTAGCACAAGATATGGTCCGCTATCTCCGCTTTCTCGCTGCACCCTCTGCAGTTGGGATCTTCAGCTGACTTTAAGTGATAATGCCTAGTTAGAATAATAGTTAATAAACTGTCTTTATGACAGAAAGCACAATTTCATAAACTGAAATAAAAATGCCGAAATTTATGGCAAAATCACATAAAAGCAGCATCATGTGTGTCATGGATAAATGCAGAAGACTCTGGGCGAGAGTGGAAGATCATCATAGGTAAACTCGGTCCATTTCATGTGCGTTTAAAATTAATTTGAAGTTATGTATGTATATAAATATTTAGACCAATTATGTTAGCACATTGAATAAAGCTAATAAACATTAAACATTAAATACCAGTCAGGGATTTTAGGTTTGACCTGAATACAATAACACAATATTGGACAACTTTAGCATTGGGTGTTCATATTGTGTTTCGGTAATGAGCACAAGTGGAGACGTTCTTCCACCTTGCTTTGTGTTCTGCTAATCATGTCTTGCAGTATGTTTGAGAATCCGCCTTTTAACACCAGAAGCCATTGTATTTGGGGCTACATCCTGTATGTGTAAATCCAGGAGAGGAAGAGACAATTGATGCGCGTGGCGTTAGTAATTCCTAAACATGCTAGACGTTGATTGTACTGTAACTTACTTGTTACAATTTTGAGTTTAACCCTAGAAACCATACAACTGCTGCATATGTTAGGGCCAGTATTACAACGGCAGTGTACAACCACTTGGTGATTCGTTCTACGTAGTTATTGCTGACTTTACTCTTTGTCACTGTAACATCGTCGGTGAACTGGAGTAACAGGTCGTCTAGGGCGTCTTAATCTGATAATTCTTCCATTTTCTTGTATACATTATTGGTGTTAATGAACCCTGCTATTTCCATAAGATTTTCACTTAATCCAGGAAAACGTTCCAAACAGATTGCAGAGGATTCGGGCTTGTAGTCTGCTCGGTTGCCATGTCTTAATTCTTGAAGTTGTTCTGCTGTGAATGTAACAATTACGTTTTCTTCGGTGTCGCTGTGTGCTTTTGCCCTCTTGTAATATCCGGTTTATGTAATCCAAGACCAGAAAATTCTAGTTTATTGTTTCCCAGAACGATCGAGAAATTTAAAGATACTATAAAAATGTATCTTTGAAATAGATTAAAAAATCAATAAATTTAAAGTGTATATGAATCTTCAACACCTTAACGCTCTATTAGACAATCTACAAGAACATTCTCCGAAGTATCTATAAATCTTCAGCTATATTTCTTTCAGATTTCTGAAATTTTCCGACATTCTAGAGCAAACATTTATGTTGTGAAAATTTTATCGATTTTTCTATTATTATTTAAATGCTCTTAAATTTTCTAGCGCATTTTTCTTTTATAAATGATCCATACATTTTTTTTATAGATTTCTACAATTTTACAGCATTTCCTCCTTATTGAAATTTCTAGACATGAGAAGTATGTTTCTTTTATATGATTAAATGTATATTTATTTATTTATTGATTACAAGGTCATCAGCCACCACTGCTACTTTCGCAGTACATATATATTTATCTGCCCAACACTAAATTAAAAAAATAAGATCAACCGATATGAATAAT
Source organism: Ontholestes murinus (assembly GCA_963969525.1). Classification (NCBI taxonomy): domain Eukaryota; kingdom Metazoa; phylum Arthropoda; class Insecta; order Coleoptera; family Staphylinidae; genus Ontholestes; species Ontholestes murinus. Next base: position 40,836,674 of record OZ018396.1, read on the forward strand.
AGATGATCCGGGTATGTATATCGACTTTTTTTACACGAAATCATCCTGATAATCACTGCAAAAAATATAGATTAATTATATAATTGCAGATTAACAAATCGCCACTGCGAAATATTAATAACACGTTACACAAACAACATCATAATCCGACAATTAATTTCGCACCATGTGCAGAAAGTGGCCGGAGAACGTCTAGCCAATAATTATTTCAACACTGCCATCAATAAAAATGCCATTAACATATAACATTTCCATCTAATTGTGGGTAATTATAGTGGATTACGTATTTTTTTGCGCCAGCAGTGGATTCTTAATCAAATAAATGACGGCTGTCGCCAGATTAAAATCTGAGCGCGGTGGGCTGAATGATGGCGGTCATTTTTCAACGCGCCTCTTTTCCATCTTCATTTTGCCAAACACGCCCCATATATATGTATTTATACAAGATGTGAATGACATTTTTCTGTTACGTCCGTGAATATCGGGTATTGATTTATGTCTGTAAATTGATAGTTGTGAAATCTAACAGTATACGAATTCTAGAGCGGTACATTGTTGTGATGTAAGTCAGTGGTGTATTCCGTCTTCGTCAAAAGATGCGTTAACGGTTGTAGTCGTGGAATTGGTCTACCAATTCAGAGTTTTTTTAAATGATTGGATGTATGAGAAATCGATCTAATACATATTTAATGAACGTGATTTTTTATATTACTATGCCTAATAAACTTGTGAATATTTATAATATGAAAAACTGTATTTTATGTATTGTGTAATTATGTATATTATATTTAATAATTACAATTATAGGTTCTAATATTAAATAATTCAAGCAAATAAAATTTTTGTGATGATAATATAGATCATTATTTCTGAGGAATTAAATTTGCCACAAGGTTCAATGTTAGGACCGATAATTTTCAATTATTAGTATAATATTTATATTATGTTTATTTTAAAGTTATTATCACTGCTACAAGGAGTGATTTAAATACTTTTGAAAATCTCCTTTGTTAAATAATCACCATACGTCTTAGACTGATTTACCATAACTACATCAGAAACAGTTACATTGTTTCCTCAATATTTGGATACGTTTCGTATAACTGTTGACGTTCTGCATAATCAGATACCCGAGGAAAGAATAAATTACAAGTTTAGCATATCTTGAATGGTGAGGACCGTGTACACGTCATAATATTGACTTTACAAATATTGCGCTGGTCCTCATCTTTATGTACACTTCGTATTATATCAATCAATCCTTAAGTTTTTATGTTTATTTTAATATCATGATATAATAAAAATAAAAATTATTATTGAATCAACACAATGTTGAGGTATCTACTAGTATTCTGCAGCGTTATTAAAAAAGTTCAAGGAAATAATTCAAATATATTAAGTGATCTACAAATACATAGGAAATTATATATCAATAATGTTTTGAATTATGTAACTAAAGTTTTTAACAAAAACTTGTATAAAATTGTTATTGTTCAAATCTTAAACAGATAAATCATTATGCATAATATTTCAAAATCCATTGAAGGTGTAGAAAGTAGTGGAATCTCATTTTTTATCACCCATACATTGTATTTTAATTATCGTGCCAAAGTTCACTGGTAATTTGTTAATAATATGTGACACGCCTACAGTCGTCAACAAAACAAAATTTTCACTTTTTTTTTATTAAATGCTAATAGGTGGAAAACGCGGCAATTGGGCAATTTTACTTTTACGGATTTTACTTTCTGATTGATAAATGGTATGTGTTTTGGGCGCTGTCGTGAAGGATTACCGTCGTTAATGATGATCTCAATATCGCATTGTCTTTCGGATTGGAAAACAAGACGACGAAGGAGAATGCGAAGAAGAAGGGAGGCAGCCCGCGTGGGCTTGCAAGTTGGCGAATTTAATTGGAAACTGTTACATGTCCGTGCCGTAAGTAAAAGTCTCCGGGTGTCTCTTTATTCGGACGTCTGATTAATATCATCAGAATTTTGCTGTAATTCGTCGCTAATTGTGCTCGCCTTATTTTGGGTCACCAGCCTCGGCTGATATCACAATCCCATTCCGCTCTTAAAATATCATTTTTGCGAAGATTGATCGTTTACCTGGATATATTCTCAATAAGGACTTTAAAATTATGTAGGTAATTAATCAAAAAATAATTTTTACTTAATTCAATTAAAAAAGGCAACATATTAATATTTAATACTTTACTATCGTGTAACTAACTATCATTATAAATGATCTATGTTCTGATGTATAGCTTATCATTTTTTTTACTATTGCCAGTAAGTAAGTTGTACTGGTAATGTATGCCTTATATCTAGGAAATAAACATCAATTTGTGAAGAAAGTGTTAGTGTTTCTATACAGTTTTTCTATAATAATAGTCACGTAAATCAAAAAAATATATTTCATCAAAACACTTTAGAAGTTATTGATTTTGATGCCTTTAAAAAAGTTATTTCTAATATCAAAAAGTTAAAACGCATTTTTTTAAATTGAAATTCTTTAACAAAAAAATTTTATGAAATTTTTGAACTATAATAAACTATTTACATTTGGAAACATATCTCACAAAATTACAAATGCAAAAATTATTTACTGAATTTTCAAAATTAATCAAGAATCTAAAAATGAAATTAAGTTGAGTATGGAAATCTAAGAATCATAGTTTTTTTTCAGATAATAAATTTTAAAACACGTTATTAAATATTTCAAACCTGTTAATCAAATTCTGTATCCCTCGCAATCCAAATATTCCTTCTAAATATCAGCATACTCCCTTCACAATTAATTTGTGCGAATCATCAGGACAGTTCAGCTAGCTAGCAAATATACTTTTTTCTCTCACCTTACATTCATGACAACACCAATTTATCTGTTTTCATTTTGATTGTTATTGTTACTATGTATTACTATGTCCAAACAAAGATTACTGTATGTAATATTTCAAACTTATAGTTTATCAATATAGAAAAAATCTAGATAGCTTTACCAAAATTTATTTTTAAGAAAGGATATTTTATTTAATTTTTGAAGTTTGATAATTTATTTATATTTTGAAATATATTTTATCAAAATCTAACAACCTCTTTAGAAAATATTAAATTTTAAAACTGGAAATCAGATCGTTTTCTGGTTTTGTTTACCTCGAAATTAAAATCTATTTGTGTAATAGATTTTCTATTGCATGTTTTTCTTTAAATCTTAAATCACTCTCACTAAAGGATGTTTAATTCTGACAACCAATTATAAAAGTCTTTCATATTTTGACCACGAAGTTACGATTTTGCTAAAATAATATTATTTAAAAAAAAAAATTCGTTACAGAAGTTTTACCAGGGTATCTACCTGGTCAGAGTTTATCATTCTTAATGTTGACAAACATCAACAAGAAACATTAATATCTTCTCCAGGAATAGGACAAATTCTGCTAGAAGTTACGATTCCGATCAAAGTAATGGATATTATGTTGCAAAATCTTTACGAGGTTGTGTATCTAGTTACAGTGCATCATAGTTATTAGAAAATGTTCAATTTTGAGAACCATCAAGAAATATCTTGAATATTTTTACCAAGAATAAGATACAATTTGATAGAAGTTAGGATTTTGATAAAACATGTTTTTTATTAAAAAAATATTATAAAAAGTTAACAATATTGTGGATATGGTTAAGTTTATTATACGTACATAAAATTTTATCAAATATCAACAAAAATCATTAATATCTTTACTAGGAACTGAAACAAAATTTGACAAAATGATTTTGACGAGAATAATGTACTTTTTACGAAAAATTATTGCAAAACTATCTACCTACAGTTCATCATACTTATAAGAAAATATTTAGTTTCGACACCAATTATCAAAAATCTTAACTATCTTCACCTGGAAAAGGATAAAATTGTTCTAAAAATGTTAACAAATTGTGTAACTGGTTTCAGTTCATCATACTTATTAAAATATATTTAGTTTTGTTAACCATCAATAGAAATCTTTATTAGCTTCACCAGAAATGGGTTTAAATTTGACAGAAGTTATGATTTTAATAAAAAATAATGTTTTTTATTAAGAAAATATTTTATAAAAACTTTACCAGATGGTGTATTCAACAAATATCAACAAAAATCTTTATCAGAAATAGGATAAAATTTGACAGAATTTATTACTTTGGCGAGGATAATGTATTTTTTTACGAAAAATTATTGCAAAAACTTTACCATGTTGTATATCTAGCTACAGTTCATCAGACTTGTTACAAAATTAACAGTTTTAACAACGATCTACAAAAATCTTGATTACCTTTACCAGGAATAGATTAAAATTTGATAGTAATTAGGATTTTCATGAAAATAATGTAGTTTATTAAGAAACATTGTTTTAAACATGTTAACAGGTGTATTACTGATTTCATTTCGCCATACTTACTAAAATATATTTATTTTTAACAACCATCAATAGAAATCTTTAATAGCTTCGCCAGAAATAGGATAAAATCTGACAGAAGAAAATATTTATAAAAACTTTAGCAAATTGTTTATCTGGTTATAGCTTAGAATACTTAATAAAAGATGTTTAATTTTAAAAAATATCAAATCTTTTATATCTTTACCAGAAACAGGATAAAATTTGACAGAATTTAGGATTTTGATGAGAATAGTGTAATTATTACGAAAAAATATTGCAATAACTTTAAGAGGTTGTGTATCTAGCTACAGTTAATCATATTTATAAGAAGATGTTCAGTTTTGAAAACCATCAATACAAATCACAATAAACAATAAACAATTATCACGAGGAATAGATTAAAATTTGATAGAAATTAGGATTTTCATGAAAATAATGTAGTTTATCAAGAAAAATTGTTCTATAAATGTTAACAAGTTGTATAACTGGTTACAGTTCATCCGACTTACTAAAACATATTTAATTTTGACAACCATCAATAGAAATCTTTAATAGCTTTACCAGGAACAGTATAAAATTTGACAGAATGTATGATTTTGACGAGAATAATGAATTTTTTTACGAAAAATTATTGCAAAAACTTTACGAGGTTGTGTATCTAGCTACAGTTAATCATACTTATAAGACGATATTTAGTTTTGACAACCATCAACAAAAATCTTCATTATATTGTCTAGGAATAGATTAAAATTTGATTGAAATTAGGATTTTCATGAAAATAATGTAGTTTGTTAAGTAATATTGTTCTAAAAATGTTAACAGGTTGTGTAACTGGTTTTAGATTGTCGCACGTATTAGCTTCACTAGAAATGGGACAAAATCTGATAGAAGTTATGATTTTGATAAAAAATAATGTTTTTTATTGAGAGAATTTGTTATAAAAACTTTACCAGATTCTGTGTCTAGTTAAAGCTTATCATATTTACTAAAAGATGGTCACTTTTAACAAATATCAACAAAAATCTTTAATATCTTTTGCAGGAACAGGTTAAAATTTGATAGAATTTCTGAGAGAGAGAATAACATCTTTATTCAGACAACTATATATACAATTAAAAACATTGACAAATGGAATATAATGGTTAGTCTGTCCGTTTGAGCTATCGACCATCGGTCTTTCTGCCGATAGAATTTCTGATTTTGACGAAAATAATATACTTTTTTACGAAAAAATTATTGCAAAAATTTCACGAAGTTTTGTATCTGGGTCCATTTTAGTATAAATAGTTAAAAATATTCAATTTTGATAATTTCCAACAAAAATATTAAATATTTTTACCAGAAAGAGAATAAAATTTAATAGAAATTATAATTTTGATGAAATAATGTATTTGATTAAGACAAGTTGTTGCAAAAAATTTACGAGATGGTGTATATGGTTACACTTCATTATATATACTAAAAGATGTTTAGTTTTGAGAACTATCAAGAAAAATCTTTAATGCCTTTATCAGGAAGTGGATAAAATTTGATAATTTAATGAAAATCATAAATTTTATTGTTATCAACTTTCTACCAGGTTGTGTATCCAATAACAGATCATCATACTTATGAGAAAATGTTAACTTTTAACAACTATCAATAAAAATCTCAATTATCTCCATCAGGAATAGGATAAAATTTATCAGAAATTATGATTTTGATACAAACATTTTTTTTCATTAAGTAAGAACTATCACATTTTATTAATAAAAACATACACATTATTTCTTACATATATTACATGAAAACAATAATTTATTTAACTAGGAATTGCTTTTCAAGACTTCTTGCTGCCCTTTAATTTGGCAATTCAATTAAATATTTTAATCAGACTGCTCCTGCAGTTATTACGAATTTCAATTTCCTTTCCTCTATTTTGGAATAAATTTCCAATATAGGTTTGTTCCTCTCCACAGGCCTTCTCAGATGGTTTTTCTTTCCTATCCTATAGCTACGCCTGAGTGCTATCCTCTCATTTGAAGATTTTAAATCACTAGCAGACTTCCTGGGGTTTAGGCCCTTATTAGCTCTAAAATCAGTTGTATTACTGTTGTTATTAATAACTATATCCGGTAGTGAGTCAGATTTATTCATATTCACAAAGTTGCTTAATTTTGATTTCATCTGTGGCCTGGCTAGTGGCGATACTAGACAGGTGTACTTCTTTTCAAACTGTGAATTGCTGCCTGTGTATTTGTTGCAGCTGTTACTGGCTTCAATTTAGAATCATTAATTGGAGTACTTGTTCTTTTTAGCTTAGAAAGAGGTTCCTGTAATAACTTTTTCGGCGGCGTTCACTTTCGATCTTCTAGGCTTTGGTACGGTTGTTTCTGTTTCATTTTTCTTGGCAATAACATTGAGTGGAATTAAAGCTGTGAGTGGTTCCTTCTTAACAGAAGCAGCACATTCCTCAGTCTTCTTAGGCTGTAACTTCGAACCGACGCCACTATTACAAAGTCCATTTAGCCTGGAGTTACTGCCGATGTTACTTTCTACATTTGCGGTGATCCTTTTCATCGCCTCCGCCTGGGATTTAAGATTATTCGATAGTTTAGGTGGAGGTATTTTAGGACTAGGAAGGCTGAACGAGTGGCTCAATTGCTTAGTTCTCGCGGAAAAATCGGTCGGCTTATCCACATGTTCTACGTCGAAACTTCAAAATTCTTATGTTCCTATTCCTCGCTCCTTCAGCTTCGAAGGAGAAATGGTCGGAATCTTCAAAACTCTCGCTTTTTTCTCCTTGTCGGCACATAAGATATCGGCGATACCGGAATTTTTTTTTTCGTGTCAAAGCAGCGACTGGTGAGAATGACGGCGAGATTTTGCAGAATCTCTTTAGCGTCACGCGACTTAGAACCAGCTGACGTACTAGAGGAGCGACTAAAGTTGATCCTCTTTTCGTTATTGAAAATATCAGATACATTTTGCATGCATTCATGCCGACTTCCATTCGTCGAGTTATTTGATTTATTACTATTGCCATCATTTTTTTTGTGATTACTGATATGAGGTCGTTGAGTTTGATCACGGGAAGGAGTTTGTCAACTGTTATAAACACGACTTCCATTTTTTTTTTATTCAGGGTGTGAAATGGAGTCCAGATTGTTATTCGTTTCAAATGGATCCATCGACCATTTTTGAGGCCAAGTGATGTTCTTCAATGAATATTAAGTCATAAAAACATCATAATTTTCTTCATTTAGACTAGAATTATGCTTATTGCCATTCAACGAGCTTTTCTTATTTAATTCGCTGACGCATCTTCTCTTAGAGACTTCTCCTAAAACATTTCCTTACATTCCTGCTTCACTATGGCCCCTTTCACGTGCGCTTAGTTTACTTTCAATTAAACCCAGGTTTAATTCAGTACCTGTTAATCCAATTGTACTGATAGAGTGAATCTTCGAAATCTTCGACTCTAAACTGCTCGTAAACATGGACGATATACTTGAAAGGTATTTTATTAAGAAAAATGTGTTTCAAAAACTTTACCAGGTTATCTATCTAATTACAATTCATCATATTTATTAAAAGATATTCAGTTTTGATAATCATCAACAAAATTCTTTTATATCTTTACCACTAACAGGATAAAATTTGATAGAACTTATGATTTATGTTAAAAATAGTGTATTATATTAAGAAAAATGTTGCAAAAACTTTACCAGGTTGTTGTGTATTTGGTTACTATTTATCATGCTTACTCAGGAATGTTCAATTCTAGAAACCGAAACATGAATCTTTATTATCTTCATTAGAAATGGAATAAAATCTGTTAGAAATTACGATTTTGATGAAAATATTGTATTTTATTAAGAAAAAATTGCAACAATCTTACAAAGTTGTGTATCTTGTTGAAGTTCATTATAACTATTACAAGACGTTCAATTTTATCAACTATTAAGAAAAATATTTAATAAGTGTAACAGAATAGGACAAAATCTGATAGAAGTTACGATTTTGATGAATATAATAGATTTTATTAACAAAAACTCTTTATAGAAACTTTACCAGGTTGCCTATCTGGTTCCAGTAATAAAATATGTTAAGTTTTGACAGCCATCAATAAAAATCTTTATTATCTTCACCAGTAATAGGATAAAATTTAAAGTTGTTATGATTTTGATAAAAATAATGTATTTTATTGAGAAAAAATGTTGCAAAAACGAGGTTGTTTCTCTAGTTACAGTTCATCATACTTACTAAAATATGTTTACTTTTGACAAGAATCAACAAACGCATATTCATCAGGAATAAAAAAAAAATTGATAGAAGTTATGATTTTTAAAAATTATGTATTTTATTAGTTAAATCAGTTGCAAAAATTTTCGAGGTTGTGTATATGGTTACAGTTCATCATATTTACTAAAAAGTGTTTAATTTTTACAACCATCAACAAAAATTATTTTTGGACCAGGAATATGATAAAATTGGATAGAAGTTATGCTTTTGATAAAAAAAAGAATGTACTTTGTTAAGAACAAATGTTCCAAATACTTTACAAGGTTGTGTATGTTGTTACAATTTATTATATTTACTAAAAGATGTTTAATTTTGACAACCATCAACAAAAAAATTTAATATTTGGACCAGGAATAGGATAAAATTTAATACAATTTATGATTTTGATATAAATAATGTATTTTATTAAGAAAAAATGCAAAAACTTTACTAGGTTGTGTATCTCGTCACTCTTCATTATATTTACTAAAAGATGTTCAATTTTGACAACCATTAACAAAAATCTTTAAAATCTGATACGATAAAATTTGATAGAAATTATGATTTTAATAAAAATAATGTATTTTATTCAGAAAAATTCTTCCAAAAACTTCATCTGGTTACAGTTCATCATACTTACTAAAATATATTTAATTTTAACAAGTAGCAACAAAACCCCTCAATATATTCATCAGGAATGGAATAAAATTTGATAGAAATTATGATTTTTAAAAATTATGTATTTTATTAGGTTAAACTGTTGTAGAAACTTTACGAGGCTGTATATCTAGCTACAGCTTATCATACTTAATTAATTTTGACATCCATCAACAAAAATCTTTAATATCTGGACTAGAAATTAGATAAAATTTGATAGAAATTATGATTTTGATAAAAAATAATGTACTTTATTAAGAAAAATTGTTGCAAAAACTTCATAACGTTGTTTATCTGATTACAATTCATCATACTTACTAAAAGATATTTAATTTTGACAACTATTAACAAAATTCTTTAATATCTTCACCAAGAATGGAATAATATTTGGCAGAAGTTTTGGCTTTTAAAAATTATGTACTTTATTAGGAAAAATTGTTGCAAAAACTTTTTCTGTATCTGGTTGCAGTTCATTCTACTTACAAAAAAGCATCAAATTTTAATGATTATCAACGCAAATATTTACTATATACACCAAAAACAAGACAAAATTTAATAGTAAGAAGGAACCAGAAGAACAAAAGTTCTTCCTTTGGAGTTTAAAAAGGTAATAAAGAATGATCTTGAAGCACTATGTACAAAAAATATAACCTCCAGTTGAAGGTTTTTTTCAAAAATATTAAGGATACGATTTTGTCAGTCTTAATTATAAAGAAAAGGAATAAAACCAATACATTTGTCACGCTGTAACATCTCACGGTGCACATTAACGCCAATAAATTGTTGATAAACAATTTACATCCTCACGCACACAGCCTGCCGTTTAACCAATAAAGATGGTATCATTTTTCCATTACACACCCGGCAACAACAATCTCCGCGTATTTAAATGAGCGACGACGTGCAAAACCGATCGCTCTCAGCCAATATATGTCTACCAGGAAGTCAATAGAGGTGCAAAGGATGAATGGCAATGGCTACCATCAATACCAGACGTTATTATATTATTGAATACACGCGGAATTACAACAGATAGTAGCCATAGAATTGCAAATATTTACATTATACACTGTGCACAGACTGCACGATCGGCCGGTGGAAAGGAGAAAGACGTATCGGATTTATTTCTAGACTAGTCCGCGTGTCGATAAACAATGTCCTACTGTTGGTGCTCAAAACTTTCCAGCTCGGGTGTTCGTATTCTTCAGTTTGTGTTTATCAATTGAAAATTATAATAGAGATATTAACCTACAAAATAAAAAGTAATGTGTAGGTGAAGAGAAGAGAAGACCCAGTTAAGAGTGTTAAACTGAAGCCAATCAATATAGAATTTGGTAGAGAAGTACACAAGAAAAGAAGTTTCAGGTAAGAGCCACTTATAACATCTTCACTATCAACGAAATTCTCAGAGAAGTATATAATATAAGAAGTGACTTTTTTAGGTAAGATTGTTTCGTAAAACGAAAATTTTAAGTGTGTGATAAAATTCCTTTTCATATTTTATCAGATTTTTAGTAAAGAATTTTAGAATTATACATACAGATATCGGGGAAATAAATAAAAATATACTGATTGTATAATTTTAATGATAAGTACCAAATTATGCTAATCGTGAATTAAGTGTCAAATTATTTTATCATATAAAAATCTTTATTATAGGTAACAAAAAAAGGTAGTAATCACCATCAACTAACCACAAAAGATCAATTAAAACGAATGAGAGGGCCGAACCTGGTCATCACACTCCTTTAATCGAAATACCAATCGATTTTTAAACTGTCGAGTGGTTAAGTTCTCAAACCGCTTATCTATAAATTGTACACCTAAGGTGTAAAGATCCAACTGACACGCTATTGTTATTTAAATATGTCTACTATTAGAGTAAATTGGGCCTTAATTCGATAACATCTGTACTTAAAATATTTGAATATTTAACCTAATTAAAATTATACACATATATCAAATAATTTTAATAGATTGAAGTATATAGTGTCAGATTATGAACCATGTGGGATACCAAATTACGTAATAGAGGAAAATTTAATTAAAAAATAGGAAAATATATTTTCCAAAAATATTATGTATTCATTATTATTACTCATGTACTATTAGATAATGACGCAAGAAACTTATAATTATAGTACTTTTAACATTACACCAAACGCATTTTGTATAAAATGATAGGTTAATTCTTATAAAAATGGAGAATATTGTACCCTGTGGTATACCTGTTTTTAATATAACTTAGAATCTGTAAATAAAAATGTGCAATTAATAATTATTTAATACAGCATTTTTTCTGAGATGATTTACAGCGCGTTTATTATTCATGTGAAACACGATGCTGCGGGAATTTTCCGACATTGGCCGTAAAACGTAAGTATTAGACGTTGTGCGTATGATTAAGCTATTATTAATGCATAATAATTAATGCGTAGTAAAAGCGAGACGAGTTAATATATTTAGGAGTCGCCGTAGAGACATAATAAGCATAATATATGGGCTCTTAATAAATGAGGTAAAAATTTATATATACACACATACACCATCGAGACTTTCCAATAATTTACGGCATGTAAGACGCGCATCTTATTAACAACAATTTTATGGACCACATCGGGCTGTACGTGGCGTTTTAAGTACTCAGTGTAGGTTCCATCCACGGGAAACATAAAATCCGATCCGCGTTTGAGAACCGATGAATGTGGTTGATTGATGGTAGTGACTTCTTTTAATTCTATGCCAAAAATATATATTATGGTTTTTATTTTCAACTACTATAATATCCCTACTTCATCAAATATGGGATTTCAAAATAACAAATGACTTCAGTTACAGATATAGGTGGATTCATTCAAGTTTAGTTTACTTTATTAACTTCAAAAAATCTTTTATAAATCTATATACAAAAAAAATTGATATAGAACTCTCCAAAATATAAGTTGAAACGAATATCATGATGAAACTGTTCTGAAAAGACTAAAAGATAAATAACCTAAAATCCAAAGACAAAGTGTCTTAAATAATAAAGCAATAAGGTCCAAACAAATCAAACTGAAACCTAAGACAATCATCCCAAAAATAATTTGAAATATCATTAAAGGATGATATTGCCTTTAAAGAGAAAGTATTAAAGGCCAATGAAATAAATTAAAAACCTAAAACAAAAGGTGTTCATTGATAAAAAGAAGTAGTTGAGCTAAAATCCCGAAGACCAGTGCCAAAGAGAGTTTAGAAGATCATCAAATAAAGAAAGGAAGATCAATTAAGTCCAAGAAAGTCAACAAAAACTTAAGACTACTATAACAAAATTATTCAAAAGGTTATGATATAAAATACTGATTATACTTGAAAGAGAATGTAGTTAAGACTAAAAAATGAATTTAAATCATCAATAGCAATATTTTTAGAAAAATCTGACTATAGAGAAGTAATACAAACAAAAATATTAATATATAAGTTTACTTAAAATTTAAAAAAATCATTGAAATAATAATGTTAGGATAACAGTATTCCTAGAACTCCTTTAGCAATTCATCAAAACTAAAAGGCAAAGCAATAAGATCACAAAATAAATATTCTATACAACGCTGCTAGAGTAACAGTAATTTCTGAAGCAATAATGACCTTGAAGAAGGTTAAAATAACGTCTAAAAAAAGACGTAGACTAAGAACCAAAAAGAGATTGTTAGAAAGTAAATGTAATGTATATATCATTATAGGTAAAATAGTCAACTAAACTAAAATTAGCTTTTTACACGATTACCAAGTAATTTATATTTATAAAAAAAGTTATCAACAGTAAGTTTAATAGTAATCGTGCCTCATTAAATCATCAATTTAAAGTTATAAAAAGACTAAACCAAATAAACTCTTACAAATAAAGCAGTCAAGAACAACAGTAGTTGTGGCTTAAAAAATTATGAATCAACTAAATCTAAAGTTAAAAACTCTAAAGGAGTCATTTATATTCTCAAAAATCATTATAAGCCTAAAACAAGTCAGAAAATCATTACCAGGAAATTATCTTTGATAAAAAATAGTCGTCATGACAGCGACAAATTCTTAAGAAAAATATTTATAAAAATCGTAGGTACTGATTTATATACACAAGCAAAACCATTATAAAGAAACTGTCTTATAAAGTCTATCAAAAAGTAATGATAATATTATTAAAGATCAGAAAGACAATCAAGAAAAGGACCTAAGGCATGTAAGCCAAAAGATCCCAGATAATTTAATTATCTAATAAATTATCTAATTCGAAAGACGACCAAGAAAAAACATAAACTAAAAATAGTTCAGAAGACGATTGTGAAGAATATGTCTCTAAAGAAGTATTTGACATGCCAATAATAAATAAACCTAAGCACCTAAACAAAAAAAGTTCAGAAGACCAAAAAAAGCTACTACTAAAGAAGTGAAATATCAGATATAAATTCTAAAAAAGACGTCTAAGAAAGAAACCTAAAACATCCAACGCTAAAAAGGTTCAGAAAACCATTTAAAAAAAACTTTAATGAAGTATTTGAGATGACAATAGTGAATTTTAGAAAAAATAGTCGACTAAGAAGAGGAATCGAAAAAAATTCGAAAGCATATTGCAACAAAATATATCTCTAAAAAAAATATTTAACTACACATTTTAGAAAAAGCACGACTTAGAAAAGAAATAAAGTATATTAGCTAAAAAATGTTCAGAAGGTCTTTAAAAATTTAATTGAAATTTAAACAGTAAATTTTGGAAACAAAATATCAACAAAAGAAACTTATGCATCTAAGCCAAAAATAATTCAAAAGACCATTCAGAATACTCTGAAAAAAATCTATATACGCTGAAAAATACCAAAAGTATATCAACGGAAAAATTAAAGGCAAAAAGAACAGCTACATCAAAAGAAGTTTGTAAAACAAATACAAAATATTTAAATTAATGAAAAAGTTTACTAGTCATTTCGCTTGATTTAATAATCAACTAAAATTTAGGCCCAAAAGAAAAAAAAACTAATACATTCAAGGCAAACAAGAAGTCAATTTAAGGACACTGAGTTATAGATCTAAAAAATTTAAATAAAATTGAATGTTCGTAAATAACATAAGTTTAAACAATTACCATTAAAATTCAGTCTCCAAAAAAGTTATGATATAAAATCAAAAATCATTATAAGCCAAAGAAAATCGGAAAAAGGTCACGAAGAAATTATCTTTGATAAAAAATTGTCAACATTACAAGAGCAAATTCTGTATTTTGATATATAATCTAAAAAAAAACTGCAAAGTACTAGATATAGATTTGGATAGTCAAAGAGAATCATTGTAAAGAAATTGTATTAAAAAGTAGTCCACAAACAACAGTGAAATGCAGCTATCAGAAGTAATGATAATCTGAATTATGATCAAAAAGACAGTCAAGAAAGTAAAATAAGACATTTAAGTCAAAAATCCTCGGACCACTTCGAAAGAAAGGAAGAAAGTATTTTATATATCAACATTAAATTTCGAAGAAAAATAAAGCATGTAAACTAAAAATAGTTCAGAAGATGGTTGTAAAGAAACGGTCTCTTAGAAGTATTTGATATGTCAACTATAAATTAAAATTAAATAAGACCAAGAAGGGAATTTAAGGCATCTAAACTAAGAAAAGTTCAGAAGACCATTCCAAAAAACTGTGCTTAAAGAAGACAATTGTAAATTTTAGAAAAAAATAATAGAACATACGGCGTCTAAACCAAAAAATATTTTGAGGACCATTAAAAAAATTGTCGCTAAAGACGAAGTATTTGAAATATCTGTCTCTAAAAAGTATTTGCAGTGCCAGTTATAAATTTTAGACAAAAGTGACTAAGAAACGAATATAAGGAATCTACGCCAAAAAAGTTTAAAAAACCAAAAGTAGTTCAGAAGAAGATTGCAAAGAGACGGTCTCTAAAGAAATATTTCACATATTAAAAGTAAACTTTGAAAAAAAGAACAACCGAACAGAGAACTTCTAATCCAAAAATTGTTTAGTAGACCATTTTAAAGAAACCGAGCATAAAGAAGTATTATACACAATGGTAACCTTGATTGTATTTGAAAACGTGAGTTGAAAAATTGTTTTTATTTATATTCTACATGTATATCTAGGTAGAAGAATCAAAAATAT
Source organism: Ontholestes murinus (assembly GCA_963969525.1). Classification (NCBI taxonomy): domain Eukaryota; kingdom Metazoa; phylum Arthropoda; class Insecta; order Coleoptera; family Staphylinidae; genus Ontholestes; species Ontholestes murinus. The sequence goes on from OZ018396.1 coordinate 40,852,156, forward strand.
AATAATAATAACCATCTAATCCAAAACAGATTCGAAGACCATTACAGAAAAACTCTCTCTAAAGAAATATTAAAAAAAAACTGCATCTAAAGAAGTATTTGACATGTTAATTTAAATTATAGAAAGAATGACGACTAAGATCTGTGGCTAAAAGAGTATTTGTTATTCATTATAAACTTCTGAAAAAGGACGTCTAAGAAAAAACTTAAGGAATCTAAGCCAAAAAAACAAGTTCACAAGATCATTCCAAATAATATGTATCTAAAGAAGTATTTGACATATTAATGTGAACTATAGAAAATAAAAGACGACCAAGAAAAGGAACCATTCCAAAAAATCTATCTCTAAAGAAGTATTTGACATATCAATGTGAATAAAAAAAGACTACCAATAAAAGAAACTAAGGCATCTAAACCAAAAAAAGTTGAGAACAATATTCCAAAAAAAACTATGACTAAAGATGTTCTTGATAAATCAATTATAAATTTTAGAAAAAAATATTATTAAGAATAGAAGTTAAGGCTATGACAATTGTAAAAAAATTGTCTCTAAAAAAGCATTTGACATATCAACAGTAAATTTTGGAAAAAATGATGACCAAGAAAAACCAAAAATAATTACGAAGACAGCGAATTTTAGAAAATAGGACTACCAGAAAAACAAAGCATCAAAGCCAATAAAAGTTCAGAAGACTATCTCTAAAGAAGTACTTGATATATCAATGAAAATTTTAGAAAAAAAGGTTAGCAGACCAATAAAAAAACTGTGCTTAAAGAAGTTCTGATTTTTATAGAAATTATAAATTTACCAAAATATATAAGATATCTAAACTAAAATTAATTCAAAAGACAGTGAATTTTGGAAAATGAGAGTACCAGAAAAAAAGACATCAAAGCCAAAACTAGTTCAGAAGACTATTATAAAAAACTGTCTCTATTGAAGTATTGGACATATCAATGTGAATTTTAGAAACTAAGGCATCTAAACCAAAAGAAGTTGAGAAGACTATTCCAAAAATAAAACTGTACCTAAAGAAGTTTTTGCTTCTAAAAAGTATTTGACAGGTCGTCTGAAATATACCAAAAAATAAAAATCCAAGGCATTTAAACCAAAAATTATTCAGAAGGCCATTTCAAAGCAATATTTGACATGACAATAATAAATTTTGCAAAAAAGACTTTTAAGACAGAAGCCTAAGGCATCAAGCTAAAAATTCAGAAAACCATTCCAAAGTAGTATTTCATATGTCAACCATAATTTTAGAAAAACAGTCGATTATGAAAAGAATAAAGTATCTAAGCCAAAAATTGTTCAGAAGGCCAATAGAAAGTAGTATATGACATGTTATATACTTTTTTAGAGACACTCTTTTTGCAAAGGTCTTCTGAACTTGTTTCTGGCTAAGATACCATAGTTTTTTTTTTCAAACATAAATGTCGAAAAAAAATACGACTAAGAAAAAAACTTGAGGCATCTTAGTAAAAAAATGCTTAAACACAGTCCCAAAGAAAATTTTCGAAAACTAAGGCATATATAAAGACGACTAAGAAAATACATAAGGTATCTAACCCAAAAAATGTTCAGACCAATCCGAAGTAGTATTTAAATAAAAATAAATGCCAAGAGTCTAAGCTAGAATATTTGACATGTCATTATAAATTTAAAAAAAGACGACTATAAAAGAATCCAAAGCAGCTTAACCAAAAATTATTTAGCAGACCATTCCAAAGTCGTATTTGATATATCAATAGTAAATCTTGCAAATAATACGATCAAGAAAGGAGCCTAAGTCATTGAAGCAAAAATTTTTTGAAAGATCACTTCAAAGTATTACTTGATATGTCAACCATAAATTTGGAAGAAAAGGACGACCAAGATAAAAAGAACCTACGCGTCTTAGCCAAATATAGTTCAGAAAACCAATCCAAAGTAGTATTTAATATGTTAATAGTAAATTTTGTGAAAAACATTACCAAAAAAAGAGCCAAAGGGATCTAAAACAATAATTGTCTTGAAAGCCTACTTTGGAGTGGCTATGGTATTTAAGAAGTAAAATAACCCAGTGTATCTAAGCCAAAAATGGTTCAGAAATCAATTCAAAGTAGTATTTGACATGTCTACCATAAATTTTGGAAAAATAGACGACTAAGAAGAGAATCTAAGATATCTAAGAGAAAAATTGTTTAGAAAATCAAGTATTTAACAAGTTAAAAGTAAATTTTGTAACGACTAAGACACGAACCTAAGAAATCTAAGCCGAAAATTGTTCAAAAGACGACCAAGGAGAGACACCAAGCAATGTTAGCAAAAAATTGTTTAGGAAACCATTCCAAAGTATTAATTGACATATCAACCATAAATTTTGGAAAAAAGACGATTAAGAAAAGAATCCAAGGCATCTGCCAAAAATTATTTAGAAGACCAATCTATTTGACATGTCAACAGTGAGCTTTACAAAAATGGATGACAAAGAAAAGAAATTACTGCATCTAAACTAAACAAAGGTTTAGTAGACAATTTCAAAGAAACTGTCATTAAAGAGATGTTTAACTTGCCAAGAGTAATTTTAAAATAATGTTTATCTTTTAAGAAAATCATTATAAAGTCACTGATAGAAAGAACCTAGCCACTAACGACAAATCGAGACATCACAAAATAGCTGTCTAAAGATGAAGTAGGCAATATAATACTTATACAAATTAAATTGTTACATTGAATATTATTTCAGACATGTAACGGCAGCTAAGAACTATATCACTCAATGCCCGGCGGCGCTTTAGTACGGGGAGTAGTTGTTTTAACTCTTAGCTGGAGTTTTCACATTATAATGTAAAACATAAGTGCAGAAATGCTCATAAAGAAAATTTAATTTAATTTTCTCAATATTAATTATCAATATAATACTTGTTTAGCTAGAAGATCAGAAAGCCATTGTATCTGAAAAGTGAATTTAATAGAGCAAAGTCCACTAATGACGAAAAGACTATAGTTGATAAAGAAATTATTGTCTAAAAAATATTATAAATTCATCAATAGCAAAATGAAAAAATCAAATGAAGAAAACTAATCCAAAAGGGGTTAGAATGCTAAAAAAACATGCATACTCTGTAATCAATATGGAAATAGTAATAAATATATAATAACTTTCATTATAAACCAAAAAATGATTAAAAAAACTCAAAGCTACGAAATCAAAAATTTTGAAGACCATCACAAAGAAACTGAGCCTAAGGAGGTAGCTGCAATGGCGATAGTAGATTTTTTTTAAATCAATGAATGTTCTTTAGAAGCTAATAACAAAACTTTTACAAAAACACTTATTTTTTTAAAGGAAGTACTTAAGATGGCAGTATAGTTATGTTATAAAGAAAGACAATCAAGCAAACTTTAGTTTTGAATTATGATCCTTAAAAAGTCATGATAACATCTTTAAATATCAAAAAGAGTTTTAAGAAAGAAATCTAAGAGATCTAAATCATAAAGAGTTCGGAAGACCATAGTAAAAAATATTCGTATGACAACAGTTAATGAAAAAATAAATCATATAAGTTTATTCGCGCCAAAGAAAAAATATCTAAAACAAAAATATTTCAGCAAATCGCTGTCTTGAATAAAGAAGTCGATATGTCAACAGTAAATTCTGTAGCAGTCTTGTTCTCTTAATAAAAATATTATTTATTCATTAAAAACCAAAAACTCTAAAAGAAACTGTCTTAAAAGAAAATAAATCAACATGACAACAATGAATTAATCTTGCCAACCTTATTAGATGTGTATGACTAAGAAAAAAACATTCCAAAGATATTGTCTAAAGAAGTATTTGACAAGTCAGCAGTAAATTATGGTAAGCATCTAAGCCAAAAAAATCTGGAAGACCATGTTCAACAAACTGTGCTCTAAGAAAGGTAATCGATATATTAACAGAAGAAAGAAAAACATGTTAGATTACTAAAAAGTTCTAAAAAGTTCAAAAGATCATTACATGAAAAGCAATATATTTTCAAAAACGAAATCTATATAAGCTCAAAAAAGACCACATATACAACAAAGTCAAAATGACAATCTAAAAAATTACCTAAGGTATTTTAACCGTAGAGATTCTGGAAGATTATCAAAAACTGTCCCTATAAAAGTACTTGACATAATAACAACTCTAAGAAAAAAATAATATAAATATCAATCTCTAGAAAACTATTACAAAATGATTATATTTAATAAAGGATTAGCCAACTTGAAAAAAATACCAAAAAGACCAAAAATACACAAAAATTGATCTTTAAATAATTAATTAATTTGGATACAAAACAATCCATAACAGATTTAAAACAAAATATAACACCTCAACCAAAGTAGAACGTACATTAAAAAAGGCAAGAGCTTCATTTTTAATAGTTGTTGTAGTGTCAACATATTAAAAAGTTTGCCAAATAAAATAATTGCAAGAAATGCAGAAATGGATTATATATAATAAACCCAATTTATTATAAATTTCACCAACTGATAATATATTCAAAAGTCGAAATTCGAGAAAGTCATATATAATTCTTAGAAAAGATTTGGATTTCTAATGTTCTAGAATTTTACATTAAAATACAGATCGACGCATCGATAAAATAAATTAATTAAATGTACCACAGCATTGTACCGGATTATGGATGAGAACAGGTTCCATGGGATATTTGAGACTTCTTATTAAAACGGATAAAAGTGCAAATGAGCAGACTGGTGTGTGTGTACTTGTGTGTGTGTGTGATGGTGTGTATTTTCTGTGCGCGATTTATTTTATCGCGCATCTACAAGTCTTCTGGACTTTTTCTTCGCGCGCGCTGAACGCCGCGGTACATAATAAGATAAGGTGCTGTTCGCGGCGCCAGCGGACACATTTTTACCGATACTTTATATATCCTCCTTTTTTTCCTCGTGGAAAAACGATGTAATCGAGAAAGTATCTTATTAGCGACAATAAAGACGTATAATTAACATACATTACCATTATTAATTATTCTACATTCCGATCGGTCTTTTCGCGGACGTTGGAGACTGTTGCTGTTGCTGTTGCTGGCTGCAGAGGCGGCAATTTATCTCTAACACTGATTCTTCGACAATTTAATTAAGGAAATATAAATACATTTTGGATGACCTTCACAACATTTATCACTACGATCACGGTTGAATTCCGTACATCATTGGTATATACCGGTTTTTAATGGTGCTTCATCGCCAAAAATCGAATTGAGTACATCAATGCGTTGTTGTTAAGATAATCCACGTTGAAAGTTGTAAATAATAATCGGACAGAAATGTTCACGACTTAATTTTATTTCTTGGCCGACATCAATTTATCTTTTTACAGTGTAAACTATACCAAGGGCACATGGGCATCAAAACGTTTTGAGTAACTCTATTGTCAAAGATGAAGAACATTACGTTAGGGACGTTGGTTGTCAAATGGCAGTCCCCAAATCGTTCATTTCAGAAATATAAAAGGCAATCCTTGTATATGCAATGTTGGAGGATGGGATAGTGGCATCTTACATTTATTTGAAGCATTAAACTGTATTGTAACTTAATTGAATTTACAGAATTACTGCTGTAAACTCAAAGGTTTCTAAAAAACTGCGGTATTCTTTATTTGTGTTTTGTATAGTCACCAAAAAAGCTTTTCCAACCATGCATTTCTAAGTAATTTTTGATAGTCTAAATGTACTCTGTCTCTCTTAAATAATGAACTGCTGGCCTTTGGTTGGACACCCACTTCTGTTGTTGTTAGCTCTGAACCAATACTTTCTAAGAAGACCACCTATAACTTTTTATTTTATTTTCATTTATTCTCAGCTTTCCTGATAATTATTTTTTACTAATAAATGCCCTGCATGTCATCAACAAATATTCAGTCGTGTTGATCTCTCCAAATCCGCATAATTGGTGATCTATTTTTCTAATTCCGTTTAGAAATGCCTGGAACTCGTGACTTAAAAATAACTGGTCTACATCCCCGATTTCTTTCAGGGAGCATTTGTCTCTTACTAGTCCAGATGGAAGTAACTCTGAATCAATTGTAGATTGGCTCGGGGGTTAGGCTACCCGTTCCTTGACTGTGGGATCATATATATTCACTTATATGTCCCTTATATTCGCAATATAACACTGTCATATTGCAAATAAGTGAGTTTCTCCGGCTTGCTACTGCTGTCAGTTACTAGCTATCGAGCTCAATTGGTTGTGAGCAGTCTAGTGGGAGTGATGTATGATGTTGAACAGGCAAGTGCGACCTCCTCGTGGTACCCGCTGGGGTCCAACAGGAAAAAGAGGCATATAGGGGTATTCAGATCCTCCTCATTTCAGGGTTGTGTTAGAATAGCGTTCTGTAGGGCAGTTGGTGTCGTAAAAATGGGAAGTGAAAATTCGAAGAAGTGTTGCAGACCTCAAGGTAGGTAAGAGTAATCAGTCAGATCTCTAGTCGCCTTTTTTTGGTTTCTTATTTTCATCTCTCTTGCAATGACTGCAATATTCGCAACAACAGCAGTTCTGTCTGCTGCTTCTGCTCTTAACTGAAGAGCAGATCCGTCAAGCGCATCAATACCAGTATTTAGGTTACCATTATTGACATTGTCGATGTTTTAGCTTCGTATTGTTCTTATTGCTGAGTAGTCTGTTTCTATTCCATTGAGCGTACAAGAGTTTTAACTTGGCAACAGCCTTTTCGTTCTTCCTGTAAGGTCTACGTAGACCATAAGCTTAACCTGTACTTGACGTTACATATTTGATTTTCCTTCACAATTATCCTTGAGGAAATGTTCATGACACTATTCTCTTGAAAGATGGGGACGGGCATTATATTGCTGGAAATGTGAGTTTTCCAACTCTTGAAGAAATGAAAGAATATAGAATTCTATTACCTTAATCAAATATCGTTTGGCATTCATATGGTCCAAGATGAATATCAAATGAGCTTCTTTCGTAAATTATAGCTTTCATACCATAATTCCTAAAGTTTGATTCACAGACCTCTCAACGAGAAATTCCACCTTGCGACGTTCCCCACGTCTTCCTCTGATCCTAATATGGTCATAGTGCATATCTAAAAACAGAACCGAGATTCATCACTAAACGTCACTTTATGTCACTAGTGGAGTCACAATCTACACCACTCCAAACGTTGCTGTCGAAGTTGAGTTGTTAATGATAACACAAGACGTGGCCGATAGGTTTGCAAGCCGAAAATTCGAAGGATTACAGGATGTCTTTCGTTAGCTAATAATTGATCGGCAATTGATTTAGTACTGGAGAATCGGTCTCTTGATGTCATAAGTCTTTAACCGCATTTATCCTTTTTGTCCTCGTTTCCTTCCCTGAAATGTTCCTGATCTTCTCAAATCCATGCCTGATGATAGCAGTTTATGACGGTGGAATGGTTTCGAAAGAAATTTGCAATTTGTCTACAACCTCTGACAATAAAATTTGGTGAATAATCATTTAAAATTAACGAAGGCAGCATATTAACGAAAATTACCTTACTGTCCTTCGAAAAAGTCACCTCCCATAACTGTGGATCGCTAAGATCTGCTATAGATTTCCTGGAAACTTTTCAAGAAGGCTTCTTTTGGGATGGATGTCAGGAATATCGTAAAAACTCTTTCCTTTAAATGCTGCAAGGTAAATTGAAATTTTGAATCGTTTCATGAAATGTCTACATAGGGTACGATCCCTGTATACACATCAAGGTTCCTATTTTTTTGTTTACAATAATGCTCTCTCTCACACAGCCAATATCGTCAAACAGTTCCAAGCAAAAAAGGGGCTGGTGTAAATTTAACATCCATCATCTTATCTTTATTTCAACACTTATTCCTATTCCCACGACCCAAACCCGCTTTGATACGAAAGGGATTTGACCATATTCCTGACAGCCATTGAAACGTCATAAGGCTTTTGAGCTCTATCCCAAAAGAAGCCTTCTTGAAAAGTTTCCAGAATGTATAACAGATCTCAGCGGTGCATGGATATGGAATGTGACTATTTAGAAGCGCAGTAAGGTAACTTTCGTTAATGTTACAGCTTTATTGTCAGAGGTTGTATTCTAAAAACCACCTTCGCACAACCTAACGATCCGACCTCTGCCGAATTCGCTTAATTGACAAAATCTAGACACTTTCCAGACAAATGATGAGAAGTAAAAAAGCAAGAACTGAACATAATTTCGCTAAATATTCACATGATAAAATCGTAAGAAGGAAACCGTAATATTAAATAAGTCTATACCACTTGATCCATACATTATAAATAATTTAAAAAATATATAATTTGTTGAGGCGCTCGGTGTGGCGAGTGATAAAAGCAATAAATAATATTAGAAAACTGTTTATTTAATAAGTACAAAATGTGCATCCTGGCAATAACCGTTAAACAAGTGTAACGATAGGGAATAGTTTTAGTGGGAGGAAAAAGAAAGATGATTTAGAGAGGGAGTCCACTACAGTGCTGCCCCCAGAATTGTAGCGTCAATTATAACAATTTCCTAACAAAATTAATGAGCATTTTCTGGGAAAAATATATTTATTGATCATACTCTAACCCAATATCAATAGACTTGCGGGAAAGTGCATGCCATACCTGTAAGACACCCTGAGACTCCTCAACGGAAATTTCTTTTAGGAACATTGTAACATGCTTTTGGATTTCCTTTACGGACTCCCTATGTTTTCCTTTCAGTTCTCTTCAGTCAGGGAAACACAAAAACGTCGGGACTGTAAGGGGCTGGGGAACCACCGGGGTGTTGCTTCGGGCCAGAAAATTGGTAACGATGAAGGCCGCGTGGCTGGGGAAATTGCTATAGTGGAGCCTGGCCGTTTTTCTGATGGCAGTCCTCACGTAACCCGGAGTTTTAATCTCTTGAGCACCTGCCTTTTACTTGAGTTGACAGTTTCTCCCTGTGGTACAAACTCAAAATGGACGATTCTTCGGAAGTCAAAAAAAGACAATGAGCATCGTTTTGATACCAGACTTGCTCATTTATGCATTCTTGTGCCACTTGTAGCTCTGTATTGAAGATCCAAGATTCGTCTCCAGTAATGGTTAGTTAAGAAAGTTCGGTTCATTTTGAATCGAATCCAACAATTCTTAACAGCGCGAAACTCGAAGTTTAATTCGATGTTCTTTCTGGTCTTTCGGTGCACTGACCTTGCGCATTTGCGGATCCTCAGTCACTATACCATATACCGCTAATGTAGACATGTTTAGTGTGTCAGAGATTTACTGGATGTTCAATCCAGTAAATTCATGTTTTTGTAGGTTCTGGCCGTTGTTGAGTGTCTAGGGCAAATTTAGCCGGCGATCTCCTCACGACCCTCATTAGGCACCTTTTGACACCTTCCGGATTGTAACCTTACAATACAGTCATATTTGAAGGCCTCTTGACATATTTTTGAAATTTTCACCGATTCTCTATACAAATTTATTGTTCAACCAAAACTTTTATCAAATTTTTGCATATCAAGAAAGTGCCAGTGTTTGTGATAAACATGTATATGTAGGATGTGTAATTGTAATGATGGTCTAACCCATCCTCCAATTAGTAAAACATCGGCAAAAATTTCAACAACTTAACATTATGTTTTTAAAAAAGTTTATACTCTCTTTATTATATTGATAATATAAATATAGTTTCTGAAAAACTCTCGTTGATGTTGAACGCTTCTACTTCGTTATACATGTTGAATAGAAATGAAACACACTTATAACTTTGTATAACACGTAATTTATTTGTATGACTTAAGTTTCGGTAACTTGTAAGTGCAGTTACCGAAATTTAAGTCACAAAAATGAAAAACTCTCACTCACTCTCCAAGCATAATTTTGACTCAGCTTTTACATCAATAATACGGATCGGTTACTTTCTTGTATTTTGATGTGGATGAAATCCGAAATAGATCTAAATTGGTTATTAACTTCTGTTGACGAAGAAGATATAATTTGTTAAGTAATTAATTTCATATTTCTGTTGTTAATGGTAGATCGACTTACTTTAAATTAATTCAAACCGTTTGGACAAAAGCTATTACCTTAATGATGTATCTATAAGACCTGAATAGGTCAAAATAGTAGCTATTTTTAATAGGTAAACAGTAGTTTAGTTGATCAAATGCTTTAATTGATCAAAGTTATGCTCTTCACTTTAATTTTTATCAATATTGGCTAGAAAAGACTTTTGGCCTCAATCTCCAATGAGTAGTTTTATTCGGTAGGGGTAAGATACTGCCCTATTCTTAGGGTTCTATGTTGGATTTATTCTCCTCTTTAAAAAAGCACAAAATTGCTAAAGCACATTCATTGTATTGGAATTAATCAATTTTTGGTAATCTATCACGTTGTTACGATTTAACGTAATAGTAAATCTTCTGCATGTTGTACACAAAATATACAGTATGGAAACTTTAAAAGGAATAAAATTCATAATTTCGATGTAGGTAGCTTTTGCAAAAATCTTGAAACACGTTACATCCTGTTTTTTCTTACCCTCATTTTTATGTATATGCTATTTGTTTATCTGTTCCCGGAAGTGCCCAAACATCTTCGACCTCTTTTTCAAATGGAAAGGTATGTCAAGTTCCACTTGGTTTGAAAGATCTCTTCGCAAGGAATACAATACACTATGTATTTCTTGAATATTTTCAAAACCCACGTGATAAAAAAAAACAATTTTATAACTTCAATACTATTTAAAATAACAAATGTTCTTTCTTGGCAAAGGGCAAATCTATGATAACACGCATCTCTCTTGTTTTTTAACCTTTCTGGTGTGACTTGAGGTATTTCATACGTTGCTTAAGGTCCTCAATGTCGTTCGGTTTGGTACATATATCTTACTCTTGAGATATCCCCATAAATAAAGTCAAGGAGACTAATATTTGGAGAATTCACCGTCAATTTGACCTCTTTTTCCAATCCTTTTATTGGAAAAAACTAACATATCTATGAACGATCACAGCATAATCGGATGGAGCTCCGTCCTGCTGATACCATATTCATTCAGATAAATACCGATCTAACAGTTTTGGACGTAAAATATATGGCTCCATCAAGATTACCATAGAAAAATACTGATCCTGCAATCTGATCCAGCCCATGCATTGACTTTTTGCGGGAACTGAGTATAAGTTTCTCGCATCCAATTGGTGTTATAGTCAGCTCAGTAACAAAAATTTGGACTATTAACGTCACCATGTAAGATAAAAATACTTTCAATTTGATAGATGAATTAAAACACTTGGTATGATTTCACTTGTTGTTTATTATTCTCCAATTCATCTATCAAATTAATTCAAAAATGATTCACCACGGGTTAAGTGAGAAATTAATTAATCATATAAAAAATACTTTCGTTGGAAAAAAGAATTTATGCTAATGAAATCCTGATCAGGTTCATCATTTGCTAGCAAAATTCGATTCGGCGGTCCAGGTCATCCTCCGTTAATTTTTGGAGTGCCTGCATCTTGTAAGGATGCACCTTGGCCGATCTAAGAATTTTCAGAATGTCGTTCTCACGGGCCAGTTGCCTTCCCTTTCTTGAAGAGTTAATAATACGTTTAGCCTGGTATCTGCATCAACAGTGGGATTTTGCTATCTGGGTACAATCGTGACATGACCTAAATTGTTGTATTGTGTCTCAATTTTGCTTATGGGACTTTGGCTAATGGGTGGTATATCCGGATGCTGTTTTTTCGAAATAAATGAGCAACCTCAAGCTGACTTTGTCTTCTGTTGCCACAACCGATTTTTGGTTAAATACAGTATTTTAAAAACTTCTTTGACAACTTGGCGAGCTTATATGACATCATATACATAAAAATGAGGGCAAGAAAAAACAATGCGTAACGTGTTTTGGGATTTTTTAAATTTTATTCCAGTTAAAGTTTCCACTCTGTATATAAAATATTGAGTGGTATTAATTATCTTTATTTCCTTTTTTGTAGAGACAATATTGAACCGGTTTTTTTTCGATACACATTCGAGAGCCCGTATTCATCAGGACTAGAGAAGTCTATAAATAGCCCAGCCGTATACCTCATCTCGTGGTACCGTTCGTCTTCCCGTGGTCAGTTAACAGAGAATGACTAATCAGTCGTACAGTATTACCTGCTGGTCTGTTTGGGCCGTACATCAGGCGACGACTTCCTGTTCTCCTCGACCTCGCATCACTTTTAGTTTTAAAACGTGCCGATTACGAACGTCACGCCTGAAATTACCTCATGGCGATAAATAATCCCTCTCGTATGGAATTTATTCGCGCACGATACGATCTATCTTTTGAGCGAAGAAAAGGTAACCCCGACTGCTCGTGCGCTCTCCTGTGGTAGGTAGATGAAAAGGACAAAACTGGATGATAAGGCACGAGGTGGCTCTAAATCCCGCCGGTTTTGTCCTACTTAAATGATTTAAGGGGAACACCGATGGTAAAAGGAGACGTTGAATAAATATCCTCGGGATGTACGGACAACAATCCTCGATTTAATTGAATGGTTCTATTACATCAGACCTCACTCACAGAGATGTAGGTGTAGATTTCTATATTTGGTGTTACTGTTAGTGTCCGGGAAGAGCCCCCGGTGTATAAACGGCCATAAACTGACTGTATTAAAGTAATTTCTAATAAATTTTAAGCACGCGTGGGATCATCAATGGATTTCTTTTCTTTAATATTTCAATTGCTGTATCAACGGAAGCACCACTCACGTGCGACGTGTTTATTCTGCTAGAGACGATAAATATTTACCGCGTCCACCCACGAACCTTATTAACGATCAACGTTTTGTAATTAAAATTACGAAACGATGTTATTTATACACTTGTTCTAGTTTTATCGTTTCTACTGCATATAAGGAAGCTGAAAGCCGTGGGGAATCACTGCCAAATTTTGAAATTTAATCAATTGCTTTATTAGACTTTAGAGATAGATTTAAGGTATTGTTTGTTCTTGTACTTCTACTTTGTAAATAGCTTCTGTTCAAAAATTAAAGATAAAGATTATTAGTAAAATAGTAAAAACATTGTGAGAAGTAATACACTTGTTATGTGAAAATTTGGTTCCATCAAGAATGTAGCAAAACAAGTATTGACCTTCTTTCACTTTGTTCAATTTTTACTAATAATGTTTATCCTTAATTTTTAAACAGAAGCTATTTATAAAGTAGAAGTACAAAAACAAACAAGCAATTGAAATTAATCAATTCAAAATTTGGCAGTGTCTTGTTTGATACAATGTGACCAACATAAATGATTTTTGAAGTTGTTTAGATCGGAATCAATAAACGTGTTCAAATTTATACCCCTATGTAATTGATTCACACTTTCTTATACAATCCAACTTGAAATTTATTAACGCTCTCGATCGTAATTTATGCATTATACGTTACACCGACTGTGGCCATGACTGGGAAACGAAACACGCATACAAATGCCGGTGTGCAGTTGTAGTTACATGGTGGTAGGTCGGTGAAATAATTGGCCCTAAAGAGTGGCCCTCGCGTGGTGTACCGGTCGACGGTGTTTCCTTATGTAATTGGATGCACCTTATCTGGCCTGTACCTACCCATAAAAAGTAATTGTGTTTTATTAAAAATAACGAGCTCTCGCACCCGTTAACGCCGCGATGCCTATCGGACGCCGGGACAAAACGAGACAATTGTCACACTTGCACTAATTAATAGTGGGGCGGTTTTCAGTCGTCCAGATAAGGCCGGATTGGTTCTTTTGTTTTCGTCGAGGTTCCAGCCGTAATTTCCATAAGAATAAAATTAAATCGCTTATCTATCTCCAAACAAAACAAAAAAAAAAACATGTATCCTTTAGATTACCATTTTCAACTTACAAATATGATGAGTAGCCTAATCACCAAAATAACTCATTCTAGTTATTTAATAAAAAAATCAAAGAATAAGCTTTGTATCCTTATAAAACGAGTGAAAATAATGTAGAAATCAACGCTGAGATAATTAGATAGTTAAATTGCAATTAATGAGAGATAAAGAAAGGTATAAAGGTATCCCAGAGCAAATTGAAAAGGTGATGATATAATTCTAATTCCCAGTATTCCTTTTGTATATAATGGGGAAAGAAACTGTTTAATCTTAGAAAGTAATAATTGATTTTAATCAAAGCATATTAAGTAAGAGAAAATCTGATACAAAATAATAACTGGGCAAAACAATCTGTTGCAAACAAACATCCAAATGATATTGACCTGCTTTGCTTTTAGTGATGGAATTAAAAAGCTGCAAGGCGCAGAGAATTTCGTAGCTAAATATTACAAAATACCTACGAGGCATGTGTTTAAAAAATAGCAAAATCGAAGACTTTGTTAGTTGCAAGTTAAGAGACCAAGTAGAAAGATTACTTACGAGGTATGTGCTCCAAAGCAAAAGCTTTGATTTTAGTAAACAATTCTAGTTAAGAGATCACATCAATAGATCGGACAGTGAAATGACTGTGTGAAGTCCATCAACAATAAGGTTAAGGTGTTTGCTCGCGAGATAAGATACTATAAGAGATATTTATTAATTTATTTATTTATCTTTGTTCTCCTTTATTGAATAATACATATAAATAATTAATAAAAATAAAAATATACATAAAATTTTTGGCAAAAGAAGCATAGGCAGATTTCAAAAGTAAATATGTTCTTCCACTCAAACCCTTTCTTTACCATGATGTTGAGGTAGCTAGACATCCGGAATCTTCTATATATGTAGGTTAAATTTAATGCTATCCACAAACAACAATGAGCAATATGCTGCTCATAGTATTCAACCTGTTTTCTTTTAAATTCTGACGATCTCATCCCACATCTTGGAAAATTTTGTTACTTTTACAGGAGCTGAAAGTGAAGTCAGATTCATTGTCCCTTATGCTGAAGTTGTTTACCACGCTACGACAAAAAAGTTTGTGACAAGCCTGGTGAGCGAAACTGGACAATTTAGATTATCTAGCGAGTATTTTAATGACAGAGCATATTGGTAGCGTAAGGTAATTATTGGCGATAAGGAGGAGAAAGGTACGTCATTTCCATTGATTAGCCATTTGAGTCGTAAATAAACAAAAACACAATGAGGAATCGTATGGTTTAAAAATAGCCAATAGATGTAGCTACAGATCGGCTAAAACTTTATCAATATAGGGTTTCATCGTAAAAATCTATTGAGTTGGTAACAAAGAAATTTCGGTAATCGCTCATATATAACCTTGCTTTATTTGATCAATTACCTGTGTTAGTGGTGTACTTTGCTTAATATCATTCGATATCAGTCACATTGATGTTTTTTTGGAAGCAGGTGATAAGTAATTATATTGTTGATGTTAGTTGTGAGACATTTTTAAAATGGAGGGAAGAGACCAACCGTTTCACTTTTTTATTTCCTCATAGTAAAGAAAGCTGTTTAAGCTCACAAAAAGGTATGTGAAGTTTATTATGATGATTGCTTACGGAGATTTTTCTTCTAAAAACGAACAACGTTCTGGCTGGCCCACCTAACTTAATGACGACCAAATCAAAACCATAGACTAACAAATCTTCACATAACTGTTTGTGAGATAGCTGAGAGGTTGCGATATACGAAGGCGGCCTGAAATGTTTCCGGAATCGGAGAGACGGCGCGCGATAATTGATGTGGATTCATTGTCCGGCAAGGGCAACTCTTTTTATAGAAACTGCCAAAATTTCAGACGTCTACTATCAATAGTAATTGTTTAAGTGAACAAACTTTCATTGGGGCAGTATTGATTGCCGAAGCAGAAACAAAAATGGGTGACCGTTTTGGAAGAGTGTCTGGTCAGGATTGATCGCAAATCGAAGGTATTTTTTCATGCGTTTCATAATCGTAGATGAGACTTGGATCCACCACTACATACCGGAGACCAAGGAACAGCCGAAGCAGTGCACTTTTCCGGGCGAAGTAGCTTCGAAGAAAGCTAAGACCGTTCCATTGGCGGGAAAGATCATGGCGACCAATCCCAAGGTGTGATTCTCATCGACTATCTGCAAAAGGGAAGGACGATCACTGGGCAATACTATAGCGATGTATTTACCAATTCGATGTAGTATTGAAGGAAAAACGGCGTCATTTGCAGCGCTCATTCATCCGTTATCGTCTTGTCCAAATTGAATGAGTTGCGTTACGAATTAGACTCTCATTCTGCATATTCATCGTACCAAGCCTTCAACTACTTTTTCCTATTCCCAAAGCTGAAAAAATCGCTGCCAGGAAAGAAATTTGCCTCAAATAAGGAGATCAACGCCGCTACAGATGATTACTTTGCAGATCTCGAAACATCCTACTTTTCCGATGGCTTCAAGAGACTGGAGCACCTTTTGAAAAAGTGTATTGATCTTCGAGGAGACTACATCGAAAAATAAAAATAAAATACCACATCAATACCGTATTTCTCTTGTCGATTCCGGAAATATTTCAGGGCGTCCTCGTACACCTTAAACGTAATGGAACCGATCCCTTTTTGAAAAGAATCATCAAAAAATGAGTAATGTGCAACAACATTATCCGAAAACAATCATGGTGTAAGAAAGACGAACCAGCTCAAAGCCTATCGAAACTTGGATTGCAACAGATAAAAATCATGTTGTCGATCTGGTGGGATTACAAATGTATTTTATATTTTGAGCTACTTCCAAGGAATTAAACGATCAATTTAGATGTGTACTACGAACGACTCGCAAAACTATTGGTAAATTGCAAAGAGTAAGTAGTCATGGTGGAAATGACAACGCGGCACCTTGTGAGAAATGACTGAAGCTTGGTTGGGAAGTAATGTTATATCCCACATATAGCTAAGATCTGGCATCATCGGATTACTATTTATTCCGTAGTTTGCAAAAAAATAAATAAATTATAAAACTCTACAAATGACGAACACCTTAAATCTCACTTGGCTCAGTTTTTTGTTGAAAAATGACGAATGGTTATTAAACAAAATGGAAAATATTTGGTTGATTAAAAATTATCTTTTGGGATTAAAATAAGAGTTTTATTTCATAGACCAAAACCGAAATTACTTAGTTATCAAGCCAATAAATCGGTACCAAAGTCATTCAAGAATGGTATAGGAAGCATTACGGTACAGTTTTAGGCAGAAGTTGATGGTTAGCGGTTATCATATCACATGCAAAATATTTTGTACTTGCTTAGTACTAGCAGAATTTATTTCGTTTACGTCTGCTCTGGTCAAGGGCTTGTCGTTAAACAGCAAACAACTAAAACCCTGTAAAATGCTGCAAGAGCGTGCGAATCGATTTGTTCCTTTCTCGGAAAATGTATTGTGTCCTCAGTACCATGTGTGTGCATTTTGGTTCAAGGGGTTTAAGAGCGGCGATTTCTGTTTAAACGACAAAAAACGCCCTGAAAGTCTTTCTTGTGGAAAATTCTTACGGGCGATGAAGAATTGATACTCTATGACAATTAGAAACACAAAAAGTCATGGGTAAATACCGGAGAATCCTCACAATCGGTCACAAAGTCAAATCGCTTCGGAAATTAGGGCTTTTCTCTGTATTTGGTAGTATATGAAGGGAGTATTTTATTATGAATTATTGTAAGAGGGTGAAACAGTAACTGCGGACTGCCACCGACGTCAATTAGAAGAAAAATAAAGAACTAAGGGATTCCATGTCTTCCAAAGTAGATCAATCTTTTGTTTGTTGTACTTAGATCTCCACTTTCATCAGTCTCTTTGAGTATGTTGACTAAATAGTTCAATCAAAAGTCTTTGTTTGTTATACTTAGATATCCATTTCCAAAAGTCTAATCGAGTATCTTGATTAGTGACATACCAAACAGATGAATCAGATAAGAATTGAGATTTTAGATGTTGGGGGATTATAGCCCAATAAACTCTTCCTTAGTCGTTCACTTATGAATGAATTGAATGAACTTATGGGTAAACAACTAAGACTTTTGTTTGTTGTATAGATCTCTTCTTCTAAAACTGAACTCAAGTATGTTTAATTAATGTCAAATAGATGAATAACAAAAAATGGAAATTTTTTATATTGTGGGCGGTTATACAAGCTCCTATAACTCTGCCTCAGTTGTCAACTTAGGAGTGAATGCTTAAGTATATTACAGCAAGTTCATACGACGCAGTAAGAATCAACATGGATTTCTGAGAACAAACAAAATGTTAGTAACCGTCGTGTCTATAAAGGAATGGTCCTCACGATGTTGTTAGCAGGTAAGGAGCACTTGTCGCACTTTTTAGACCACTGAGTGGATCGGGAATTGGGGTAAAGGGTGTACCGATTAGCCAGCGCAACGTAATCAATTCGCACCCAGTGGATCGATTAAACAGTTTTGGACATTGCGCTTCTTAACAGAGTCTAGCACCACAACAAAATGAGGCAATTATTGGCGAAAAAAGAGAGACTGAGAATAAACCGAGGGGTACTGTTTCAGCAAAACCATAACACTGAGCACCAAGAGTGTTTACCAGAATATGTATATATATATATATATATATATATATATATATATATATATATATATATATACGCGGCACTAGGCACTAGTCCCCAAAATTATTGGCACAAGGTTGGGCAAGATTCCAGGATTAAATAAAGATGGAGCAGTATTCCAAAGGCACGTTAACTAGAAAGCTTTTGGTTTGCCTTCTGAAACTTTATTCAAATATCTTAAACTATTGGCATGCACCAAAGGGATAAATAAGAACAGAATGAAGATTTCTAGGCCTTAGATAATTTTTTATGAACATAAAATTCGTCGTTCATTAGCGAAGCCTTATATTTGTTGTGCGATCAAAAATTTATTAAATAATGTTAAAATGACATAAGCAGAAAAGTGAATAACAAAACACTAAATATTGGTAAGAAGGAAACACTATGTATTGAACGATGAAGAAATCATATATCGTATTTGTCCTTTAATGATGCTAGCGCTCTTTTTCATTAAAAACAAAAATTGACAATCCCACACTAAAAAAAATCTAAGGATGTCTCTAACCTATTCTAATGGACTATTATTCAGAAAAAAAAAAACTGGATTTGAGAATATCGTTGATGATTCTATAATGAAAATTCCCATTTTAACAATTTTATGATGCAGTGTTTTATTCAACAGGTAAAGATAAATGCTCTTTAACTCGCTAACTAATCTGAGAAGTACACTCAAGTGAACAGATAGCCTGATCAAAACTATGATTTCTATGAAAAATGAAATTCAGTCCTTGCAGTCTCCCCTAAAATAGAGGACAAGAAGTAAATACAAGCATTTGTAGAAGATGCCGGATGTCCAAGAGGATATGTGCTCCCTCAGCATCATAGATCAAAACAAGGGTTAGGGTAGAAGATCATCGCAGCCGCATGAAGTCCGTCCAGCATCATCCATACAAATATTTTGTACGTTTTGAAAGCATGCTAAAGACTAATAAATATTAACATAAATAACTGAATAGTTGAGGCTGTTAGTTGTAAAGTTGAAACATTAATAGTTTTCTATTGAAATTCCAGTTTCATAACATCAGATATTGTAAGATAAAAATGGAATAGAAAATGCAGTCTTTTAAATGGATTTACAGAAAACAGCAGTAGAAAGGGGTCACAGATTTAAGAACCTTCCCTTCTTTTTCAAGGAACTCCCTCTTAATTAAAAAATAAGAAAAAACCTCCTGATTGGGATTGGGATTGAAACATCTAAAGAATTATCACATCCCATTTCCTCCTCATTGGACACTTGAAGAGAAGATAAGGTTACTTTGTAATTATTTATCTAAAGGAGACAATTTGCTCTTAATAGTTCGGAGGTTATTTCCTAAAAAAACGTTGTGAATAGATTCATAGGATCAGCAAAAAAACATTTTCCAGATAGTAGCGATCATGTATACAATATGAAAAAGAATATATGCGCTTAAATGATCGCCTAAAACCTGAAATAGAACTTTCAAGTATGTTTTGGAAATCCCTCTTAATTGAAAAATAAGAAAAAACCTCCTGATTGGAATTGGGATTGAAACATCTAAAGAATTATCACATCCCATTTTCTCCTCATTGGATACTTGAAGAGAAGATAAGGTTACTTTGTAATTATTTATTTAAAGGAGACAATTTGCTCTTAATAGTTCGGAGGTAAAAAACGTTGTGAATAGATTCATAGAATCAGCAAAAAAGCGTTTTCCAGATAGTAGCGATCATGTATACAATATGAAAAAGAATATATTCGCTTAAATGATCGCCTAAAACCTGAAATAGAACTTTCAAGTATGTTTTGGCCTGAATAAAAGTTGAATTAGGAGCTATTGCAATTTACCTTCAAGATCATCATACTAGTATACTCGTCCTAAAGAACAAATTATTGCGACCTTGATGTTTTGCCTACACTTTATATACATTTGAATGACTGTGTGTTTTATTTTTATATTTCAAAATGATTAACGAAGTAGTAGCCTCAAATACAGGATGTCTCAAAAGAAAGTTTATATTTCTTTAGCTTCATGTGCAAACGCAACCAATTCGTGGGGTACGAGGATATATGTTAATTAGTAGTCTGGCTCTTGGGAATTTAGTTTGCTATGGAGTGTTTCTCGGAAGCATAGGCTCGTTGTGCGTACGAGAGTTTTGGAAATAAATTATGATTCGGTGACTGCAGGTTTCGAGGTTTTCGCCAATTAATTGAGGCGCCAAATATATCTTACATTAGTCATGAAGGTTAAAGAGGCCGGTATAAGATTAGAGAAGTCAAAACATCATTATGAATAGCAGAAAACGTGGTGTTAACCAATTTGTTCATGGAACCTCTCAATTGTCAAAGGAGTATAAAAATTAATCAGATTAATTTTTATACTCCTTTGAGAATGGCGAGCAATCGCCGAAACACGTGTCAGGAAACTGAAAATAAATATATGAAACAAAACAAGTGTATTATTCCTAATTCCTACCCAGTGAGTTATATGTTTCATCAAGAGTGTAGCAAAGCAAGTATCAATCATATTAAGCAGTATTATTTACAAAGATGCAATAAAATTCAATTGGTACAGGAATTAAAACCCCGAGATGTCGATCAAAATGAAATTTTCTATGGCAAATTGAGCTCAAGGAGAGCTTACTTAATTATAAATTATAACCACTGTTTACTTATAAAAAATTATGCAAAATAGGTGATTACATGCAAAACCTAGTTTAGGTATAACAAAACAGATGAAGGCTACCTAGGTTAATAATTTACTTACTGTCCTAGTGTACTCTTGACCTATCACATCAATTTATTTATTACCTTAGCGTACTCTCGACCTATCACAATAAATAAATCATTACCTTAGAGTATTATTGATCTACCCCAACCATGTATTTATTGCTTTATCGTACTCCTGAACTACTATAACAATTTATTTATTGCTTAGGCGCACTCCTGACCTATGTTAATAAATTATTCATTGTCATAGAGTACTCTTGAACTATCCCAACAATGTATTTATTACCTTAGCGTACTCTTGACCTAGGTTAATAAAATATTCATTGCCCTAGCATACTCTTGACTTAGGTCAATAAATTAATTATTGTTCTAGCGTACTCTTGACCTCTCCCAACAAGTTATTTATATGTTTTAAAACTGGAAAACATTTTAATTGTGCATTGTGCGATTTTTACAAATTGAAAAACATACTGTAAAATACTAGAAATCGTAGCAGTATTAAGAAATTTGGGAAAGAAGTCTTCTTATATAATTTCATTTGGAATTTAGAGAATACAGAAAGTACATAATGAACATTTACTAGAGGAAACTGTCTGCAGACAAAGCTAATTGCTTTTCTGTGAAGCACCACAATAAGTTTAGGTTTTGCCATAACTGAATTTATGGCGGCGGCGTGCGAGAGTACTCGAGAATTTATTCGAACATAAAGTTGTCCGTGCAATTACCCTTTTCAAATAATA
Source organism: Ontholestes murinus (assembly GCA_963969525.1). Classification (NCBI taxonomy): domain Eukaryota; kingdom Metazoa; phylum Arthropoda; class Insecta; order Coleoptera; family Staphylinidae; genus Ontholestes; species Ontholestes murinus. The sequence continues at coordinate 40,874,102 of OZ018396.1, forward strand.
AGATGCAAATATGATCACCGCGAGAATTCACAATAGGACTTACGTAATCTGGCGCCTCGATTTTTTTTGTCGTATTAATTGCAGTCGCAACAGGATGTTTTAATTTCGCGCACAATTTTTCACGCCCTTACTTTCACCGTCGGCGCAATTGATTTTAATGATCCTCGGTGCACCACCGTAGGTGTTTTTAATTCCCTCTTCGACGCCGGCGAGAAAAAGCTTTCTACTTGACAACTAGCGTAAATTAAGGCCCGCAACTTGTGCAATATGAGTACGGTGCGTGTCCGGGCCTGAAAATTTATTAATAATAAAACAATGGCAGTTTACGATAACTATAAGTTTGGATTTAAGACTGCGAAACGGAATACCCCCTTGTAAATTATTTACATAAATACCACCAATTTAATATATTAACTATTTATCTTGGAATAATATGCATAACATAAATATGAATATACTCGTCCGAACCACGGCTCTCGGTGTGTGAGGCTCCTTCCTCGTCTGGCGCCGTTGGCTTTGAGAATGGAGAAAAAAGGAAGAAACGTTCAGGTGGGATGCATTTGAAACATTAATAATCCATCGGCTTGCACGCCACATGTACACACTAGGAGTCAAAAATGCTTTAATGTTTCGCAAATAATTGTCGTACGAGTTCGTATGAACATTTTCACGTCTGGACTGGTGTGGACTTAAGTTTCAAGGATACCTAAAATCAACAGTGCCTACACGTTCAAAGTCAGTCAGAATTCATGGTCATAAACGTAGTAGAAATATATATTTTGTATTAGCAAAAATGTCTAGTTCATAAAAAAAATTGCCTTCGAAAGCCTAAAATAAAATAAGATAAAGAACTAAATAATGCTATGGTTTACCTTACAAAAAATGTTATGGTTTACTTTACAAAAAAATTTATTGTGCTTTATGTTTCAAAATTCTCAGATATAAATATCAAATTAGCTTCTTCTTATAATTTTGGAAAATGCCTACCAGTTTGGTTTTTTTGTAGAAAACATTACCAAGGCAAATTATATTGTATTAGAACATATTCTAACAATAAGTTTCGACTGTTGATAGAGATTTTGCCCAAGTTGGTTGCTTTGATTTACGCTAGTTGTTAAGTAGAACGCTTTTCTCCTATCGACATCAAAGAAGGAATTAAATACACATCTGTAACAAAATGAATTCTAAAAAAAATTGAGCAAGATTAATTTCTTTTTCGATTTCTACTTAACAATTAGCGTCCGTAACATGTGAAAAGAAAACTATCAGGATGGCTTTATTTTATTTGCCAAAATTTTTAGAAAAACCTGACTTGGTATTCTATTATCAAAAGTTCTTAATGTCAGAATGCAATCAGTCAATATTAGTTTTTAATGTTATTATTACTAAGATATTAATATTTGGATTTACTTAACTTAATTTACTCACGTGACCCAGTTATGAATTTAATCATCAAGGAAACGAGGTTTAAGGATACATTCCGGCACACGCGCATAAAAGATAAATAATCGCCATATTCGGCGCCCGATAACAATAAATAATCCATTATGATACCGTTGCGATTTATTTGCGCGCTGCGCGAAACGCGAAAAAAAATCACCAGGCGCTAAAAAAATGCACTTTCATAAGGCATAAAATCGCGATGATTTATTTGTGAGAGTGCCGGTCACGAAGGGTTACGTAATTCACCGGTGTTTTTTTGTTGGAATACTTTGATGGCGGGGGTAATTGGTGCAGCAATACTTATTTCTATGCGAGTTGGGGTCCGATAAGTCCTAAAAGCTCTCTCGTCTCTCTAATCTAAATATTTATTGTGAACTCTCCCGAGACGTGCATTAAAAATTAATCAGAGTGGTAATAAAATCGATTTCTGGATTTAATTATTTTCTGGAAAGAGGCTCAAGACTCTCTCACGCAATCCGTACAATAGTAATAGAGATTAGAATGGGTTTTGGGGGACTAATTTTATGGTCGACGGATTTCTATTACGAAAATGTTAATAGCTAAAGAATACTGGAAACCTTTGCTTTTTTTATATTTAAACATTAATTAGTAATTTAATTGTAATTACAATAGATGTAAACAGACTAAGTTATTTCAAATGACTTAATTGATCCTAAAAACAGTAGTTAGGAAATTATGATTTCCTCTGCAAGAATTTAATATTTCTTTTATGTTAAAAAATTAATGCGAGCATAGCTTTCTGACAGCGACAGAAATCTGTGGGGAGCTCATGAAGCTTTATACCCAGGATCACCCTACCACTGTCAGTATTCATTCAACCATTTTTTCTATTTCTGCCATTTTTTCCCGTAGTTGTTCATCACTTAAAATTTATTTACCTAATTCTACGAGGGGCGATCAAATGAAAAGATACGAAACGACCCTGTGGGTATAAATTAAGTGTTTCTTCAAAGTATACACTGCATGAGTACAAAGATTCCATTGATTAATGAGCTGAATTATTGTTCGTGTTTCCAGAACTTGTGCGGCCATAACGAAGCCCAGTTCTTCACAGCGTCTTTGAGTTCGTCCTCCGTTTTGAAGTGTTGTCCTTTCAGATGATTTTTCAGGGGACCAAACACATTAATATCGCAGGGCGATATATCTTGTCGGTAGAGTGGATGGTCAAACTTACAATTTGCCAGTTTGACGTGTGTAACCCTGGAAACGTATATACGCGCGTTATTATGGTACACAACCACACCCTCCATGAACAGCTCCAGTACTTATTATTGATAGACTTTTTTATTTTTTTACTGCACACATCTAAGTTAATGGTTCTTCCATGCTCGAGGAATTTAACAGTGTCCATTCATACCTTTTCATTTGAATACCCCTTGTAGTAATGTACCTTTTATTATGATTAGATCGTTAATCAGAAATCACAACTATCCCTTTATTGATTGTATATTTTAAGAACTATACAACAATTGTCTGTCTTAGAATTTTAATAAAGGAAACTCATTTTTCCTCGTTAACCCAATAAGTAGAAGAAGGGAAAACTGATACTTCTTTATACATTCTAAAGGGACACCTGCTCCACATGAAAGGGATTCCATGACGAAGAGCTATCTATAAAATGAGGATAATATTTTGGAATCATTACATCAGCATTACAAACATGTTCTTAATTGAATGTCTTTTAGAATTATTATGAAGTAACTTCACCTTACCTCATTATTTCTTATTTTGCGGTTGTTCAGCATTACAAAAATATTTCTAGCTTAATGCCTTTTAGAATTACTATTTAGAAACCTCACCTTTCCTCATTTGCCCATTGAGAAGAAAAAGAGAAAAGTGATACCCCTTTAGATATTCTAAAAAAATACTTCTTTTTCATTTAAATTTTTCAATGACGATGGGATGCCTATAGAAAAAGGAAGAGCATCTATAATTGGTAGTTTTTTTCTTTTATCGTTGTTCAGCTTTACAAAAATGTTCATAACTTAATGGCCTTTAAAATTTTTATGAAGTACCCTTACCTTTCCTCAATTTACCAAATCGAAAGATTTCAACGACGAGGGGCTACGTTCAAAAAAACGAATAGGTTCTGGAAGCGGCAATTCTCTCCTTTTGCGATTGTTCAGCGTTACAAAAATATTTCTAAAATAATGTCTTTTAGAATTATTGTTTAGTAACCACACCTTTCCTCATTTACTCAATGAGAGGGAGAAGGGAAAAGTGATACTCTTTTAGATATTCTAAAAAGTCACCTGTTTTCAATTTATAAGTTTCAATGTCAAAGGTAAACCTCTAGACAGAGGAGGAGCATCTGCAATCGGCAGTTTTTTTTAAGTTGTTAATATTCCTAACTAAATGTCTTTTAGAAGTATTATGAAGTAAGCTCACTTTTCCTCATTTAATACAATGTTATAAAGAAGAAAAAGTGACACTTTTTTAAATATTCTAAAAAGACACCTGCTCCCTTTCAATGACGAGGGGCTACCTCTAAAAGAAGGAGGAGGTTCTGGAATTAGCAGTTCTCTTCTTTTGCGGTTCTTCAGTGTTGCAAAAATGTTCCTAACTAAATATTTTTTACAATTATTATAAAGTAACCTCACCTCTTCTCATTTACGCAATGAGAAAAGGAATGTGTCACTTCTCTAGATATTCTAAAGATACACCTACTTTCAATCAAAAGGTTTCCATGTTTCTAAATGTTCTTTAATCGGCAGTTTCCATCTTTTGTGGTTGTTTAACATTTCAAAAATATTCCCAACTGGATGTGGTTACTATTAATTAGACAAAAATTAAGAAATTGCATCAGTGAGGTAAATTACTTCATTTTCAAAAATAAATTTCTCTAATATTCTGGAATAGAATTAATTAAATTTTATCATTAACAACTTTAAAGTATAATTGGCAGTTTTAACCGAAGAGAATCATCGATGCTGTTAGTTTTGCATTTTAATAATTAATTCCAAAAAATCATTTCATCAAATTCAATAAATTCTCTCTATTTAGCAATTCAAAATTTTTCAAACCAAATTGTTCTGTTTATTATATTTTTGATGTTCGAATTTTTTTGAAACAGAAAGTAGATCACCGGCAAATTTTGGTAAAAATAATTGCTTTATGTTTAAAACATAATTTTCTCTTCAGAATTCCAAAAATTCTTTTTATCTTCCTCTTCTTCTATTTAGTATCTCCCTTGGAGGTTGATGATCAACATGGCAAACCTTACTTTAGAGATGACTGCGCGAGATGAATAATTTAGTGGATGATAGTTTAAACCAATCCCGTTGGTTGCACAACCATAAGATTCTGCGACCAATGTGAAGCGGCTCCCCGGAATGTGGGAGTCTGATAGTGGACTGTATAGGATATTATTTTATTATAATCGAATTTGCAGCGTAAGGGGGAACACTTACTCTGTATCGATAAGAAGCTCTCCCTGGTCTTGGACCGCGTGCTTGATTCTTCCTCTTTTTCTACCTTCTCACGTTTTCTCGGCGTTCTCCTGCCTGTCGATCTTACTCGCGCCCCGTACGAAATTCAAGTGTCCTTATTTTTTGCATCTCAAATTTCGCTAGCAAATGGTCACGACAACAAACTATAATAAACGTGGTAAATTTAAAATTGGTCCTTTGCGAATACTGAACATACCGCCCACCAAAATTCACAAAAATATGTAAATTTTCTACACAAACAAAAACACAACACATTGATGACGACATGATAAAACATAAGGAAAATTTAAATTTACCTATTGTTTGGTAGAGGTCACAGCTTAACTATTGGTCGCTGAAGCACGCATAATGTAGCTAGACGGTTGGTTCCATCAGAACCAGGATGCAACGATATCATTCTACCCAAATGCCATAGTCCCGCTTAATGAGAACCAAATCGTCTACTAATAATGAAGGAAACGATTTATTCCATTTTAAATGCTGTTGCAGCGAATGAAAATACTCTGCATGCCACCTCTTCCAAAAATCTTGATTGCAGCGTTGTAACAACTGCCAGAGATAATAGAATAAATGGTTTATTTATTTTACCAATGTAGTCTTCATCTAGCGGTGTTGATAATGGCTCTAGCGTGAGAAAATGGCCTGGAGATAGAGTATCTAAGTTATTAGGATCTGAACTCAGGGCACTAAGGGGTCTGAAGTTTAGAACAGCTTCAATATTTGCCAGAACTATGGTAAGTTCTTCGAAATTAAGTGTTTGTTCTCCAACGACGCGAACTAGATAGGACTTAACCAGCTTTCAAAGACCTCCGAAATGAGGGCTCGATGGTAGATTGAAATGCCATTTAATACCTATTACACCAGATGCGTTTTCGGCAAGGGATCTCAATTGTTTATTCGCATCTTCAAAATTGGTACTGCAATCGCTATAAATATCGCTGCAGCAGCCAGACGTGCAACAAAACTCGAGATGTACAAAAACAAACGAAAATACATATGTAGGCTTTTGTAAGTTTGCGGGCCCGAGATTTTGGTGTTGAAATAGAAAAGAGACAAGCGAAGTTCACCCTAACATGAATGAATGGCTTTAATTTTGAAACCCTAGCTGCTGGTAGATCAGCCATAATAGGGTTTATCGGTGAAGGCTTGGCCTGAAAGCAACTGTAGCAATAAGAGATACTAGATTTGATGGCTCGGCGACCAACCAATATCCAAAATTGCTGCTGAATAAGAGGTTGCCTAGAAGCAAATTATCTTTGTGCATCTGATGAGCAAACCCGTTAAAAAAAAACATAAGGGCAACAACATTGGATGCTTTTGATCATAATCTAGGCTAACGTGTCGAAGCCGACCGTACACCCTGACGACTCCCTTGTCGTCGATAAATGAAAGCAATTTCCGAAAAGGTTCAGAGCAATGAGTGTCCTTCTGAAGTATGGCAATATCTTCCTCAAAATAACGATGTTGCTCGTATCTAACGAGAATGCAAGTTGTTCGATATAATTCCACATTGGATAATGCACCAATTTCTCCATATTTTCTCTTGAGTCTTCGAATGAATCTTAGACAATAGGCACATTTTCCTAAATGACGAGGACTTTGTCAAAAGAGAGTCAATGAAATGTTGAACTGTTTATTCTACAAGTGCAACTCTCCTCCACTTGAGCACATGAGCTAATATGAAATGAAATGGCGGAGGCCAAACCTCTGATGAGTCATGCAACCAATTCTGTTCTGTCCACCACAAGGGGTGTGCGATAAGGTCCTTAAGTAACAGACCTCTAGAGGTGCAGTCGGTCGGATTGTCACAACTAGTAACATGACGCCAAACGACAGTCGATGATTTATCTTGGATGTGGGTAACTCGATTGCTAACCAATGTTTTTCAACGAAGAGGAGAGGAGTGAATCAAAGCTAATACGATAGTGGAATCAGACCATGCAAAGGCCTAATCTATATTTAAAATATTTTGATAAGTATTGCGAACTGACTCAAACAGATCAGCGCAGAGTTCCAAACAAGATACAGAAATGGGTTTAAATGGTGTAACCTTGGACTTTGCAGTCACGAAACAGGTAACAACATGTTCATTGGAAACGATATGAAAATAAATGACAGCCGCGTAACCCGCTTCTGAGGCATCACAGAAACCGTGAAATTGGCACGAGGTGCTATTGTCGACGAATAAATGACGAGCGATGCAAAAAGACCCAAGACAATGTAATTCCGATTTATATTGTGACCACCGAAGCGAGATATCCGAAGGTGGGATGTCGTCCCAGTTCTGTTTTAAGATCCACAAATACTAAATCAGACATAACGAAGAAGCTGAGGGGAGCGAGAAAAACAAGGGGATTGAAAATACGGAAAATTTCCGAGAGAATGATTCGTTTAATACAACCTGTGTCCTGTGAATTAACCTTAAAGGTAAAATAATCAATATCTGTCTGCCAGTGTAGACCTTATGGGTCTACACTGGCAGACATTATGTGTCTACACTTTGACGAATGAGCCACCTGGATTATCCAAACAAATAGACGGGGCTGGTACACATGGTACATCAGTCAGAAGATCTTTCATATTACTTGCCCATTTTTGAAGCGTAAATCCACCTGACTTAAACAACGATACGAGTTTATTTTTTAATAGTTAGCCTGTAATGACGCCATCAACGTAAATATCTGTTAGACACTTGCGATGCAGCAGGGAATTTATGCTGTTCTAGTTTAGATAGTTCCAGAATAGTGTGTTGAGCTAGGTAAGGTACCGAAGAGAGACCGTACTCAACGGTATTAAGCAGGTACATCTCTAGCTCTTCTTTAGGGGAGAAACACCACACTATTAATTGATATTTTCGATGTTACGAATGAACAAGGATTTGCCGAAACATTTGATTAATGTCTGCACTGAATACCACAGCATGAACTCTGAATCTTAATACGATAGAAAATATGCCATTCTGCAACTTAGAACCAGTTAATAGCATATCATTGAAGATAATACCTACATCAGATTTTGCCGAAGCATCGAAAACGACAAGAAGTTTGGTGGTAGTACTATAATTTTTTTTATGATAAATAGTACTTTCAGTTCTTTGTTACTTTAACAAATTCTATTAATTTTCTTAATTATTATTTTGCATACCAAAATATTTTCAATTAAACTCTTCTCTTTAGATTTTATTGTTTTTGATGTGGTTTTTGGACAGAAAGAAGAATTTTGCGAAATGTTTTCTTTCTGTTAACTTTCTCTACTCATATAAAGAATTCCAAAAATTGTATTCATCAAATTTTATAGTAAAAAAGTATTAATTTTGTCTATTTTTGTTCAGCATAGCAAAATGCTGTTAACCAATCTCTTCTGTTAATATTTTTTGTTGTTTGAGTTTGTTTTGGAATAGTTCACGGGCAGAATTTGTTGAAAATAATTGCTGAGCTTTAAAAATGATGTTTTACTCTTATTAAGAATTTTTGATTCTTTCAATTTTCTCTAGTTTTTTCCGCATTTTTCCAAACCAAATTCATCCTTTTAGGTCGCTGACAGAATTTAGCGAAAGTAATTGCTTTACTTAAAAAATAATTGTTTGTTTTATTAAGAATTGCAAAAAAAAAAAAACATTAAATTCCAATAACTTTCTCTATTTGTGTTCAACATTCAAAATTTTCTTTGCTGCCAGTCAACATACAAAAAAATCTATCGATGATAACAAATCAAAATAATTATGTTATCATTAGTACTGAAGGTAATTGACAGAATTTTTGAATTCCAAAAGAATAAGTGATTTTTTTCTTTCTTTGAATAGAAAGCAAATTGATTTTCTTATTAAACTATTTTGAATTTTTATGTTTGTAATTAAATGCTATGTTTGGAATTGCTCGAGAAAATTATTTAAAAACGAATTTTCCGCTTTTTTCAGGATTCAAGAAATTTCTTCTGCGAATAGAAAAGCACAGATAAAATAGTCTTTATGAAATAATGTTTTTCTAAACTCTACATTTACATATATTGCACATTTTTCAATGGTAAAAACGTAGTGTTTTGTTTTTCACGAGAAGAGACTGAACGGGTCAGAGTGGAAGAACATCTTAAAGAAATAATTGGGTCTCTTTATTTCAAAATATAGTATTAGTTTTATTAGCAATAAGTTTTTTAAATTACTTTTAAAAGAGAAACAAAGCAAAGAAACATGAAACATAATTTAGTATTTATGATAAACAATCACGTCGCATTAATTGAAATTAGGGAGAACAATTTTTTAATTGCCAAAAGAAATTATTTTGATTTTTGGAAGCAGTTTTCTTTGCTTATTATCAATACTATCTTATGTATCTATTTATTCTACGAACCAGCAGCAATTCAAACATTATTTTTCATCAAATTTTACGACGTTTTCTAATATTTTTCTAGAATAGAAGATGGGTCAAAAATGTTCATTATCAAGTATTGTAATTTTTACCCAGTGGATTTTTGAAATGTCTGAAGAAGTTATTTTGCTTCAAGAAGCTATTTTCTTTGCTTACCTTCAATTTTTCAGATATTATCTTATTTACTTTTTTTTAATCTGCTGACTATCAGCAAGCAACATTCCTTTTTATTGAATATATTTTTTGCATGGAATTCAGCAATTCAAACATTATTTTCTTATCAAATTTATTTTTGTTTTACATGGAATTGAAGGCAGGTCAAAATGTTTTTCATCAAATGCCTTCTTTTAACTATAAACTTCCACAGTGAATTTTTGAGAGAGAGACAAATATCTTTATTTATTATTTGATACATTAGGTATTTATAGTAATAATCGTAATTGATTTTCTTTTCGGCTATCGACCAGTCTTTGTTAGTTGTTATTGTTCGTCGTTCGTTGATGAAGTTGATGAAGATGTAGATGTAGATGAATCATGAAAAGATGTTATGAATTCGGAAATTGTTGTAGAAGGATGTTTGGTTTTAGGGGGTGTGAAGAATTGCGAGGTAAACATATGTGCTTGAGGATGTCTTGGATATCAGGGTTAGTGGCAAATTTTATAGCAAGGGGTTCCAGGCGGTTTTCAATAGGGATTACTTGAATTTTTTGGTATAGAAATGTGTTGAAAGGGTTGTGTAGAGGGTTATCACCTGCAAGTTTCTCAGAACAGGATGGCGGAGATTCAGGAGGGCGGGCATAATCTAACACAGGTGGACATATTATTTTGTAAATATTTACTGCTGATTTTGTGGAAATTCCTTGATTTTAAGAGTTTGGTAATGATGTTTGAAGGACAGTTTAGAGCAGGTTGTGGATGGTGCAATATATGAATTGATGTGGATGCTCTATAGAAGAGAACGAAGAGATGGGATTTATTGGGATTTATGTTTATTCTGCATTTGTCACATCCGTGTTGCAAAGTGTCGATCAGCCCTTGCAGTGAACTGATGGCTTTAGGGAAGTGCTGTATGATCAGCAAACAGAAGACAGTATGGCGAGGGATTAAAGTAATTGAGATTAGGGTTGTATATGTCATCCACAAAGATATTATAGAAGAGTGGGGAAGAATTTTTGAAATAGTTACATAGTAAAAAGTTATTCTGCTTCAATTCTTAGAAAAGAAATCTGAAATACCCGAAGATAAGGAATAGAAAGATATTATCAGAGACGTGATAATTAAAAATTGAAAAGTTAGTTTCTAGGATTGTAATAATAGGTTTCACCAAAAAGAGAGAGAAAATCATTCAAGAAATGCTAGGATTGTAATAATAATTATAAAAATACTGAAGGAGAAATAATTACTAAAGGTGTCTGTTATTATAGCAATGAAAATTTTAAAATACGATGACTTCTACATCGTAAACGAAAGTTATTTTACTTTAAGAAGCAATATCATTTACTTTTCTTTATGTTTCATTATCCTCTATAATCAGTAATCAAAAAATTCTCTTCATCAAGTTTTCCCATTCTTGCGTTTCATTCTATACTAGAAAGTAGATATATTTTTTAAACAAATATTAACTATAACATGTTTAGAACATAAAATATTGCCTGAGAAAATTATTATATTTTTGAGAAACAATTTCCTCCGAAATTAAAAATAGAAAGCAGATCAAAAAGTTTTCCTCTCTGCCTTTTTGAAACAGAATAAACATGATTTATTACATGGATATTTTTACTTTACTTTATCTGTGATTTTCTTCTATTCCCAAATTGTTTATTCAACTAGAACTTAAAAAAATAATTTATGTTTCCTATTGTTGTCTTATTCAAGCTTTCCCAATAATGTTTCTTCCTGAAGTAAGAATTTTTCTATCAAAATCACTTTATCACAATCAAAAAAGAAACAGAATTGATTGAGGATTATTTTTATAGCTAGAAAAATTCTTATTAAAAATAGCTTTTTTCTCATGAAACAATTTTTATTCCATTTAATTTCATAAAAAAGTAAAAAGAATTTCTTTTGTCAAATTCTGTAAGTTTTTTTAAACAAATAATGTACTGAGAATTAATTTAAATTGCAATAGAATGCAATGCGATATAAAATAAAATATAAAAGTTTCCTGATGTGGATGAGGAATATTATGGTCCAAAAAGGGTTTGTGTGGAAGAACATGATTTGTAACTGTGAAATTGTGAATTAAGAAGGAAGACCAAAGATATAAATAAAAACATTATTTCATGATTTATTACTTTATTTTTTCTGCTATTGTTAGGAATTGAAGAAAGTATTTTTACGACATTAAAACCATCAAAAATATTAGAAGATCAAACATAAAGAAGATCAAAAATGTTTCCTTTCTATCGATGGCTCTTTTTGAAGCAGAATTAATAGAAGTGTAGAATTGTTTTAGAATTTACTACATTATCTTTCCTGTTGTTGTTCAAAATTGAAGAGGATTCTCAAATTAAAAATTTTACCTAGATGAAGTGGAAAATAATACCAAACATTTAAAGCCATACCCTAGTATTGTAGGTAAAAAATTAATTAGTTATTGAGGAAGCTAAGAGAGAAGAAGTGAAATAACCAAAGATGCGGAATAAAATTGGATTGAAAGTAATTATCCAAAAAGAGAAAATTAAAAATGGAAAAGTTAGATTCTAAGATTGTAATAATAATTACAAAAAACACAAGAAGAAATAAATACTAAAGATGCTAGATATGATAAGCGAAGACAACAGAAGTTTGTTATTACGAACTGGAATCAAAAGAAATCTGAAAGATAGGAATAATTGACTTGATTATGAATATACTTACAAAAAATATGAAAGCAAATAATAAAAAATCGATGAAAAATAAACTTGTTTTTGTAGGTTCTATGTACTTCAATATGCTTATAACTTACACACTTGAGAAAAGAAGAGGTTTTTTTGTGGACCATTTTAGTGACTTTCAATTATATCTTCCAGTTCTCTTGTAAGATTGCTGCGATTTAAAAACTTTGAACATACAAGTGGAAAAAGTAAATATGGCAATTTTCATTTCATTTAGATGTAAGTAATGTAGCAAAAACGAAGTAAACCGAAACGATTTCGGGCCACTTAGGCCTCTCATTATATGTAATCTCGGCGCAAAGAAATCTTCAAGTAATCGTGGTCCGATTATTACCATCGAAATGGACGTAAACAGTCCGACTGGTTTCGTAATAATTAGTGCAATTTATAAAAGTTACGGGACGACGGATACACAGCATCGCCAGTACTAATATTTACATTGGTTTTCCATTTCGAGTGCGGATGAATTTCACTCTCGTTCACCGCTTCTATTTGCACGGTAATTTGTTCCCGATATGTACATACGGTACGTACGTACGAAGAGGTATGCGGTTTGTGATTGATTGCGGTTAAGTGGATGAAACTATAATTAATTTCCTGTTGTGTTTATGTAACGCAAAATATCTCCAGGTGGAGAAAAAGAAAAGTGTCCTGAATTGGATAATTGGGGGAACCCATAGCGAATAATAAATTTTGTTCGTTATATCAAATTCTATGAATAACAAAAGTTAATTTATTACTTGAAACAGCTTTAAATAATCATAATTATTAAAAAAAAACTGAAGGAGAAATAATTTTAAAGGTATTTTATAACAAATTAGAGCTTTTTAAAGTAATGAATTGAAAATTGATGAGAATTTAATGATTTTCATTTTGAATTGAAAATTGATAAGGAGAATTTTTGTATTACTTCTTAAAGTAAAATAACTTTCATTTACAATGGAGGCTGCAAATGAAAGTTATTTTACTTTAAGAAGTAATACAAAAATTCTCCTCATCAATTTTCAATTCATTACTTTAAAAAGCTTTAAATCATTCAAACTGCAAAACTTGTTTTAAACTAAAAGAATTGTAAAGAATATGAGGGAGTTTTTTTTTTCTTTAAATTTATACCTAAGTTGCATAATTAAATTTTTGATCTAAGACAATTGACAGGAAAGTAATGGTATGTACTCAATAAGACAGGTATTCCTCTTACTTTTTTGAATGCTGCAAAATTACTTTAAAGAGTTAGCAGAAAGAACTTTTTTTATTCTTTCTATCACGTTATTCTTAAGCTGTATTTTCAAATGTTGACATTATGTTTCTTTATTAAAGAGTTTGATTCATCTAAGCTAATAAAACTGACGAGGTTAAGAAAGAAACGATTACACTCCCGTCCCCTTATCCTAAATAATGGATGATGAAACCTCGATGTTTCGTTGAACCTATTGCGAATAGTCAGTCAGGGACAAATAATCCATGTTTCCTCTCATCTTGATACCGGCGGTAAAAATCTGGAACATACATGTCGTGAACGGTCTCGGCATTAAGACAATAGATAATTTGTATAACATACATCCGTGAATTATCGTTACAAGAGTACACAGAGAGTAACCTCGGCAGCAAAAGTCCACACACACGGACAACGCACATCCGCATGGAACCAAACACGGGGGAGAGATAAATATCTGCGAGTTATCTTCACCGTGCGATGGAGCAGGAAAGAAGATGAGTCGATCCACTAGTAGAAAAGAATTGTATAAGTGTATACGGCTGAGTCTCAAGTATTATTTACTATAATAATCAGAGGCGATTTTTTATAGAAAGAAATAATTTTAATCAGTTATGTATTGATCGATCTTTTGCCATCATCGCAGCTGCATGAACTCCGCGGAGTTTCATCTACCCAAAATGTTTGTAGGTTTAGATAAATTTGTGTATATTCGTATCTATTTAAAGGAAGGTAAAGACTAATAAACATAAATATAAACATAACATCATTAATTGTTTATAAGTTTTGGAAAGATCGAAATATAGTAGTGAGATGTGTAAGATCTGGTAAGTATGGTGGATGGACATCAAATCCCAATCAAGCTCAAGCAACTTTAGGTGTGTCACAAAATGTGTACGTTGTCATGTTGGAATACACCATCCTTACGTTTTCCAATTTTGGCCGCAATTTGTTGACGGCTGCATTCAATTTGTCTAATGAGCGACAGTATACAACCTTATTGATGGTAAACGAGGCCTTTGTAATCCCACCTAATTGAGAGCATAACCTGTTTTGATGGATATTTGCTTTCAAAGTAATTGTAGCTAATAGCCAAGTTTAATTTTCAGTAAAAACTTTTCAACTACTTTCTATTGCAGGATAAATCTTTATCACTATAGTTTGATACGAAACATTTTTAGAATACTAAAGAAAATTGTTTCATTCAGTAAAACTATTAAAAAGAAAAATTCTCACCAAATTCGATGATTTATGTATTTTTGTTCTCAAAATATGTATCCATTAATCAAATACTTACATAATTAGTATATAATCACATCAATAGTAAATGTAACTGTGCAACCGTCTAGACTTTTAATTACATTCCCTACGATCAAATATTCCATTCCGTTAATACCCATTTCCACTGGACATTTTTCTCCCATCATCACTTTTACGACTTTCAAATAGAGTCACACATAAATGCCTATATTTTTTTAAATTTTTTTCCTTTCCTGTAAATTGGAAAAAAAGCACAGGCACCACAACGGCCAGAATGAATGCAGTTTCTAGTTTTCTTGTAGCAGCAGCAGAGCAGCAATTACGAGTGCTTTAATCTGCAAACGCCGACTGGTTACAACTTAATAAATTAGTGGGGAATTACAAACGCGCAATTATAAATACCTGCACTACTCATATTTATAATTATTATAAATTATGGGCATTAACAGAGACATTTACGGTGGATACTTAAGCCTCTCCGGACTCATTCAGGCATTAATTTGTTGCCGTAACACTGCGGTTTTCTTTATTATTATTCTTTTTGGGTTCGCATTATGATTTATAATTATAAAGTTTGAATCGGACTGCATTTTTTCAATTTGTAATTGATCGTGTTTTTGAAAAAATAATTATGAAATAATGAGAGAAGCAGGTGCAGATGAGGGAGATTTATAATTTATTTATTCTCTCCCTTAAGAGAATAAAATAAAATAAAGATATTATTTATTACCCTCAAGAGTATAAAAATGTTTTATACTGGGTGTTCAAATTTCTATGTCACTTGCTATATTATTACATATAGAAAGTAATTAGTTTATTTTTACTTTTTGTATAAAATTTCTCCTCTTATACGACATTCGATCTTTTCAAAATCGTTTCTATTCCTACGCATATTATATGATTAAAATTAGATCGCCAACATGTATTTTCACCTTATTGAGAAATTGCGCAAATTCTAAATCCCGCAAAATTCGATCTCCTTTGCTTTTTCTCCTTATCGTTGGCGTCGAAAATTTAGTAATCTTGCATTACCCGCAGAATATCGGGGCAACATCCGATACGTCTTGTGGTCGTTCCACTGAATCTTTTGCTTGCTGACCCAACGTCGATTGCGGAGGTTTCACTCCGGTGTCGGGTCGCAACCGCTGCGCAAAATATTGATTGATTTTCATATCGAATTATGTAAGGCGAGTGAATTTCATAAGCGCGCAATTACACACATTCTTCGCGTATTTACAATCAATTAGGAAACTAATATATAATGGTAAAATACCTTACCAGGATGTAGTTCAAATCTTTAACATGTTGTAGGACTCACCTGGAAATTAAAAAAAAAAACATGTGTCATTATTTATACTCCTTAAAAGTTACTCTACAATAATTAGTATACATAATTTATAGGAGATAAAATATATAAGTCCTTACGTTGTAGAAAATTCACTAATAATTAGAAAAAACAGGAAAATATTTCGTAAAATCTACAACAAATGAGTCTTATTAAGACTACAAGAAACAAATCACTTTTGAAACAACTACTTCTCTAGCTAATACTTCGACAGACATTGAATGATACAAAATTAATTTGCGTGTTACAAAATAGCAAGGCTATCAAAGCAACACTAGTTTGAACGTATTTCTTTCTGTAAGAGATTCAATCAAATCAGGGAAACATGCCCTCAGATCTTGTGCCATGAAAAGAATTTCTATGGCAAAAAATCTGAGAGCCTTATACTGCTGGAACATATCTTCATAATCTTAGCGTATTTATTTAGTGTAGGTTTTTAAAATCACTTGTATATTTATTCTGCAAGGGAAACAAATCAGAGGTCATTTTAACAACCATAATACGTGGGCTGCCTCTTAATATTTTGAGAATGGATGATCCAGTTGTCGCTATCTGTCAACTAGAATGCTTTGTGTTATTTCCAGTGACATTAAAAATTGTTATCAGCTAAGAAATATAATTTTTGTAACAATATTTCTTATAATTTTACGAGACGAAATATTTGCTTCTTGCAGGATAACAATTATATTACTTTAAAAGCCGGGCGAAATAGTAGTCTTCAATAAATTATAGTTATTAAGACATAATTTGTAATAAATGATTTCCTCACAAACACCTTCAAACTTCTCTACAAAGTGCTTCAAGAGTCCATTCTACACGCATGTGTATTACATTTTGTATAACTTTTACTCCATGATCTAAACCTCCTTTGACAATATTCTCCGATAAACTCCCCTTTTCATACATTCTATTTCAATCTGTTCACTTAGATTCCTCTACACCCACGCACGCTTTCCGTACCCTTTTCACCAGTCTCTCCCCCTAAAAATCTATACAACTTCATTTCATAACTCGCTATTCTCTTCATTGCCTCACACTGTCGACTTAATTTATTTGTTTCCTAAACACTTTGCTTTCTGGAGTCAACTTTTTCAATTCCCAACATGAGCACGTAATGTCTACTCTTTATGATGCCGGTATTTTAGTTTCTCCTCTCTATATCTAATTTAGAGGCCTCCTAAATTGTATCTTCCAGAGACCAGAGCCGTTTTGCGGACTCCGCATTGCGCACAGAAGAGGGATGGTGCAACATGGAAAGAGGATAAAATATCAAACTCAATTACAGCCAAAAGGTGTTTGAACTCACAAGGGACGAGCTAAGAACTTTCACCCGACAGGGCATTGTGTCCTCCGGTACCATTTGTGAAAAATGGAAAAAAAGGTAAAAAGCAAACTGCAGACTATGTGATTTGGCAGATGAAACGACCGAGCACATAATATGCACTTGTGTCCGCGAGGCACCGATTAATCCACGAAGAAGTGAGCAGTATCACCTCCAAGAAAGTTACCAGGTTCATGGGACTGATTGGGAAGTGATTGGTTAAGGGTAGAACAATAGACCTGTTAGGTCGCAATTCACGAGGGGCTAATCCACCTCACACCTAAAAAATACCCATTTTAACCAATAACTTATACCAAAAACTTTTTCTACCTCTTCCTCCGGGATTTCTTCAATCACTCCTCTTAGAATTCCGCCTTCTATCCCACATAGAAGTCCTCTGTGTCGTTTACGTTTTTGTTTCATTTTTGTAATGGTACTCCTATTCATATGTTTCCAGAAATTCCTGGCCAAAGACCACACATCGAACTAATAAAATTCCCTGATAGAAGTAATGCAAAGGGGCTTAAAGAAAGTCGCAATGCAGTGTTAAAGACGCATTTCACTTAACATCTGTTGACTCTCAAGAAAACATTTACACCCACTAGAGAAAGCAGATCCAAGGCTTATTACCAAAATATGAATGGACAGTTGATAGTTTTAAACCAAAGGTAATAAAACCGCGGCCCGTAGTCTAATTTCTTGCGGAGACTGAGTTGTACTTGGTCCTTAGTGTTAATCAAAAACTCGTCTGTTTGGTGTGTCAAGAATTACTTTTATATCAATTCATTGCAAGAATATAACTTAAGAAGACATTACGATACAAAGCATGTCACAAAGTTTGAGACATTCAAAAGACAATTACGCCAAGATAAAGCGAGAGCTCTAAAAAGTGAGCTTCAACAAGAGCAAGATAGTTTTCAAAAGTAGAACATTGAAAATGAAGCAAGCTCGAAGGTTGGCTACACTATATCCAAAAAATGGCTTTGAAATCAAAAACTTTTAGTGATGGTGAAACTATTAAGGAATGTATGGAGGCCGCCGCTGAAATATTGTACACGTCTCAAAAACAACTTTTTGTAAAGTTTGTTACCGCTCAATTAGCTGTATTTATGTATAATTTAAAATTTAAAAACTTTTCTGCAGTTGTAACAGACAGTGCACTATCCATGGTGGGAAAAAAAAGAAGAGCTTGTGGGTTTGATGAAAAAACAGCTTAAAAATCTTCCTTTGATGCATTGCCATTGTATCGTTCATCAACAAAATCTTTGTGCAAAATCCACAAATATTGATGAGGTGAAGGAAGTAGTCTTAAAAACTTTGAACTTCATTAAATCATGCGGCCTCAACTACAGAGAATGCCAAAAATTTTTATACGAAATTCATGCAAAGTATGGTGATGTGACATAATTATCTGATGTTCATTATCTGAGCAGAGGAAAAATGCTAAAACGCGTCTTTGACCTCAAGAAGGAAATCGCCTCTTTCATGGAAACCAAAGGGAAACCAGTTCCTCAATTTAGTGACCCCGACTGGCTGCACGATTTTGGATTTCGGACATCACGCTGCACCTCAATTACTTGAACACAAAATCTCATCACAACCTACACTATGAAGGAATTTGAGTTTAAACTGGATTTATGGAAAAATCAGTTGTTTACCCAAAAAAGAGTTCCAATCAAGGTTTTCTGACTTAATGAAATATCTTTGCCTACCATTCAGTGTATCCGCTGAAGACGTACCAAAAAATTGTCAGATGGAGATTATCGATTTTCAGTGTAATTCAGAACTGAAAGACAAGTTCGACAAGGGTCTTCTTGATTTTTATGCAAAATATGTCAATCAAAACTCGTTTCCTAAAATCCGAAAACATGCCCAGAAAATTATGTCTCTGTTTGGGAGCACATATGCGTGCGAGCAGCTGTTTTCTCGTATGAAGTCTAAAACAAGGTCGAGAGTTACAGATGCACATCGGGAAGGCAGTCTGCGGGTTGCAATTACAAAAATATAACCAAGTATCGACACACTTGTTAAAAATAAACAATATCAAATATCGCATTTATTGATTGAACTTTCTAACCAATAAAGATTATTGCATTTTGAAATTATATGTTTTTTTATTTTATTGATGTTTAAGTGACGTGGAGCATTGTGGCTCTTCGGACGACGTAAAATGGATTTTTAGCCCTTGCACTAAAAAAGATTAAAGACGTCTGCTTTAAACCCTTCGAAGCACCAGGAGTAGGTAGAACTGTTACAGCAGGAGCTACACCCAACATTCAGGCAGTTAGTAAGGCTATATTCCCATGAAATGAAAAGTGGCTAGGGTGATATTTATTCCGAAAGCGGGCTGAAGACATCAGGTCGTCTACCTCCCAATTAACCTTTAGTTTTTTCTTCTAAAAGTCATCAAGAAAGTTATAGACATTGATATAAGGAGCAGTATCCTACAAGCAAATCCACTTATAGGCAGCAGTTTATCTATCAACCAGGCAAATCCACTGTGGATGCACTTTATAGTCTTCCAACAGCCATAGAAGCTTCACTACAAACAAAGGAGATTATATTAGGTATTAGATCACAGCAGGTATAGCGAGCGAATCAATTGATACAACTATTGCAGGTCATCAAGATCATTATCGATCTGGAAAGGTCGAAACTATAGTTGTGTCAATTGATAATATATTGTAAACATTTTTTGTGTATATTATACAATAAATAGTGGTATAAGAAAGTTCTTTTACTCTTTACAATGAAGTACCACATAATAATGGTCGCCACCATTATTTTCCTTTTGTCTAGATTTAACACTGTATAGGAAATTTAAATAGAACAAACAATCTGTAAAGCTATGAATATGCTGCAAGCTCTTTGGGAACTAAAACCCAAAATAAAACATGGTAGTAAGAGCTATTATTACATATGACTCACTAGTATGACGGGTCAAGATTAAACAAGCAATGATAGAAAAACTTCAAACCTTTTAGAGAATGGCCTGTCTTGGCATCACAAAAGCTAAGCCGTAGCAATGAAAGTTTTACTAGACTTAGTAAGACTCATTGTTGTAGATTCACGAAATGTTTTCGTATTTTTAAATTATTATTTTACTAGACCTACTTCCTCTGCACGAACAAATCAGAAAGAAAGGTCTAATAAGCATGATGAGACTGGACTAGCATCGTAAAGAACATTGATTCTGGCACTTAAAAATTCTGAACCTGATTAAACCAGAGTTCCTACCAACACGGACTCTCAGTCAAGGCTCTTCAGTCTTACAAGCTGAAACAGTAGCCTTGTGCACGGGTTTCTACGAAAAAGGGCTTCAAAGGATCACACATCTGTCTAATTAATCTTAGACAGCCAGGCTGAAGCGTACAGCTTCAATTCCAACACTATTTGTAACTATAAACAAGCTTAAGGGCAACAAGTTCATTCTAACACCTTACTCAAAAAGTATCCGCTCTAACTAACAGGGCACTGGATAAACACACCAGGTCAAAGGCCATCAAAAATGTGTATTGACCTCTCGCCAAGCAAAGCTAAAGAGCTCTTGCACCTCACTACTGACGGATCTCCTTGCATAACATTACCAAGTGAAGAACCATCTTTACATAATAGGTAAAGTGGATAACACCACTTGTAAACTAAGTAAACTGGTAGAGGAAACTGAATGCGTGAGTGTAGTCTGGCTACCACCAGATTAGCACGAACCGATGATATGACAATCACGCCAGAACGGATCAGGACATGATGTCATAGGAAGTCAATTGACCTTACCAATGAAATGAACATATTAGTAGTAGGGTAGTAGTACAAATGATCTAATCAGGTTGCTTTACACATTCTTAATTCTTTACTCGTTCTTTCCAGAGCCTGTATTTTTTCGCTTCAGATGTATTATTACACAAATTTTTCGCCACCACATGCTTCTTTCCAATTGCATTTAGTATTCTTTGGTGGTAGTTTAACCAGAAAATCTGCCAACAGATTGGCTTTTCGGGATGTTTCAGTGCACGCCTTGCAAAGAGATTAATGTCAGCAAACATTTCATTGGTAAAAATGAGAAATAGACTATCAAAGCGCTACAGATACTTCTGAAATATCTATACTACAGCCTTGTGGTGCTACAATTATTTTTCATATATCTTCCTCTACAACAGAAGTGTATCAAGAACAAGTGTACTAGCAGAGGTCGCTTTGGGGTGATGGCCACGGTTATTACAATTCTTCAAATGCTTCCTTGTATCATCGTATTACTAAAGAATTAAGAATTTAAGATACCATAGCTTCAAATTTTTTAAACCGTATATTGTCCATTTCTCAAGCAGTTTAAGATTTCATAGCCAACAATAAATTACAAGTCCTTAAGTGGTCGCGTTACGGAGAATAATTAGGATGATAAATCCGGCCTTAATAAAATCAAGATCGAAAGTACTTAGCCCGACAATGAAAACGATACACGGCGATTTCACTCCCCGGCCGGAACGATACCAATCAAAATATTTTATTACAACAATACGGACACCGTGAGTGTTGCCACACGTGTGCAACCCACGAAATGCATCTGTGCAGCCAGCCACAAAATGTCTAATGATACCACTTTACGGACGACGAGGTTTCAACATTTACGGTACAGATCGACAACAATAAAATTACCGTCCGTGTAAAATCCGTTCGTCTCGGATTACGCAAGTCGATCGAATTTTCAGAGGGGACCCCCGAAATTCCGTTTTCGTCTCATCCGAGGATGCTAGATGAAGAGGAGAGTTTTGTAATTGACGTGAAAATAATGGTCGTCATAACCTTACCTAACCGGTCCGGAAAAGTGCCGGAGCGAATTGAAACGTGAATATTAAGTTACGACCAGCTACTGGATTTATTTACCTTTTTTCCGTTCGGTGATTAGTTATTGGTTGTGTTTGCGTGGATTAATAGCTACCTGTATACGTTCGAAGGATCGTTGCGATGATTTATGTTGATGGCATTGGATTTTTTTTCTCATCACAGAAAAATATGATTCGGTATTATTTGATCTTAATAGTTAGTATTGAAGTCATAGTGGTCATTTATATAATTATTGTTATTAACATTATTATCTTTAAACATATTGGGTTTCTAGTTTATTAAGTTAGTTCTAAGGATAAGCTTTGTGTCACATCACAGAGGAACTTAGTTACAAAAGTAATGGTTTAATTAATATCTGGTAAAAGTGTTAGTGATCAAATGTATCAGCAAAAACTATGCGAACGTAGTTGTTTCGATTCTTTTTTAAATATAATTTTTAAAAGGTTTTAAAGTTGAGCTTCGGTAATAAAACACAACGCGTGGATTAATTTAATTTCAAATACAATCGAGGGCCTGCGTACTTTCACCACATAATCATACACACAAAGTGCAAATTCGTGTCGTTCTAAACAATATAAACGAAAATAACAGTAACAATAAATAATGTGAATATATTTATGGGCCATCCACATTTCCGCGTGATGGTCGTAAAGTTGGCAAATAGGGAAGAAGCTCGGTGCATTAAGGAAGACACGGAAAAAGGTCCTACGTCCCACGCTTCACATTCTAATGAAATTTTAACGACGAAACGTACTCCGGCGCGGATTTAGGACAAATACTCCTTGTTACGTGGATTTCTATGTGTACTCGGTCTGTATGAACAAGTAATTTAGATGCGCGCACGATATGAATTTTAATACGTTTCCTACACAAATTTTGTAAAATTATAAATTGCCCACAGGAGAAAGAGAGACTACAGTTAGGTGAATGTTAGATTTATTCTTTAAAGTGGATTTTCTAATGCAGAAAGAAATGTTAAATTCAACTTAACAAATATCAAATAATTATTTTCAAACACAATTTAATTTGGTCTTACTGCCACTGTCACTTACATAGGACGATGGTAATTACTATAATAAAACCCCCATTAGGCCCATATATAAGCACCTATTCAACCAGCCATGTCAGATATACGGAGACCTTTCTTCTCGTAATCAATCCCGAAAAGTGATAGCTGTTTAATGACGGGGGCCCACTCGACCGTCGCTTTATTATTGTACCATAAAATAAAAATATATGTTACATGTTCGAATCCATATCTCTCTTGTTAAGAATTTATGGACAGCTCGTACATCATCTGTCACGGTTTTACGGTGCCTACTTTGTTTCCGGTTGTTCCACTTAATTTATGAGTAGTGGTCATATTAAATTAAAATAAATTAAAATTATCCATTACCACGTGGTAAACACAGTAGCTGCCTATACACGTATTAGAAACACTTTTTAACAGTAACAATAAAATGATTATACAAATGTGAATTCTAATAAGAATGTATAAGTCTTTCAGACTCATATAAAAGAATATTAATTATGAAAAATTGTTTGAATTATTTATACCCTATTTTAGTATGAAAGTAAGAACATTTTTAATTTGTCATTTTTTACGTTTATAATTTGAGTTTTACGGCCTTTAAAAATTATTATAATAAACTTTTAACATAAAAAAAAATTATATTATCATAGATACTAGTAATGTCTTTCATTTTATGTATCGACAGCTTTAATCGAAAGAATAGTTTTGTTAAAAAATTAAATTAAAACTTTACTTTTTAGGGGCCTATTCAGCGAAAACTTAATTCGATTGTAATGATTTTATGAAAACCTTTAATTTTAAAATCATATTTAATGTGTGTTTTCATGATGATTCTGCTGAAGAAACCCGTTTTTCTCTACTTAATTTATTTTTAGAGTGATTAATAAAACAAACGAAAAAGCTTAATTTTTCGAAAGCGCAATAACCTTTTTCCTATTCTATATAAACGAAATATATAAATATGTATTAATTAATATTAATTTCAAAAGTGATTTCAATTATTAATTGCACAGTTTAGATATCAAAAATTTGAGAATTTTTGGTTTCTATTTTTTACGTTTTCAATTTGTGTTTGACAGCCTGTAATAATTGCTATCATAAGCTTTTAACACTTTAAAAATTATATTCTCATAGATAGAAATAATACCTTTCATTTTATGTATTACAAGCTCTAATAGAAACGATAGTTTTATTGTAAAAATATTAAAACCTTATTTTTCAGGGGTATAAACAGAGTAAGAATTTTTACATATATTTAATGATTTTATTAAAATACATATTTTTAAAGTCGCATTTGATGTAGATTTTTATACTTAGTTCACTGAAGAAAACCGTTTTTCTCTAGCTAATTTAGTTTTTCAGTTATTAATAAAACAAAAGAAAAAGCTTAATTCTTGAAAACGAAATATCTTTTTTCCTATTATATATAAATGAAACATATAAATTAATATTAATTTTAATAGTGGTTTTGCTTAGTAATTGCATATTGTAGATATTAAAAAAAGTCAAATTTGAAAATTTTGAATTTCAAATTTTTTACTTTTTCAATTTGTGTTTGACAGCCTATAAAGATTACTCTTATAAACATTTTACACTATAAAAATTTTAAATCCGCATTATACTTAGTTCACTGAAGAAAACCGTTTTTCTGTAACTAATTTAGTTTTTCAGTTATTAATAAATGAAATGAAAATTAAAAAGCTTAGTTTTTGAAAACGCAATAACTTTTTTCCTATTATATATAAATGAATATTAATTTTAATTGTGGTTTCCAGTATTAATTATATATTTTAGATATTAAAAAGTTAAATTTGTAAATTTTTAATTTCTAATTTTTTACGTTTTCAATTTGTATTTGACAGCCTATAAAAATTGGTATCATAAACTTATAACCCTTTAAAAAGTATATTATCATAGATACAAATAATACGTTTCATTTTATGCATTAAAAGCTCTAATTAAAATGATTGTTTTATTGTAAAAAAATGAAAACCTTATTTTTTAGGAGTATAAACAGCCTAAAAATTCTTACTCGAAATTAATGATTTTATTAAAATAAATATTTTTAAATCCGAATTTGATTCAGATTATTATACTGATTTTAAAAAAGAAACTCGTTTTTCTCTAGCTAATTTAATTTTTTAGTTATTCATAAAACAAAGGAAAATATCTATTTTTTTGAAAACGCAATAACTATTTCTATTCAGTTTTATAAAGGTTAAATTTTAACAAAATTGAGTTGAAATTTTTAACCTTTTCAATTTGTGTTTGACAGCCTGTAAAATTGCTATTAAAAACTTTTAACGCTTTAAAAATTACATTATCATAGATACAAATAGTCTCTTTCATCTTATGTATTAAAAGCTTTAATCGAAAAAAATGGTTTTATTGTAAAAAAAATAAAACCAAAAATGTTTACTCAAATTTAATGATGTTTTTAAAATAAACATGTTTAAAGCCGTATTTAATGTAGATTGTTATACTGATTTCACTAGAGAAACCCGTTTTTTCCTAGCTAATTTAGTTTTTCAGTTATTAATAAAACAAACAAAAAAGCTTAATTTTTGAAAACGCAATTACTTTATTCGTATTATATATAAACAAAATATATAAATTGATTTTAATTTTAATAGTGGTTTTGATTATTAATTGAATATTGTAGATATTAAAAAAATCAAATTTGAAAAATTTTAATTTTTTACGTTTTCAATTTAGGTTTGGCAGCCTATAAAAATTACTATTATAAATTTTTAACACTTTAAGAATTACATTATCATAGATACTAATAATATCTTTCATTTTAAGCATTGACAGCTTTAATAAAAAGATTAATTTTGTTGTAAAAAAATTAAAACCTTATTTTGTAAGGGTCTAAACAGCCTAAAAATGTTTACTCCAATTTAATGATTTTTTTCAAATTAATATTTTTAAAGCCGCATTGGATGCAAATTATTATACTTAGTTCACTGAAGAAACCCGTTTTTCTCTAACTAATTTAGTTTTTCAGTTATAAATAAATGAAATGAAAAAGCTTAATTTTTGAAAACGCAATAACTTTTTTCCTATTATATATAAGCGAAATATATAAATGAATATTAATTTTAATTCTAGTTTAGATTATTAATTGCATATTTTAGATTTTTAAAAGTCAAATTTGTAAATTTTTAATTTTTATTTTTCTTAAGTTTTCAATTTGTGTTTGACAGCCTATTAAAATTTACTATCATAAACTTTTAACACTTTAAAAATTAGATTATCATAGATACTAGTCATAACTTTCGTTTTAAGTGTGGACAGCTTTGATAAAAATAATAATTTTGTTGTAAAAAAATTTAAACCTTATTTTTCAGGGGTATAAACGGCCTAAAAATTATTATTAAAATTTAATGATTTTTTTCAAATTCATATTTTTAAAGCTGCATTGAATACAGATTATTATACTTAGTTCACTGAAGAAAACCGTTTTTCTCTAGCTAATTTAGTTTTTCAGTTATTAATAAAACAAACAAAAAAGCTTAATTTTTGAAAACGCAATAACTTTTTTCCTAACATATATAAACAAAATATGTAAATGAATATTAATTTTAATAGTGGTTTCGAGTATTAGTTGCATATTTTAGATATTAAAAAGTCAAATTTGAAAATTTTTAATTTCTAATTTTTACGTTTTCAATTTGTGTTTGACAACCTACAAAAATTACTATCATAAACTTTTAACACTTTAAAAATTAGATTATCATAGATACTAGTCATAACTTTCGTTTTAAGTATTGACAGCTTTAATAAAAATAATAGTTTTGTTGTAAAAAAATTAAAACCTCAGTTTTTAGGGGTCTAAACAGCCTAAAAATTATTATTAAAATTTAATGATTTTTTTCAAATTCATATTTTTAAAGCTGCATTGAATACAGATTATTATACTTAGTTCACTGAAGAAAACCGTTTTTCTCTAGCTAATTTAGTTTTTCAGTTATTAATAAAAGAAAAGAAAAAGCTTAATTTTTGAAAACGCAATAACTTTTTTCCTATTATATGTAAACAAAATATGTAAATGAATATTAATTTTAATAGTGGTTTTGATTATCAACTGTATATTGTAGATATTAAAATTATCAAATTTGAAAATTTTTAATTTCTAATTTTTTACATATTTAATTTGTGTTTGACAGCCTGTACAAATTGCTATTATAAACTTTTAACACTTTAAAAATTAGATTATCATAGATAATACACATATCTTTCGTTTTAAGTCTAGACATCTTTAATAAAAAGAATAGCTTTATTGAAAATAAATTAAAACCTTATTTTTTAGGGGTCTAAACAGCCTAAAAATTATTATTCAAATTTAATGATTTTTTTCAAATTAATATTTTTAAAGCTGCATTCGATGCAGATTATTATACTTAGTTTACTTAAGAAAACCGTTTTTCTCTAGCAAATTTAGTTTTTTGGTTATTAATAAAAGAAAAGAAAAAGATTAATTTTTGAAAACGCTATAACTTTTTTCCTATTATATGTAAACAAAATATATAAATGAATATTAATTTTAATAGTGGTTTCGATTATTAATTGCATATTGTAGATATTAATAAATCAAATTTGTAAATTTTTAATTTCTATTTTTTTACGTTTTCAATTTGTGTTTGACAGCCTATAAAATTTACTATTATAAACTTTTAACAATTTAAAAATTAGATTATCATAGATACTAGTCATAACTTTCGTTTTAAGTATTGAAAGCTTTAATAAAAGTAATAATTTTATGGTAAAAAAATTAAAACCTTATTTTTCAGGGGTATAAACAGCCTAAAAATGTTTACTCGAATATAATGATTTTTTTCAAATTAATATTTTTAAAGCTGCTCCTGATGCAGATTATTATACTTAGTTCAATGAAGAAAACCGTTTTTCTCTAACTAATTTAGTTTTTCAGTTATTAACAAAACAAAAGAAAAAGCTTAATTTTCGAAAACGCAATAACTGTTTTCCTATTATATATAAACGAAATATATAAATGAATAAAAATTTTAATAGTAGTTTTGATTATTAATTGCACAGTTTAGACATTAAAAATATCAAATTTGATTTTTCTACGTTTTCAATTTGTGTTTGACAGCCTTTAAAAATACTATTATTAACTTTTAACCCTCTAAAAATTATATTATCACAGATACTAGTAATATCTTTCGTTTTAAGTATTGACAGCTTTAATAAAAAGAATAGTTTTGATGTAAAAAAAATAAAATTTTATTTTTTAGGGGTCTAAACAGCCTAAAAAATTTTACTACAATTTAATGAATTTATTAAAATTATCATTTTTAAAATCTTATTTGATGTATATTGTTATACTGATTTCGCCAAAGAAAACCGTTTTCCTCTATCCAATTTAGTTTTTGAGATATTTATAAAAGAAACAAGAAAATATTTCTTAAATGCGATAATTAATCTTCCTATTATAAATTAACAAATTTATCAATCTAAAAAAGATAATTTTTTAACTTTAATACCTTAATGATTTAATTTATTTGTAAAGTAAACATAATTAAAAAATAACTTTCTTAATTTCTTCTTCAAAACACTGTTTGCCAGTGACGTAACAATTCGTAATTGAGACCGGTTAATTACGACAACAATCCAACTGCCGGTAATTACAAGCGACAACTCTGTCTCTCCTCCATGTCAACTCGAAAAAAATTTGACACACCAACGTACGCGTACATTTTAAAATTAATTACAAATACGGTCCGTACATTACTAACCTAAATACGTCTCCGCTAAAACGTAACAGAGGAGAACTAAACGAATGTAATTGAGTGTTAATTATCGTACACAACCGTACATTGTAGATAATATTGATATACTGGTAATCGTAATTATATTTATGTTGTGCCGGTCATTAATCATGCAACATATACTGTGTCGAAATGGATTCCGCATGTTCAGCGTATGTTTACGTATTTAATAAAGTTAAAATCATTTGGACTCCAATTTTATACGGATTAGTATCTTTTGTCATTTGCTAAAGATTGATTAAATTAAGAAGCTTATACACGTATAAATTAATAAATAATCACGGAAATATTAGATGGTTTGTTTTACAATCACGTTTTTAAGCGTCATGTGTATATTAGGTTGCATACTAATTAATGTACTTCTAACCTCACTTTCTTAACTCAAATTAAATTAATTATTGCATTATTTGTATTTTTTTGTTTAGTTCAGTAATAAACGTTATTTTCGACGTACTGTATTTACGCCACCGCGATGCCATTAATCATTTATGTGGTTCGTTATTAGAAAACAGAGTTGGTATTTTTTTTTTTATTGTCTATTTCTCTTCGTCCTGCTGGCTGCCGTGAATAGGTGTTGGTAGATGTGGATTGTGCAATTATGCGAATAAGGGAAAAATGAAATGAGCGAATAAGTTTAGGTGGGAACAAGAGTGAATAAAGGGTGGGCCGTTTAATATAAATTCCGTCTGTCCTGGCTTGTTACGTGAACACCACACGTCCTCTTTTTAAATTTATGATACGATAATGCGTCATGCGCGTGGGACGTGGAAATTTTGATGTGAATTACGAGCGTCGCCGTGATTCTGACCTTTTCGTCAAATTTGTTTACAACGTTGTAAAATTAATAATACAAATAAATCAGTACGTCGCTTATAAATTTCTTTTGAAAATGAGTTAAATATAATTTTCCCTGATGATAACAAAGGTGAATGAAATATAATGGGTAAACAATACCATTTCTTATTCAGATAGATTTTTAATGTAACAAGCTTATTTATAAACGCATAAATACACAATTCACGTGACGCAAGAACTGCGTAGTCCATAGTAAACTATTACTACCGCTAATATTTTATAAATTTAGAATTTAAGGCTTCAGTTATAATTTAGATAATTAAAGTCAGTCGATAAAATCAATATTTATTATAATTTGTAAAAGAGGCTCAATTTTTCACTGGAAAATTTTGATCAGAATAGAATATCTATTCTTAAAACAAAATTAACAAATAAAGCCTCTTTGTAATAAGGTTTATACTAAATAATCTGCGACGAGTTTTTTGTGCTGAATCTTCCGGCGACGAATTATAATGCGTTGAATTTTCTGCGGTGAATTTTATTTCTTGCGTAAAAAATAAATTTTACATTAAACAACTACATAGAATAACAATCTCTTCTATTAAAATGAAAATCACAAAAGAAAGCCTAGACAATTTTTATAATTTAAGACAACTCAAGTTTAAAAAGATACTATCAAATTCACAAGATATTATTGAAAAAGTTTTAAAATCTCTGCAAACATATTCTAAGAATCTGAAGAATCTGAAAGTAAAGCAACAAAAATAAATTTCGAACTCGAATGATTAAAAACATGATTATTAAAAAAATCAGAAGAAGAAAGATGTAATTAGAACAAATTAGAAGCTTTGAAACAAAATCTAAAAAGCTAAACGAAATTCGAAATCATAAAATTTGATCCAATAAAACAGAAAAATTCTATAAATCTTAAAACAATTAATAAAACTCGTTTTTAAGAATTTGGGAAAGATGGAAAGTTGTAGAACTCTCGAAGGAAAATTAAAAAAATTAGAAGAGAAATTACTAAAGAATTTCGATAAAACCTAAAAATTCCAGAAAAGTGTAAGATACTTGATACAGTTTCTCGAAATCTAGAAAACAAAATTCTGTAAAAATTGTAGAATTATAAAATATAGAAAGGCTCTCAAATTTAAAAATGTAATTTATATTATAGAAGACAAATTACTAGAAAATTTCTAAAAATTCCATAAGCGCAAAAAAATTCTAAAAACTCTAGAAAAATATTCGTAAAATCTGGAAGATAGCCAGAGAATTTTAGAACTGAAAGTGATTGAAAAACTTTATAACCCTCGAAACAATTTCCAGGATCTTTTAGAGCTGGAAATTAATAGAACCTTCGAAGAGAACCCTTATAATTTGGAAGAGAATTGGAGAATTTGGATAAAAAGATGCAGAAAAGATTTTTAAAAATCCTTTAAGCTTTTAAAAATCTGAAAAATAAAATTCTGCAAAATTATAGAATATAGAAAAGTCAATTTTAAAAAAGGTAATTTATAATCAAATTCTAGAACTTTTACATTTAGATAATTTATAGGAATCTTGAAGAAGCATTACTAAAAAAATAGACAAAAAAATCTCTTCTGGTTAGAAAAAAAGTTTCAAGAAAAGTCTAAAAGAGCAAAAAAATTCTAGGAATTTAAGACAACTCAAGTTTAAAAAGATACTATCAAATTCACAAGAAATTATTGAAAAAGTTTTAAAATCTCTGCAAACATATTCTAAGAATCTGAAAGTAAAACAACAAAAATAAATTTCGAACTCTTGAAGAAAACTATTCGAAATTAAAAGTTTACTAAAAAAAAATTAAAAACGAGGAAAACCATTCTAGAAAATAAGAATAAAATATCCACTAACTTCTGGAAGAAAACGCTCGAAATAAATTCTAAAAATCTGGAAAACATTAAAGCAAAAGAGAATTATAAAAAAATCTTTATTTTAAAATGAAAATCACAATCAGACAATATTTATAATTAGCTTTACAACGATGAATCCGCGACGAATTTTAATTCGCCGACGATTAATTTTCTGCGGTGAATTTTATTTCTGAAGTAGAAGCTAAATTTTACATTAGAAAATTTCATAAAATTACAATAACTTCCCTTAAAATGAAAAGCACCAAAGAAAAAATAGACAATCATCATGATTGTTCTGACAGTTACTTCAAAATAACTGTCAAAAGTAGTGTTATTGTATAATAATTATATAAACTATTATCTAATATAAATTACAATAAATGTGACTAAAAAATATAATGAATGGTTTTATTCAGTGTCTATAAAATCTAGATAATTTTTATAAATAGCTTTATTACGATGAATCTGGCGATAAATTGTATGCGGTGAATTTTATGTCCGATGTAAATATTACATTTTTCCAATAGAAATTTTCAATTAAATTACAATATCTTCTTTAAAATGAAAATCACAAATGAAATCTTAGACAATTTTTATAATTAGTTGTACAGCGATAAATCTTCAACGAATAATATTACATTGAATTAGCCTGCGATGAATTTTCTGCGGTGAATTTTATTTCTGTGTTTGCCGTTTCGTTTTCGATATTGTTTTTTACAATGATATCTAGAAATCAAAAAGGATACAAAGATGTTAATAAATAAAAATAAAATTATATTTGAATCGATGATTCTACGATTAACTATCTTTAAAATGACAACGACGAATTCTCAGCGGTGAATATATTCGGTCAAAAAAAATATTTTACTTAATAATAATAAATTGATTAAAATTTCATTACAATAAAATATAATGTAAATTATAATTAGAAAAATATTGTTTAATTTTTCTTTTTTAATAATATTTTTGTAATAAAAGCGATGAATATTTTAGTCTTATTCTTATGCACTTTTAAAGCTAATTTTTATTGGCGTTAAATCCTTTCGTTAATTTATTTCTTAATAATAACAGATCTGTATTTTTCTGAAGATTAAATTTATTGCAATGAATATTTCTGCGATGAATTCCTTTGTAGATATAATTTAAAAACTTAGTTTTCAACTTATATATTTTGTTAAACTAGTTTGTGTTGCGATTAAATTTTCTGCAGTAAACTCCCACGTAATTGTAATTGTCGAGTTGCGTTTAAATTTAATATAATAATAATATTTTTTGTCTATGGTAAAATTTATTGCAATGTATTATATCTCTGAAATCTATTAGTTTGTCAATATTTATAAACAAAATTCTCTTTGCGATAAAATTTACTGCATAATTATAAATATTAAAAATATTATTTTTGTCTATTTTTTGCCCAAATTCTCGCTATGTTAAAATCTATTGCGATGAATTCTTCTGCCATGTGCTACCTCCCTAAAAATGTGTGTATTTTAAACCAAATTCTCGATGCGATGAAATTGACTGTGATGAATATTTCTGCACAATTATAAATATCAAAAATTTTCTATTTGTCTACTTCTTGCTATATTAAAATTTTTCTGTCAAGTATTATTTCTATAAAAAACTTTTCTCTCTCTAAAAAAATTATTTTACTTTTTCTATATTTATAAAAATTGTCGTTGTGAAAAAATTTACTACAATAAAAATTTCTGCATGATTATCAATATGAAAAAACTTGTCTATTTTATTATGTATTGTCTCCCTAAAAAAACTAATATTTTGTCTATTAATATAAACAAAATCCTCGTTGCGATAAAATTAGCTACGATGGATATTTATGCACAATTTATTTTGTCTATTTTTTCAAGCCCAAAATCTCCATATATAAAAATCTACTGCGATGATTTTTTTGCTACATATTGTCTCTTTGAAAACTATTATTTTGACTATATTTATAAACAAAATCCTCGATGCGATGAAATTATCTTGTACTATGAATAATTCTGCATAATTATAAATATCAAAAATATCCTTTTGTCTATTTTCTACCCAAATTCTCGCTATAATAAAATCTTTTGCGATGAATTTTGCTGCAAAGAAAATACTCTTTTGTATCCAAATTAATGAAAATGGTTAAGATTGTTACTATCCGGTAATATATACTTATTACTATAGAGTATAAGTTTAATAATAATATTATTACGATGAAATCGTTGGCGACAAATATTTTTGCGGTGAATTATTGTAAAATGTGCCTTTTCTTATATTTTTGTACCAAAATGTCATTAGGATAAAATGTATTGCCCTGAATAATCTGCCTTCAATTCTTCAGTAAATATATATTGTAAATATTTTTTTTAATTCACATTTTTGTTGCGATGAATATTTCTGAGATAAATTATCTAGAATATTTTGTCTATATTTCTTTATTCGATAAATATTATTATTATTATAATAAATTATATATTTTCACCTTTATACATTAATTAGAGAATATAATTCATGTTAACATGAAATTTCTAATGTCATATTTTTCTGTAATGAATACTTTTGTAATCAGAATGTATTTTTAGTTCACTTTTTTACTATCAATTGTATATAATAATATTTTTGTAGTGAATTAAAATTTACAAATATAATAAATTTTCTACATTAAATTAAGAAGAAAACAGTAAGTTTACGATAAAACGCATTGCGTTGAATATTTCTGCGGTGATTTCTCTCGTAATAATAAACATCAAACATATTTTTTAATCTATGTTTTTGTATGAAATTTTCATTATGATGATTTATTTTGCTATATATTTTTGCGATGAATTTATTTATAATGATAATTACCAATAATATCCTTAACAAACATTTTCGATATGATTTTTTGCGACGAATATTTCTGTGGTGACTTTATTGTAATGAAATACATTTTTCTCTCTATTTTTGTACCGATTTTTATGCGGTGTATAGAATTTATTAATTAATCAGACCTTGATGTAAATTTATATTTCATCATTTTCAACGCAGAAGAAGAAATAAAACATTTTCCATGAATAATGATTATTCACAAAAAGAATTGGGCTTTAATACAAAAAAAAATATTGCTGTTTCCAAAAATGTTTTTGCGATGAATAATTTTGCATTAATTTCTTCGTAATCATAAAAAAATATTCTTTTGTCAAATTTTCGTTACGATTTAATTTATTGCATTGAAATTTTTTGCGATGAATCGATTGCAATACAAAATTTATTTTCGCCTTTATTTTAATTCAGTGTGATTATTCACAATCAAAACCAGTGAAAGGTGATGAAGTGAACACAAATATCTTTGGCTTTCATTACAAAGTTCATTGATATTTCCTGGAAAAAAAGCCTGTAATAGTTGATAAAGTAAAAGTATATGTGGGGTGGGTGGGTAGCCTATCCTCCAATCAGTAAAATATACACTTATATTATAATTAATCATTGCATGAGAAAAATGATAATATCAAATTGTTTTTTTAGAACATTTATTCTACACAATTAATTTTCATTTAACAGTCGTTTGTATTATAATAATTTGAGGATTGCATAGCAGTCACCCACCCACTCTACATATACATGTAAACTTAAACTAAAAAGTTAGTATAATTCAATTGGCTTTCCACACAAACAAAATATATTTTACTGAATCTTAAGCTGTGAGAGTAAACAAGGTGGAAATTAAATACAAATAAATAAAACTCTTTTCACTTCGTTTTACAACAATAGTTGAAGAATTTGTGAAAATTTATATTTCTCAGTGAATGGTATAAAACATTTATACTGTTCGTTGGTGCGGTCACGTTTAGAATATGCTTCTGTAGTATGGAGCCCTCACCAGAAATACTTAATTACTATTATTAATAGGGTGCAAAACAAATTTTTACGGATAGCAGCGTATAAGTTACATTTTCACGTGTCAAATTTGGACTATACCGCTCTATCAATTTCCCTAAATTTAATGTCTTTGGAGCATCGGCGTATAAATTCAGATATGATATTTTTATTTAAAATTATTAACAATTTCATAGATTGCTCCAATATTTTACAGCTAATTACTTTTAGATTTCAACAAAGTGGGGCAGAAACACGTAGCATTAGCGTTTTTAATATTAAATTTCATAGGACCAACTATGGGTATAGTACACCAATTTCACGTGTATTGAGAACTGCAAATTACTACTTATCTAATAAAAATTTTAATTTATTTTCTGGAAGCCTTTTTGATTTCAAGTCGATTCTTCTCCGCCTTTGTATACAATAATGTTATTTATTTACTTTTGTTTATTACTATTTATTTTTAATTGTTGTTTAGTTGTTAAGTAGTTTAGATGAGTTTGTTATTTTATTTTTATATATTTATTTCTCTCAATGTTGATTTATTTTGTATTTTTCTTTTTCTAATGTACATAGGGTGAATCCCGTAAATAAAGTTATTATTATTATTATGTATATGGTTGAATTGTACTTGCTTAAGACAGAATGAAGATAATATTTTATAAAATATTCCTTCCTGCATAATTATTTATTTCCAACAGTCGTTTGTATTATACTAGTTGATGGGTGGAATAGTGGCAACCCATCCACTCTACATAATCATGTAAACTCAAAGTAGAAACTAAGTAAAATTTTATTTGCTTCCAACAGGAACCTAATTAATATTTCACTAAATTTAATCTAAACCAGTGAATGTAGATGAAGTAAGAATATGTACGTAGGGTGGGCATGTGACTTGAGAACTACACTTTAATCAGTGAATTATACAAAATCAATACATATACGGCTAAATTGTTCCTTATATAAACACTATTTTCTAAATAATTAATTTTCTATTTATTTCTGCGGTGATTTTTTTTCTAATTATAATTATCAAACAGCATACTATTTTAATTTGAGAAATGTCTCAATCTTGTACCGATAATCATGCGATGGTATCTTTTAAGTTAATTAATTTATTACTATAAAAATCTGCGCGGTGAATTATCCTGAAACT
This sequence comes from Ontholestes murinus, assembly GCA_963969525.1. Taxonomy (NCBI): domain Eukaryota; kingdom Metazoa; phylum Arthropoda; class Insecta; order Coleoptera; family Staphylinidae; genus Ontholestes; species Ontholestes murinus. The sequence continues at coordinate 40,910,735 of OZ018396.1, forward strand.
GAAAAATTTTGTAGCCAAAAATGATAGCGATAAATATTTTTCCAGTGATTATATATCAGATGTAATTAATAAAGGCGATCACTGTTTTACTAATAATAGTAACAAATCACTATTGAAACAAGATTAATGAATTACCTTTGATTTAATATAAGAAAAGGAATTTTATCTAATATAAGAACACACACAACAATACCGAATGGTGATATTCGTCGTGCACGTGCTTCTAAATACACACGGTTAATGAGTTTTGAGAAGGTGTTGATAACAAAAGCAAACGCAGTGTGGATGTAATAGTATTTCTCTGAAGCAGCGCTTCCAAGAAACCCTATCATTGCTGGGAGTTTAATGTTAATCGCTATAAATCAGCTATAAATTTGCGGATACGATCTAACCTCTTATAAAAATGTGAATTAAAATTTGAAATTAGATACAAAACTAATTTTATACGAAAGAGATTAAGCTTTAACTTATTTTTTGGTTTATATTTCTTTAGTTTCTTCGTTTCCGCTTATTCAGATTCTCTCTGAGGGATGTCAATCTGTAGTCTGACTCTTAGTCTGACCGCGCGTAGTTTTTGCAAGAGTTTTACAAAAATTGAGATTCGGCGACTGCAGCGCGTAGAAGATTCTGCAATATTCAAGGATTTCGTTACTTATATGAGGGGCTAAGCATACTTCTAATTGGAAATAAACTAACAAGTTTGAAGAAACCAAAAATGGGTCGACCAAAATTATCAAGGATGACAGAGAACGTGAATAGTGTTAACTAGTCTGTCCGTGACGATCTGAATTTGAAAATGTGCCTAGATCGTCATTTTTACTCAGAAAAAAACATTTTGTAATTCAACTGGTATAAGAATTAAAGGCAGCAAAGTAAAGTGTTTCTTGTCAAATTTATCTCTAGATAAAGTGACATACATTGGCTTCCACGCTGCCTCAATTTAAACCCTATAAACTTTTTCCTGTGGGGTTATCTTAGATCTAAAGTTTACGCCAATAGATCTCACTCATTTTGCGTATTCAAAAGAAATTATCCATCACAAAAATGGCAGCCACAGTGTTTTTTTCTTAGTGTTGTGACCCTTGGAAGTTATTATCATTAAAAATGAATACCAAAATTGTATTGTTTAATAAATAATAAACACATTTTCTATAAATAGCTTACTTGTTTTAATTGGTCCACTAAATATAAACTTTCTTTTGGAACACCCTCTAGAGACTAAATGAAAATGTTTTAGTAACGGCCATGAATTTTTTCGTTCTTTTATCTTGCCATAACTTTGCAACTTGTCACTTTTATTACGCATCTAATTAACTGTCCAGGAAACATTTGGCGCTCTTAAGATGCAGATAAGTGTATAATCTCGCACCGCTAATAAATCAGACAGGAGATCGATACAATTCAGATCCTATCGAAGTACCATTCGAATGCATCGCGGAGTCGTGCTTGAATTTATATTTATAGCCAATAAAATATCACTTCATTTCACTAAGTGATTTTCCTCGGCAATAAAATGTGGGATTCGTCAACTCCTTTAAGCACTAAATCATAGAAATTGTACTAATTAACCGGAAATGCATAAATAAACCGCGGTTGGCGCGCGCGCTCATTACCATATTTCTGGGCGATAAAAATCCGTAACATATACAAACAAGAGTGTGTAAAGTTAGAAAGTGAAAACTATTTCTGTTTTTTAAATTTTACGCGCGCACATCGGAAATATCACCTGGTAATAAATCACGCCGATGAAAACCGGACGGAATTGTTATTAACATTTCAACGCCGGATCCGTGGATGTGCGGAGGATGATGTATGGCCGTTCGAACCGGGGTTGACCTTCTTCGACGGTGTACCACCAGGATCCGTGTTTGTGTGCAAGCGTGTATATTTGTACGCATCGCTGGATGTGCGTGGCTTGATTTTTTTCTTCGTGCGTCAGATCGAGAAAGCAAGATTGATTGTCGGTGTGGTGATGGTAACTAATGGCCTTTTCATTCTAATTCGATTCTGTTAATTGTTATTAGTTTAATTGTTTAAATGTGATTAGTTTAGGCTAAACGAGACAACTGGATGCATTAATCATTTCTGTCTGATTGTATATAATTAATTTTAATTGAATATCTTATCGCTATTAAAACATTGTGATGTGTAATTGTAATTTCAGTAATAATGGAAAAAATTACTTTAAAACTGACAAAAAAGAGACAATAAAAATAATATCGCCCAAAATAGTTTAACATGCATAGAAACAGTTTTTTAATAAAATTAAAATTTGGTAATGAATTAACATGAATAATTTTTGTTATTTTTTGTATTGTATTTTTGAGATATATGAAGAAACTTTCATATACTTTTATTTACTAACATATTCAGTGAAGAAAGGGATATCTAACTTAAGTTTTTCGGTTAAACTAGTCTAAATTAATGCGTAGATTGTTAAGGTAGGTCGGAAATACGATAGACGATTATATTACTTATTGTGGTAGGTTAAATCGACACTTATTTTACGTGCTTTATTAATCAATGAAGATTACCTTCGCACAAACTAATATTTATGTATTGTTAAACTCTTCGAGGAACATCAATTACATATTTTTCCATTTATATACACAGGCCTATTTGAAGTAGACTCGTTAGCCTGGTCAATAATAATTAACCTTCATGGGAAACTGGGTCTGCGAATTTATGATTGAATAAATCCATCACGCGGAGCTTAAGAACGCGCTGCGGCCGTTGCAGCTCATTGTGTTTGCTCTAAACGAAATTTAATTATTATTTGTCTGGCGTTTAATAAATGTTCCAGCGCTAATTGGATATCGCAGTGGTGCAGTAAACTCCGGGAGCTGTAACGAGAGTAAAGAAAACCCGCAGGACCTGTCTTCTTACATCAACTTGAAACCAGACATATATTTTTTTCAATACAATTAGGAACTTTATTAATTATGAAAATTTAAATTATAACATTAGATATAGACATAACACACAAATTCATATTCATATTAGATATAGACTTTAAATTTAAATTCATTTTGAATTTCTCGCGCTTTATTTTTCCCATCGGCGCGAAATATCGCAACGAATTTATGTAACTCCAGCCAGGTGATTTATTAATATGATATTTATTTTCGTCGGGCGACCAGGAAGTGATATGCTGTGATAGTTCACGCGATTACTTTTCGGAATTGTACATACGTGTTGGAAGAAGTTGATTGCGGGCGCTCGTTTTCGGGCACGTCCTATCTCTGTCTCCGGTGGAAAGAGGTACACATTTTAACGGTACCCTCGCACTTAAAATAATGACCAGTGGATGCCCTGGGTCGGAATTATATTTATTCGGGAAGTGCATTTTTTCGAGCATTAAAAACGCATTAATACAAAATAATTCCCCGATTCGTTTAAACATCGGACTCGCGCGGTATATCATTAAATTCGCTTATATCATCGGTTATCTTTAATTATTATCTCCAAAGGGGACATTAATCTTGCTGTTAAAATTAACAGTCCGAGGATGGTATTTAGTGTTTATGCGTTTTTCGGCTGATAAATTTTTACAAGTCAACAATAAAGTTAAAATGTTCCTAAAATCCGAAATGAAAAGCTTTTCAAACTATAAACTTTAAGTTTGGAATTTCTCTTAAGTAAGACGGAGAAGTCATAATATTTATGTATGTATATAAAAATTATTTTATTAATTGAACTGCTGTTTAAATAAAGAAGCATAAATTGTTAAAATTAAAAAAGCACCACTTTTCTATATGTACAAGGGTCCCAGAAGAAAATTTATATTTTTGTAGGTTCTTTTAGGCATAAACTGAAAGGATCAAGAATGTTGCAGAAGAGAAAGCCGGGACAAAGACGAAAAAATGATGTTCAAGACCGCCAGCTTCGACGTATTATTCTTCAGTACTAGATTAATTGCCAATTTATGGTTGGCTAATGAAGGTAATCGTTTAACACTTCGGACGATTTACCTCAGAACTTTCGACTTGCAAATATTTCGGCACTATTAGTCGGTGGGAATGTCAGATACATGGGAGGCCAAGGTATCTGCAGGATAACCATAACAGAAGGGAGGAGAGGATGACCTTGGCAAGTGCAAGGCGTGGGATGGAGGAGAGAGGGAGAAATAAATGAATGGGTAAGGGATAAGAAGAATAGGTACTGTGTGAGGACAAGAAGGATATGTTAAGTCATCTGGTAGGAGACTGCAAGGGAGCAGAAGTTGATTTTGTGGATAGATGTAAAAGCATGAGTTAGTGGATGAGAGAAGACTGATGAGACTGAGGCGGGAAAGAAGAAGAAGAAGGAAGAAAGAAGAAAATAGTGGCAGAGTATAGTTTTCAGCTATCTATTGTAATAGACAAAAATACCAAATAAAGGTTTTGAATAGTAGTCAGTTGTTAATCACACTTCCTAAAATTCTTTTCATTCCACATACATGACTACTAAATAATATTAATTATCTTTATACGAAACAATACTTTCCAAAAGTGTTGAAAATATGAATTATTACTTATTATCAAATTGGGAGAAGTAAATCTCTTCTTATGTTCCAAACTTCTCATCAGTCACCACTCTACCCTCAAATATAGAGCCAGGTGAGAAGGGTAGCATCTGCAGGATAATTTCTGGATGTACAGAAAGCTTTTAACTATGTCTGGCATCAAGGCTTATTGTTCAAGTACTACCTCCTAAATATCCCTCCTCTAATCATAATAATTATTAAGGAATTCCTCTCTAATAGATTCCAAAATATTCGATAACTCTTCCTCTTCTTCTTCCATTACTAAACAAGGACTTCACCCTCTTTTACCTGTATTATTAAACATGTTTACGTTGATGTTTATAACCTTCAACCTCTCTAGTTTCATACTTTGAAAGATTTCCTGTAATTTTCCATAATTACTCCTACCTGACAAGAAAACACCAATTTTTGCAAGAACTTGTTGACTCTTTTAAATGTTGGTTTTTGGAATGACAGCTCCTAATTACCTATCATCACACCAAAAAATCTTATTAAGTTTGAATTTCCCTAGCATTTCTCCTTCAGTACTTGGGCATAATCATATACAGGGTGACTGACGAAAAACCTTTGGTCCTGTATCTCGCTTATTTTTAATCTGATTTGAATAAATAAAACATCAAATTAAATGATTTTTAAAAGACTTTAATATGAACTGTACTGATATTTTTTTCTTGCATCCAGTTTTTGACAAAAGACGATCAACTTTTTTTTTTCAAATTGCACTGTATATATACTTTGTACTGATCCGCAAGGAGATTTTTTTCTGAATCTAAATTTCTAAACGATTTTATCCATTCATCAAACAAAAGTCGAGAAATTGAGGATTAAAAAAAAAATTAAAAATCAAATACCCACAGTAAACAATATACAGAGCCTATTCCAAATGTCAAAAGTGACAGTGTCAGTCATTGGTACAATACTGCAATGATTTTTAATAATTTCATAATAAAAATGTTGCAAGATTTCAAAAACTGAAAAACGATTTTTGTAGAAGCACAAAATTCTAGTACAGTGTTTGAAATATTGCAACATTTTAATTATGAAATAATTAAAAATCGTTGCAGTATTGTATCAATGGCTGTCACTGTCACTTTTGACATTTAAAATAGGGACTGTATATTGTTTACAATGGATACTTGACTTTTTATTTATTTTTTTAATCCTCAATTTCTCGACTTAAGTTTGATGTATGGATAAATTTGTCTACAATTTTATATTCAGAAAAAAAATCTCCTTGCGAATCAATAAAAATATATATACAGTGCAATCTAAAAAAAAAATGTTGATCGTATTTTGTCAAAAACTGGGTGCGAGAAAAAATAACAGTTCAGATCCTATTAAAGTCTTTTAAAAATGGTTTAATTTAATGTTTTATTTATTAAAATCGGATAAAAAATAAGCAAGATACAGCACCAAAGGTTTTTCGTCAGTCACCCTGTATCAACAGATCAATTTAAAACAAAACACAATGTGGAAATGAAAACTGAAATAACAAAATATTTTAGAAGCTTCATGTGCAAAATTAATAGTATTTCTACCAGAACAGCGGTTAGAACATATGAAATGATTTTTCGCCTATTACGAAATTATGATTGTGCTCTATATTCCAACCAACCTCAATTTTCAATTTAGTAAACGAGCCTCGATTAATCTTTCCTCCATCCTCCTAATACTTCTAACCGGTTTCCCTATAATTTTATTTTAGTTATTCTTATTCAAGAATGTTTTCGATACCGAACTGAAAAATTCGCCAAAAATCCTTTCAACTTCTACAAATTACAACTACACTTTTTTCCTAAAATCTTTAATATAAGCACATTCACTATTAATGATTTTGTAACGTCGCGTAGACAAAGACAACTGCTGAGATGGACTCAAATGATTTCTCTCTCGAATCGAAATTCACCCGTTTAGTACTACCCCCACGCAGCAACCCTCACTCGATAAACAACGCATACACGGACTGTTTCTCAAGTTCACAGCTCAAGCACTCTATATAAACAGAAACCGGACCTATAATCACAGAGTGAAGAGCTAAACTAGCTTATTAAGCAAAATCCGTAAAGCGCTAGGTATCGATAGTATTTCCTCTGCGATGGCCAAAAACTTTGTTCGCAAGGGTGGATGCGCGTTATTGAATACCGCGAAAACAGAAATGCGTTTGGGATTTTTTGTCCTCTACCTGGAAGCTAGCCTCTGTGGTTAATGTCCCCAAGCCCAGAATATCTCCGCTATTACCATCTAGTTATCATCTCATCAGTTTACTAAGCATGTTAGGCAAACCAGTGAAAAATATTCTACTGAGGTGCATTTCGGTCTTTCTCCTAGACCAGAAAATCATCCAGGACTCTCAGGTCTGTTTTCGGAACGACCTATCCACTATCAATCAGGTTTTGAGTGTGTCTGAATTAATGTCCGAGAGCTTTACGATAATTTCTTGATATGTCGAGAGCGATCGATAGGGTTTGGCACAATGGATTATTTTTTTTTTAAACGATCCATCTTAATTTTCCCTGCTACTTGGTCAGAGTCGTGCACGACCTTTTTTGAGTCAGAAAGTTTCGTTGCAAAATCATCACCACGTTTTCAAGCGAGCGTAAGATCTCTGCAGGTGTACCACATGATTCTGCTCTGTACAAAATCTATACAAGCAACATTCCGCTTTGAGATGCGTACTGTGGAATACGCAGATCTACCTTGACACGAACATTTTGAATGCCCTGGAATACATTAAAGAAATTGCTGTAAATTTATACAGAAAACTATAGAAATCCTCTAGAATAAACTTCTTGAAATACGATGTCACTGCTGATAGTAAGCATCGAGGGCTACGTAGGATTGTGATTAGTACTTCGGTAGTGATCGCCAAATACGCAGATGGCGCAGCTTCACTTTGTAGAGGAGATATCACAGTTTATCTTGAAATAACTCTGAAAGTTGCTATCGACTCTGGGCGAAAAATGGTTGACTTGAGATCAACACTAATAAGAGTGTTTCTTTACATTTCAGTAGAATGTAGCTCTAAAAATAAAAGATTCCCCAATACTTATTCGTTGGGGAATTAATTCCAATAAAAGAAGATATAAAATATCTCGGTATAATCTTTGAATGGCACATTTCCTGGTTAAAGACGTTCGCATATCAAATTTAAAGGACCAAAGCCTTGAGGGTAAGTAGTGGCCCGTTATCAACTCGAGAGAAACAAAGTAAAGTATTTCACCATGATGATAAGGTAGCAGCTTACGTACGGCGCATCCATATGGGGCTATTATAGGCCCTTACTTTTAGAGAAACTCCAGCGAATGCTGAGATGGAATGTCTCACCTTATATGTAGAATATATAGATTTACCTTGACATGAAGAATCCTAGTGTCCTGGAGTACATCGAAGAGATAGCTATAGATTTCTACAGAAAACTAGTGAAAGTACCTTCTCTGCAATAAACTTCCCAAAATACGATTAGATACTAATTGGTACTCAATTAGTCCCTGAAATACTAGAGCTACCGTAATCTACCCGTCGGCACTGATTCTTTCGAGAAACAAGTCACTTAGATTGACGGAACCCTCAAAACTTAACTATCATTTCGCTTGAGTATCAGACTAGAGAAGAACTGTTGGTCCTGGACTATTAATAACAGTGATTGTGGAGGAGTGATTGTAGCCGGTAGAAGTCTAACACCTCATAAAAAAGGTGTTCATAATAGATTTCCTCTCCTCTTTAGAAAATAAACAATTGCAGAGTCTTGCGTCACTGATTACAGTCTTGGCCTAACTATTACTGAGTACAGTCTATTCGTTGCAGAATAACCTATTGAGCACTGACTACAGCCTTTTCAAGCACTGATTTCAATCTAAGGAGCCTTCGATAACTAAGCCTTCCAGAGGCTGAACAGACTAGGCAAAAACGGGCCGTCAACAGAATGAGTGAGGAAAGGCTGAGGAGAACACTGGCAAGCACTCCCTCCCCAGCGATGGAAAACGCAGAGGGGGCGGCATCGCAGCTAATGGCTAGAGTGCACCAAGTGCCAAAGAGGAAACCTACAGGCAGAATGCCAGCATACTGGCGGACGCCCGAGATAGGGGTCCCCCGTGGGTTGGCAACGGACGCCAGGAAGAAAATGACAAGGGCAAAAGGGAGAAATATAATCGCAGAAGGGCTGGTAGAGGAACATCGTCAGGCCAGGAAGGAGCTGAGAAGGGCTATCGTTACCAGCAAGAACAAATGCTGGAAAAAGCTATGTCAGCTGGTAACGAAAAAAATTGGGGCGAGGACGTTGGGCGCGGGGACTAAGGTACCTGGGGGAGTAAAGGCGGTCATAGAAGAATTGTTCCAGACCAGACAAGAGGAGGACGTGTGAGCAGAGAGAGAAAGTGAGGAAGCAATCGCTGAGGCTATCCCGATTTGGAGGAGGAGGTAGATAATGCGGTAGGGAGACTGCCCAATGAAAAAGGGCCTGGGCTGAACGGGCTACCTAACGAGCTAATAAGAGCAGCGGCGGGATACATCATGACGGAGACCACAGATGTCATGATGGGGGACCAGGGTTTAGAAGAAGGCAAGACTCATCCTTCTCCACAAAATAGGAAAGCTACAGGAAAGCCCCAGAGCCTACAGGTCAGTGCTTGGAGGACGGGATGGGCAAGGTACTAGAGAAGCTAACAGCAGTAAGCAACGCCGGAGGGCTCTCCCCTTACCAATTTGGATTTAGAAGAAGGCAACGATCGACGGTGGATGCCATAAGGACGGTGCAGGACATCGCCAGAAGCGCCAACACGGGGACTTGGAGAAAGAAAAAGTACTGCCTCATGAGAACTATATGCACAGAATGCATTTAACTCTATTTCCCGGGAGATCATTATGAGTGCACTGAGAGAGAGGAACATCCTGGTCTACTTAATGAACCTCGTCCGGAGGGAGGTAAATTACGAGGCTGAGGGTAAATCTGGAAGATTCACCATGTACGGTATGGTACAGCAGGGTTCAGTGCAGGGCCCCTTATTATGGAATATAGCCTTTGACAACGTACTGCGAGGCTAAAGCTAAGACCTCGGCGGCACTGGCGGTCTCAGAGCGAGGGCTGGTGTTGGCGGTACAAAAGACGGAAGCCGTATGGCTCTGCACCAAGAGGGCGGGACACAGGGCGGACAGAAGTATCACCATACAGAGGTTGGAAGTGGTATACAAGAAAAATATATAGGTGAATAATCTGGGGGTATGGATGAAGTCAAACCCCAACCATACGGCGCACATCCAAGAGGCGGCACGCGCGGTTGGAAGGGTGAACTCTGCGGTGGCTAGGATCCTGTCCAACGTAGCAGGGCCAGGAGAAATGAGAGAACATTGTTGGCGGAGGTGGCTAGGGCGAAACTCCTATATGCGGCACCGACATGGGAAGAAGGGACACGCACAGCATGCAATTGCGAGAGAATGCGAAAGACGACTCGAAAGGGTAACATTCGTGTAACGTCAGCGTACCGAACCATCTCGACGGCAGTAAAGGTGCTGTGCAGCATGGTGCCCGTCGACTTACTAGCTAGAGAGCAAGATGAGGAGTCCGTGGACCGATTGAGGAGTTGCTCTAAACAGTATAGGAAGAATGCAAGAAGAAGGGCACTGGGATAATGGCAGACGAGGTGGGAGCCAGTAATAAAGGGGAATGGACTAGGTGATTAATCCCGCACCTGGGGCCATGGGTACAAAGAATGCAGCTACTATCAGGACATGGCTGTTTTCAAGAGTACCTGGTCAGGTTTAAAAAGGTCAAGACGTGGCAATGTCTATACTGCGGGCACCCAAAAGCTGATAGGGGAATGGGGTCCGCAGACAATTGTAGTTCGCATACTGCAGGAGGAAAAAAATTAAATTGTATTGCCGTGGCCATGTTTGCGCGGGCAGTGATGGGGAAAAAGGTGGAGGACAGCCTGAAGGGACATTATCGGTAATCCAAGATGTACATAACTAAATTAAGTTAATTGCGTAATTTTTTGTAATTGTAATTGATTGATGTATAATTGTGTAATTTGTAAATATTAATAAAGTCGATAGAGGTGTTACAAATAGACTGAAGGGGCGCCGGGAGAAGAATGTTCCGGCGATACCACTGTCGTTCCCGCTTCTCGGGGGCCTCTGCTGCATCGCTTGCTTATGTGTTGTTTAAATATACGCTTCTATATCCTAATGCAACCCTATAAAACTGGCACCCAACGTGGGGAGAGTAATTTTTAACGTTAAAGAATTTAAAGCCAATGGTTTTGCTTAAAGTTTAAAAACGTATGTAGGGTGGGTGGGTGGCCTATATTCTAACCTCCAATATCGATAACATTAACGTAGGTTAATGTTATCGATATTGGATAAATAATTTAGAAAGAAAAGATATTACCGTAGATCTTAATTTTAACATTTTAAACAAGTTTTTTTCTGTATAATTTAATTTCAAACACTTTTTTAGAAAACTTACGAAAGGAGAAAAAACATATAAATTCCTTAAAAATAGTTGATAGAAATATATGGAAAATGTGAATCAATTTAATTAACAAGGTTATTATGAGGATAATGTCATACGAAAATAAAAAATAAATTATTAGATATTTTTAACGTTATAAGATAAGATATTAACTGCAGAACTTATCTAAAGAAGTTCTAATCTTAAAATGTGGCACATGAGATCGGGTCACTATCATTTTCTACCTATTAAACGACACAAACGTATAATGCGTTGCAATAATTGCCTCTATTACCACTTACGTCCACATTTAATTAGTGCGTTTTCTAATTATAGTCAGATCCTCAAATATCTGCCCCAATTTTCGATACCTCCAAGACTGGCGCTTTGGCCGAAGTAAAAGTGACGCTTTTAACGTTTAACAACACCTCTTAATTACTCCCGTACGTTTTTTTTTTATTATCGGACGCCGTTTATTTTAATAACCGTGTAAAACTGCAATGAAAACGTTATCGATTTTTCTCTAACTGTATGTTTGTGTGTGTGTGTGTACGTAAGTGTTAGTAATAGTGGGTCAAATGGAAATCGAAATCTAATCATTAATTATAATTAAGTCGATCGAGTGTAATTATTGTTATTATTGTTGATTGTACGGGGATTAAATACTTCCTCTTCTTTGTGCGGATTGTGTTTGAATGGACTAGATTCGTTTGTTGGACGCCTCGGGGCGTGATGAAAATTGAATGGCCTGGCTATGGAATAATGCATTTTTGTGATTGATCGATTAGAAAAAGATTGTACCTTGCATTTCTTTCAATAGATAAAAAATAACGTTTCTGCAGTTATTATATTTACAATATTTCCTGTGATTTTCTCAAATAATAATAATTTAAGTTAGTTTATTTACAGAAGCTCATTTTTTAAAATGAAGATTGCAACTGGTCACAGCAAAATTCTTTGGAAAAATGGTTTTAGTTGGTAAGTGTTCGGCACTACCCTAATGTAAGGGTGTCCATAATCTTTTCAAGAAATACAAAAAAGAAATTACTGAATATTTTAAAACATCGATGTTTACAAAAGAAGACAAAGCAGGCGTGGGTGGCACGCCTCTGGTGTAGAGATAATTTACCGATGACTATCTGCAATTTGTAACTTGCACTTCTGCTGCTACCACTTTAAAACCTTTTTTTTTTCTTTTCTTCTTCGCATATTATTATTTATTCTTAACGAGGAGAAATTTTAAGCAATTACTTATGTACCCTGTCAGGAATTAAATGTGCCGGCTCTTTAAGGCCTACGCCCGCGTATTATTTTTCTCCTCGTTTTTTGATATATTTCGATAACTTCGTTTCTGGAATCGGAATGTTGATTGCTTTTTTCCACGCAGAAACGGCGGAAAAAGAGAAACAGCGAGCCCACGTAAGCAGAGGTCATGTTTGTGTGCGTATATCCAAGATTTATTACAAATTGTCCAGATTTTTTTTATGAATTAGCGGAGAAAGTTTTTCGCTTTGGATATGTGCGTACTGCGGTGATGATTTTACTTTTCGGTAAAAATAGGAAGTGATTTTTATGATTTATACGGTGTCCCATGCATACAGTAACATCTGTGGTGAGTGGTTTTGCTCGTAAAATAAAATTCTTTAATAGGATGTTTATGATGCTTCTCAGCCAAGAGAATTAAACTCCGAAATTAACTATATTTACTGGTTCTGGTTCTTTACGTGTTCAAGTAACTATTTTGTGATTTCTTTAGTCAATCATGATCTTCAATCAGAAGCGTAGTCTAAATCAAAGACCTCTTATTATTTCAAAATTATATTTGCTGTATCTCATTGCATGTCCAGGTTCCTTCTTATGACATATTTTATGTTTTGCTTAATTAGATGCTTCTAGTCTCTTCTTCTTATCTATATCTAAATTATCTTATTCTTTCAAACTTTTCTTCTAAAAATATTCTTCAAAAAATTTATTTGCCGAATCTCATCACGTCCTCAAGATAAACTATTTTCCTCAAGATTCAAAAATCAATTTCAAATGTGTTTTTTTCAACCAGGGAGATTGTTTGCGTCCTTCCTTCAACTTTCTGGCTCTAAAATTAAATTTAGAATTTCATATTTGCAAATACAAAATATATTTCAAAACATAAATCTCATAAATATATTTGAAAATGTTTTTACCACATACCTTAAAAGAATTATCAGGTATTATAGAAGGTAGGAAAAGTTTCTAGTGTTCTAAACTAAATGACCAAATAATTGTTTTACGGCCTTAAAGTTAAAATAAGAAGATGATTTTGAATTATTATTGGACGACCTTAAATTGTCTCAGAACCTCATTGGCTAACCTTAAAAGAAGTGTAAAGACTGAATGATTATTAGATGACCTAGAGGAACCTTTAATGTCTTTTTTTTCATATGGAATTATCTTATATGGTATATATAGTTTAGTCGCCTTGAATAATCATTACAAACCATTTTGAAATAAACATTGAATGTATTTTAATATTATTGAAGTGCTGTTAAGTGACCTATAAAGAGCGTTGGATGACATAGAATGACTGGATGATCATTGGGTGCTCTTAATGCACTTTGCTTGATGGATAAACTTTAAGGATTATTTAAATTTGGTAATGATCTTTAGCTTATCTTAAAAACTCATGAACTTGAATAATCATTATATGACCTTATTGGACTTTAGAGGGCTGTTTGATAATCTTAAATTTAGATTATCTTGTTTGGTCATTGAATGGGTTGAATAACACTAAATGGCAGATAGGTCGGCTTAAAGGGTAGCAGGATACCTCGACTAATTTTTTTTAACGAATCTCAAATGACTTTTATAATAATAATACAATTTTGAATGATAGTTTAGTGATTTTAGCGATTTTAATGAGTTGAGAATGTACTCAAATGAGCGACCTTGAATGGTTATTAGATCTCGATTGAGCTGATCATTATTATCAAATTAATGATTGTTGAATGGATGACCTTTCAATACCTTAGATTAATTGACTTATGGTTTTGATTTTCCATTTACCCATGAAGAATCGCTAAATGAACTCGAAAGATTTTAAATAATCATTGGATGACCTTAACGGATCTTGAATAACTAATAGACTATTTTAAATGGTAATTGAAGAATTTATAGTAATTTTGAATGACCTATAGAGAGCTTTAGAAGATACAGGAAAGCTTAGAATGATCAATGAAAGATTTTAATATATCCTTGAATGATAGATAAACTTTAAAGATTATTTTAATAAGTTAACTGATTGGCGATCGAACTTAATAGATTATCACAGAAATTCAACTGAACTTAAATGGTTATTGTATGACCATCATGGAGGTTGTTAGTATATTTCAAACGATTATTTGATTACCCTAAGGGGCATTAAAATGCAACCAATTTCGCTTGATTGGTGATTGGATGACCTTAAAGAACCTTGAATGACCACTGTATTATCTTAAGGGAGATATCGATTAAATGATGCTTAATGATTATGAAATTAGCACAAATGAATAAGAATTGAATGACCTTGAAGGTAAATGACTTTAAATAATCGTTGGATAACCTTAACGGATTATAAATGATTTTAAATGATCATTGGATGACTTGAAATAATCATTAGATGATTTTAATTTTCTTAGAATTATATTTTAAAATTTTTCTTATAATATAACTTTACAATTTTAAGCCATTTACTTGTTACTTATTGCAGTTATTAGACGTATGGAAAATTGTTTTATTATTTGACTTATTTTATTGACGTACTTTATTAGTTATTTATTGTTTTAACTTGTTTACGTTTCCATGTCGGTTAGTTATACAACTGTAATTTTATTCCGTATTGATATGGTCGACTTATTTATTATCAGGATTGTTCATTAACCTCGTTTTTCTGTAAGTACATTATTTTAGTATATATTTTATTCACAGTTGTAATGAAACTAGTTATTTTAAGTTATGTTTATTTTGACCACTAAAATTTACACACTCTGTCTTCATTTATAGCGCCCTGAAGAAGGGGAAAAATATCCCCGAAATATTGGCTGATGTAATAAAGAGTATTCAGTGAACATTTCCTAGTATTGACCGATAACCCACTAAACCTAATTTATTAAAAATTTACGGTCAAGATATTTTTCACTTCTATATATATATATATATATATATATATATATATATATATATAATGGCTTTAAATATTTATGACATTAACGAATCTTAAATGGCTCTTAGTTTTTTTGTTGAATGATTATTAGGTGACCTTAAATAACATAAACTTAAAAAAACGGTTTAGTAATTTAAGTAATTTAAAGAGCTGGATGAACTAAAATGGCTTTGAATAACCATTTAATGACTGTAAGAGACTTTGAATGATCATTTTAAAACTAATAACTTCGGATATTCTAATACGGTTATTGGATTGCCTCGATTGGGTTTAATTGACCATTGGATACCTTTAAGGAAATCATGAATGACGATTTAATGACCCTTAACGATTTTTAACTTGCCTCAAATAAGTATGCATTGAATGACTTTAAAGGACCATTCAATGATTTCGAACATTTAACCATTAAGAATCGCTAAATGAACTTGAATGACTTTAAATAATCGTTGGACGACCTTAATTGATCTTTAATAACTCTTAAATTATTTTAAATGATCATTGAATAATTTATAGAAATTTTGAATGGCCTTATAAAGGGCGTTGGATTACATCATTGAATGATTTTAATAGTATTTGGTTAATTGGCGGTTGAACTTAATAGATTGTCAGATAAGGTCAACCAAACTTGGACGGTTATTGTATGACCTGCATGAAAATTAAGGGCTGTTCTTAAAGAACCTTGAATGACCACTGGATTATTTTAAGGGATCAGGAATGTCTATTAAATTATCCTAAATGATTATTAAATTAGCTCAAATGGATAAGCATTAAATGACCTTAAATGGCCATTATGTGTCATAGGTAATTTAATCAGAAAGAATCGCGAAATGAACTTAAATTACTTTAAATAATCGTTGGATCATCTTAACAAATCATGAATGACACTTTAGATTATTTCAAATGATCATTGGATGATTTATACCAATCTTAAATGAATAACCCATAAAGAGAATTGGATGACATTAAATGGTCATTGGATAATTTTAATCTTCTCAAAATTATAGATAAACTTGAAAGATTATTGAAAAATTTATAGTATGATAATTTTGACATTCATTAATCGTGGATTGATCTTAGACAATTATTAGATAAACTCGAATAAACTTAAATTGTCATTGTATGACCTTAAAAGGCTGTTGGATAATCTTAAACACTAATTGGATGACCTAAAGGGGCATTAGAGTAATTAGATTCTTTTGACTGGTCATTGAATGACATTAAAGAAACTTGAATAGCTATTGAACGGCCTTAAAGAGTCACAAGATACATATAATGACTTTAAATATTCGTGGGATGACCTTAACGAATCTTAAATGACTGTTAGGTTCTTTTGAATGATTGTTAGGTGACCTTAAATATCATAATCTTGAACAACGGTCTACTAACTTGAGTAATTTTAAAAAGCTTTATAGACTAAAATGAGGTTAAATTACGATTTAATGACCGTAAGAGACTGATCATTGTATAACTTATAACTTCTGACAATCTGAAGCGGTTATTGGATTACATCGATTGGGTTTAAATGACCATTGTATATCCTTAAGGGAATCAATGTTGATTAGATAATCCTTGATGATTATTAGATTACCTCAAAAGAATGAGCATTGAATGACCTTACTGGACCATTCAACGCCTTAGACCATTTAACCATGAAGTTTCGCTACATGAACTTAATGACTTTAAATAATTGTTGGACGACCTCAATTGATCTTGAATAGCGGTTAGATATTTTAAATGGTTATTTAATAATTTATAGTAATTTTTAATAACCATTGTATGACCTATAATGAGCCATGGATGACACGGGAAAGCTTTGAATGACCAATGAATGATTTTAATAGTCTTTGAATGATAATAAACTTGAAAGATTATTTAAAGACATTAAATGATCGGCGGTTGACCTTAATAGAATGACAGTTTAACTCAACTGAACTTAGATGGTTATTGTGTGACCTTCATGAAAATTAAAAGGCTGTTAGTATATTTTAAACGATAATTTGATTACCCTAAGGGGCATTAATATACTTAGTTTTTTTTTTGTTTGACCATTGAATGACCTCAAAGAAACTCGAATGACCATTGGATTATCTTAAGGAATCAGGAATGTCGATTAACTTATCCTAAATGATTATTAAATTAGCTTAAATGAATGAGCGTTAAGTGACCTTGAAGGATCCTTGAATGCCTTTGATTGATTCACTTATGGCTTTGACGGACCATTTAACCATAAATAATTGTTAAATGGTTAAATGAACTTGAATGACTTTGAGTATTTGCTGGATGACCTTAATAGATCTGGAAAAAATCTTAGATTATTTTAAATGATCATTGAACACTTTTTAGTTATTTTGAATGACCCGTGAAGAGTGTTAGATAACATAGACTTTGAATGGCCATTAAATGCTTTTAATGGTCTTTGAATGATATATAAACTTGACAGATTATTTGAAGACACTGAATGATCGGCGGTTTACTTTAAAGGATTATCAAATAAGGTTAAATGAACCTTAATGGTTATTCTATGAACTTAATAGACCTTAAAGGACTGTTAAAAGATTATTGGATGACGTTAAGGGGCATCAAAATATTTAAATTCTCTTGATTATCAAATGACCGATCTGAAATAACCTGAATGGCCCTTGGGTGACCTTAAAGGGTCATTAAATTTTCATGTGATGGTTTTGATGTTATGACTTGATAAGTTACTTCAAAGAATATAATCTTGAAGGCCGTATTAGTGATCTTAATGATTTTTAATGATTTCCGGATCAACTAAAATGTCTTTGAATGACTATATAATGGCCGTAAGAGATTTTAAATGGATAACTAACGTTGGACCATTTTAATTAGTAGTTAGATTTCTTCAATTGAGTTTCAATGATCATTGGATGTTCTTAAGGGATCATAAATGTTGGTAGATAATCCCAAATGATTATCAAATGACCTTAAATGAATGAGCGTTGAATGACCTTAAAAGGTTCTTGAATATCTGTAATTGATTGACTTATGGCTTTGATGGACCATTTAACCATAATGGAATGAATGGGTTTGAGTATTTGTTGGGTGACTTTAATCGATCTTGAATAAGTATTTTAATTGATCATTAGCTGATTTTTAATAATGTCGGCTGAATGTTCTATAATGCGCTTTGAATGAATTTAATGGTTCTTGAATGATAGATAAACTTTAAAGGTGATTTAAAGGTATTGAATGATCTTTGATTGACCTTAAAGGATTGATAGATCTAGACAAAAGAACTTGGATGATCATTGTATGACCTTAATGGACCTTAAAGGAATGTTAGATTTTAAACGATTGTTAGATGACTTTAAGGGGAATGAAAATGATTTAATTCTTTGGATTGGTTATTGGATGATCTTAAAAAAATCTTGAATGGCAGTTAGGTGTTCTTAAAGTGTCACTAAATTGATTTATCATGAATCTTAAATGTTAGGTTTTTTAAAACATTGTTACGCGATTTTTTAATTATTTAATAATAATAATTGATAATAATTTTTAATTGCGGTTTAGTTGTCAGATGAACTAAAATGGCTTTGAATGGCCATTTAACGACCATCATAGAATTTAAATGGTAACTAAACAACCTTGAACTACTATAAATTGTTATTGGATTATCTCTATTGGATTTGAATGAACATTTAATGATCGCAAGAGACTTTTAATGATAGTTAAGTAACTAAATAACCTTGAATGACCTTAGATGGTTACTAGATTACCTCGATGGATTTGAATGGAAATTTGGTGAGAATATATTAGAACTATTAGTAGTAAAGACACTAAAATTATAATCTAATACATTTAAAAATATATATAATAAATTTATAAAAGAAACTACAGGGAAAAAATCTAGGTATAATTTAATGATTAAATAAAAACCCTTGTTAATGGTAAATAAATTGGAGGGTAAACTAGTAGATACCTACCCACCCTAAATATACGTTTCAAACTTCAGGTGAAAAATTTAGATTTTTTATTTTAACTACACTCCCATTTTTTCTTTGGTTTCCCTGCAAATATAACGTCAGTCAGTAATTTAAATATCATTACTTATGTAGGGAGAGTGGGTGGCTTCTGGTCACTTTGTTCAGAGCATGTAGAGTTTTCTGCTATATTTTTCTTAATTAGAAAGAAAATCATTGAGAATGATAAACCTAATTTCTTGTTTGGTAAAAACATAGAAGAATCTTTGCGATCCAGGATCTAGTATGTTTGAGAATCATTAGAGATAAGTGTACCATTCCGACAGCAACCTTGGAAGCACTTCTATCTCTACATCTCTTAAACGATAATGGATTGTGATACACTAAGGCGGATTGGATAAAGCACAATTCTTTGAGGAAGGATTAGAAGTTCATACTACACCTATCTACCTTTTTGGAGGACACTATATTTTACAAAATTCTTCATCTCCTAAAGCTAAGATACTTATAAACACAGATAGATCTAAACAATAGAGCAAGAGCAGAAGCAGATCTGAATCCTGCAATAAAAATACACACTAATAATCGTTAGTACTCAAATATAACTTAAGAATTGACGTTATAAACTTCTATCAGGCTAGAATTCAAATAACTTTGACAAATAAAGCACTAATAACCTTTCTTCATAATTTTGTTTGATTTACCAACCTTTCTTCACAATTTTATTTGATTTACCAAATGTACATTAATAATAGTCACTTTGTGTCCGAAATGTACATTTGGTAAATCAAATAAAATTGTGAAGAAAAGTTATTAGTGCTTTATTTGTCAAATTAATTTGATCTTCACGTAACTCAAGCAACAAATTTAGAATTCAAATAAATCAGCGTTTACAAACTATCCATTTATTTATAGCAGACCGTATATTTATTTCTTTCGTTTTAAATACGATCATCTCCTCTGTATTTCGAATTATGCATATAAACCAATTAAATACTTCCAGTTTTATTAATCTTAAGCCATGCCCCTATATGGCTAAATAGGATGGTTACAGGAGGAATGTGTGCATGTAATTTTCAGTTCAATGTCTTTGGGTCACAACGGACGTCTGTTGCAGTCACGTTTAAAGTCCCATTCGGATCTTATGCCATTCTGCGAGCCATAAATCAGTTGGTATAATGTTTTATATACGGCACGTGAGAGACTTGTAATACTTATTTAACAAGGGGGATTGTATAACGTTTCAGGATTTATTAACACTAGACAAATTATTGCAATAATACATATTATCACAGAATTACTTTCTACAATAATTTGAGGAAAGCTTTCTACGTCCTTGGTTTCCTTCCAGAATCAAATTAAATCTTCGATTTAAAAATATAATTATTATCAAATTAAATCTGAGGAGACACAATCCTCCCATATACATCCGTCAATAAAACCAGGAATGCCGGCGCGACGTTCGACCTTCACAACGAGAAAATTATTGTATTAAATCGGTCCCGAAATGAATAAAATTAGGTATGCCGTAATTGGGTTATTACGAGTGAGAGGGCCGTAAAAAAATTAGAGGAAGACTGTTGACTTTCTCGGATGGTGCATTTCTAATGTCCACGATTTATCACTTTATGTAATCGCGAGTGGTGTTTTAAAACGCTTCAGTCTACACAATGGAGGACGATTTATTACGTGACACAACCTTTTATTTGTGCACATTAAATGTTAAACGCGTTTTTTTTTTCTTCCAAAACGATTCACGCTTCATTCCGTAATTACATCTGAATTTACGGGAAATTTCGTCGCTTTATTGTGCCAGAAGATTTGTTGCTGTAATGGTAAGAACAACAGCGTGTGTTAAAATTTTTTGGTTGGGTAATAAATGGTTGGGTATAGTCGATTAATCTTTATTTTTTATTGATTAAGCACATTTTGATTATGTAGTATATTTTATATTTCTGAAAATTATTATCCACTAGTGTGGTTCTCATCTGCGAACCACCCAAGTAACCCCAATATCAAATTTGCTAACAATCCCTTCAATAAATTCAGCACTCCCAAAAACCCAATATTCCCCTAAACATAAACAGCATTCAATAAGTTAAGCATTCCCCAAAAACCCAATATCCTTCTGAACATAAATAGCATTCAATCACTCTTCACCAATTCATCAGCTCGAATCATCCGAACAGTTAAGAAGAACAGCAAACTTATCCATTTTTTTTACATAAATTAGAGTCAAGACCGATGATCGATAGCCCAAACCGGACTAACTCATATATTAAATTCATTTCCTTTGTTCTTCATATATTTATGTTTATCCAAATACAGATGTTTAGACTTTTGGAAGGCAGCAACTATAAATCTTAAGAGTCAATGTAGTTTTACAATCGCCCAGGGCTCAAAATAAAATTTTTAGAGATGATTTGATTGATTAATAGTAAATTAGTTATAAATAACCAAACAGTAAAAAAAAATCCAAAAATGTATTATCTCAATTCATGGGACACCTTCAAATCTAAATTTTTGACGATGATTACTTTCAACTATTTCCCACAATTTCGTAACCAAATTTTAATAAATTGCAGTAATCGTAAATAACAATAATAGCTCTATTTAAATAAGTTTCTTGGAAATAATTTTAAAATTATGAACCCTTTGTGTGGTCGCGCTAATTGTGTGATCTCACGCACCGCTTAAGTAATACAAAGTGATTCAGCATCTGGCCCTTTACGTCCAGTACTAATTATACGTCTGTGGTGGAGTGATGGGTAATTTTTACCTAATCAGTTGCATTTTTTACGCAGTTCAACAAAAAAACACGAATTCCAAGATATACCTTTGTTTGGGGATTCTTTTTTTGGTGTCGACTGGATAGGTCTATAAATTGAAGCAAAAAAATTGTAGTGCATGAAAAGGAAATCGATTAATCGGAGCTCTTAAATATCAATTAAAACTCGATCACTATCAGGATCCGACCTTTTCAAAGCAGCGCGCATTACGAAATTTTTGCATAACATTTTCCCCAGTTGGCGTTGCACAAGAGGAAATGCGCACATATCGCCAGACATATTTTGAATACAGCCAACTGATTGCGAGTTATTGGCCTGATCTATCAGGGCGATGTCATTGTAAACGCATTTTCACTTTTTCCTTGGAAAACTTTCGCCCGACGAGTAAAATTTTTCGATTTGCATAGGTATTAACGTTGTCAATTAAAACACTATCAATTTAATGTATCATACGGGATGCCTTTCTAAAATTATAGGAACGATTGTTTGCTCGTAAAAAAAACATTTAATAAATCTGCGGGCGCCCAAGCCACTTCCTGCGTTCCCTAAGAAAAGGTCAATATTTTCAATTTACCATCCGAGTGTTACATAAACGGTACAATTCTCCAATAGTTGCTGATGATTCTGCAAGAAATCCTGACCTTATAAATGCGCGCAAAAGAATGCGTTATTAAACTAAGGCGGATTAGAAATAGTGACTCGCCTGTTGTTCGAGGAAAGTGTACTTTCATTGCAAACAAGAGCAAAAAGATGATAACAAATATTTTATGCAAGAATACTTTCTAATTTTATTATTTCTAATACAAAACAAAACTAAAAAATTTAAATTTATTTTAAAAATACATATCAAAATTTGAGAATTACAAAATTATTGTGTTAATTGGCTGATTATGTAGGAATAAATAATTCCTTCAACCCTTTCAGCTGGAATGGTGTTTTTAAGAACATTAATATTGACAAAATAACTGATACAAAAGAAAAAACCGCAAGTTGCATTTAAAAAAAGAGCATAATCGATACGTAAACAGTGTAAGGATTTATCATGAGCTCTTTACCAACGACATATTGCAAAAGTAAAAGTAGTACCAGATAGTTCATTCATTCTTCATTCCTTTGAAAATATGCTAATAATTTTAAGGAGAGGATTATTATTCCTGATAACGTGCAACACTCGAATAAAGTAGCTGATAATAGACATATTATTGTGGATTTAATGGCAGATTATTTATACTCTTTATTTCGACATGGGAATCTCAAAATAAAACACACCTTTACAATCAACGATACTTTATTTCCAAATAAGATGTATTTATGAAACTTGAACTATTAGATGACAGTTTTGCTACCTATCCACCGCTATCTATCAACTATTATTAATCATCTGTCAAATATAATCTGTCATTTGCTAATCAGCATCTACCAAATATTATCTGCCAAACATCAAGTTTCAACTTTAAACCGCCAACTGTCATCTGTTAACTATCACTTATCAAATAACATCTACCAACATCCAACAATCAACTGTTACTTGTTATATATTAATAATAATTGTGATTTCTTGACTAAAAATCGATTACAATCTATTATCAGTTATTCTGTTATTGTTATCATCATCTATATTCATAAATTATTATTTATTATCATTTGTTAACTGTAATTTATTAAATATTTTCTTCTAACTGCCACCTGTCAGCTCTTGTTTACATAAATCAAGATATTTCCGTAAAGGTGCAATCTATTACCTAGTTAGCTATTGTTGATATGTAATTGGTATTGTTATAATTAGTTGATGGTTGTCCACTCACATAGAAATGTAGTGCAACACTTTGACAATATATGACCAGTAGAGTTAAATACTCCTAAATAAAACTAGTTTCCCTGTCTCATAGCAATCATTTCGCTTGACCCGACTGAAAAAAGTTTTGGACTAGTCAAACAACAATAATCGCAACGGAGAGGTTTTAGACGGTAAGAGTTTGACACTACCCTACTACCCTACTAAAAAGGTGTCCATGCAGGACCCCCCACTCCTCTTATCAAAAAAAATCGCTATCTTCAACTGTGTTACGCTAATGAGATCGAAAATTGATCGAAATCGGTTCATGACTATATCAAGTGTTATGGCAGTAAATAATCTGTTAATTGTCAACTATAAAGTTTTATCTGTCAGGTGTAATATGTGCATCATCATCTATCAACCATCATCTGTAATCTATCAAATAACGTCTGTAATATGTCATTTATCATCTTTCATCTGTCATTTACTCTACAACCTTCGTCAACTGTAATATGTCAATTGTAAAGCCATTTGCCATTCTTGATTTCTATTTCAATTGTAATTTGCATTTGTCAATTGATGTAATCATTTGACAACTGTCATCTGTTAACTTCTTCCATTTGTTATAACTCATTTATCAACTACATCTAAAGTCATTCACTAGAATTGACTCTTATGTTTTATAGATTGGAGGATAAAGGGCATAGCATTTTATCTATTAACTATAATCTGTGCACTTAAACCTAGCAATCATCATTTGATTTTTATCAATCACCTGTCATTTGTCATTAACAATCATCCACTGTCAACTATCATCTGATTACTACCATTTGTCATCTAATGTCTGTGTATTTGTCATTTATCTGTTAAGTATTAAACTTTGTCGAGGGTTATCTGTTATATTATTAACTAACTATTATATTATTCGTCAACTTTGATCCTTCAACTATCATTTATTAAATATCATCTACTAACTACAATCAAGGCCAGCTGTTATTTGTCAATTGACATCCGTAAAACCATCATCTCTGATGTCTCATTTATTAAATATTATCTACTAACTGTCATCTGCCAACTGTTAATTATATATCTATATCAACTGTCATTATATTCACTGATGAGGCTGTTATATGTTGAAAATCATATTCACTTGTAAACCACCATCTTTTAATAATTATCTATCATCTGTCATCTACCAATGTCTGTAATTTGTCTCTTATAGTCTGTTATCAGTCATTTATCATATAAACTTTGTTCACTGTAATATGTTAATTGTTAAAACTGTCATGACAATTATTATTTATCAATTGAAATCTGTAATCTGTCTTTTAATTTCCTTAATAGGAATCTGTGTTCTTTAACTTGTCATAGTCAAATACCATTTATTAGTTCCTATTTATCATCTGCCAATTATTATCTATTAACCAACATCTGTGAAGTGTCATTTATTAAATATTATCTACTATCTGTCATCTGTCAACTATTAATTATATAAGTATATGTCAACAGTCAACTGTAATCTCTGCACCGCCATCTATCAACCATCATCTGTCAAGTATTATTAATCACCTGTCATATACTGACTGATATCTGTAATTTGTCACTTATAGTCTGTCATCTGGCATTTAGTATACAACCTTAGTTCACTGTAATATGTCAATTGTTAAACCATTTGTCAACAAACATCTCTTAAATATTATCATTTCCTAATAGTCTTTCTTTGTTTCATTGGTCAACTGTAATTGGTAAATATTTATCTCTCACGTATCAACTGTCTTCTGTTAATCTAATGAGTATCATGTGTCATCTTATGTAATCATTTGACATCTATCAACTGTTGGCATTTCTTATGACTCAATCATCAATGGCCAAGTATTATTTTATCATTTGTCAATAATCATTTATCAACTACCATCTCTCAACTATTATGTCAATTATGAACTGTCATTTATCAAATGTTATATTTATTTAAGAAGATAAATATAGAATAGAGTATGTAATAGAAGACATAAAATTTTGTCGAGATTGTTTAATCACCTGTCTTCTGTGAAATATCATATGTCATTAACTGTCATATAAATATTCACTGTCAACTATCAACTGATAACTGTCATTGGTCATTTAATATTTGTTAATTTATCATTTGTCAATATTCATATTTTAAGTATTATAATTTGTCGACAGTAATCGGGTAACTATTATATTATTCGTCAACTGTGATTTGTCAACAATCATTTATTAAATATTATCTGTCAATGACAATTATTATTCGTCAATTGACATCTGTAATCTGTCTATTTTCATATCCTTATTAGGAATCTGTGTCTTTTAACTTGTCTTAGTCAAATATCATCTGATAGTTGCTATCATCTGCCAATTATCATCTATAAACCAACATCTATGAAGTAGCATTTATTATATATTATTTACTATCTGTCAACTGTTAATTATATATTGTTTATGTCCACTGTCAATTTTAATCTGTGCACCGTTATGTATCAATATGTCAATCAATTTGTCTGTAATTGGAAAAGTGTTCCATGTCATGTGTCAACTGTTTTCTATTAATTTAATGAGTATCATCTGTCATTTCACATTATCATTTGACAACTGTTATATGTCAACTGCTGACTCATTTATCAACTGCCATCTATTAATTTGTCATTTGTAAAAACACATTTGTTAACTACCATTTTTCAACTATTATGTAATTTATAAACTATCATTTGTCAACTGGTTGTTTTATTTAAGTCATTCACTAGGACTAGGCCATAAACTTATAACTGTTAACTGTGATCTGTGTACTTTTACCTATCAACCTTATTTTTTTAACGTTTATCAATCACCTGCGATCTATCAGATATCATATATCATTAACTGTCATCATATAAATATTTACTGTTAACTGTCATTTGTTATTTAATATTTGTTTATTTGTCATTTGTCAACAATCATCTGTTGACTATTATAATTTGTCTAGTCATCGGGTAACTGTTTTATTAATCGTCATCTGCAATCTGTCAACTATCATTGATTAAATATTACAGTTAGTAGTGTCATCTGCTAATACCAATTGTTATTTGTTAAATGCTATCTGTAATCTGTCAATTTTAATATATTAACTAGGAATATGTTTCCTTCAACTTGTCATAGTCAAATATCATCTGTCACTTGCCATTTATCATCTACCAATTATCATTTATTAACCATCATCTGTGAGCTGCCGTTTATTAAATATTATCTACTAACTATCATCTGTCAACTGTTAATCATGTATGTCTTATCAACTGTCAACTATAATTTGTGCACCATCATCTATCAACGATCATCTGTCAAATATTATCCATCACCTTTCATCGACTAAATGACATCTGTAATTTGTCACTTATCATCTGGCATCTATCTATATCATGTATACAGTCTTTGTTCACTGTAATGTGTCAATAGTTAAACCTTTTGCTAAATATTATCATTTTTCAACAGTGTTGACTTTTATTTCAATTGTCAATTATAATTGTCCAATTATTATCCCTCATATATCAACCTTATCTGTTAATCTGATGAGTATCATCTATCATTTCATGTAATCATTTGTCAACTCTCATCTGTAGACGACTGCCATTTGTTGTAACTCATTTATCAATTACCATTAATTTGTCATTTGTCAATAGACATTTGTTAACTACTCTATCTATCTCTCAACTAGTATGTCATTTATGAACTGATAGTTGTCAAATATTATATTTATTTAAAAAATCATTTACTAGGACTAGTTCCTATGTTTTATAAATCTGTTAAGTATTATAATTTGTCGACAGTCATCCGGTAACTATTATATTATTCATCAACTTAGTCTGTCAACTCACAAATATCATCTACCAACTGTCATCTGTCAATGCCAATTGTCATTTGTTAATTCTAATCTGTCTATTTTATTATCCTTACTAGGAATCTGTGTCGTCAACGTGTCATAGTCAAATACCATCTGTCATTTGCCATTTGTCATTTGCCAATTACTTATTAACCATAATATATGAACTGTCATTTATTAAATAATATCTACCAACTGTTAATTATATATGTATATTTAACTGTAACTTACTATCTGTACTTTCTACTTTTATCTGCCATCTGTCAATTGTCAACTATAAACTGTTATCTGTCATCTCTAATCTTTGCACAAACTTTTGTCAACTGTCATCCGTCAATTTTTATGCTATTTGCCCACGGTCATTTATCAACAGCCAGCTATTATTTAGTGGTATTTGATAATTTGTCATTTATAAACTATTTATTATCTATTAAGTATTTTTATTTCTCAACTTTTAAGTCATTTGTCAATTATTCAATCAATTGTAATCTGTGAATTATTAACACTCATCTGTTTATTCATTATTGTTGACTGTCATATTTTAATAGCCATCTGTTGAGTATCATCTGTCATTTCTTAACAATAATGTACCAAATGACCTGAGGCTTTAATTCTTTTACCAATTGAATCTTATACAGTTACAGCTTTAGGTCTTTGTGGTTAACACGGAGTAATGGTGATCTAGAAATATTTAAAAAGCTTCCGAATGAAAGGTTCAAATCGTCACGAACAGACTGGTTAACACTGTCCACGTTCGCTGTCCTTCTTGATGCTCTTGGCCAACCTGTTTTTTGGGTTTTCTGATATTGTATTTGTCCCTTTAAACTGCTTTACCTATTTTCGAATGAGGGGTATGCTTGACACCTCATTTTAGTAGCGAAAACCTCAAATATTGCAAAATCGTTTACTCTCACACGCAAAACCCACGCTCCGTTCTCTAGTAACTAGTCCCAAGAGTCAGATTATTGATTGACATACCCCTTGTACTCTTCCAATTCGTTCCGTTTACACAGGAAGCTAAAGGAATATAAACTTTCTTTTAGACACCATGTATATTAATTTCATGTATTCTTACCATGATTAATACATAATTCATTAGGGTAGGTCAAGAGTACGCTAGTATACTATGTGATTTATTGGGGTAAGTCAAGAGTACGCAAAGCTAATATATAATTTAATAAAGTAAGTCAAGAGTACGATAGTATAATAAATAATTTATTAAGTAAGGTTATGATTAAACAAGTATTTTAAATAATTTATTGAGTAAAAAGTAGTTTGAAGGTTAGTGAAGAGGTAGTAAAGTAGTTTAAACTAAATTAAAAAATACTAGTTTAGCTCCAGTTCCAGGAGCTTCGTTGTTAGTTTACAAAAGACTTTGTGATATAAACCGTTGATGCCACGAGCATATTTAGAGAAATAAAATCAACTGTTTACAGATAATAAATAAAAATATTTAATAAAGAACATTGACAAAAACATCCAGTGGAAAATCAATGAATTGCTGTTAGTAGTTAGAAAAGAATTTCTGCATAAACTTTAGAACAACTAAAATAAAACAGATTGTTAGAAATGAAATTTGTAATTGAAAAATAATTATTTTTCTGAGCATTACTGCACCGTTATCTCACAAAACATATGCAAGACATAACAGCTAATAGTTAAAACAACTACTCCTCGTGCTAATGCACCGCCAGGCATTGAATGATATAACTATTAGCTGCCGTCACATGACTTAAATCACATTAAGTACAATACGACGTTTTTTGTGTTGTTATCGTTTCTTTAGGCACATCGCGAAATTATTAAGAAGGGCAATCCCTGGACACGTGTTTCGCTGTATCACAGCTCGTCAGCAGAGCTATGCCCTTGTTGCGTGGGTCCTTCCAAGTGGAAGGCCCGCACGAGAATGAGTCGATTTAATAAAATCGAAACATTTCCGTTGGAATTAGAATCTCGTGACGCGTCTAAAAAACGATATCAGCACAAATAAAAAGGCCTGCTCACGGCATTTAAATGTATAAATTAAATAAAATTAATTTACCGATGCAGATTGTTAGAAATGAAATTTGTAATTGAAAAATAATTATTTTTCTGAGCATTACTGCACCGTTATCTCACAAAACATATGCAAGACATAACAGCTAATAGTTAAAACAACTACTCCTCGTGCTAATGCACCGCCAGGCATTGGATGATATAACTATTAGCTGCCGTCACATGACTTAAATCACATTAAGTACAATACGACGTTTTTTGTGTTGTTATCGTTTCTTTAGGCACATCGCGAAATTATTAAGAAGGGCAATCCCTGGACACGTGTTTCGCTGTATCACAGCTCGTCAGCAGAGCTATGCCCTTATTGCGTGGGTCCTTCCAAGTGGAAGGCCCGCACGAGAATGAGTCGATTTAATAAAATCGAAACATTTCCGTTGGAATTAGAATTTTTTAGACGCGTCACGAGATTCTGTGCAGCTAATAGTTATATCATTCAATGCCTGGCGGTGCATTAGCACGAGGAGTAGGTGTTTTAACTATTAGCTGTTATGTCTTGCATATGTTTTGTGAGATAACGGTGCAGTAATGCTCAGAAAAATAATTATTTTTCAATTACAAATTTCATTTCTAACAATCTGCATCGGTAAATTAATTTTATTTAATTTATACATTTAAAATAAAACAACAGAGTTGGAAGGGATTTACTTTTATTACTGATTACTGCAACATGTTTCGCCACATGGCTTCATCAGTAGTCAGATGAATACTTTAGAATAATGTCCAATATTTTGAAACATTGAGACTTAACGATTGATGTCAGTTTAAAACAATTCAGAAACCGGTATTTTAATAATTTTCTTTCCAATTTTGCTCATTTATATGTCTCTCTTTCTATTTTCTCAAACAAACTACATTCTTTGTATTGCTGAAGCATACAACTTTTACTTTTACACAGTAATTTCGCCGTAATAACTCTTACACGAGGGTGGATTATCTATACCATCATCTCGTAACACATTATGAAATATCGAAGGTATTCCCCGCACACACACACACAAACATACGCCCCATATAATCATTATTATGCCTGAAAGTTATTTTCGACTCGCTCTCTATTCCAAACGCAGATAAGGAGGTTCTTCTCGCGTTCTAATTTTAGCAGCATTATCATTACCATCCTCTGGGCAGCCGGTTCTCATCTCCGCTTCTCGGGAGATGGGTCATGCACGCGAAATGATGATGGGCGGCAAGAGAGAGAGAGGCCATCAAGGGCGGAATTTTCGATCGGCCCGAGTGTTTTTTCGGCGATAGAATGGGCGCGATCGCGTTAATTAAGCACCTGCGCGGTTCCCCTCTGTCCTCGGGCCAAAAAATTTCCAGAGAAGCTGTGGCCGACGACGTGTTGCTAAGCCGATAAGTGTCGTTCTCTGACACGGCAAAAATTTATTCATGAAGACCAGAGGTTCTTCACCTGTATTACGCAAATTTATTGCAAGCCTTCATCGTTGTAAAATATTATTGGCACCATTAAAAACTCTATCACGGATAACCAATTGCCATAAAGATTAAGCCAAGGAGAAAAAGGTACCACAGAGTTGATGATCTGAAAGTAATATTGTAGAATAACTTTAATTAAATTGTTGCCAATTAAGGCTTTGACTTCCTAATACATTTTTGAATTCTTTCTTTCATGTACGTGGTCCCCTTCAACTAATGTTGACGATCGCCATAGAAAGTGTATCCCTATTTTGTGCTGTGCATCAGTTCAAATGCAGATTGTATGTCAATTCAATCACGAATATTACTCAACCACATATTTTTGAATATGATTAATAAAAACTTCAAAGCTCCTATGTTTTATTTATTGGTACTTTGATTTCTTAATATATTTTTGAATATGATTTTTAAAAAAATGTGAAACTTCTATGTTCTTTTAGCTTCGATCAATCCAATCAATTCGATTGGATTCAAGGGCATAAATAAAGCCTCATTGTTAGCAATGACTTAAGTTAAGAGGATTATTTCTAGTGAATTCAAAAGGACGAGAAGAACTTCGTTTGATAACATAAAAATAATTCATTGTATTCGAGATTTTAGTTGATAAATTCCAACTTTATTTAATCCCATTGATTGATCTTTTGCATATATTTCCATAAATTGGTAAATAAAGCGACTTATAGTTATAGATTTATAATTCATTACCATATTTAATTTCTACAACTTTTGATTCAAACCTTAAAGTGTTGGTTTAGGTTTAGAAGTTAATAATTAACTACACCGGTGAAATTAACGTACACGACACGGATTCACGGGCTAAAATGGCACTTCCACGAGACGAGTTATTAATTACATAAAATTATAAACGTAATTGGCTCTTAAAGCGATGAAAACACTCATGCAAACATCGCTTAATTGCTCAATTTCATCCGTGCGAATTATTAAAGAAACACCGGGCACGTGACCGCTCAAAGAAGAGAAATGAGAAATTAACGTTCCTCCACTCAAAAAAAAAATATATTTAATTGTTAATTAAATTTTTAATTAGTCGTAAAGAACGTGTTTAATTCGCTAAAAAAATAAACAAAAGAAAGAAATTATTTCGCAATGACATTGTTATATAAGTAAGAACAGTTATGGTTCTTATTTTATAATAAAAGAATAAAGTAAGGAATATAACTAATTTTTATATTTAGTTATTGAACCTTGTATAATGTATAAATATATATTAAAAGCCTAGAGAAGAAGCTGTTATGAGTAAAGATATACAGGGTGTTTCTGTGACTCGGGGAATAAAATTAACTACTAATACTACAGTGAAAATAATGATGATTCTTCAAATAACCAAGATACAGGGCTACAAGTTTAAGAAATTTTAATACATTTTTCTAAATATTTTCAATACCATTCATGGTAGATGGCTGTAATTTGGTTCAGCCAAAACTAACATCAAGTAAATTCTTTAGACAATTTGTCACTTCGATCGGACTTTGAGAATCATGCTATACAGGGTGTTCCTAAAATTAACGAATCATTTTCTCACTAATATGTGTCGTTAAGATAATTCCCCGAGTCACAGAAACACCCTGTAAATGTAAGATGGGTGACTTCCTATTCACCCTTTAATCCATACAACATAATAAAAAAATGAAAGATAATAGACGACAGATGGAAGATGACAGGTGACTAGTAACAATTAATGGATACAGATGACTGATGACAAATAAAAAATTACAGAAGACAGAAACAGCTGACACACACATACCACATATAACAAGATAGATAATAAAAAAAAACATATGGCAGGTAACAGATGCTAGATGACAGATGATGGCTTATAGCGAAAATACTATACTTAATAAAATACTGGCACAGTATATAATAAATAACAGATGAAAAACGACAGATGACGAATGAGTTTTCTTAAATTTTGAAATTTTTGTTTAAATTTTTGACAGGTGATCTACGACAGTTGACAAATACTATAAAAGTAAATTAGAAAACCTTTTATATTTTAAATATTTATATCATCAACTTTCCTTTTTTTGGTATATTTGTGTAATTTTATTTTATAAATGCCATATGACACATAACAAATAAGATTGAAGGATGACAGATTACAGATAAACAGACGATAGGTGAAAGATAATAGATGACAATAATATTTGACAGGTGACAGGTGACAGATAAAAAATTACAGAAAATTTATAACAGATGACACATAAAAGTTACAGGTGACAGGTAACAAATAACAGAAGATAGGTCATTCCTATAAGGGCCCTAGAGAATAGAATAAAAGGAAAGATACAATATTCGGAATGTCAAAGAAGAAACCTGTTTCCTTATTATAATAACAATGGAAGGGTTCTAGTGGAAGAACATGATTTCTGACTGTGAACTCTGCTTCGTTGACATTTTTCTTTAAATTTATGACAAATGCCGTAGGGCAATTTATAGATAGTAGAAAAGTAAATTTAGAATAAATTTTCCTCTTAAATATTTATGTAATCAATTTTCTGTAGCTTTGTTTTTGTTTCTCTTTACAGCTGAAATGTGGCAGATAATAAATGACAGACCCTAGAAAATAAAGGACAGGTTACAGCTGGCAGATGACAGGTGACAATTGACAATTGGTAGATGAAGAATAACAGTTGACAGATAGAAAATGACAGATGCATATAATAGACAAAACATTCCAAATAACACATTATAAATGAGGGTATAAGGTTACAGGTGGTAGATGAAAAATGACGGATGATGGCTAATAAGTTACGATAGGTAATTAAAATTAAATAAATATAAGAATAATTAAACACTTGGATTTGTTTCACTATTCACTATTTTATAGTGAAACAAAAAAAAATGAATTTAATTCATTGTAAAATTAAATACTATAAGAAATATTTGTAATATTTCAACTCTTTTTAAGCCAGTTTATTAGTTTAGGTAATTTAAACTGCTTTTTAGGATTTTTTATTTTTGTATTTTTAAATATTTTTAACTTAATATATCAATTAAAACGTGACAGATAATAGATAGCAGATGCTAGAAAATAAACGACACATTACAGATAACACATAACAGATCAGAGTAAAAGGTAACAGATGACGAGCAACAGATAATAGATGAAAGGTGGCAAGTAAAATTGATAGATAAAAGATGACAGAAAACAGATGAGACACACCACATAATGGATAAGATTAAAAGGTTACAGATGAAAAATGACAGGTAACAGATAATATATGTTAAATTTTACAACATAGACAAGAGTAAAAGGTTACAGGTAGTAGATGACAGATGGCAGAAATATATTAGATACCAAATAAAAACTGCCACATGATGTATAATGAGCTTTCTTAACTATTAAATGAAATACAATTTGTGAAGAAAGGAGAATCTTTACCAATTGTATTAATTGCAAATGTACATTTCGGTCACGATGTGGCCATTGAATGTTAAACTCTTGAGTTTTGGCACTTTCCGTTAATTTTTTTTCTGACCTGCGATAGTTGAGAGACCAGATAAATTAGTAAATTCTGAATATGTTTTTTGTATAAATTGTTTCTTCTCGCTGAAATTATGTTTGTGTTGTAATATTTTAAATATTTTGAAGTCAATTTTTTAGATATTTTAAATTATTTTTTACTTTTTACGAATTTTAAAATATTTTCAACTTCACATATAAGGTAACAGATGAAACTTGCCAGATAATAGATAGCATATACTAGAAAATATATGATAGATTACAGATGACACATGACAGTTGAGAGTAAAAGATGGCAACTGACAGATAACAGATGGCAGGTGACAGGTGACAACTAATAGATGACAGATAAAAAATGATAGATAACACATCTCACAGAATAGATGAGAGTAAAAAGTTACAAATGGTAGGTGAGATGACAAATAACTGGTGATAGAAAACATAATAAAATACTGATGGTTTTTAGTGAGTTTTTCTTTAAATTTTAATTTAATTTAATTTAAAGTACCTACGACAATTGATAGATTGTAAAATTACTTAATAAAATACTGACCCATTTTATGGTTTCAAAAATGTTTTTATTATTCTACGACAATGTTTCACCACACATTGGCTTCGTCAGGTAGATGAACAATGAAAAATCATAGAATAATAAAAAAAATTAACACCATATACTGTGTCAGTATTTTTTTAAGTTTAACAACTAACAGCCTTATCAATCCAGATAGTAAAATAGTAAATTTAGATAGTGTTTCAGAGACTGTTTCTTTTACTGAATTTATTTTTGTTCTATAATATTTTAACTTTTTTGAAACCAGTTTTTTTGTTTTTACGAATTTTAAAATTTTTTCAATTTAACATATCAGATGATAAATGAAACGTTTCTAGCATCTGTAACAGATTACAGGTGACCATAAAAGATGACAGATGGCAGGCGACAGGTGACAATTGATAGATGACAGATGACAGGTAACATAAACATGATAGATGAAAGATAACAGATGACGCACGCTACATAACACATGAAGGTTAGAGATGAGAAATGACAGATGAGAGATAACAGGTGACACATGTCATATGACAATATATAACAGCAAAAGATTGATAGATGAAGGTACTTGAAGTAAGTTTGCAGTTAGAGTAATAAAGGGATACAGATGAAAAATGGCAGGTGACAGATAACAGATGACATATACCACATCTCACATGATAGACGAGAGTAAAAAGTTACAAATGGTAGGTGAGATGACAGATGACTGGTAATAGAAAAGATATAAAAGATTATGTTATGAGTTTTGGCACTTTTCTTTAAATTATTGACAAGTGACCTGCGACAGTTGATAGATAGTAAAATAATAAATTTTGAATGTGTTTTTCAGAGACTGTTTCTTCTTACTGAATTGATTTTTCATCTACAATCTTTTAACTGCTTTGAAGCCAGTTTTTTTTAGATATTTTTAATTGCGTTTTGGCATTTTTATTTTTGCTTTTTACAAATTTTAAAATACTTTCAACTTCAGATGACACATGTCCTTAAAATATATCAGATGGTAGGCGACAGGTGATTATTGATAGATGACAGATAACAGGTAACATAAAAAATGACTGATGACATATAACAGATGACACACGCCACATAACGCATGAAGGCTACAGATGAAAAATGTTGGTGACACATGTCATATGACACATGATAGATAACAGCAAAAGGTTACAGATAGCAGATGACAAGTGACAGATGACAGATGAATGTTTTTGTAGTAAGCTTCAAACAGTTTATTTTTTGTCAAATTTTATTATTTTTTTAAAATCTTTTAAGTAGTTTTAAATAGTTTAAATCAAAAAACTTAAAATCTTCAGCCGTTCTTTGTTACTAAATTGATTTTTTTAATTTTGTAAAATTTCAGCTGATTTTAAGGATCTCTAAAGTAAATATTTTTTTAATTTATACTATTTTTTTATTAAAGCATTTAACTATTATATATTTTTTTGTAATAAATATCAATTATATGAATTATTTTTAAGCTAGTTTGCAAATGTTTTTCAGAAACTGTTTTTTCTCAGTAAATTTATATTTGTGTAATATTTCAACTATTTTTAACCAGCTTTAGAAAAATGTTTAACGGCTTTTTGATATTTATTTTTATTATTACGAAATTTTGAATAGACAATTGAAAAACGACCAAAAATAAGTGACAGATATTAAAAAATAAATAGCAGATTATACAATTGATAATTAATAGATGACAGATAACAGGTTATAGATAAAAAGTGACAGTTGACACATACCATATAACATATAATAGATGAGAATAGAAGGTTACATATGAAAAATGGTAGCGACAGATAACACATGATTTATGCCACATGACTTATAAAACATGACTTATGCCACATTTCACAAGATAGGTTAAAGATGACAGGTGACATATGATAGATGACAGATGACAGAAAACCTATAACAGATAACAGATGAAAACTGACTGATACCATTTCATTTTTATCTGTTATCTGTTATAGGTTTTCTGTCATCTGTCATCTATCATATGTCACTTGTCATCTTTAACCTATCTTGTGAAATGTGGCATAAGTCATGTTTCATAAGTCATGTGGCATAAATCATGTGTTATCTGTCGCTACTATATGTTATATGGTATGTGTATTGAGTTTTCTTGAATTTTGACACTTTTCTTTAAATGTTTTTTAAGTGACCTGAGACAGTTGACATAGTAAAATAATAAATTTTTAATATTCTGAAACTGTTTTAAGTGTTTTGAAGGTTTTTTCAATAAATTTAACTGGTTTTTTGCTTTTTCGCATTTTTTATTTCTCTTTTTTACAAATTTGTTATATTCAACTTCAGATATAAGATGATAAAACTAGACAGATGCTGAAGAATATATGACAGATTATAGATGACACATGGTAGATGATAGTAAAATATGACAGATGGCAGGTTTTGAGCATTTTTCAATTCAAACATTTAAATTAATACTATTTTTTTCTTAAATCAGTAAACTGTTTCTTTTTGTAAGAAATATCAATTTAAACTGTTTTAAGGTAGTTTTTATATATTTTTTAGAAGCTGTTTTTTCTCACCGAATTTATCTCTTTGTAATAAATATTTCAACTGTTTTTAGATATTTCTTAACTGTTTATTTTTTAATTTCTGATTTTGATTTTTATTATAATTAGACAGATGCAACGTGACAAAAAATAGATGGTAGATGCTAGAAAACTAATGACAGATTAGAGATGACAGATGACACATACCATATAACACATGACCAATGAGAATAAAGGATGATAGATGACAGGTAAGAAATAGTCGACCAATGAGAGTAAAGGATGGCAGGTGACAGGTAACAGATAATAAATAGATAAAAGATGCATGACCCATAACACATGATAGATGAGAATAAAAGGTTACAGGTAAAAAATTACAGATGACAGCTAACAGGGAATAGATGACAGATGATAGATGATAGATAAGAGTATAAAATTATAGATGGCAGATGATAAATGACAGTTGATAATAACACATGACAGATTACGGGTGACAAAAACATATAATAGATAACATATAAAAACGACAGATAATAGCTAATGAGTTTTATTTAACGTTTTTATTAATTTTTGATTTTTGAGAAGTGGTTTACAATATCTGATAAATATATAGTAGAATAGTAGATTTAGAAAACATTTAAAAAATTGACTGAATTTATTATTTTTTTGGTGATATTTCAACTGTTCTCAAGCCAGTTTATTTTAAAACGTTTTTAACTGCTTTTAGGCATTT
Organism: Ontholestes murinus; assembly: GCA_963969525.1. Taxonomy (NCBI): domain Eukaryota; kingdom Metazoa; phylum Arthropoda; class Insecta; order Coleoptera; family Staphylinidae; genus Ontholestes; species Ontholestes murinus. Next base: position 40,949,032 of record OZ018396.1, read on the forward strand.
TTATTTTTGTTGTGTACGATTTATTTAATATTTTTGACTTTTTTTAACAGATATCAGACACTAGATGGCAGATAATTGATAAAAATTCTAGAAGACAAATGTCAAATTGATAACGGCTGCCACATAAAATGTGTCATTTGTCACATGGCAAATGAATTATGAGAGTAAAATTTACAGAAGGCAGGCGACAAATGATAAATGACAAATGATAAGAAAAAGATTACAGGTGTCCAGATTGCAGATAAAAAATGACAAACGATAGATGATATCTAATGAGTATTCTTAAACATTTGCATATTTCTTTAACTTTTTGTCAGTTAGTAGATTAGTAAATTTTCAATAAATATATGAACTGTTTCTTTCAAAATTAATAGCAATTTTCTTATTTTTCAATGTTATAAAATTAATTTAACGTAAATAAGAAAAGTGGGTGGCCTTTAAATTACACCACAACTTACTGGTAGATTGAATTATTATCACGCACTTACATTTTTGTAATCTGCATATATTTGAGCAAACTTTTAACACAGCAAAAATTATTAGACCTTTTCACTCAGTGAAGAATATTTTCCATGTTTTAAGGATCTAAAGTTTTCGTAACTAAGTTATCTGAACTAGCTAATATTCAACCGAATCTTTAAATTAAGTTATAACTAATGAATTTCTAAATTTGAAACAACAAATTCTTTTGAGTAAAATTTTTAACATGTTTCAAAAACACTTATTTAGAGATTAAAAATAGGATTCCAATTATTATTAAAATCATCTTTGAGCTAATGTATATATTATATTTTTAATGCGCAATAAAATTCTTATTACCATGATTGAACGTTACGTTTCTTATATCGAAGAAAAGACTGAACTGAAAGAGCTTTTTCAAAGCACACGGTCTTAACAACCTGGAGATGATTTAAACTCGCATTCGCCATTATTTACAAGTGAACAGTGAACACCTGAAGTGGAAGTAATTGCAAATATTTCTGTTATAAATGCATATAAAAGTCATTAAATGGCTTTTTGTAAGGCTCATTTATTTACACCTCGAGATACGTTGATGTTTATGGGAACGCGCGGAATTTTTCCCGCGCGTACGTTTTCTATATTCTTCGGGCGATGTTTGTTGTTGCCGTTGTTGTTGTTGTTGTTGTTGCTGGTGCCGCTCTCGCGGGCGATTTGTTATAGTCACGGGATGCTATCTTTTACTGGATAATTGTCCCTTTTTTCCGTTCGCCCGGTGTAGCTGAGGAGCCAATAAAAGTCTTTAGATAAGGATAAGTTGCGGCCGGTCGGGTGGATGGAAAAAGTGCGGGATATACATTGTTGTGGACCTCGGGCTAAGCGTGTCCGACCCGCTTCGCGATGAGGAGATACCGAGTATACGCGGGGGATTTTTTTCGTCGTAATTGCCTTACGATTATTACTAATTTTTAATTGGATGCATTGCGTTCGATCTAACGATAGTTTCGAATGGAAAGGAAAGGTTACGGAACAATAGGAATCTTTAATGTTGTACCAGTTGGGCTTTCCTTGTAATTTTTAATTAATTATCAGATTTAAATTCCACTTTTTTCTATTTCAGATCTTTTGTCTGCTATAGTGTTCACATAAATTAAAAATAATCAACTTGCTGAATTTTATCTAGGATATTTCAACCTTGATCAGAAGTATCAAGTTGATGTCATCAGTAAAATTGAATAAGCTTCTTATCATATTGTAGTTAAAAGGTTATGGCAATATTTTTACTGTTTAAACAAGTAGATAAAATAGTTAAATGTAGAGTATAATTTCAACGTAAATATAATTAAGATATGTGACGGGTATTTGTTTGAGCCTTGGGATACCCCTGATATAGAATCGCACGTATTCTACATAAGGGGTACCCTAGGGCTCAAACTAAGACCCATCGCTCTACTTCTTATGTTTATATTTTAATTTTACGACAATGTTCATCAATGAAGAACTATAAACCGAAGCACGTCGGTAATTCATATGTATAAAATGTTTCGTTTGGCGCGTTCAACTTCCTGATGCAAATAAAGTCTTGGTGACAGTCACCACCGCCAAGTACGAGACGTAACTGTACCCGTTCGTACCTTCTCGTGCATATGAACAACGCGTGCACAAATGTGTGCCAGATTTTCATTGCTTCTTTTCTTCGCGACCGCCGCGACGGCCATAAAATCCCAACTAATTACACGGAGAGAGAAATGTGAAAAAAAAATAGGCGTACAATTCGAAAATCGTGACTGCATTTCCCTACACACACATATAAACCGTTAGCAAAGAGTTTCTTTATCGGCCCATTCATTCATTTCGCTTTGTTTTTCAATAATTTATAACCGTCACTGATTATATTATTATCTCAGAGAAAAAAAATATATATTTATATATATAAATTATATTCGTTGACCTTATAATAAAGTATCGTGTGCCAATTTTTCTAAGTTATAAATTGTAGAAGGCCCACTAATTAAATAGAGGAATTTTTAGAGGTTTCACACGTTTAATTATAGTGTTAATAAAAAATTAATTCCTAAATTTATATTCCTATTGCTAGCTTACATATTTTACCTAAAACCGAATTACTTCGAGGATATGTTTCAGATCACAAAAGCTGAAAATAAATAAAGAGCTATCATAGCTCTAACTTAATTAATATCAGCCTTTTTAATTGCACTTGTAATACTTCTTTTGTTAAACTACATAAACTTTCAAATAATCGAGAATTTAAAAAATAATTAATTTTATTCTATTTACGCTTTTTCTTAATTAATAATTTCTACAACTGATTAAACAGTTTCCTTGCCTTTAAAATATTGTAATCCTCCCTATTGGCAATATTTTATGGTGATTAGTAAATGTAGCCTTGACGATAAAATTTAATAATACACAAACGTAAACGTCTTCGCAGCTAATAAAAATAATTTTCCAATTACACTATAAAATAAAATCCACGCTGCTCGCCAGCGAGAAACTAGTTACGTGCTTGTAAATGAAGTGACATCTCAATAATAACAATAATAATAATTTTAAAAAAAAGTTGCAATCTTCCTGGCACACCAATTTGATTTGCCTTATTCGGTGTGTCGTAAATATCGTTCGAGGCGAACTATAAAAGTGTACTTCCTCAATGAAGTGTCGCGTTAAATGAATACATACAATGTAAACACCTGTTGCCGTTAATTAGATCATTTATTTATGGAGGAATTTAAAAAGACTATAACTAAAAAAAAAACAAATTAAATGATAAATATAATTACTGATTTAATTATATTAATTTGAAATGTTATTAACAAAGGAGTATCCAAATAAATATTAATTTAGATACTCCTATGTTAATAATATTTCATATTAATTAATCACTTAATTTGTTTTTTTTTCTAGTTATAAATAGTCTTAAATTTATTTTACTGAATTGAGAAATTTAACCCAGGATATTTTACATATACTAGAACAGAAGTATCAATCTGATTTAATTTATTGATTGTTGAGGCATTTAGGCGTTAAAATACAATTTCAATATTAAGATAACACATTCGTTATCTTAATATTAAATCTAATTTAATTTATAATATTAGCTTCCTACATTGTTGAAAAATCATCACATAAATTACACTATCTTTATCGTAATTATAAACTAATTCAATGTGACGATACAAATAGTCGCATATAAAATCCTACAACATCAGGGATGCCACAGGGCTCTAATTTACAGTTATTATTTTTAAATTTCCAATGAAGATATTGAATTAATAAGGTAATTATATAACTATGAAAAAAATAATTATCAGTAAGAAAAATTAAATTAATAAACAAATCTTATCTGATAGTTTTCTACAACGTCCTAAAGAACTATAATATATTTTATTTTTATTAAATCTTATCTGATTAATATTAATAATAATATTGAAAATAATATAGGTAATAAGCCCTTATATAATAATTAGGTCGTATGGTATTAGAAAAATACCATTTTGTAACAAACACCGACTGATCTGCCATAAAGGTTTTCAGTCACCACCTACGCAATCGGCGCTCGTCCGTCCAGATATAAACTGAATCCTTCGTTCGTGCGTATAAATTACACACAGCGGGAAATATCAAACGAGAATGCCGTGTGTGTGTCCTAGTATTCTTGAAAACGCATAGCCATCGAACAGATCGTATCGATTTTGCATTAAAACGTAATAGTAATAATAATAATAATTGAAAACCTTTCCCATCAACTCTTGAACTAGTTATATATATATATTATATATATATTATATATATATATATATATATATATATTATATATATATAATATTATATATATATATATATAAATGCTTGAGTTGTAGTCGTGGACCATTAAACAGTTTTAATCGTTGCGTTAATTGAATATTATGTGGCCGGACGACGATAGATTACTTCAGCTTTAGATGTTCCTGTTACCTAACATTCTGGGTTAAGCGTGAGCTGTAAATATTTGGTTTTATATTTATTAAAACAGTAATAATGTTTGTACAATTTAGCAGTAAAATATTTAAAAATTGATATTGGAATTCTACGAATGATTATTCAGTCGATGTACTATGACTGAATTTCATCCACACCAATGCTCACTTATTTGTTAAATGTGTCCAATTATCCTTTCCACTCACACATAATACACATTTTCCATAACATTTTTAAAATGCAGTTTTCCTTCCCCTCTCTCCTGCCTCATACCTAGCTCTTACCAAAGTGATATTTTCCTCTATATCGAGCTTATTGTTATTCAAGTACTTGAACCTTCCTTGTAATTGCCACCTAATGAACATATCATTGTATTCACTCCATTCAAAATATTCCTCTTAAGATACTAATTTTACTCCATGATCAAACAATCCATTTACTTCATTCTCTAATAACCCCACTATGTTGCGCATTCTCCTTCGGTCTGTTCTATTCCCCCCTTAGATTACCCTACTGGCATATATTTTCTCCAACTTTTTCTCTCAATACTCTACGCTTTTCTTGCCTCTATTTTTTCCCATGCTTTATTTCTAACCCTCATTTCCTTCATCTTCCCTACATTTACATAATACACTCTTCTTATACCCTAGACATTCCAGCAAACTCTCCCTAGACACTGTATTACACCCTGCTTTTAAGTCTAAGAACACTGCATAACACACATCCTCTCTCTTCCATGACTCCTTCTACTATGCTTTCTAGCGTAACTACACATTATTTATTCTTAACCTTCTTCTCTAAGAAGTACTGTCTCTTTTATTTGTAATTCGACTGTGCCAGTTAGGGAGCTTAGCGTTATACTCGAGGGCGACTTCAGCACCAAGCTCCCTACCTCGCACAGTTTTCAATCAAATTACAATTCAGACGATAAGTCAAAATTCACCCCACCTTTTCTCATAATACTAGATATGGCCCTGAAATTCTAGACTCTTTCATAGTCAATCAAATTGAGAACGATATAGATTTACAATCCGAACACAATCCAGTAATAATTGATAACCAGACAAAAATATCCAGATTTAACTGGAAGCTCTTTAATAATTCCCCCTCTGAACATGATGAGTGTATGAAAATCCTCACAGTTTATTTATCTACAAAATGAAATTAAGGATAAAAATCGTGTCCGTCGTCAATGAAATTCAGAAAGAGCTTAAAGAAATCCGAAATGCCCGTTGGGTAAGTCTTGTCGACAAAGTCACCCAAAACTAACCCCAAGCTCACAAAGAGCTTTACTAAATCCAGAATGGTGACTCCTGCTATCCACGGGAGAATTGGCCTCGTTTACTTTGCAAAAGACAAAACCGAAGCCTTTGCATATAGCTTGGAATCACAATGAAGAAACCATGAATGAAATCGAAGGCACGATAAAATCATTTACAACTGCCTGAAGAATCTCTCACTTAGGGCAAATATTTAACAAATACGTGGAAACACGCTACAGTTGTTCTAATACCGAAACCAGGTAAAGATCTTAAGTTCCCACAAAATCATCATTAGTTTACTCTGTAAATTAGGTAAGCTGCTTAAAAAAAACATACACATTCGTTTAAGCCGTCCCAAATACACAATTTGGCTTCATAAAACGCCTATTTACAAATCATCAGCTAGTTCAAACCAGAGAATATATAATCGAAGCTTTTAATCAAAGACAAACTACAATAGCCATTTTCGTCGATGTGGGCAAAGCTTTTGTCCGCATTCGGCATGATGTATTTATTTTTAAACTGCTATCCCGAAACTGTCCCAGATACCTGGTAAAACTCATTCAACAGGTTACCACTTTCCCAGCACGATATCATGACATAGTAACAGTAAACGGCCCAGTATAAGGATGATACCGCATATTCCAATCGTGGGAAACATATAACGCAATCTCGAGGAGTGGACAGGAATGGCAGATCTCTATAAACCAAGAGAAAAGACAAGCTCCTCAGGGTCGCTCTATTCCTTTGAATAACTTTGTTCTCAAGGACACAGCAATGCCGTGGGTCGACCAGATTTGTCACCCTCGTCTGCATATGGATAAATGACTACAAAAACGTTTAAAAAAACCAAATTCAAAGTCAACAAACATTTGCAAAGCATAAATCACTATTGCTCGACAGAAGTCAGCTATCAATCTTCAATAAAGTCCACCTGTACCAGGCAATCATATACTGCTAAAAACAATTAGCGGGTGAATAATTAAGAACATCTGAAAAACGCTCTATTTAATGGTTTTAAATGGCACATATGGAAGTGTCAGCATCACGTAATTTTAAAGTACTCATAGTAATTAACAACAACTACCAAAATCAAAGTGCAAAACGAATAGCATGAATTACGGCATTACACCATCTTGGCATGCTTCGCAAAAGTCTTCGAAGGTCTTCTTGTGATAGAGCGTACCATTCATCAATAAGAGCCGCCTTTAGCTGCTGGATGGTCTGAGAAGGATGCGGGCAACCACGAAAATGTCTGTCGAGCATATCTCAAACATGCTTTATGGGATTTAAATTAGGGCTTAACGCAGGCCTCACCCCATTATTTAAATTTCTAGTTCTTATAGGAAGGTTAAAGTGACTCTCGCAGCATGTGGTCTTGCGTTATCCTGCATTAACAAAAAAATTGGACCTATTCTATATGCCACATGGACAACATGTTCTCGTAAAACAATGTCAACATAGAGATTAGCGTTAAGATTTCCTAGAATTATAAGGTCTGTTCTTCTGTCGATACTCATCCCACCCCAAACCATAACTGAACTACCTCCAAATCTATCTACTTTAGCTGCTACTGTCCACCAGCAACGTAGCATTCTCCTGGGCATCTGTAAACACGTACTTGTCTATCGCTACAAGTAATACGAAACCTTGATTCATCCGTGAAGGGCACAGACTACCATTCACGAACAAAATTCATCCTTGCTATTATGTGGCGTCGTGTCAAAACGGGTTTGCGGACGAGTCGTCTTGCCCACAAATTTGATTCCATCAACCTATTCCTAATTGTCTGGTCTAATACAGTGATCCCATACGTCGTTCTGAGGAAAATTAAGAGGCCCTTCGCCGTAGAAACTTTATTGCGAAGACTCGAAATTAGTAAAAATCGGTCCTTGATTTTGAATTGTTTTTCTTTTGCGACCTTGCCCACCGCGCCTGATATATTGATCTATCTCCAAGTATCTGTTCCACAATCGCTAAATAATACCGACATGTTTTGGTTGAAGTTTCCACATCGTTGAAATGCCTTATTTTCACTAAACTTAAGTCAAACTGACAGTCAAACATTTTTGTCTGTTTATTGATCCCAACAAGATCCAATTTTGGGATACATTATTTCACTTTAGTTTTGGCAGTTCTTGTTAAGTATTGCGGATACTCCGGAAGAATGCGATGCTGATAATTCCTTATGTGTCAATTAAGTAGAGCATCTTTCAGATGTCCTAAATTTTATTTGCATGCAGTTCCCGTTAATTGTTTTGAGCAGTGTATGGTCATAAATGACACATGGTTGCCCTGAATAAGATAGAACTCACAAAGAGTGTGATGATCATAAGTATGGTTAATGCACCGTGGTACCTCTCTAACAATAATCTGGGCTCGAAATTAAATATGCCTAGAGTCCAAGATTATGTCCTTCAGCTGGCCAGCAGTCATAATACCAAATTTGATCTCTACTTTCTTCAAGATCATGTTGAGTAAATATGCCCATCAGGTAAAAGGAAACGTCAACTGCAACTGGATGACAACACATCACCTAATCCATAACAATACCTTTTTCAAATTTTAATATCCATCACGATCTCAAATTCACTAAATGTGCATTTACTCGATCATTCTATAGTTATTTAAAAAACACAATCAGTAAACTGCCAAGAAAAATACCAAATAGTAATTTGTTAAGCAGTTGAGTGTAGTTTTAGTCAGTAAGAATCTGACACTACCTAAAGGATCGGCTTCTATGGGCCTATTGTAAGATTTCTCCATTGCTACGAAAACAAAAATGTGTAACAAGTACATAATCTTCACTTTTTATGATGCAAGTATTTAAGTTTTCCTTCTCTACATCTGATTTGCCAGTTTCTTAAATCTTCTTTTCCTTCTCATTCCTATCTTCTTTAACATCTCAGTTTTTAGTACGTCCATACCTGCTTCTTTTTCTTGTTTTACTTCACTAGAAGTTTTTTTATGCTTCTTCCTCATTGAAATCTTTAATCACTCCTCTTAGAATTCTACCTTCCACATGGAAGTTCACTGTTTTTCGTTTTTCTCTACATGTTTGTCTTGTAATGATACTTTTTTTAGAGTATTCCACATTACTTCTACAAATTTTATATTATTCACTTGTTATTTCCAGAGCCCGTATCTATTTTTTTATTCACGTGCTTCTCTGCCCATCCACTCCCATTGCCTTTCTCGCTCCTCTATTTGCATGTTAATATTTGTAATGGAACCGAGTACACGTTTTTCCTTCACATTTCTTCCACATCCCACTATGACAACTCTTCAACTGTTCTAACCTTATCTAAACTGTTATTAATATTACAAATGCATTTACTCTTCAATTTCTTACATATTTTTTGTTGCTCCGACTCCTTATCAATGCTCATCTAAAAGGTTTTTCAATAAGAGGTTTCATTTTGAATAGCCCACTATCTGGGTAGCTGTCATCTTTTGACATTTGACAAGTAAAAACTACGCCACTAGTAAAAATGCAACGATCCACGCTTCAACAACGCATTGAAATTTTTAAAATTCACTACAGAAATGGTGAAAATTTTGCAGTCACAGTTCGCCAAACTAAAGCACTTTTTCTCGGCCAGCAATAATAAAACTAGTTAGAAATTTTGAGCTGTTGGGACAACTTAGTGATGTGAAGAATCGAAACCGTGTGCGTCGCTCAAGAACAATTGAGAATATCGCTGATGTAGCCAATAGTGTCGATCTTTGAAATTAGATATTACAAAAACAACATTACACCGTATTTTTCTCAAAGACTTAGGTTTGAAGGTTTTAAAAGTTCAGTTAAGACAAGAACTCAAGCCGGTCGATCACCAGCAACGTCGTATCTTTGTTAATTAGGTCAAAATGATCTGGATTTTGATCGAAAAATCATCTTCAGTGATGAGGCCCATTTTCACCTCGGAGGCTTCGTGAATAAGCAGAATTGCCGCATTTGGGGCTTGAAAATCCAATAATGCTTATTGAAAAGCCTCTCCATCCACAACGTGTCACTCTAATTGGACCTTACTTATTCGAAAATGAGGCTGGTGCAACTGTTACGGTGAATGGATTGCGCTATCGAGCTATTATTAATGATTTTTTATGGCCGGAATTGGAAGATATTGATGTTGGCGACGTTTATTTTCAACAAGACGGCGCTACGTGCCACACAAGCAACTAAACTATCGCAATTTTGCAAGAAAAGTTTCCTGGCCGTGTTATTTCGGAAAGAGGTGATCACAATTGCCCCCGAGATCTTGTGACTTAACACCTTTAGACTTTTTTCTTTCAGGCCAAGTGAAAGATAAGATCTATGCCAATGCTCCACAATCGACTCAAGACCTTCAAGATGGTATTCTTGACTCGTTAACATACAGCCGCAAATGTGCGAATTGATCATGGAAAATTTCGTGAAAAGGATATGGTGCTGCAACCGTAGTCGTGGCGGTCATTTGGCTAATATCGTTTTCCATAGTTAATAACATACCTTTCTCTTTACAATGAAATAAATATCCATCGATTTCTCTTAAAATATACTCTTATTGGAATAGCCATTATATCTCTACTTTCAGTGGTACTTCTTTCCTTGAAAATCTCCTGATGACTATGTATGTTTTCTTACCTCCTTAATTCCCTTCTGTAAATCCATTTAATGATTTGCATCCCTCTCTCATCACCCATTCTTTAAACTTCATACCTTCGTTGTTTATCTACTTATCCTGATCTTTCAATAATTGTACCGTATTGCACTGCTAATCTCTTTCTCCGATTTTTCTAATCTTGATTTAAATTCACTACCAACCGCCCACCTTCTACTTCGTCAGATTTCAAATCTATTTTCTTTCTTAGTTTTTTATTTCATCTCAGATTTTATTAATATACTATACTACCACATTTATCCAGTACATTCCCCGCTAATATTTAAAAAAATACCAACAATTCACCCTCCGTGAACTTCACCTTATGCTCTTTCATACTCTCTATCTCTCATTTACACTCTTATTCCACCCTTCTCCCTTCATTTCGCTTCAAACTTCGTTGTCTCTTTCATTGACTACTTAAACTTTTCTAGTATCTAACTTTTTGGAGGGAGAGAAACATCTCTATTGGAAGTAGTATTTACGGTATATAATTATAACAATAATTTTTACGATTCTTCTTCTTCCTCCTAATGGCTATCGACCGTAGGTCTTTCAGCTTTCAGTCATTGATTTCCTCACACTTTATTTTATTATTGACGTTCCCACTAATCAGTGTTCAGTTATCCAGTCCTCGAAATCCTTTTGCCACACACCGTCCTTACATTTAGACTTAATGCCAACTATATTCCAAAACACTATCTTTATAAATCCTTCTTTTTCAAACTTCTATTTCTATTCTTATATTTCATTGCCATTGCTATTCCGTACGTATCCATTACTTGTGCTACTTTTATTAGTTGTTTGTTGTATCTGCTATTATTCTCATAACTTTCTCTAAATCATCTCACCCATATCTCTCTCCGTTTATAATGATTTATCTATATCCTACCCTAACTCTGTTTTCTTTCGCCTTTTGCTCCCTAGCTATGAATTTAATTTTTTTGCAGCTTGCTTTTCTTTAATGTTAGATCGTTCTCTATTTATATCCTTTAAATCAAATCTTCAACATCCCTCTGTATTTATGTTTCATTCATCAATACGCCAGTTATTACAATGCGATTTCGTCTCTTCTACTGTTATTTCTTTTATGTTCTTCTTCTAGTTGCGATAATTTATCAATCAGAACCCTTTGTTATTCTTCTCTTTAAAACCGTTTCCTTTACATTTCATGTTTTTATTTCCTAATTTCTGCTTTCAATTCGCTTATATTCTTTGAAATTTCTTCCACTATGTTTTTCACCATTTCTTGTAGCTCATCTATTGTTCTTCCATTGCTTATATGTATTTTATCCTAGTTATTATCTATAGCTTTTTTATCTACGCTTATGTGCCTATATTTATATAGGCACATAAGTTTCTCGAATTTTTCTTTGTTCTAGCGACCATACTATTTTTCGTCTTGATAATTATCTTCTTCATTAGTAGCCGGGCTTTTAACTTCCTGTATTTCTCCAGTTCTCCTGTATACCACTTTCCAATTCGTTGGTCTTTTCAAATCTATATTTGCAATTTAGCAAATAGATTTACATATTCTTCAAGGAAATGAAACTAACCTAAAATTTCTAATTTCTATAGTCTTTATCTTGAATATTTTTCTTATTCTTATCTTATTCAACTCACAATGGGGTAGTGCACACTACACGCTAATCAACCATCAATTGAATTCAATTTTAGTATCTAATCTAGAGACAGTTCTGTATAATTCAAATCTTTGAGAACATTACCGCGACAGACTATTAACATCGAATCACCCCCTCATTGAAACAATCATAGATATGACCAAATAATGAAGCAAGAGAAAATACCTATGTCTCATTTTGATCAGTCGGGCTTTTACTTTAGACACTTTTAATCTAATTTTGATTGTATTGGCTGATAATTGTTGAATGTTCATTTTATATATAATTGTTAGGTTAATTGCACTTGTAAGTTTTATTCAGGTATAAGATTGACTGAATGAGGAAAACAAAGCATTAATTTCATTCTGGATTAGAAAGATGTATATAATTAGATTTTATAGATAAACCACAAGAGTTTTGTTTGCTTTCATTTTCGCAACAATTGTTACCTCGCCTAAAAAAACCACAGTGTGAAAAGAAATTGCTAAGAAAATAAAAGCAAACAAAACTCTTTAAAGTCTCGTGTTTTAGTTATAAAATCCAATTATATATATATCTAATTCAGAAAGAAATTAAAGCTCGTTCAGACAAACTTTTACCTGAATAAAACTAACAAGTGGAATTAAATCCTAATCCTAACTCTGCAAAGGAATGTGTTAATTAGTTCGATTACAATTAAAATTCCCTTTATAAATTACTTGTTGGTTTAATGCCATCAAGAATGATGCAAAAACCATATACAGAATATATAATCACGGCTAATCAGGTAATATTGTGAAATTGAACAGGTCTTCATTACCATAAACGTTTTTGTCTGGCTTTAAAGTTTAACTAATTTCTAAACCTTCTCGGTAATTGAGTTAAAAGCCTTTAATACCTGAGTATATTATTTTTACATCTATTTATGCAATAATTTAAATCAAAACAATATCCATGTAGACTTCATCAAATATCTGCATTGATAAATAATTATTTCTTGATCAGAGAAGATTTTTAGGTATACAACAAATGCTCTACTCATCCGGTATATCAAAGATTGACGGTTGACAGTCTTGGCTGCCCAGTAATCATACAGATCATCGTCACCGCGGAGGGCCCTGCTAACACACTGCTCTACATAGGTTCAACTCCCGCAAAGCATTTACATAAGTGAATGTGCTCGGGCAGCTCCTCCTCCCACATGCAGACCTTTGTTTTATCATCAGGTGCAAACAATACTTATCTTTCCTCTTTTTTTATTTCGATCCACACAGAATAGAATTTACGTTAGATGCGATCTGAACTCTACAGTATTTGATCAATCAATTGATTTACCCAAAATGGTCCAAAATCTATATACTGAAAAAAATATTAAAAATAATTGCAGAAATATTGAATTAATGAAATTTCTTGAATGACTTTCTCATTTATCATTTGATGAAACATTCTAAACTTTTACAGTAGTATTACATAGTAGAATTAATGAAGTTGATTTGTTCAATGCTTCTCTGATCTTACCTTAATACCTTCCCTTTTGATAATAATAATGAGTACGGGGATGCGTGGAGAAATCGACGCGATGATTTATCCGCGAATAAATTTCCTTTTGTTAGGCACGTGAAGATGAATTGCCGCAGTATCGACGGTTATGAGGATCCATCGACGCCTACAATCATTAACATATTTCTACACAACTAACACGGATAACACCGTGTAAACACGGCCTCCACATGTGTATTATTTATCGTGTATTGTATCTCTTTTGTGAGCCGTGGTGCATGGTCGAAGGGAGGTTTCACTTAAAACCTATGATTTTCCAGGCTACGTGACCGTCGAGAAGATACTCGATATTATTGCATAAACCGTGAGGTAGGAATGCGCTTGCTCGTAACTCACCGACTGGAATGTTCAATTTCAATTCACGAACTATCAAATATTTAAGAATAATTATTATGTTTAACTACAGACCAGTTTCGATCTAATAAGAACTCATTAGCACTCGGAAATAAAATCTAAAGACTTTTATAAACAACAATCCTCTGAGAATAGGGACAATTTGTAACCGTCTCTGGCATCGTAAAACATTTATGAATAATTTAATCCGATAACTGGATCAGCAAAATGCAAATACAAAACGCGTGAAAGTGAGTGTGTTTTCCGTTCATTCATATTTTTTTCTTCTTCTTCGCGTTTCTTCATGATCGCACAATCGTGTTAGCGTCGTTGCAGTGATAGCACTCGAGGGGTGTCCATAGAAAGTTCCCCGGCGTTTTCCGTGATGCAGAAGAAGTTGCGGCGCGGGGATTATGATAAGATGAAATCTGTCCTCGGCCGCCAAGGTAGCAATTAATAATTTAATCATATCAACGTCCGCTGAATGCCGATCCTAGCGGAACCGTTTCGTGACTGCGCAAAGGAGGAGGCTACCCGCGGTGACCGCTTTCATATTTCGGTACTTTTACATTTTGTCTTATTGTAGAATTTAAGTAACACAATTATAAACAAAGGATATAATGCCAGTTATTAACAACGTGCAAGAATATAAGATAAATATACGGTTTATTTATTACGAGTTGTGTTTTTTGGATGATAAAACCTTTTTCTACAATTTCAAATCTACATAATCCTCATATATATATATAAATATATATATATATATATATATATATATATATATATATATATACATATATATATATATATATATACACATATATATATATATATACACATATATATATATATATATATATATATATATATTTCTATGTATTAAATTCTATAAATCTAAAAATTTATTTATTTTGTCGCACCTGGTGATCGCTGGTCGAAGTACAAATTGCAAGATTTGCAGACGATCCCCAGTGGGCGAACTAACCGTAAGATCAAAGTAGTCAAAACCAAGCGCAAGCCACCCGAATGTCCTGAGGCGCTAGAAAAGTTCGCAAAGAAGCGCGCTAAACTAAAACAAAAGAAGAGCAAACCGCTAAACAACGTTATTTTAGCACCGTAGATTGCAGTTACCGAAATGGAGTCGAATTCACATATGGAGTGAGTGGCAGATAGCAGAAAGGAGACGCCCACGGCCTGGAAGACATAGGTCATCACGTCGAGACATCATAATTGTAGAGGTAAAGGAAGGCACTCCGAATGCTGAGGTATCTGAAGAGTGACCCGTCCGTCAAAAAAGACGGCGACAATGTCGCTGAGGTGGGATAAAATATAAAGACCTTGGGGGATTCAGAAAGCCTCGAAATCTGAGATCTCTAGATTTTGACAAACGCCTAACAACATTGTGTAAAAATTTTTCATCCCATTTAAATGTAACGCTAATTATTATTTGATTTAAATAACGTTGTTATTATTTATATGACCCTCAGGGTCCGGGATCTTGACGAGCTGATGACTATTACTGAAGACGCCGACGCTCTATAAAAGAGTATGGAGGCGATTAGCGATTATCAAATCAGCGGCTGTCAATTCCATTCGCAAGACGTACAAGGGTACGTAGACAACCGACTCTCCACAAACCTAACAAGAAAGGCAAGATAACGGAACAGCTAGATCTTCTGCTGCATGAGGAGTAAGGTGAAAGTAATGAAGTGCTATAGGATCCTTCTATTACCTGGCATGCGAGCCTAGAAGAACTAACTGATCAAAATGCTCTTTCCGATGCATTTAAGCGATACCAGCATATCAAAACGACAAAGGCAGCAACTGATAGGAAATGAAAGTCGTTTAGATAAACCAACGTCAACGTCGAAACAGCAGAAAGACTTGGCGGACACACATACCTATGTTTCCGACGAGTCGAGCAGCAGTCTAGGTATATGGCAGGACCTTCATCGAGGAAATTCTACGTGCACCTAAAACCTGATTCTCCTGGAGCGGAGTGGTGGGTATTTACATATTCAGAGTTTATGCTCCACCGAGCGCATTTAGTGTGATTTCGATAACCTGCGAAAAGAACTGACTGAAAACGCAAGAAGTCCACTTCATCAGATCATCGCAAGCTATTTTAATAAGTGGAGAGTAAAATGCGACAGCAGAGAGATTAATAGAAAAGGCGTGGCCCTCCTGGACTTCTCAGCGACCTTGAAAGTAGTCAAACTTGTCAATACCGGAACGTTTACCCGGTTCAGCAATTCTTCCATCGTAGACGTAGCAAGAACCTATTGCCTCGAATCACGCCGTGGCATGTTAGTAACTACTATACTCATAGTGATCAATAGGCCATAGTTTTCGATATTGTTGCAGGAGGTGAACAAAGAAAGCCGCCAGCCAGAGTAAGGTGGAACGCTAGCTTATGTAACTGAAACGTTCCGAGTTCTGATGGGAGAGAACAACCAGTACGTAAGGTCCGCTTTCCAGATGTCCTCGCAATTTATATCGCTGGTCATAAAACGACTGTAACGCCTCCACGTCGATGAGCTCTGGAAGGAATCATCGTGGATTGATCTATCGGTGAAACGAGATTTCGGAAGCTCACAGGCTATGCAACCGGACCGTGGCCAAACACATCGCGTCCACGGACACGAGAATCACGAGACCCTGATGCTTTAACATCACGAGACGCGGGGCGCTCTCAAGCGAGCAATCAAGATCAGCAAGCGGTGCATCTGCAGAGAACTGTGCGAAGCGATCGATGACGGCCGGTCATTTTAAACATGGCAGACTCACATACCTAGACATGACGAGTCGTAAAGCGGTCTAAGTTAGTGACAGGATTTTCCTGGGCCAGAGTGGCAGGCATCAACATCTTCAGCGTTTATACTCACAGTATGAAATCGATGACCTACTAAATGACTTGGCTCAGATTGCAAGGAGTCATCGACCTCACATCATGGCAAGCAACGTCAATGCGTGGGCAGTAAAATGGGGTAAAAGAGAGATCAATAGAAGAGGCGAGGCCCTTCTGGACCTTTCAGCATCCCTGGAATTTGTCATTTTCAATACTAGGACAGCCTCGATGTTCACCGGTAACAGTAATTTCTATATACCAGACGTATGCATAAGTATTTTCCGGCTTGACTAAGAGATGGCGCCAGTGAAAAGTACGCAGCGTATTATTTTGACACATACGTCATTTTGTTCATCTGACATTAAACTACAAACACACAAAAGTAGAGTCCTAGCTCCTAAAACTAGCGTCTTTGTTTTATCGTTCAGTGATCATGACAAAAAAGAACATTTGCGGCACCCTTTGCTTTTCATATTTAATCAAAAGAATAAGGCTGCTGAAAGTCAAAGTTT
This sequence comes from Ontholestes murinus, assembly GCA_963969525.1. NCBI lineage: Eukaryota > Metazoa > Arthropoda > Insecta > Coleoptera > Staphylinidae > Ontholestes > Ontholestes murinus. Next base: position 40,966,225 of record OZ018396.1, read on the forward strand.
GCTGGTAGAAACATATGGTGTACACGCTCCATCGATTAGAACACGTGAGACATAGTTTCGACAATTGAAAAGTGGTGATTTTAATGTGAAAGATAATGAGAGCAATTGCAGGAGTTATTGGATGATGACCCAACTCAAACTAAACGGAAATTAGCAGAAGCATTACATGTGTTACAAGAAACAATCAGCTGACGTTTACGAGCAATGGGGATGATCAATAAACTCGGTAAATGGGTCCCACATGATTTGAATGAACGTTAAATGGAAAATCGAAAATTGTTGCTTTAACACCATGAAAGGAAATCATTTTTGCATAGAATTGTGATGAGTGACCAAAAATGTATTTATTTTCGAAACCCGAAACGGAAAAAAGCCGATCCTTCAACACCAAGGCCAAATCGCTTTGGCAAGAAGACCAAGCTCTGTGTCTGGTCAGAGCGGTATTGTGCCCGGCGAAACCGTTAATACACAACGCTATCGCCAACAAATGATTGATTTAAGCCACGCATTAATCGAAAGACGACCGGAATGAACCAGAAGACATGGCAAAGTGATTTTGTTACAAGATAACAACAACAAGCAGTTTTAAGTTACCTGAAAGATGGACGAAATGTGTAAAAGCCAATGGCCAATATTATCAATAAAATAAAAATTAATTTCCCTTGAAAATGACTTGCTTATTTGTACCGAAAAACCGGAAAAAACTTATAAATACACTTGGTATTGCCAGCGAGAACATCTCTTCTAGATTATTCGTGGTATGTCAAGGGCAGCTGCCAGCCAGAGCAAGGTGTAACGCCAGGTCATGTTACTAAAAAACATTTTGATGGGAGAGGACATCCATCTCGTGGGGTTCATTGAGCGAAGGTCCTTGCAACTAATATCACTGGTCATAAACGCCAACACCGTTATCAGCGAAACGACGAGATAACCATAACCATCGTTCCTCGCAAAGAGAACCTTTCCTAGCCAACAGACAGTTCGTCCTCATACCGTCAAATTTGCCTGTTTAACATGCATATAGAAGCTCAAGGCCTATCGTCGAACAACTATAGGTCGTCGATGTGATCAACGTCGTCATGGATACTGTGCATCAGACTATTATTCATGTACCACGTGCTAACATGACGAGAAGCATGTGTTCTTACACTGCTCCTAGAGGAGGACCGAGAGATCTTGCAGGGGTACCAACCACAGCAATTGATCCCGAATAATATTGTCAGTTAGATGACGGCTAAGGAGATCACCTGGGGTGCGACTTCCACTTTCAAAGCCATGGTTATCCGAAAACTCTAAAAGGTAGAGAATTTGGATCTGGATCTAGATTGAGTTTGCCAAATCAAATCATTGACCAGAGCACTTAGACCTCACTAGGCTCGTTGTACCTCCTTCTATCACTCAGTTAGCCACCCAAGGTGACGAGCAAAGGACAGCACAACGCTTGGAGAGTTTTCCCTAATGTTGGCCATGTTCGGCCAGAGAAGGTAAATAATCTTAGGACAGGGTACTGTGTGGAGTAGATAAATGGCAATAACTACCCCGGTAAGCACATAACAGCCAGTAGGCCCCACCCTCTTTTCCACGAAGTAATGCCTGATTGATGACCCTGCAAGGTGCTATGATGTTTGGCAAGTGTTTTTAGTGGGTAGATATCCCACACTGTAGAAGTACGGGTTTCACAGCTATTGAAGATTTTTACCTGCCCTTATTTTTTTTTAAAGATGACATATAACAGATGCTATTAGCCAGAGTAAAACGCTTATGTGTTCCGGATTCTGGTCGAAGAGGACATCCAACTCATAAGGTTCGCTGAGCAGATGTCCTCGCAACTCATATCGCGGATCCCAAACGCCTTCAACCCCACTATGTCGAGGAGCTCGGAAAAGAATTACCGTGCACTGGTCATGAGACCCTGAAGCTTTGACACCATTAGGCGCGGTTCGCTCTTTAGCGAAAAATTAAATTCAACAAGCTTCGCATCTGCAAAGAGCTGTGGGGTGCGGTCAAAGGCGGCCCGTGGGGTAATCTCGCTGCTGAAAAGATCTGTGACATCTTCACTTCCAGCTCCATGTTCCTTGAAAGGATCGTCACAACCCTATTTCCAGACCAGTCGCAATATGCCTACAAAAAGGATCTGAAATTCACGGCAGACAATCAAGGAGGCGAAACCACTTCATGTCTGTAGTAGATTCGGAGACTCGAGGCCCGGACGGCATGGCAAATGTTACTCTCAGGTCTCGACCATACCTAGCCTCGCAGAGGAAATCTGTCTTAGGGGATAAGTCATCGGATTATCCATTATTATACCATCTAATTTTTCTGCTGGACACAGGGAGCAAAATTTTCAGGTGAATTATCTGCAACCGATTGCAGGAGTCCACCAAAGGAGCTCGAGGCCTATTTCTGAACCAGTACCGGTTTCGTCGATGCTATCAACATCGGCGTGGACACCGCGCATTTTGCCATCTTTCGTGCTCTACCTGCTAACGTGTCTAGTAAAACGTGAAGCACATGATTTTCATACTGGAAACACTTTGAGGAAGACCGGGAAATATTACAGAGTTACCTTCCACACCAGCTCACCCCGGAAAACATTTTCTGTGAGATGATGCACCGCAAAGAAATCTTGAACCTTTCACAGCCGTGGTTATCTGGAAATTCCGATAGGTGGAGAAGCTTAGGAGAGAGCAGCCTGCAGCACAGACGAAGGGTAGTAGCTACCCCGATGAACACATACCAGCCATTTCACCCTCTGCGAAGTAGCGCCTAAAAGCGGTACCCGCAGGGTGGTGGAATGTTTGGAAATGTTTTTAATGGGTAGAAATCCCGCACACCGTAGAAGAATGGGCTTCATGGCTTTTAAAGATTGTCACCGAACATTAAAATTTATTTTTTTAAAAGATAATGGATGACAGTAACAGATAACAAATGACAAATGACAGATGATCGATGACAGATGACAGATGACAGATGACAGATGACAGATGACAGATGACAGATGACAGATGACAGATGACAGATGACAGATGACAGATGACAGATGACAGATGACAGATGACAGATGACAGATGACAGATGACAGATGACAGATGACAGATAACAAATGATGGATGGTAAATGACAGATAGCATCTAGTTTTAATAATCCATCACCATCACATATAGAGGCTTCATGCTGAGTTGCCGAAAAATTAAAGTATTTATGCTAAGTAGAAAACTCGACTGTAAAAAAGGGTAGATTTTTCTTTAACTCAAAATAATCTATTCTATATGGGTAAAAACATAATATTGCTGTCTCCAGTACGTTGCTTTTAATTAATTTTTTTAACCTAAAGAAACCGTTTTGGCATTGATAGTTTTCTATAATACGTTTGACTTCAATAACTTATTAAATAACCTTGAGATACTATCAAACAGCTTATTTCTAACTAATCTGTTTTTATCGACACATATTATCCATGCAGAATCGTACAGAGATTTTAAGTAGTTTCAACTTACCGCGCATTTAGACGTGTCCAAAATCTCCACTTCGGTCGTAACATTGTCGAACGTTACGTTGTGCCTGTAGAGGAAATCTGAAACAAGGACATAAGACGGGGATTATTATCGAGGGACTTAGCACTCACGGACCGTAATCTAAACGGCGATATTATGTTACGAAAACGATTTAAGGTGCAAGTGGCCGATGGACGAAAATAACAAGATGCACTTTATGTAACTGTTGATGTTATGCAAGACGGCTTATGGGAGAGAGAGAAAAAAATTCCGTTGTCTTAGAAAAATTAATCATACTTTATACCAACACAAACGCAAATAAGCGTACGCGTTATGCAGTTAATCCTAAGGAAGATGAAAGAGAGAGTGAAGAAAAAACGTTATAAATATATATCGTAAATAACTGTTACTTATTGGGCAAGAGTTGGAGGAATGGGTAAAAATATGTTTAGGCTTTAATGATATGAAGTGTGATGACAAATTTAAAGTGTAAAATACTGATTATTAGCTGCAATAATGTGTTTTTTAAATACAAACTTCAATAAATTATAAATTATTAAAGATGATAAGCCGTTAGATAAGGTAGTTAAATGTATATATTAATTTAAAATTATATAATTTTTGGAGATTGTTTTGACGGCTCTATCATTATTTTCTAGCAAAACGTTAAGTTTAGAATCATCCGATTCTTTTTCTGGGCTTCCTTCTAGCTTCTTCTTAATATCTATCAATTTTATGTTAAAAAAATGCCGAGAGTAAATCTAGTAATTTATAAGGATGAGTTGTATTAAATAAATTATACACTACGTCTACGAAACAAATCATCCAAAGTACTTCAATACCTTTCATCCTATTTGAATGTAACCGTTACGATAACAATTAATTTCACACTGACTTTCGCCTACTATCAAACACTAATTATTGTTAAACAACGTTATTATTATTTTCTACAATGCAAATAATTCTCTCCTTGTCGATGCCTGAACCAGTAGTGCGATTTTCCGGAAGTGTGCTCATCACCAATTAACCGTGCAGGAACTGGCGAAGCTTTCTATAGAAAACATGTGTTCGAGTAGAAACCATTGTGCCGAGTGGAAAAGTGGACGAAAAAAAAGGCACCATAGCTCGTTACAGTTATTGTTTTACCGAAAGGCATTGACTTTCCCGATATTAAAACATCGAGTCCACTTTCAGATTAATAACGATTATTAGGCATGTCCTTGTGCGATATGTATTATTACCTTTATTATAAATTATCCTCGCCCTTTTTAACGGCACTAGAATGTCTTTATTTTGCTGGCGATTTAATTGAACCGATTCCGTTCTATCCGATACGGTTTAATGGTAAATCATTTGCTTTTGTTGTGCAGATGATAATGATAGGTTATGAGTGAATTAGATTTGTGGAATGTTAATACGTTATGTTTTAATAATAAGGATGTTTGTGACCGTTACCAGATTATTTTCGCTTCTATTGTGTTCAAATATAATCAATAATATTATGAATATAATCATTTTTTTGCTGGTTTTACTGTTTTGTGTTATAACATGTAAAAATAATGAAGATCTTTTTAAAATAGAGATTAGGTTGCTAGAAAATTTGTCAATACAAAGTATCTCTTATTTTGCAATTGATTTCAACAAAATGGAATATCTCTTCATTTTCCATGACGTCCAATAAGTTGGGGTACTTTCTCCTATTACAGTGGTTCTATAAGATTAAGCAACTTCTATTTCTGCTCAAGTTTAAACAAAATAAAGAACCTTTTTTTCAATTATTCCAGAAAATTGAGCACCTCCTCATTTTGCTATAGGTCCAGCAAGATGGAGCATTTAGACATGTTATAATATTTCTAAAAATATAGAACAGCTCTTTATTTTATAAGACGTCCAATAAGGTGTGGTACTTTTCATGTTACAACGGTTCTATTGAGCATCTCCCCAGATTCCAACAAAATGGAGCATCTTTTTATTATGCAATGATTTGGTTTGATTTTAATAAAATTGAGCATCTCTTCTTTCTGCATAAGTTTATTATTCCAACAAAATAGAACATCTTCTCAATTTGCAATAGGTCCAGCAAGATAAGGCTCTTCTACAATTTAACCCTTAACTGGATAGTTAATATACGTAAATTATTCTATTTTCACTTGAAGTTACAGTGTATCAAATAAGAAAAATAAATTTAAGTATTATTAGTAGTATACTTTATAAAAATTTAGTGTTTATTTTAATCAATAGATAACAATATAAACTATAAAAACGTTTATTACAATTCCCCATTCTTCTCTATCACCGATTTACAAAGTGCAAGTCATAAAAAAAGACCTACTAAAAACCGTAGGTCAGTCATAAACCGTGTGACATAATAGGTCGTGCCGCGTCCGTCCTGGTTTATTTATTTACCGATTTTCTCCTGTGGTTTTATGGCCTTCTCTCTTATCGGCGATAGAGAGAAAAAAAAAATAGAAATGGCAATTAATTATGAAATCGTTAATCGTGCCCACATCCCGGACCGATATTGTTTTGTAATAAAGGCCATTATAATAAATTTAATTCGGCCAGGTTGATTAATTAATTTCGGAAGAGACGTAATTAATTTTAATAAACTGGGTTGAATGAAAAGATAACATTATAAAAAAATATTTAATTTGAAAGAAAGATAAATTGTCGATAGATACTTGGCAAATGTCTTATATGTACTCTAGTTGTTCTTGATCATTTACGTATTAAATAAAAGATCAATATATAAAGTTATAATTTTTTAGAAAATTTTTGAAATAGGTCAATAAATCGCTAACTTTAATAATAACTAATTGTGTGTATTTGTAAATATCAAATTATAATTCATGAGTAGAGGCTAATATTATACTAATTGAATGCATTTTACCAGTATGTAATAAATCATTAAATCGTTAAAACTCCAGTTTTACGTTATTTTTATTAATTTAAATAATTAAACGTTTATTCATTAAAGAGAAAATCCAAAAAATCATGTAAATTAACTTTTCATCGCCGCCATAAACCGATAATTTATGAAGTTAGTAAGCAATTAAATCCAAATCGGATTTTACGCCAAACACCAAAAAAAAATTTTAAATAAAGAACGGATAACAGCGCTATAAATTCTAATTTCCGAAATGGTAATAAGTGATTTTCTGGCATTCTTATCAAATCGCGAGCTTCTGAGCACTTTCACTGCGGAGTAGAACGCATTAAAAATTTGATGGTTATGTCCTTAATTAAGGAAGAGAATATGGAGAAATTAATTACGGTACATTTAAGATTTATACCTCACGGTAATTTTGAAGTATGAGAAAGAGTAAAATATTGATGAATCTGTTATAAATACACTGGGCAACGTAATGATTTGGTAAAGTATGCAAAAAAGAGAGGCAGAGAAAAGGAAATATTAAGTCTTGGCATGGCGCCTACTGGCTGATTTGTAGTCTATATTTAACGTTTAATTTGCCGACACGCACTAAACGCTACACACACTGCCAGAGCTTACTGGACCAAATAACTTACAGGTAAACAGGTATGAATTACACGCCGCGTTCGAAATGCAAGAAGCAAAAAAAAACGCTTAATACGCTGAATTGGTTTCTGTGTTTTGAATTACAAATACGGCTAAATTGCGCAAATTGCGGAGCCTTGGGGGAATGCCCACTTAGCGAAGATACCGAGTCGTTTTGAAACGTTTAGTTTATTAGTCATTTTACATTGCACTATCATTCAGTGTTAGAAATACGAACACTGCAAAGAAGAAATCAATCCAAAATAGGTTTTTAATATTTCTGAAATAATTTTAGACATATTACAAGAAATGTTTGTAAAATTACTGGTTAGTCTACGATTTTATAGTAGTAGTAGTGTTTACTTAGCGATATTGTGGTCCTTCCACCATTTATTTATGCTTCTGTAAATGAGCTCGTTACTTTAAAGGATCGCCTCCGTCACTTACAAGCGCCGTTTATGGTATCCTAATGGCAAAAGGTAAGGTACCGAACACCCATCCAAGTACTGACCCAGACGAACGATTGAATTATAGATTGGTAAAAAATAACTACTACAAAAGATAAGAATTGTTGTTCTTAGTTTAGGCAAGGATCATCAATCAACATTTTTTTTTAATATTTCTATATTACAAAATGTTGCACCACTAGTTTCATGACTAGCAAGAAACATCAAGACATTTGTTTACGATGGTTTTATTTAGTTAAACATTAGTATTAAAATTTAATTATGTTTCCTGCACATAAATTCTTCAACCACGCCGTAGTTTATTTAGTGTTGAACAATGACCTACCTCAACTCGCAGACCACGACTTAATAGAAACGTCATGGTCATTATCATCGTGGCCATTGAAAAAAAGAATATGGAGGAAGTACCGACGTGTGCAGTAACGTACAAGTTTATAAACAAGAGACGTAAATAAGCGTTCGTTCTGGGTAGGCAGATATGAGTAACTTCCTAGTATAAATTATTGCTACAAATGTATCCAAATGTGTGTAGGTATGTCTCTTTGTAAGTAATTGAATGCTCGCGTTGTTTATGTCTTACATGGTGTGCGCTATCGTTTTCGTACGGGTGATAATTTTGATAAAGCCTAACCAGCTCGTTAATTGAACGTAGGTCACCGATATGGTGACATATATTATTCTTAAACATATGAGGGCGTTTTAAAAAGTATTCAAATAATTTACAAGCAAATTTTACACATATACAGTAATCAGATTAAATTTTGTTTACACGTATTTAAATATTTATTATTTGTTAATTCAAGAAGGAAAACCAAGCGTTTGTATGAATCTCGTATCGAATTGCTTAAAAATATAAGCACATAGACTAAATTAATGTATTTTCGATATATCACAAACTTAACTTCAAGTGAAAGAAATATGGTTGATTAATTTCTTACTTTTGGATTATCTTGAACATTTTTTTTAAATGTTTATTTTTTTCCTCCGACTAGTTCGACAACTGTTTATTCTCAAGGAAATATCGATGATAGTAAAAAAATTGTAGATATCTCTTTGTGAATTACCAAGAGTGGAAACTAATCGAAGAAACAATGAAGAATAAGTAAACTAAATATTGGATATCTAGTGCAGTATTAATAATGATTAAATTAATAATGAGAAAAGTTAATTTCTATGAGCATTTTTGCACTAATGTATAACATTTTATATATTGTAAAAACTCCAGCTAGCAGTTAAAACAACTACTCCCCGTACTAATGCACCGTGGGGCATTAAATTACATAACTGTTAGCAGTCATTACATGTTTTAATCAATCAAAATGAAAGAAATATATTTCGAAAACACCAAACAGTATAAACTGATGTGATGACTTTCTAGAATGTTCGAATGAAAATACACGGACGAGTAAAAATAAATATTATTCAAAACGCCACCTTTCTACTAGTAACCGGCAGCTTCTCACCTCTGCAAACCGCACTTCTGGCTGGTTGTCATTGTCTCCGCAAAAATCGCGCAAGAATAGACCACCTATGGCGAAGATAAGTAAAAGCATCTTTCACGCGCCAACAATAAAATGGCAGTAGTTGTCTCCCCGGGTCACCGCAAAATTACTCTCGGCGCAATTGATTAATAGAATGTGACAAATCTTCAAATGCATAAAACGGCAAATCAATTAGAAAGTCTTTATTTATTCAATTACGAACGTAATATAAATAGAAATCTTTATCGGCCTCTTATCACAGATCATTAGTAAATAATTTATTAAATTAAATGGTACAATTAATTAAGTGGTGACAATAACCATTCTTTTATCATATTCTTATATAAATCAATATTAACAAAAAATATAGTACAGGGCCTATTAAGAAAGTAATGCGCATGATTTTATTGTGATGCGACTATCCCTCGCAGAGGGTTATAAAAGGGTCCCGGAATGTGATTTTATATTTTATTATATAAAATAGTTACAAATATTTAATACAATAATCTAATTTGTAAGTTGGGTCAAACATGCAGTCCATTTCAGTATCCAGTAGCTCTGTTTTTCATGGGATGGTAGAAGTATGGTGATGATAAAATTGGTACTGTCACCACTTTGCTCCGAGCAGTATGAATGGAAACATTGCCTCCGCAAGAAGTTTGTTTTTCGACTTGATCAGCGGGACGCAATCGAGATTTGTGTGCGGCTTGGAGATAATACAATCAAAAAGTTTCACATGCTTCAAAAAGCCTTTAAGAAGTACTGTATATTTGGGTCACAGTCCTGAAGATAGTACAAGGCGTTTAGCGAAGGCCGGGAGGAGATTACTCATTCTGGATACCCAACAACGGCTCGTTTGACGTCCATTTTGAGTTTATACCTCTCATCAAAGACACGATCAGGCTCCACCATGTCAGTCACTCTTAATTCTTCCCCTTATGAACTTGAGAACAAAAATAGTCAAGAATGGCAAGGCTAGGCAAGTGGAGAAAAGGAGTAAGATACAACACTTTCAAAAACACCTGAATTATTCTTCCTTTCTAAGATCTTTTGAATTCGACGAAGAGTCAGAAGAAGCAAGTAGGAAATTCAAGATTAATTGCGGAGATTTTTCGAACCAACAAAATGAAATAGAGAACGTTTTCCATAACCAAACCATACAATGAATAATATTATCGTGTCTGATTACTATTATTTCCTATACATGCGAAATTTAAATAATAATTTGTTGGGAAAAAAATACGCCCATTAATTCCGTCCTATCAGATTTTGCCCACAAGACCTCTGCATTAGAAACCATCCTGGCAACTCGATTGTTGCGTACGAATGGACGGCCGCACAATCGCGGTGATTTTTCAGCGACCCATGAATAATGCATCCATCTATAATTGATCTTATTATATATTGAAATTGGTTCAATTATAATGGCGTGTCGCCATCGGTAGTCATCGATTATTATTATGGTGCCCATTGGTATAATACATATTTATGTGGTAATGTGGCAATTACTCTTAAACACTGCTGCTCCACATCGGCTGCTGACAGTCGTCATTGTTGCACAACACGTGGCACTTACTGGTGAATGAATCACTAAATCCCGAGTGGATGGATCTATTAACAGCGGATATTTATTCGAAAAGTAATTTTTAACACTTTTGTGATATAAACAAAGTTTAGTTGTCTCATTTAATCTATGTGATTTTGTAGTTAATAAACTTAAAAAATAAGGCTGTATTTTGGATGTAAGATAAGGCACAAAATAGTGCTACTAACATTTTAATTATTTTAAATTGTTCATACTTCCTTGATTAACTTTTTAGGTCAATTGAATCCAAACATTTTTGAATTCACGGCGTTATTCTAATTACTGATTCATCTTCTATAGTAAATAGTCTAGTTGTTTAATGATTAAACACACTTGAAAAATTCAATATACTCAGTAATTAAGTTATAAAAAACCTTGCTATATATCGAGAAGAAATAAATCAAATTTCACAATTAATATTGGTATAGAAGTTTCTAGAAAATTATTTAAAATTCAAAAAATATTGCTTTAAAACTCTAAAACAAAGAATGGTATAGAGAAATCTAAAGAGGAATTTCCTGAAAATTCTAAAAATCTAAAAGAAAACTTGGTATAAAATTCTAAAATCCTGGAATTTAGGAATAAGTTCTCAAGAAAATTGTTCAAAAATTCTTGTGAGATCCAAACAAGAAATAGAAAAGTAGAAATTTGAAAAGGAAATTGCCTAAAAATTCTAAACATGAAATTCTAGAACCCACAAATTTAGAAGAAGCGTTTCTGGAAAATAAACTAAACCTCTAGGAGCGTTTTAGAAATTTGCATGAACAAATATCCAAAATTGTTGATATAATTCTTTTTAATAGGTTCCTATAATCGATTAGAGAAGGATAATGATAAAGTTTATTTATCCATCTAAAGTAAGTAGTTTACTAGTTTGCAGAATATTATAGGGTAGAAATCTTATAATTAATCTAAGTAAAATATTTGATTTTGTCTTAACTATAAATTATTATTTTTCAGTCAGCAGTAGCGACCGACTGGTTTCTATCTATTGTGTAGCACAGTTGAATTATTAATAAACATTAGCAATGTTTAAGAAAGTACTGTCGATTTCAAGATATTAAAGTCAATTTCATTAATTACAATTGTTACGATTTATCTTCGACAAATCCGTTTCCGCGTCGAAAGCCGGCATCCACTTAATCACGTTATCCACCCGAGAAAGATAGATTGTCGCACGAGGAAAGTAGGAGGGCTTTTAATAAAATCTTTAAACATTCAAATTAATCAATTACATTCAACAACACGCACTTAATTACCATTTTCCTTTCATTGAGCGGACGATAATTAAACGGCCGCGCCGAGCTAATGATGTTTATTAATTGCACTTTTTAATTAACCGGCCGGGGTCGGGCAGATTTTTTCGGGACGATACGCCGAAGAACGTTCCGTGACAACCTACGAAACGACGGGCTCTATGACGATGACTGGTCCGAATCATATCCTACTTTTTCTGATGTAGATTTAGGACGTGCGATTGCGGTGGACGATGATGATAATTTAAAATGCATTTAATAAGGTTCTTGTTTTTTTTAACTCTTCTTCCGTCTTCTATTTCGTCCTCTTATTGTTTATAGTTGTGGAATTTAAATGTTTGACTAACGAGGTGCGTCGGTGAAGTGATTTCTCTTGCTGGTTATCAAAACCTAGACATCTTTTTGTTTATATACACTTATGAATAAATTTTGATCTAATAAATGTTTTACTTCATTATAATATTTAATTCGTACTCTTTCAGTAACAAGCCAGACAATACCAGTGAAAGACCTAAAAGGCCTGACCGAAAGGACTAGATTAGCCACGGAGGTCACAAGACCTATTAAAATTAAATGGGCCATCAGAAGGTTCCAACCGTACAAGTCCGCAGGACCGGATGATACAAATGAGCATAGAGGAACTAGTGCCGTACCTGTCAAAAATCTTTAAAGTTTGCCTGGCATGGGGATATATACCAAAATCATGGCAAAGCGTAAGTGTAATCTACCTGCCCAAGGTAGGCAGAATAGCCAAAGTCATATAGACCTATCAGCCTATCTTCATTTTTACTAAAAACAATAGAAAGATTGATAGGCACATAAGGGACGAGATACTGGGGAGAGATCCCCTCAAGAATAGACAATATGCATACCAGCCGGGTAAGTCAACGGACTCGGCGCTGGACGACCTAAACAGGCTCATCACAAAGTCAATGGAAGACAAAGATATAGCCATGGCCACATTTCTAGATATGGATCAGGGCCAGCCTAGAGACAAGAATAATCATATCCACTATGGGGGGGGCATACCATTAAGGCTATGGCAGGGGGGCTGCCCATAAGGAGGAGTGCTGTCTCCACTGCTATGGGCAACACTAGTAGATGACCTTCTAGGAAACTGTCCAAAGAGGATATCCACTACCTATGGAACGCGGATGACCTAGCCATTGTCATCAGGGGCCGGTTCTCGGGAGTTGTCTTGGAGTGAGCACAAAGAGCCCTAAACATAGTAGACAATTGGCGTAAACAAGATCGACTGGCAATCAATCGAAAATTACAAACTACAAACATTTTATGTATATATTTATAAATAATCCCAAATGAACAAAGATTAAGTTTTCTAAAATTATTTTGTCTATTATAGAGGCGCTAATAGATATTAGAAACCACTTCTAACCTCAAAAAATTAACTCAACAGCATCATATACACTAATTCTATAAAAATAACAAATAAAGTTATAGGCTTAAGAAATAATCTTAAAGGAACAGAGACGAAATTTGTAAAATTTAATTTTAAATTTAAAAAAAAACACCTGCTATAGGTCAAAATTTGTTGAAATGATGTTTATCATTCTAGAGCCGTAAAAATACAGAAACAACTGACAATGACTCAAACATTTCCTAAAACTCTTCCTGTAACATATTTTTTTGTAAAATCACAAATATTTCATGTATAGATTTAGAACTAATCTCAAATGAACAAAGATAGAGTTTGTATAAACATATTTTGACGGTTTTAGAATCTTACAAAATGTAACCATCGTCTTCTAACTTAAAAAATCATTCAATCTCAATATGTTCTATAATTCTATTAAAACATATAATGAAGTTTTACGTAGATTTTGAAATAATTCCAAATTAATAGGGATTTTTTTCAATTATTATAACTGTTCTACAAGCGTAACAAAAATTAATAACAAATGCCGTCTACTCATAACCTTAAAAATTTACTTAAACTCTTATTGAACTATGATTCTGTAAACAATTTCAAATTTCCTATGCATACATTTTGAGATAATCTCAAATAAACCAAACTAAAAATTATTTTGACCATTTTAGACATGTAAAAAATTATTTAAAGACATACCATGGACTTGTAACTACAAAAATTTAGTCATAAACATCGTGAACTATATACTTGTAGAAGACAACAAACATTGTTTGCATAGATTTAAAAATAAATCCCAATGTACAGAGGAAATATTTGTTGAAAATATTTTGAATATTCTAGATTTGTAAAAAATGTAAAAACAACTGTCATCAATCAATAACCTTAAACATTTACATAACATTTTTCATAAACTCTGATTCTTTGAAAAATATAATCATACCATACATAGATATAGACAAAATCCTAAAGGAACGAAAACGAAATTTATGTAAATTATTTTTCATCATTTTAAAGGTGTAAAAAAATATTTAAAAACCGGCTATTGACTTTTAACTATTTAAATTGGTGATTTGGCCATCATTGTACTTTCCCTATATTTTTAACGAAAACTATGAGGTTGACAAATTTTTCAAATTATTTTTATGATTTTTTTCTGATTGGAGGGTGGGATAGAGACCACGCATCCATCGTTCATATACATACATACATACATAAACTTTAATTCTTTATCGTCTTGCAATTTCAAATAAAATTAATTTAAAAACTTTTTGGATAAAAAAGAAATTAAAATGGTAAAATTTTTGAGTGAGTAAATTAGTAAAAATTTGAGGCATGATGGGTGGACAGATTTTAAATCTAAACTAAATAAGATTAGCTATAGAAAGTAATTTATATTTAAACTTAAATTTTGATTTTGTTTTAATTTTTGTTACATAAAGGGTCTTATTGTTTTTAACAGCAAAATCATCAACGATTAGCGATTAAAGTTATGGTGTATATGTAGGGTAGGTGGGTGGCCTCTATCCACCCTCCAAACAGTAAAACTTAAGCGAGAGTTTTTTTTTTAAGTTTTAAAATATAAACAAACACAAAATAATTGCATTTTTAAATTGATGTTTCATACATATTTATCAAATAATTTTTAATGATGTTTTACTGACTGGAGGGTGGGATAGAGGCCACCCACCTACCCTTGTTCAGCTTCTCATTCATTTTAACTTTTGTTTGAAAAGTTCTATAATATTTTTCAAATTTAGAAATATATCGGGTTTATGAATGTTCACCACAGTTCTAGATTTTAATGCTAAAACCTTAAGTTTAAAGTTTCATCTTAAAGGGAAACGATACTTTTCTATATATTCTATATAGGGAAAGTAAAACAGCAAAAAGAGGAAACCGAACACCGATGGTGAATTGAGTAGTTATAGGTGACATGTTTGTAGAAGAAGGAAGACTGAAAAAGAAGCAAATCGAGCATGCACAAAATCAGTGGTTAACTGAGTATTTACCGATGCATGGACATATCAGTAAAAAGATAGGAGGAGAAGGAGATCACGTATAATGGTGGATTGAGTAACTACTGGCAGCGTATTCGTCACCACAATTAAGAAAACTGAAAAGCAGAAAGAGGAAAGGGAAGAACGCGCTAGCTTAAAAAGCTAACTGTAGATCGAGTAATTGTTGGCAGCTATTCGAAAAAGAGAATTATTGTGAGGGTAGAATTAAGTTTAAAAAATGGTGATGTGGCCATCATAGTACTTTCCCTATATTTTGTAACTCTACTGGTTTATTAGAAATTGGCAAAAAATATCAAAATTTTTATTTTTATTCCCAAAAGTTAAGAATTTTATGAAAAATATGTTTTAATAAAACTTATTCAGTTTTTCATTTTCTTTAACTTTTGTTTGAATCATTTTTCAAAATTTCTCATATTTAGAAAAATATCACGAAAAAACAAAAAAATGAAGTAAACTTCCACTTCCGGTCTATGAATGTTTACCAAAAGCTTTTCAGTTCCAGTTTCTAACGATAAAACCTTAAGTTTGAAGTTTCATGGGAGGGTAAATAAAGGTTAGGTTATGTTAGAATTAGTTTAAATGTAAATTACGATACTTTTGTGAACCAATAAATAAATAACCTATAGCTTAAATACATTTTAAAGATAGGGATAAAAACCGATTCTCGAATTTCTAACCTTGCCATGAATATGTGGGTTTTAAAAGCTCTCAAGCTCAAAAGATATTCGAAATGAAGATGAGTATTGAGATTAAACTAATACCACCTCATTTTTTCACTTCTTTATTTACCTGACCCTAATTTTGATTTTTTTTGCTATATAAATTCAAAGGAAGAATAATTATAGTCATTCTTGAAATCAAAGCTAAAATAATGAAGCAACTGATTAATTGCATAATAAAGCATATTTTTAAAGACGACAATTTGTATATACCTTGAACGAACCTTGTACTTCCCTTCTTATTCTCTTGATATTGGGTTAACAAATAAAATTAAATTATTTTTATTCAAAACTATTTTGATTATCCAAAGAAATAATTACATTTCCCTATTTAAAGTAAGTGAATTAAAAATATTTAGTGATTTAGAGCTAAAAATTGAACGTTATGGGAACCTTAATGGCAATTACATATATCGATCCCTCATTATCGATCCCATTTCAGAGTAAATGGGAATGGGCCGGCAACGTTTCCCAACTGTTTGAAGATTAACACCGCCCCCGGCGTCGAACTTATAAACGGCATATCTGCAGTGGTAATGGCCATTCGCGCTCGATATCGAGGAAGTGCAGTTTCTATTTGTTTTCCTTCGGGTCCATCTGATTATTTATATCACCGGGGAAAATAAATGGCCGCGCTCTTATCTATCGCTGTACTGCCAGCTAAGTATTGTTTTCTGACGTTTACACGTTTTCTTATTAACTCGCCAGCTTTTACCAGCGGAAATGTCGGCAATGGATTTTCTAAAATTATGTCCTGTCGATGTTATTTAAATGACCGTTACTGTCTTCATCTAATTTGGATCGTATTATTTGCAGTTTTAACAGTTACAATTAGTTGATTAAAATAAAATCAGTGGGAAAATCCAAACAGGACTAAATTTAATCATTAAAAACGTTAGTCTTAAGCTTTTTTTAGGTTAAATGATAAAACTCTTTAAATTAATCTCAAAAAAACATTATAGTTTACGATACTTTTATGAAAATTGCGATTATTACGATTATAAGAAACATAATTTGTTTTTATATTTATTTTTAAAGAAAGAAGACCAAAGAACTAAATAAATAAATAAATAAGTTTTTGCATCCCAGCTTCATATTTATCCGCGCCAGTGTATTTAGATATTTAATCCTTCTTTCCTTCCAAAAAACTTCTCAAGTTTTATAACAGATGGTAAGTTGAAATTACGACATCAACATCGATCAGACAACTCATCCATAACATGTTCTTCATAAACATCCTTCAATTGGCGATCAATATCAATATTTCTTGAATTGAAAAATTCACAACTGGCGGCGTTTTTGATTTTCTTCAACATCATAAACTCTCACATACAGTCAATACCAGAGATTGCGGTATCGTAATCTTTACCTACCACAATAAAAAATGTATTTAATCACTGTCAATTGTAAGACAAATATATATTTTTAAAGATTTTATCTATTAAAAATCTTTTACAGAAGCAATACACTTTTCTAGATATATCAGTATTTATAAAATTAAATCTATTAGTCGCAAAATAAAAATACGACAACCTGTCTACAAAAATATTTTATACCGACTGCAATGTGACGATAAAACGACATTATGTAAATGACGTGCGTAGAAAAATGCCACCGCACAACGGTCATGAAACGGAATTACCGACATTAGAGTTCCCATGTATCTATATATGTGTATGTGTGTCTGTTCTGTATGTGTGTATCGGTACAGTGATCTTTATTTTCTGGGTTAGAAACGGTCGGTAATAAAAGAGTTGAGAATGGGAGAGAAAAAAAAAACGTCGCATTTTATAGTGACGGGCTTTCCTCTGTTGCGCCGTCTGTCAAGGACGAATTCCGTTTTATTTTCATTTGCACTTGAGCGTAAAGTCAAGGCTGCGCGCACACTCTTAAATTATTTCGTTACGAAATTATTTCGCAGATTTTACAGTTATTTTATAACCGAAAGTAAAAGAATTAATTACATACGCAAAAAATCTGGGATTGTGCATTTAAGTTGACCTTATGATTTTTACCGGTTTAATCATTACAGTTTACTGGTTTTATAGTTTATTATTAAGTTTATAATATTAACCTAAATAATTATACTTAATTGTGGCGATAATAATAATATTTTGTAATGTATTTGTTTGATCTTAATATTAAACTAATAACGATTAACTAAGATTAATAGACAATACTGTTAGTTTAGATGGTCTCAGAAAGAGGGTTACCAATTAGGTTATAGGTGGGTTAGAGATCAACCACCTACTCTAAATATATATTGATTTATTTTATTTTTATTTAGAAATTTTCAGATTTTAAATTTAATAAATGATAGTAGTTATTATTTTTAAAAAATAAGTATGTTTTGTCTAAATTACAAAAAAAGTGTTGGATAGGTGTATGCCATTAAAACTCCATTAAACATTAACAATGGTTTCCTTGAATTAATTATTTATTATAAGAAAATTTATGTTAAATTTTAAAAGTGAATTACCGATTTACACAGATCTATTATTTAAACGTTGCTCTGGATCCCTGTAGAGTAGATACCCACCCGAAAAATCAAGGGAACTGCCAACAGCGACAATTGTAATTGGTTGCGTTTAAAGAATGGATTAACCCATATTAATAAATTATTCATTATACTAGCGTAATCCGACCTACCTCGATTATCTTTAAATTACCCTAGTATACTCTTGAACTTATTGTTAATTTTGATTTAAACTAGGGCACTCTTGACCGTAATAATTTATGCATTACTTCAGCGTAGCGTACTCTTGACCTCCCTCAATAAATTATTTATGTCCTATGACATATGACAGATTACAGTTGAAAATTAATAGTCGATAGTTAACAGTTAAAAGTTTATATTTATTGCAAAAATTTTTGATATCCCAACTACAAAACGTAAGCTAAAAATCTGAAGCGAATAATAAAAACAAATTTGAAAATGCAATTTTTAATTCAAAAATAAATTCAATTTGAAAAATAGAACCTAATATTATATAATAGTAAATTGTTAACTGACAATCAGTTGATTGACAGTGGATATATGACAATTGATATTATACATATTACAGTTGATAATTGATAGTTAACAGGTGACAAATTATCGATGGAAATAATAAATGACAGATGACAGTCAACACTGATTGAAGGTTTCAAGTCGTTTATCTTTATTTATTTTAATTTTACGAAAATCACTTTAGTTTATTGTAACAATTCGCATTAAATATTTGCATTTGGAATGAACCGATTTTCAACGGTTCGACCAAGTCACGGTCTTCTTCAGATGGCAGTGGTTGGAAATCTCCCGTCATGCTTAGTTGGAGTGTGCTATTTTTATTTGCGTTATTTGCAATTGACATTAGATGGCGGGTGTGCGGATTTCTGTTTTTTTGGACGACATAACAGGGTTTCGTTAGTGGTCTACCTCGTATGTACAGAAGAAATGTTATGTTTGATAAAAATCTTGGGTTGTATCAGTGGTTTTGGTATTAAGTTTCTGTTTGAGTAAGTATGTTACTGTACATGGAAGGAAAACGTTTTGGACAAGCTGTGTCTCGAGGGTGGCAAGTTTGTTATTGAGGTTAGATTTGTCTGTTAGTCAGAGGATGCGTCGTTTTAAAAGAGTTTTTGCCACAGAACGAAGATGGGCAGAGTTTATGGTGAAAAGCAGCATTTAAGTATATACGAGGTACAACTGACAGAATCTCTAAAATAGTAAAACGATATAATATCAAAACAATTTTCACCACTTCGTGAAAAAAAATCCTTAATTCCCCAGAAGACTTTATTCCTCTTGAAAATCAAGGAGTGTTCAAAATTCCCTGTGTCGACTGTAGCAAAGTTTACATTCCTCATTTCTGACCGAACACTCATCTCAATAACCGCGACGACGCTCAACGACTACCTCCGACTTGGAAATCCATTTTATGCAACAAGAATATTTTATTACCCGCATCATCCATTACCAATATGGTGGAGAGCAACGTTCGTTAAATTAAATTAAATACAAGTTTTATAAGCGTTATAAAGAGTTGTGCGCTAGGTGGTAATAGCATAAGTAGTAACTAGTTTAGTTGTTACGTATGTGAAAGTGTTTATCACCCTTACTAAAACAGAGGATACGTTTGGAATGGCAGCAAGTTTTAAATGCGAAAAGAACGGGATTAAAAAAATGCTCACTTCTAAGCATGATTGCAACGAAGAAAGAAATTAGCAGCCCTCCGAAACAACAATATATCCTCAGCCAAGAGGGCAAAATAATTCAACTCACTCACTGCATAACTAACCTAAAAGATAACGATGTTTAATAAAACTCCAAACTCAGAGAATATTAAAATTTCGACAGCAGTTAGAGGCAGCAATTTAAAATCAATAAATAAAGGTATGAACGATACTAGTATTAATCAATTAGCCAACAAAAACCATTTTAGTCGAGATTAAGGAAGAATAAGTAAAATATATCGATGAACTCGCCGCTAACAACAAAAAAATTAGATTCTAGCAGGACCGAAAAAAATAACAAATAGACAGAAATCTTACAGACTAAATGGGAATAACAACAATGAGGGTCTTCCATTAGCCGATAGGATGGTGTATCCCACAAATGAATATTTGTCTCCCGATTACATAAAGACGTAGATATGAATCAACTTAGATATTATTTAAATCCTCAAGAGAATACAAATTTATAATTGAAAAACAAACTTCGAGATATCCAAAGGCAGACTACTCATAATTCAAAATAGAATTACCACTAGCCAAAAAAAACGTTCATTTATAGATTCTTCTTTAAATAAAAAAATGTAAATACTGTAATTTTCCTGCATCTGTTGATGTATTCGAAACAATTCGGAAGGCTAAAGATAACAAACGGCACTTTTAAAATATTCCATCAAAATATACAGTGTTTGTCAACATCTTTTCATAAGTTATGGACATCACTTGAAGATATAGGCTGTGATGTGATGTCTCTATCTGAACGCTAAATGAATGCAACTAGAAGCCTAAAACTTTCTGAATTTAAAATTAGTTTCGTTGACTGTTGAGGCAATTATATTTTGAAAATCCATTATCACTTAATATAATAATAATAGTAATCTTTCTTCACCTGAAGAAGCTACAGTGTAGCGACACAATTGTAGTGAGTTAAATAAAACGTTGAAAATCATCAATAGTTTACTACTATTATTATATTAAGTTAAAATTAGTTTCATTTTACTGCAGAGAAGGTGAGCACGGCGGAATGGCAATCTATTGCCGTGAAACAATTGATTCAAAAATAATAGACCAGACCAGAGAAGACCTTTTGGTACTAGACTACTCACAATAATGATCCCAGAGGGGTGGTTTTGGTTGGTAGGAGACCGACACTACCGTACAAAAAAGGTGTTTATGATGGATTTCCTCTCCTTTCGTCAGAAAACACACGACCGCAGTTTTTCAGTTTTCTAAAGTCAGATAACAATGATTTAAGTACCTTTTTATTTTATTTGCCGATCTACGTTTATATTTCTCCAAATCAAACTGTAACGAAATAATATGGTTTTTTAAAAACATCAACAGTATTACACGTAAGAAAAGTTTGTTAGATTAAATACTTTAGGTGTAGATATATTTGTGTGAGTATTTCATTTTATTGTTTTGATTAGCGGATGTAAAACAGACATGTTTTCAACCTTTCTTTGATATGAATACGAAATGGCAAATCCACACCTACCAAAAATTTTGATTTAATTGAAAATTCCAGAAGTTATGATTTTTTAAAAACCATCACACTTCTCTGCCGGACCACGTATTTGAAATGAAATTCCGTTAAATTCTATTAATTTAAACATTTACTATAATAAAATTAATGGTCATATTTTTTAGATATTAAGTTTTTTATAAACCCTGGAGTAAGTTGTTATTGTTGGAGGGTAAGTTAGACACCACCCACCCAACCTACATATGTAATTGAACTTCATCTACTAATATAGGTAGAAGCTTTATTATTATTTTTAAATATCATCCCCTAATATTAAAAGAAGTTAGAGGCCATCCAGGCACCTTATGTAAGCATTTCAACTTCAGCAACTAATTGAAGTTTAGTTTGCAGCAAAACCAACTGTAAAAGTATCAATATTATTTTCAAAACTCGTCAGCATTGTTATACTAATAATAAATAAATATATGTAAGGTGGGAGGCCTCGAATCCACCCTCCAATAAGTAAAACCTACTTGACAATTTTACTTTTAATTACATAACTAAAATAAAATTATGAATGCATTTTTTGCAAACTCTCAATATTGTTATATTGATTAAAGGATTTGTTAGAAACCAACCAACTAACTTGATTAAAGCACTTACAAACCTTTCTTCAATATTTAATTTGTAACCAGATGTATATATCGCACACAAAATGATCATTATCAATGGTTGATGCTACTACTCCAAAGAAATGCGTTTCGTAATGATAAAGTATATAATAACATCATTTTAATTTAATCAGATATGTACGTGGTAAATCATTATAAACACTTAACCAAAACACTTACTATATTTCTACCACTAAACATTTTATAATATGTATACATATATTACAAAAACACAACTAAAATTTCCTCTTTTTAACGTCTTTATCGAGCGAAGCAAATTATTGACAAAGTTTTATTTATACCAATATATTGGTATTGAGTTCTTTGTTTCTCTTACAATACATTGTACGTTAAATATATAAAATTAATAGTGTACTTATAACATATAATTTTGACGTAAGAGATCCGGGGAGAGTTCACTCTAAAGAATGTTCTTCCACTCTAGCCCCATACTGCACCTTCAGACCTTCTGTTAATCTCACTTGCAGACTACTGATGGCTATTCTGTCTTCATTTTGCTTAATGAAAAGCACTATTTTGCGATTCAATCGCTCTCGTTAAATTTTCATCCTGCTTGTCAAATTGATATTGATATTGATTATTGATTGGTTGAGGGATAATTTTTGTCAATTAGGTAAAAGTTAGTCAGTGCATTATGAATTTTTGTAAAGTAGCGTGTACATTAAATCTTTTTACTTAACAAGCAGATTAACGTAAGAATTATTTTATCGTTTGAAAATTTTCGCCATTTCAAGGAGATTGAGCATGTACCTTTGATACAGAGATGTAAAATTTTAACAATTTGAATTTTGGAAAAAATAGCATTCGAGGACATGAAATTTCAGTCATCTGACTGCTTTATGAGAATTATGGGTATTAAATATAATATTTGACAATTTTTAAGACGACTCGATAATCATGTTTTTGAAAAATGAAAGCTATTTTTCTGTAGTTTTACTCCCAACCCTAAATAAAGAATCATTAAATCTTTAGAGTATTTTAGTTTAGTATAATTCTTTTTTTGATAGCTACATTATGGTAAAGTTTTAAAAGTAAACAAATATTATCATATTTTATATTAAAATAAACTTTAACGAGTTAATTTAAGTGCTAAAAACTATTAAACTTAATATAAATTTTAGTAAGAAAATAATTCAAGCAGGCTGTTTTGATAATAGGGAATTATCAATATTAAACAAATAACTCTTTTTTTACTTACCACTTGTTGAACTATATTCTCCTATATATCTCTTAGTCAGGTAACGAACGGTCACAGCTGAAAGTAAAAAAAGAAAACGAAATGAATAAATGATAAACCGAGCAGAAGAAAACATAACGGGAATGTCCGATATACGAATATGTTTTAATATTTTATTGCTCCACATAAAAAAGTACAATTTCAAGACACCAACGCGAATTTGTAACGTGTGTGTGTTATATTATGATCTGCATAAATCATGAAGGGATTTTTTATAACGCGGCAATAAAATTTGATACGTCTGTTGTAATAAATTCGAGATTTATTTTTAGTGACTTTACAGGAAAGCTTTAACCATATTCGATTATTACTACATTTATTCTGAAAATGATAATAATTTGGTTATTCAACAGTTATTCAAATTTAGAATTATTAATCTAATTGAGTTTTGTCAAGTAACAACCTCAACAAACCAATTGTTGATATAATAAATTATAAGTGCAACTGCAATATTATTAAATCACCACACGTTTAGTAATCTAAATCCTAAACAAACGAATTTCTCTATGAAACATCACAAGTCGTAAAAAGTAAAAGAAAAGAACTGACTAATACGAATATTATATTTTTATTTTAATCTTTTATTCTGTTTAGAAAAATAAATTACATATTTTTATATAGAATTCATAACTTCTAGATAGAGAAAAAGCTTAAAAATTTAAAATTAAAATTAAAATATTTGTTTGTGTATTGGGACTTGGTGTTTAACATTGCATCTGATTATTTTCAAAGGCACTAAAAATTTTACATGCAGATAGCACCAAAATAAGCAATTGTATTTTTGTATTTACCCCGTACTCTTAACAAAAAAAACAGTGCTCTAAAAAATGTAAACTATGTGTATGAATAATTGTTCTTGTTTAATAATGTTTTTAACAGTAAAATTCTAAACATTTTTAATAAATTTATATGTTAATACTTAATTTAGTATTTTTATTTCAAAATATTTGATTTAAAAATTTTGGGTTCGTCGCTTATGTCTAAAATCCATATGTTTTACATGGTGATTTCAATCATAAAATTTTCCGTCCATTTTTTCTTCAGACTTAAAAAAATATTATTGATATAAATCATAGATAATTAAGTGTGTATTTATTTAAAATAACTTGCTTGAATAATCATAATATACATCAAATTAGGAATACAATTATTATACAAAAATACTCTTTATAATAATCGTTGATTTTAAATAATTCCCCTCAAGATAATTAGCATTTTAATCAATAATACAATTATTTGTTTAAATAATCTTTTAATCTTAAACATTTGAATTTAAAAAAATACGAGATCAATTTTGGGTTCGTCGCTTATGCTTATTGTCCATATGTTTCGCGTAGAGATATCAATTATATTTTTTGTCATTTTTCCTTAAGACTAAACAGAAATTATTATTATGAATAATAAATAGATGGTCAAATGGTCAATAATTTCAAATAATTCACTTAGATAAAGATGATAATCTAATAATTAAGAATACAGTTATTTAAAATAAAAACGAAATAATTTCCCTTTGATAAAGATAATAAACTGTTTAAACAAAACTATTGTAACTTTTTAAATAAATAATTTTGAGAAGTTAGCAAATATACCTTTTTTTCTCACCTTAAATTCAAGATAAGGGCTGAAAGACCTCAGGTCTATAGCCCCGACGGACTAACACAATTTATTTATTTGTATGTTAAATGTTATTATATATTGTAAATGTGTCCAAATAAAGATTATTGTATATATAATTTTGAGTGAAAGAACACAATTTGTTATTATGAACTCCGCTCGGCATTCTTTCGTACAAAATTTTACGTATGGTTTTTGTAATTAATTTCTTTTTATATGTATGTTTTAAGAAAGAAGACCAAAGGTGTAAATAAATCAATAAATACATCAACTTTTTATTCCAAACGTTTGTATTAATAAAGAACAAATAAAATTTGGGTTCGTCGCTTATGTCAAATATCCGTATGTTTTACATGGAGATTTCAATGATAAAATTTTTTGTCTTTTATTATTTAGCATAGTGGCATACAATTATTGTTATAGATACTAAATATAAACTCAATAGCGACTTATTTTAATTAAAAGGTTTGGATACAAATAAATTACTTCGAATTAAAAATAGAATTATTTGGGTTCGTCGCTTATGCCTCTAATATATATGATCAACATGGAGACTTCAATTACAAAATTTTCTTTTCTTTAAAGAATAATAATTGTTGTTATAAATAATATACAGATATTTAAATGTACAGATGTAAATTAAAGAATTTCCTGATCGTAATGTTCTTGATATAATAAAACGTTAAAAGTATTCATATTGAAACGAAGTGAAGGACCAGCAATTCCAATGACTGAACGGTAGAAGTAGAAGAGAAGGTGCCTTCGTAATAGAGGCAGATCCAAGTTTCTTCTACTTGAAAAATTATAAATACTTCAAATTTAATAAAATGTATTAAAATCCTTTAATTCGTTGTAGAAAATTAAATAATAATTTTTAATTATTACTTTAAATTTAAGTAATGAGACTGTTTGTAAAATACTTAGAGACTATTTATTCTACCCATATATACACATACAACTCGTTCATATAACTTTTCCTGCTAATTTGTCTCTATGTATGACATTCTGACAATAACTTTTGCACACATTGGTTCAAATTCCTTAACTACAGACGCTACTTCTTTTTGATTTTTTCCCGTCACCCTGTATGTAGTTAACGTTTCTAGTTGCATGTTATTATAAAATAACAACTCTACTGGATAATTCCGGTGAACATTTCGATCAGATACGGCATGGACTTCATTTATAATCAAATGCGTCCAATAAGCACCACCACTTAAAACGAAATTAGTGTGGAATCCGTAATTTCTTTATCTCTCCACGGACATAATGAGCATAAACAAGTTCTTTTCTCATCCAATTATATAATTAAGATACATGTAGGTTTAGACGAACACGTCCAGTAATCAATTTCAGGGGGAGAAGGGATGGGGATAGAAACGTGTCGATGAATTTCCAATCGTGATTAGTATATTTAAAGTGAATTCAACTTTTAATTCGATACACTAGAAATACAAATTAGATAATTTTAAGTTTTAGAATTCAATATTCATTACTGAATAATATGAAATATTTCTGATGGTAGGAATTTTGAAATTATTTCTTCCATATTCACATCATCTATAGACCGGTTTCTATCTATTTTACAACTCACAATCGTAGTTTTTAATACATTTATCTTTAAATATTTGATGTATCTTAGTACCAGGAATTAAACATACCGACTTGAGCAACTTTCAGTATGAATGCACGCATATTCTTTTAATTGAACAGCACGCCGCCTCCCTCCGCATCCCCCACCCCTCTTTCTCTCTCCCGGTCGATTGTTTTAGATTGTTTACGAGGATCAGATAAGTACCAAGTTTAAAATTAATAGGATCGCTTTCCTCCATAAATTAACCACAAAAGTATCTGTACGTGCAATCTAGGCAAACATTTTTACAGACTCTGTCGCAATTTATGCACGACACCGAAATAAAAATTGAAACCAGAAATTCCGTACGCCACTTTGCACCGATTCAGTTTCGGATTGATAAAATAAAATATTAAGTTGTTCGCCGTAATTAGCATTGCAAATCGGCACTGTTTTATAGGCAATTGTCGACCTTAACATATCAACGTTTCGGATCGATAAGTTACATCGCAAAATGGTTTTCTTGTGATTGGCGAATTAAGTTTATACTAACTGCTGTTTTCTGTTTATGGGGGTTCGTAATGGTCCTCTCATTATATTTAATGTCTAGGTTAATCCGAATAACGCGTTTCGACGATAATAAAGACATTAGCGTTTGGGAAGGCTGTGTGGGTTTCTGGATCGATTTCCTCAATTATTTTGTAATTGGATCAATAAAATTTTAATAATAAATTAAGCGCACAACTTACACATTTTCCTCTCATAGTGTTCTCATCTACGGATTCTATATCCGTATCTATGACCATTTATCGCCTTTCTAATGAACGCACACTTAGAAAGTTTCATCTAAATATAAACCCTATATAATTAAATTTTCTTTAAATAAGTCCTAGCCAGCAGTTTCTGTCCTTAATACAAGTACATGATTTCTCTCGTCGTAAGCCTTTTTTTCACCCACATAATTTCCCTCGATCATTATTGGATGTTATTTTGTATTATAGATACGTTTTCACAATCTATTATAAACGTTCCCGGCGGAATTTTTACCGAAAGCACGTTATCATTAAAATATATATGCAAATATCTTTATCCGCATTCGCACATTAATATTATAATTATGTAATTATTATTCAATAGATTGCCACATATAAATTTTGTATTAACACATGATTTCTGCCCCTAATTAAATATATATTTTAAGTTATTAGAAAGTGTAAATTTATATCTAATAATAATTAAAAATTAAAAAGTCAATTCTTATACCGAGTTTAACTAAACCATCAAATTAAACAAGTTTATAGATAAATTAAACAATTCTCCGCGTAATCATACATTTGTCTCTGGTAAGAAGTAATAAATGATGCAACGACGTATTTCTTCCGACGATCGTTCCTTTCTGGCGGGGACCGGATTTTCTTGTAAAATGGCTAAAGACTTCTGCGCTCTCCTCTTTTTGCTACTCATTTGTGCCTATTTTAGCTTTATAGGGAACTAGTATTAGTTCTATAAATAGAGATAATTTTATACTTTGTGCGGCGCGGGAAAAATGCAGGGCTATCATTACGTTACTCCGAGGAATGGCTCGTGTAATAATACTTGTTCTGCTTAAGAATGTGTTAAATCTTTATGTATTACAGTTTAATGTAAAGGATGCGCCAGTATTTTTTAATTTGTTTCTTGTTTTTTCCTTTTCATCATTACATATAATAGTATTTTATTAATCCATAAGTAAAAATATAGATCCGCTTAAAATTTAATTATTAAATAAATTTCTAAGAAATAAATTAGGCTCTTAATACCAAAAACTTAATCTAATATGGCGTATTATTGACTTATCATAAAACAATTAGGATAATGATAATTACTACACTACAAATTAAAATATTTAATTTGCATAATTAGGATAATGTAGCTAGAAACAAAATAACATCACTTGGAATGTTATTGATAATTATAAAAATTATAATTGAAGAAATAAAATTGGCTTAATTTTTAGAACATCTTCAAATATCGTATTTCAAACATATCTCAAAATATCTAAGGTACGTGGCTAGAAATAAAATATCGTAACTTAGAATGTGATTGATGATAATTAATAAAAGTACTATAGCTAGAAACAAAATGGCATCATCTTTGGTTTTGGAATGTGATTGATGATAATGTAGATTTAAATTTATCTAAAATTTACATAACATCAGATGTATCATACCTCTGACATCTAAGGTACTCTACTATAAAGCATTGGAATTCACAAAATATCGTCAAGTATTTCGTATCTCCGACATATTACAAAATATCTAAGGTACTGCTGCTAGAAAAAAATGGCGTTGTTTGGAATGTGATTCATGATAATGAAAATTGAAATTGAAAGTTTAAAAATTTATTTTTTAAAATTAACGTATCTCTGATATAAAAAAAATATCTAAGGTACAAAATGGCGTCACTTGGAATGTGATTGATGTTAAGGAAAATTAAAATTAAAGATTTAAAAAATATATCATATTTATGACATATTGTAAAATATATAGTGTACAGTAACTAGAAACAAAATGGCGTCACCGACTTGAGGATGAGTATGTTGCGTGCCCTAACGGCCCGAAGTAATTCGTTAGCAAATCCTATCAAGTGTACATCAAGTGTACCTGAATACAGCTGCTGTTCCAAAGGAGTTGCCCAAGGGCAGACCCCTTTTTTTGTTTTTTTTTTGTTTTTGTTTTATTAAGGGACGTGATGGCCGCGCACGACCAACAGTGACCCCCTGAAACGAGAACACCAGCAGAACTGTTATATTACTTCGCTGGAGCCTCCTCTCCGTCATGTCCTTAGTCCTTTATTTATTCGTATTACATAAATACATTATTAACATATATAGATTAAATATATACTTATTTGTCCTCTACTCTTCCTGTAGCCCCTTGATGTGCTCCTCCTTCGCCTCGAGAATGCTCCTCGCCGTGGCATCTACATTCCACATCGCCGCCAAGGCCACCATTAAAGGGACCACGTTTTCGAGGGCTGGCATCCCCCGCCCCAGCTTCCTTCATCGTCCCTCTAAGGGCAGGTGAAGAAAGTGTGGTGCGCATCGTCAGTTTCGTCCTAGCACCGCAGGCATCTGTCCTCATCAGCCTTTCCAATCCTCCTTCAGGTAATCCTGGAAGCGGCCGTGGCCCGAAAGTACTTGGTAGGACATTTCTACGTGTCTCCTTTCGGTCCATGGGGCTATGTGGGGGATAAGTCTCTGGGTCCAGGCTCCCTTGTTGCCGGTTGTCTACCTCTACAGCGGACCATGAGCTGTTCTCTGGCTTCAGCCTTTGCTGTCTCCTTCGATGTTCTCTCCGCCCTGGCCTCGAACGTCTCCCCGCAAGCTCAATACCTCCGCTGCCTCCGTGGATATGGTGCGCTAAGAATAGTCCATGGCTAGACTATTCTTAGCGTGCCGGCTGGCATTCCTCTTAGATTTTATTCACTCGACTCATGCAAGCGCCGCGTATAGGAGTTTCGCACTGGCTACCCCTATTAGGAGCAATCTCTTCTCTTCGGAGAGCCCGCCCGTAGCCTTGCCACGCGGCTGGAGGTCTCTCCGACGCCGTGTGCCGCTTCCTCCACGTGCGTTGTGTTTGGCGGGTTCGCCGGGATGAGCATCCCGAGATATTGAAGGTGGCCCTTCACCTCTACTTCGTATCCCAGCAGGTGAATGGTCTCACCCCTGTTCCTTCCTGTGCATCTCCTCGACATCCACGCAGCCGAAGTTTTGTGCGGAGCCAGGTCCAGCCCTGCGGACATAGCGATCATGACGTCGTGGGTAGCGCAGCTCTCCTATCTCTCATTTCCTCATCACTTTCATTTCTCACGTCTAATGCCACCACTAAAAAATGCCTTCTCCGTTTCAGTGGCCTCTGGTTAGTTTATTCCGCTAGCCTTCGTACCACCCAGGCATCGCTC
The DNA here is from genome assembly GCA_963969525.1 of Ontholestes murinus. Classification (NCBI taxonomy): domain Eukaryota; kingdom Metazoa; phylum Arthropoda; class Insecta; order Coleoptera; family Staphylinidae; genus Ontholestes; species Ontholestes murinus. The sequence goes on from OZ018396.1 coordinate 40,996,887, forward strand.
TCCACCTCGTCGGGGAGCTTCCTCCAAGCGTCCGCCTTGCTCCGACGGAATGCCGTCTTCAAGTTGTCCCTCGCTTCCCCTGCTGCAATCTTCAGGTACTTCCTGGGTGCGCCATTGCTCCGGCTTCGCATGAGTGCAGACCCCTGTGGAACCTTAATTGCCAATAGTTTCCTCCTCATCTTTGCCCTTAGCGTTATTAATAAGGGTTCTTTCCGAGAGTTAGTTCCTTAATATCACTAACAAATATTTGGTTACCTCTATTCTCTAGAGTGGTAAAAGGATTATCGTCAAGGAGTGTATTGAAGTCATATTTAATAACGCTTTGCAATACACAGACAATACCTCCTCTTGCGGAAGAGACCTTCGCCCACTAGCCTCACCACCTCCATAATCGATGGTAGATCATACCTTCCTGAACCTGTATTAATTCGCTGCCAGTCCTCCTTGTCTGTTGATGTTAAATACCAATCGGGTGGCTAGAAACTTTTAAAGGACCATACCCCCTGAGTCTAGAAGTCGTATAGGCCCTCCGACTTCGTGAGATCTCTGCCGCCTTAGGAGATGAAGAACAGCTCTTATTTCTTTCCGAGAAATAGCCTTGACTTAGGCACTGGTTGAAACATAGAGCAAATCTGGCAGATTTTAACCGCCTCACTAGGGATACCGCCTTAGTGACTTCGACTACCGTGAAGGAGACGGTGTAGCCCCCATACTGCCACTTAGACCGGGACAGGTTCTACACAATTGCCCTGTTAACCCCCGCACCACTACTCGAGTGCGACTCATGCCGCTGAGAACTTGACCATGAGCTATTTCCACTACTGGTTCTTAGACCTGGCTATTTCCTTCCTTGATACCTTCTTTCGACTAGAACATCCGCCTCTATCCTAACTTTGCTAACTCTTCTACACGGATGTAACGAGCCACCTCCCTGGAGTCAAGAAGCTTAAATGGCACGCCTCTCCGCCCAAGCACCAACCTCGAAAATGATATAGAAGTTACCTCTGTGAGACTGCAAATCTACCGCTACAACCCACCTACTAATTCTACTCAAGGCTTGCGATCACGTCGATGATAGGCTAAGAGTTAACCCTTAACCCTCATAAATATGGGTACTTTGCTACCTTTAGATCCAGGAAACCGACCTTCACCAAGGCCCTCCTGTTCACGCAGCTCGCTCCCCGCCCAGGCTTGATGTTGATGTAGCCAGAGATAACAACGTTGCTCCCTAATGCCCGGATGATTCAGGTACCAAATACGTCCAGTCAGATAATAAGCTCTCCTGGTTCAGAGGAACGTAGCAGGAGACATAATACGTGCCGTCGATCCCATCCCACACATCCCACACGATTCTTCTGACATTGGCTTTGCCTTTGGCCTACGTCTTCCTGTTAGCCCGAAATTCATCCCACGTTGAGGTATCGTGCATTGGGCTCGCAGATCAATACAATAGAAATGTCTTTGTCCATCGTGTATGCTTCTATTAGCTCGGGGGCAGCGTGGCACCGATTTTAATTGATCTGTAGGCATGACGTACCTTCGATACTGTAGAGCGCCGCTTGAGGGAGACACCCATCAAACCCAACAAGAAGAGTCTACCCTTACAGTGGCGTGTAATCGACCTTAACAGAGGACCGGCCGGCCTATCTTTATGTCAAGTTCAATTCAAAACAGTGTAATGATTCTCAACTTATAGTCGAAAATAGAAAAATAAGTAGCCTTGAGGGGAGGCACTCACGAAATATCAGAGGGCACAGTGGTATGATGGCAAAGAAAAACAGGATTGTTTTCTATCTTCCAACCGCGTGGCCGCGTAGATTAAAATAAGAATCCGTCTAACCTCACCAGATTGCTGGGCTATCCTGGCACAATCATTCACAAGAGTCAATGCTTAAGACCAAAGGTTCAAAACAAGCCAACAAAGCCATGTGCAAGGGCTCTGCCAAAATTCTTGATTTGAGGGCGAAAACTCCAAGAGTTATGGCCAAAAACCAAAAATGACAAGCAACCATCCTAATCACTTAGAATGTAATTGATGATAATAAGAATTGACCAAGCATGGAATTGACTTTTACTTTACAGAACTACATTAAATATAACATATTTCTTACATATCCTAAAATAATGGAATGATTTTGATTATCATTGTAAATTGTAAGTGTGAGTGTATGCATCGTGCTCCTATTAGAAGATTATTATTATTACTAAACTAGGTATTTCCGTTGTAAACTGATTTGTTTATTTATCTTTTTAGCTATATTATATAACTCGCGTGGCATTGCATATTATGTCTAATGTACATTTATTGTGTGTGTACTGAATTATCGCCGATTAATAGCCTAAGCTCAATTCTGATTTTTAAATATTTTTACGCTATGTGTTTTGTTATAGGCATTTTTTGATATTTTCGTGTGGTTCACATTTATATCTAATTTGTTTTTTCTCCTCTGTCTTCTTGTGTGCATTCCCCATCCGTCGCCTATTTTTTTTGTGACTAACAATCACCGTTAGGGCGGGGTGAAAATTGTGTCCTCGTTCTTTTTCCTTACCAATATTATATAAATAATTATTTATTATTTAAAAATTTAACAGTCTTTTTGTGGATGACTCGTTGTTGTAATGTTTGTCTTCAAATAATTGTATCACATTTGAAAATGAAATCTCAGGAAAGAGTCCTACCTAAATTGGGAATTAATGCGCCAAAATGACAATAATATTGTCTAAATGGCAAAAATAAACATTTGATGTATTACCATCAACTAAAGTTAAGAGGCATTTACAGAAGAAGAAAGTTATTGGGTCTGAGAACACATAGCTGTGTGAAATGTGAAGTCCGCCTGCAAGATCTATGATCGAAATGTTTGTGATTTCTTTATAAATTTTATATTTATATTTTTAGTACCAACGGGATAAAGTTTCAATAAATAAATAAATAATATACGAGGTGTGGTTATTAAATATTCGGACTGAAGTCATAAAACTTTTTATTCGTCACCAATTACAGCAGAAGTTATATCACCTTCATTGTACTCCCCTTGACGATCCCTACATCACTTCATTATTGAAAGCAGTGCTGGATGTCTTCTTCTGCCTACTGGTTGAGTACCTCCGTCGTTTTTGCGTCGAAAATCGCATGGGGCAAGGTCAGGTGAATACGGTGGATGTTCCAACACGGCTATGCCGTATTTTGCGAGAAACGCTTTCACAAATAAGGCAAAATGGGCTGGTACATTGTCTTGGTGAAGGATCCAGGACTTGGTCTTCTACAAATCGAGTATTTGTCTTCTCACACGCTCACGCAGAGCCTTCAGAACCTCTATGTGGGATTGTTGATTTACCGTCTGACAGAATGCCAATTAATTTAATTTTGCCAATGTTTTCTCCGTTTTTGACGTTGATGGCCGCCCTGGGCGCCGATCATCTTCCGTCGTTTCACGCCCTTTTTTAAACCACTAAAACGTTTGTGTGCGGGATAAACATTCATTCCCGTAGACTTCTTTCAACATTGCATAAGCTTCTGTGGCAGTTTTCCCCAGTTTAACAAGAAAGTTGAGGTAAACCCGTTGTTCCGTCTGATCACTTGGCTGAGCTGCTACCGCCAAAAAGAGCTGTAATGCTATGATATTTAACTTACCAGAAGGGGCTGGCAATTTACAATATAGAATTAATCAGGATATAAAATCTCTTACGAATTTATTAGATTCTTCAATAGCTTTTGATCCTGTCAGAGTTACATGTCTAGGAAGTTTCTAACAACCCAGACCTATAAAACTAATTTTTAGTGATCAGCGTGCAACTATTAATTTATTACGTGTTACTAAAGCAATTGATACCGGCAATATTAAGTTTAAAAGTAACAGAACAAACCTCCAGAGGGATAAATTAACCTCATTGCAATCAAAATAAGCTAGTAGACTTAAACAAGGGGGAAATAATCGTACAATTAAATATGCCCATGGTACTTCGCAAATAATAAGCAAAATTGAAAAACTTACCAAGGATTTAAATATATATTTTCAGAACGTAGGTGGTATGAAAACAAAGGTTGATAGTTTCATGTTAAACGTGCAGTGTTGTTGTTAGGAGGCTATAATTTTAATAGACTTGGCTTGATTCCACGATTACTGATACTGAGTCTCAATTACTCGACTATAATATATATCGTTTTGATAGATATCAAACCACAAATCTTAAATCAAAAGGAGTCGTAGTATTAATTGCTGCAAAATCAAAGCTTCAGTCAAAACGATTGCCATCTAATGATTTGGTAGAGCATGCATTTTTTATGGTATAAAATAACATTATAATTGGTGCAACTTACATACCACTTGGGTCAGCTTTAAGTCATGAAAATTATTGTTCAACAATTGACAATATATGTGTCATGTATCCTAACAGTAAATACATATATTTACTACAATGTACCAAATAGTCTCTGGGATTCTTCGAGCGAAAATGTATTGTTGGATACGAAGGTGTTAGACACACTATAGCCAAGTCATTTGAGATACAGAATATTCACCAGTTAAACAACATTCCTAATAAAAGAGGAGTATTATTAGATCTTGTATTTTCCAATTCGGAAAGTGTTATTATTGCCCGTTCTGATGATGCACTATTTTATTCGAGGTGTCATCACATTGGCTATTCTATAACAGCATCTATTACGAACCATAGCAATCGGATGGAGGATTACATGTATGATTTCCGAGCAGCAGACTGTGTGATGGGTAACAATTACATAGCATGAATTAATTGGTCGAATATTCTTTTACGCAAGTCGATTATTCTACAACAGAATTTAATCATTTAGTATACATTGCCTTAAACCAACGAAGAAAGATACATTATCTGATTACCCTTAATGGTTCAACTATAAACTTATAAATTTAATTAAATAGAACAAATTATGCATGCACGGTATAAACAAAGTGAATCCATAAATGCCTATAATAAATTTAAGAAGTTGCACTCTGCTTTTTTCTTAGTAAGAAACTACATTTTCTTTATATGCATAAAGTCGAAGAAAACTTAAGGCATTCCGTATACCAAAACAAAGTGCAACCAGTCACTAAATTTTCTTTTCGAAGATAGATTAAATTTAGATTGTCTAAGTGTTGGTGAAGTTTTTGATTGTATGAATCAACTAGATGATTCTTGTAATATAGGACCTGATGGAATTGCTCCATACTTTTTGAAGCGTTGTATATTTTCTCTAGCGAAACCGATTAATTTCCTATTTGAATCCTCTTAAGTGCGGTGTCTTTCCAGCTTGCTAAAAAGATAATTACCTTGTGTCAGTATTTAAGAATGGATCTCGAGAAGATGTATAGAATTATAAAGACGTGGTCATACAATCAACATTGCCAAAGATATTTGATAAACGTGTATCTGTTCAACTATCCTGGTACTTCAGGCATTTCATAATTTCTGAAAAACATGATTTCATGAGATCAACTGTCACTAATTTGTTCACGATCCAATCAGATATATTCATTGCTTAGGATATGGGTAATCAAGTTGATGCTATTTACACAGATTTCTCCAAGGAGTTTAATCATGTTCAACATAGTATAATGATTAAAAAACCTGTTTCTTTGGGCGTGGGTACTCGGGTGATTAGTTAGTTTTCTAGTTATTTACGTGGTCGTCAATAATTTATTAGATTGGGTAGTTATCACAAAGTATAAAAGGGGTTCCACAGGGTTCTCATTGTGGCCAAATTTTATTTTTGTACTTTATAAATGATATAAGACAGAGCATTGAATATAGCAAGTTTCTTTTATTTGCTGATAATTTGAAATTAAATGCCACAATAAATGAAACAGTAGATCATCAGCACTTGCAAAATATATATATTAAAGTTGGTTTTGTCGTGTAGAATTAATTTATTATATTTAAATTTATAGAAATGTTGTACAATTTCATTTTATAAGTTTGATTACTTAATTAATAATGTGAAGTTAAAAAAAACTAGCCAGGATTAATGACCTTGATGTGATATTTGATTACAAAATGAAATTCTCTCAACATAACGATCATATATGTGGTAAGCGTATCAGATTCTTGGTTTTGTGAAGCAGTTTTCTTAAAAGCTTTAGCACATCAACAATCAGATGTTTATATACAACGTCTGTGGTACCTCATTTAGAATACGTTTCTAATGTATCGTCACTATATTAAAATAATGCTGTAGCTAAAATTGAGAGGGTGCAAAATAAATTTCTTGAGTACGTTTCACATAAGCTTGGATACTCATGCTGCATGTAGTTAATCTCAAATATTGCGCGAAGTCAACTCAAAACTTAATACTTGTTTATTTGTAAATGTTAAAATTTTGTTCTTCGCTATATTTACAATTACTAGCGTTAAATTTGTAATTTTGTAAAGGATAATGAACAATGCATTTGCATGTTTAAACATTTATATAAAAAATGGAATTGTATTAAAAGTTCAAAACATCATCAAATGCAGTAAATCTCTGACATAGAGCAAAATAATTGAAGTGTGTAGCTTGTAATTATATGGTTTTATTTTATTGGTTTGATTTTTTAATAAAATATTTAGTCTTGATGAATAGAAAATTTTGATAGGAATATTTAAACCTTAGAATCATATATAAACTAAGTATAGAGCTCAAATTGACATTAAAAAATTAAAATATTCTCACCAACGCAATTGTTGGGGATATATGACAGGCGATTAATTAACATCCAGAAAAGAACGAACGCATCAAAACGGAATGAAAGGCATGAAGTTGCGTGCGGATCGCAAATATTCGCAAACACAAAAGCGACAGCCCAATCCAAACGAAATCGTAAATCATCCAAGAAGAACCAGGAGAAAGTTATTTACGAATTGCACGTGTATGTGTGCGTGTGTTTCGGGCGAAAGCTTACTATTCAATTTTGACAACCACTCAAACCCCGGTCCACTCCACCTAATCCTATCCAATAATCCCCGTAACTGGACCACGTCTAAGAAGCCCGATTTTTCCGGCTACCGTGCGAATGGATTCGCGTAACTCTAATTAGCGAAGTGGCAAAAAATTGCTCAAGATTGATTACCATAATCGAAGTGGACGTTAATGCCGAATTTCAATTCCAATCCCAATTCCGAAACTAGATTTCACGTGTAACCCGACGCTGGAACGAATCCGCGAAAATTCGCCAATTCGCTTTCTACCGTTATTGAAGGAATATTAATTAACTCCCGTCGAATTTCTTTCTGTTAGTTTCGGTTTGTCCGTAAATGTGCGCGTTTCCTGGTTTCGGCGTTATACAATCCGATCAATTATCGGTTTGAATAATTTATGAATTTTTCGTCACATTGCAAATCGTTTTCGAGCTATGCTAATGATTTAATTGGGTGCTAATTGGTGACTGGTCGACATGGTCATGCCTTATGCAACAATTAAATCGTTTTGTTGAAGATTATAATTAGACATTTGCTCTGACGAGAAACCGTTCTGGTACACTAATTCGGTGTTCAGTTGCTTCAACACAACACAAAATTTTATTACCGCTCGCTTTTCACATCTAACGACTAAAAAATCAGATGAGAAATATTTTAAGTCGTAAAGTTCAGCATGAAATAAATTTACGAAATATTTGAGAACTATCATGCAACACTATGATGAAATATCTTTTTTATAAAATTAAGAATAAAAAATGTTCCATTAAAGTGAGATTGTATGAAAAAAATGTAGATAAATTATTTGCAATAAATAAGAGAAGTCTATTTGAAATTTAAGGCAAATTAGAGAAGGCTGGAATAATAAATAACTTTCTTTCTTTCTTTTTTGTAAAATCTTCAATTCGTACAAACATTTCAGATGCATTGCAGAGGCATTGGTTTTACATCAAGTCTAAAAACAAGCAAACATTAATTGCTACTTCTAAGATAAAGACATTAAGACATTGGTGTTATATCTAGTCTAAAAGAAAACAGACATGAATTTCTTCTTATTCTTTTTGTCTTTTATGTACCACATTTTACACCATTCCTAAGAAAAGAGATTTTTATGTTACTTCCTGACCTTCCCTACGTAACAACTTATATTTTTTTATTTCTATTATTATTTATTTTCCCCTTTTTTTTGTTAAGATCCTTAATTCTTATTCAATTTAAAAATATATAAACCAAATGTTTGAATATCTTAATTTTTATTTGATAATTGAAAAAAAAGCTGTTTTCAATTTATTTAATTTTATCCAGAAAATTATTGCTACTATTATTGCGTGATAATCCAAACTGAATTTTTCAATTTAGTGTTAATTTTATCCTTGAAATAGATTGAAACACCATTTTTTTTTCTACACCTTATATAATTTTATTAGTTTGTTGTGAGAACCAAACCGCATCAATTTTTTTTTCTTATTCTCTTGTCGGCTAATCGCTAACGTGTAAGGATTATTAATTACTTGTAAATGTCGAAAGGATTTTGCGATCATTAATCTTGTTAAAAAATTTTATTGATGGAAAAAAGAGATTGACTTAACTGGGGTACGTGCGTGCGGTAATTATTATTTCCTAACACTGTTCAAATCGTAGATTGGGTATATGTCTGGAGGATAGTCGTAACTTCAACACATTGTCTGCTCGGATGTGTGTCAATGGGAAAATAGAAATTTGCAAGTGTTTTTTTGCTTACATAAGAAATCGAAACTCTTTTCCCTCACGACTAAAATTCAGACAGTATAAAACGAGGTGTATAAAATGTTTATTTACAACATGATCTTTAAATTTTTTTATAATAAATTGTTTATTAAAGGTTTAAAATATTTTTTTATCACAAGGTTTATTGAAATATGTGTCCTAATTAACGTTGTTTACTCTAAATCCGAAGTTAAAAACTTGAACGAATATTTTTTTGTGTAATTGATTTTCTATAAAACCCTTGCTTATATTTGATAGGATGGATAGGTACAATAGAGGCCACCCACCCACCTTACATATTTATGCAAATTTTAACGTAAACAATGATTATGAATTCCAAATTGCTCTCAAAATTTGATGAATGCGTTTTGTAAGCATTTGTACCTTACGTTAAGAAAAATATGAACATTTTGGTGAAAATTTAATAGATAGATTAAAATCAGTGATGCCTCTGAAAAATGTAAGGACCGAAGAAGTATTAAAAACAAATGAATAAACCGTGGGAAAAATGTACGTTTAGACAACACTCAACATTTTTCCGTACCTATAAATATAGATGTTGCCGCATTAATAAATCGAAATGATTAGAAATGCATAAATAAAGTAAAAGCACATTTACATAATTAAATTATATCCTCATTGTGGCTACCAGTGCCTGCCTACCACGGGCGTGCGCCATAAACAATTCCCCTTCTTTGCGTTCCATATTAAGTTGGCCATAAGTAGAATAATAATATTTATGATGTCTAGTGAGTCTGAGAAATACATTATCATTGTAGATCAAGTTCGTACGTGAGTCCTTAATCAGTGTCTCTGACAGGGGGACCGTTAGGTTTCCTACCATCATAACCATGGGTGCGTTCTGCCTCATTGCTGCCTCGCGAAAAGTGCGCGGAAGTGCGCCATTAAATAAGTGCATGCCTCTTTACTGCTCGCTTATCGGATTTAGTGGACATGAGAGACGTTCTCTTTCAAATTAATTAATTGGAATTGCACAAGCACCGCGAATAGATAACGGACGGCCGTTGCCCTTTTTTTCCCTTATTTCTCTCGGCAAGACCAAATCCGGAACGGTTTCTCCTTTACGTACTTTATCTCATGCGTAACGGTATTGTATTCATTGACTACTATATAATTGGGAAATTTACTACACTAATCCCGTATCCTATAAATTTAATCATTCCCAGACGATAAAAATTAACAAATCGTTTAAATATAACTACTGTTACCAATTATTGTAACAAAAGATATGATTATAACTTATTTCCTGATCAAAACAACTTAATTACCGCAAGTGCCTAATTTATTTTAACCCAATGTTCAAGTCGTTGTTTTATACGTATACATACGAGTAAATGGACCGAAAACACTTCCTACAATAAAACGTATTCATCATGGTTAATGAAGCGTTCGAATTGGGATTCTGTCGTAGGTATTGGCCTCGTGAAAATTGTTTAATTAGCACTGTAAATTTCCACAATTTCCGCACTGCAACACCAATTCCTAGTTTTTGGAATGTCGATATTTGTGAAGGTAATACGTACTTATTTGCACCAGATTTTACAGAATAAAATACTTGAATATTATTGATTTATTGAAGTATAATTTTTTCTCCTCACTACATTTTGCAAATAATACAAAATCAAACAGATTTTATATTGAGAGGCTTTTATTTTTCCAAATATTCTAGTCACATTTACCTACAAAAATATAATATTGTTTATGTATAACCATTTATTTGCATAAATTGGTAGATATTTAGTATAGTCTATCACCTAAAACTAAAATAATCTTCTGTTATCTTTCTTATACCTTCTATTTATTAATTTATGACTTTCTATATCTCAAAATCGTATCCAAAATACGCAAAATATCACCTGCCTTATTTCTCTATCATTTGTTAACAATATTCTGCCATCTGAAATGTTTTTTACAACACATTTTATCTATACTAGTATTTTTTTATCTGATGCGACTTTTTTAACTCTCTCCTAAATCTTATGTTCATATTTGTATATAAAATATCTCCTGCCATCTATTGTTTATCTCGTGTTGTCGATTATTTAATAATAGAGGTAGTAATTAATTATGTATTATAATTCTACCATAACCTACCAATTGTTATATATCAATCATTATCTATCTATCAATATCATAGACATCTGTATAATATCTTCATATATCTGTTAAATATCGTAAGAAAAATAGAAATTTCCTACCAGGTAATATTAAATATATGATTATTGTCATCATCTGAGATCTTAAAAATACCATCTATCTTATGCTCTTCGTCATATGTTAAAATTATTTTGTTATCTACTATTTATTCTATTTCAAACCATTACTATCTCTTCTGTCAATTTGTAACTGTCTGTTAGTTTAATGTGATACGAATTTCGCTATCAAAATGGTTACTATGATAATCTGTAACCTTCTTCTATGTCATTTGATATCTGTCACTTGTCATTAATTACTCACTATCATTTATCTAGATGTCCGACTTCTAACATATAACAGATGTTAGAAGTCAGAAATTATTAAATTTTATGAAAATTGGGAAATACTGATAGTCTTGACAAGAATATAGAAAAATAATTGCTATCGACTTAAAATTTTCAGAATCTACCTAAAATAGATTCTGCTTTAGGCTAGAGGAACATTTTTAAAAACATGCTCCTTACTTAATCTCTTTAATTTTTACACGAAACTTTATTTATTGTTTTGGTAAATTTCAAAATAACAATGTCTTAAAAAAATATAAAAACAATTGCCGTCGACGTGAAACTTTCAAAATGCGTTTAAAATAGATTCGTATTTATATTCAGATTAAAATTTAAAACATGTCTATGGTTTTTTATTCATATCAAAAGTTCACTTACAGTTTTGATGAAATTCTAAAATTATAATGTCTTGAAAAAAATATAAACACAATTGCTTTAAACTTTATATTTACAAAATTTACTCAAAATAGATTCTGCTTTGTGCTAATGGAAATAAAATTAAAATATTTTTACTAAAACTTTTAATATTCACACAAGAAATCAACTCATAATTTTGATGAAATTTCAAAATTCCAATGTCGAAAAAATATAATATCAATCATTTCAAACAGATCCGTCAAAGGCAAAATCAACAACTCCCACTCCCCTCCTTTTTCTCCTATACAAGGATCCCTACTACCTCCACTACTTTACAACATTTTCTGCTTCGACATCTACAACCCTGATACTCTTTACTTTAATCCCTAATTTCACATCCACCCTCCATACCTAAAGCTCTTCAATCCCTTCAGCAGCTTATTGACACCCTACAACACTGGTTTGCAAAATGGCGAAGTAAAATCAATCCCCAAAAATCTCAGCTTCTAATTCCCTATCCCCTATACTACACACTATATTTGTATCTCCCACACAACTGTTTCCCCCTCTATGCCCATAAAATACTTAGGCATTACCATAGATCTAAAAGTAAACTAAAATTACACAGCTTTAATCAAAACAAAAACCATTACTAGGGCTAAATTATTTAGAAATCGAACTTACAAAAAGAACGGAATATTCTTCAAAACAGCTGTTTACAAATTGATTTGTCGCTCTCTACTTGACAATAATAATGCTCTTTTCTTCAACTCCTGCAATCCTACTACCCAAGTTATCGAGCGATTTTCCCTAAGAACTTTAACCAAAATTTAAACAATCCTCTACATAATCCTTCTAACTAACTCTACCTCTGTTATATCTTCTATATCTCAGTAAATAACCTAACCTAACCTAACCTAACCTAACCTAATCCCAAAATTCAAAACAAACCTTCATTCACAACATTCGAATTCATCCCATCACATCATCCATCATTATCATCACCATTAGAGACAGACCAACGAGACATTTAAAGACTGGCTGAAAGCGTCTTGAAAAATATATAAAATCAAATGCTGTCGGTTTAAAATTTTCAAAATTTACTGAAAATAGATGCTGTTCTATGCCTAACAATTTTTTAAAAAATTTAATTTGTACAAAAGAAACATGTATTTTAGTAAATTGTAAAATTAAAATTGAAATTACGGTGATAAAAATATAGAAACAATTACTAAGGACTTACTTAATATAGCTTTATAATTTAAGAAAAATATCTAAAATGATTTTAGTACATACTTTAATATTTATATACGATTTTAGTACATACTTTAATATTTATATTAGAAATCAACTTATAGTTTTAATAAAATTCCAAATGTCCAATGTCTTGAAAAAATATAAATAACAATGACTATCAAATTATATTTTATCGAATTAACTCAAAATAGTTTATGCTTCATGTTTAAATAAAAATATCTAAAATGTTATTACAAAATCTTTTAATATTCACCGAATAAGATAAATCAACATATAATTTTGTGGAAATCCAAAATTCCCATGACTTGAAAAAAATATAGAACAATAATTGCTTTCGACTTTAATTTTCAAAATTAACTCAAAATGGATTCAGCTTAATGACTAAGAAACCATATCTAACATATTCTTACTAAATCTTCTAATATTCACATAAGGAATCAACTTCTACTTTCGATGAAATTCTAAAATTCCAATTTCCTCAAAAAAAAAATCAAAACAATTGCTGTTGATTTAAAATTTTCAAAATTTACTTAAAACAGATTTTGCTTTATGCCTAAGGAAAATTTTCTAAACTGTCCTCAATAAATCTTTTAAGATTTACACGAGAAATCAACTTAAAATTTTGTTTAAATACTAAAATTTCAATGTCTTGAAAAAAAATTAAAAACAATTGCTGTCGACTTGAAATTTTCTAAATTTGCCCAAATTAAATTGTGCTTTATCTTAGAAGAAACATTTCTAAGGGCTCTTAGTAAATCGTTTAATTCAAATGTCTTGAAAAAATATGTAATAACAATTGCCATCAACTCGAAGTTTTCAAAATTAACCCAAAATATATTCTGCTTTAGGTCTAAGAAAAAAGTACTCAATTTTTTTTTTCAATGTTTTCTGAAAATAGAAGCTGATATATGTCCAAGGACAAATCTAAACAGTGTTATTTTTGAAACTTTTCAAGAGACATCAACTATATTTTTATTCCAATTAAAATTGAAATACCGCTGATAAAAAATATAAAAATAATTACTGTCGACATATAATATTAAAACTTACTTACTTACTATATATTTTAATATTAATAAAAAATCAACTTATAGTTTTGATGAAATTACAAAATTTGAATGTCTTGAAAAAAATATATAAGAAATTAACTCAAAATAGATTCTGCTTTATAACTAAGAAAAAATATCTAACATATTATTACTAAATCTTCTAAGATTCATACGAGAAAAAACTCCTACTTTCGATGAAATTTCAAAATTCCGATGTCTTAAAAAAATATATATAAAAAAATTGCTGTTGAACTAACATTTTTAAAATTTACTCAAAATAGATTATGCCTAAAGATAAATTTCTAAACTGTCTTCAATAAATCATTTAAAGTTCAAACTTGAATTCAACTTAAAATATTGTTTATATTCTAAAATTCAATGTCTTGAAAAAAAAGAAATAAAAACTATTTTGCTGACGACTTAAAAGGTTTAAAATTTGTCCAAAATAAATTCTGCTTTATGTTAAAAGAAACATTTCTAAGTGTTCTTAGTAAATGTTTTAATATTCACAGGAGAAATTAACTTATCGATTTTCAAATATAAAAAAATATTGTTGATCTAAAATTTACTCAAAATATATTTTGCTTTGTGCCCAAAGCAAAATGTCTAAACTGTCCTCAATAAATCTTTTAAAATTTACACGAGAAATCAACTTAAAAATTTGTTAAATTCCAAAATTGAAAAAAAAAATATAAACAATTGCTGTCGGCTTGAAATTTTCAAAATTTGCTCAAAATAAATTCTGCTTTATGTCGAAAGAAAATTTCTTAGTGCTCTTAATAAATCTTTTAATATTCACACGAGAAAACATTTATAGTTTTGGTGAAATTCCAATAACTTGAAAAAATTTGTAATAACAATTGCTATCGACTTGAATTTTTCCATATTAACACAAAATCGATTCTGCTTTTATGTCTTTATATCTGAAATAGTCTTTTTAAATTTTTTAATATTTTTAAGATGAATCAACTCGATTTATTTATTTCGAAATTTTATATATAATTTAAAATCAATTGCTATCGATTTGAAATTTTCCAAATTAACTCAAAATATGTTCTGCTTTTTGTCTAAGAAATATATATCAAATATTCTTTCTAAATCTTTTAATATTCACACAACAAATCAACTGTTAGACTGGATTTTCAAATGTCTTAAAAAATAAACAAATGTCGTCTTAAAATTTTCAAAATTTACTGAAAATAGATGCCGCTGTATATCTTAAGACAAATCTAAAGGTGTTCTTGTTGAATCTTTTTAAGAGAAATCAACTTATATTTTTATGTAAATTCTACAATTAAATTAAAATTGGAATGCCGCTGATAAAAAAATATAAAAAACAACTGCTGTCGATATCAAATTTCAAAACTTACCTAATATAGATTCGGCTTTATAATTTAGGAAAAATATTTAATATGATTTTACTACATATTTAAATATTCATGCGAGAAATCAATTTATAGTTTTCATAAAATTCCAATGTCTTGAAATTTGCATAAACAATTAATATCGATTTAAAATTTATTTTCAAATTAACTCAAAATAGTTTCTGCTTTATGTCTAAGCAAAAATTTCAAAAATGTTGTAAAATCTTTTGTTCTTCGACCGTTAAATCAACTCAATTTTGATGAAATTTCAAATTCCAATGTCCTGAAAAAAAAATATATAAGAACAATTACTGTCGACTTGAAACATTCAAAATTAACTCAAAATGGATTCTGTTTAATGACTAAGAAAACATATCTAATGTATTTTTACTAAATCTTCTAATATATTTATTTATTAACAAACACAAATACAACTAATATAGTAAATGAATGATACAATTGACGTTAGTGGGTTAGTTTGCTAAATGGCTATCGACCAGCGGTCTTTCAGCCTCGATTTGTCATTGTCGGCGTGTTTCGTCAGTCTGTCTCTGATGATGGATGATGTAATGCGATGAATTCAAATGTTGTGAATGAAGGGGTTTTGTATTTTAGAATTTGGTTAGGATTTCTGCGCAAGCAGTAAAGGGAAAGGATGTGATGGTTAAAGGAATTTTTGGAGAATTTTTCACTGAAGTATAGAAGGCGTTCATTAATGGGAATAACAGGGGTATAGTCATATAGGAGTTGGTTAAAGGGATTATGCAGAGGATTATTTGGATGGCAAATGTTGGTAAGGATTCTTAAAGAGGATCGCTCGCTATCTTGGATATTGTAGGAGAGAGTAGGATTGCAGGAGTGGGAGAAAAGGACATTACCATAGTCGAGTATAGGGCGACAAATCATTTTATAGATTTTAACAGCTGATTTGGTGGAAATTCCCTTGTTTTTGTAAGTTAAATTTCTGAATAATTTGGCCCTGGTGATGATTCTCATTTTGTTTAGAGCTGTATGATTTTTAAAATTAACTTTTTGATCTAAGGTAATGCCTAGGTATTTTATGGATGTAGAAGGGGAAACAGTTGTGTGGGAAATATGAATATTGTGAGCAGGATTATTGTTACGGTGATAGAGAATTAGAAGCTGGGATTTATGATTTTAATTCGCCATTAAACCAGTGTTGTAGGGGGTCAATAAGCTGCTGGAGGGATTGAAGGGCTTTAGGCATCTTCAAATATTCACACGAGAAAACAACTTCTACTTTCAATGAAATATCAAAATTTCAGTGTCTTAAAAAAGTATATATAAAAATGTTGCTGTTGATCTAAAATTTACTCAAAATGCTTTATGCCTAAAGAAATATTTTTAAACTGTCCTCAATAAATCTTTTAAAATTCACACGAGAAAACAACTTAAAATTTGTTTAAATTCTAAACCAATATCTTGGAAAAATAAAAATAAAAAACAATTACTGTCGACTTGAAATTTTCAAAAGTAACTCAAAATGGCTTCTGCTTAATGATTAAGAAAATATATCTAACATATTCTTACTAATTCTTCTAATATTCACACGAGAAAACAACTTCTACTTTCTATGAAATTTCAAAATTCCAACGTCTTAAAAAATATATATATAAAAAAATTGATGTTGATCTAAAAAATTTTAAATTTACTCAAAATAGATTTTGCTTTAAGCCTAAGGAAAAAATTTCTAAACTGTCCTCAATCTTCTAAAATTCACACAAAAAATCAACTCAAAATTTTGTTTAAATTCTAAAATTCCAATATCTTGAAAAGAAATTTAAAAACAATTGCTTTCGACTTGAAGTTTTCCAAATTAACTCAAAATAGATTCTGCTTTATATCTGAAATAATTTTTTAATATTCTGAAGACGAAGTTTCGACGAAAATTCCAAAAATATATAAAATCAATGTCTATCGATTTCAAGTTTTCCAAATTAAATCAAAATATATTCTACTTTATGTCCTGTACCTAAAATAGATTTTGCTTTATGTCTAAAGAAAAAGTTCTCAATATTTTTTTTAATTCACTTGAGAAATCAATTTACAAATGTGCTGAAATTCTAAAATATCTTGAAAAAAATATATAAAAACATTTGAGATATTAAATCTCAATCATGGTTAAAAAGTGAAACTAGATTCCCTGCCTCTAACTGCGCTACGCTGATGAGATCCAAAATAGATCGAAACTGGTCCGTAGCTGTTATTGCCAGATAACAATTATAAAAACAACTGCTGTGGAATTCATATTTTTAAAATTTACCAAAAATAAATTCTTCTTTAGGTTTAAAGGAACATTTCTAAAATGTTCTTACTAAATCTTTTAATATTCACACGAGAACTCAACTTATAGTTTTGGTAAAATTAGAAAACTTTCAAAATTAACTCAAAATAGATTCTACTTTATGACTTAGAAAAAATATCTAACATATTCTTACTAAATTTATTTATTTATTTATTTATTTATTTATTTAATAACGGGAAACCCCTTTAACAATAAAGATATAATTACAAATATTATTACACTAAATGTATATACTAAAATAGAACTAATAAACTTAACTAACCTACATGTACATGCCTCTTAAACCTAGATTTAAACGAATTATATGAAGAATGAATTAAATATATCGAACCAATTTTTTTCATTAAATAAGTTAGCACAACGCATAAGACGACCAATTGAGTTATTACCGCTAAAATTGGACGTAAAAGTTTTCTCGCGGAATATTGGTTTGGATCTTAGTTGACGAGTATTATCAGAAACATAAAAATCTAATTGTTCTAAAAGATAAGAGCAATCAAATCTAATAATCACACGAGAAATCAAACCCTAGATTCGATGAAATTTACAATTCCAATGTCTTGAAAATGAAAGTCTATAAACAATTGGTGTCGATTTAAAATTTTTAAAATTCACTCAAAATAGATTTTGCTTAATGCTTAAGGAAAAATCTCTAAAATTATCTTAAAAATTCTTTAAAATTCGAACGAAAAATCAACTTACAATTTTACTGAAATTTGAAATTTCACACAAAATAGAGTATAATTTTTAATTAGCTGAAAATGTAAAACATTTTCATATTTTTTTATTCTTACCAGAAATTAAATGACAGGTTTAATGAAATTCTAAAACTCGAATGTCTTGAAAAGAATATAAAATGAATTTTAAATGTTCTTACTACATCTTTTGATACTTTCACGAGAAAATTATATTTTTGATGAAATTTCATAATTTGAAAGTTTTGGAAAACAATGAAAAAACAATTGCTGCCGGCGTGAAATTTTTAAAATTGTTATGGTTAAAGGCCCGAAGACAAGTGTGGACTGTACTTTGAAGGTGCCCTTAAAGGGGGGATATATCAAGCGCACGGGTGGCTAATTCGCACTCCTTTCACCAAGAGGAAATTATTGGTTGAAGGACACTAACCTTAATAATCCTGCTGCTCTGGATGGCTACACGATCCCTCGTGGTTGGGATTTTAACTTCTTCCTCGTGGACGTACGCATACGCATATTAATATAACGAAAACTATGAGAGTAGCGAAAACATACTAACGGCGAAGCCAATGCGAATTTCGGTGTGTGTTAATATGGCGGTGTCCGAGACTTTATTCACTCTCCAACTGCTAGTGGTTTTTGGTATGGAGGATAGAAAAAATAGACAGGCGCATTAAGAAGAAAACGTAAACAGAGATGCGCGCATTGCCTCCCAATGTTAGATATGAATTTAGTACGGAACATAAATTTTCACAAATTAGATTCTGCTTTATATTTATTCTATTATATAAAAAACATTTGTACAATATCTTACATGAAAAATCAACAATGAAAATCTCATAATTTTAATGTCTTATAATAAATTATTTTAAAAAATGCTAAGGCCTCAAAATAGACTTCTTACTATTAATGTCCGATTTTTTATGTTTTATGATTCTTGTGATCTCTAAAACGTCGTTCACATCTGTTAAAGATTGTCACAAATATCTTTGCGTATTTGTATCTGAATGTTAATTATGATTGATTGATTACATTCACATCAACTAATTCATCTATTAAAGCCACTGTGTACGCACACCGAAAACAAGTCTAATGAATAAAATTTTGGCAACGTAAATTAATAAATCATCACCCGCTGATATCTTTTGTGGCGATCGACCTAATTGATTATTTGTCGAAATTCTAATCCATTCGCGGACATAATGAAAAATGGTTTCAGGCCTTTGCAAAAATAAAAATGAAGGCTTGATTGAACGCGGTATGTATTATCATCATCATCAAGATAAGGCTAATGCTGTTGAACCCGAGCCCCCATTGTTGGCCGAGATTAAAGGACCTCCACCGCTCAGCAAACACTCGGCCTTTTCACCCAATTACTCATCGGTTTGCGTTAGATAACCGCCGAACGCTAATTTAATAACTATAATAATCCGGCCTGAAATTTATTCATGAACAGTAAATTGATATTAATGAGGATTAGCGAAAAATGTTGCTGCCTTACTTTTACATCGCGAAATGATTGATGGCGGCGGCGGTCAATGTCACATTTTCTAATTTTATTAATTGGACGGTTTTCTATTTCGCGCGCGCTGAGGTGATGATGAGGATGGTGAAAAAATTATGTAGCTACTGTATTGTGTATAACAGCACAATACGAATCATTAATCTACCTTTGAAGTACATGCAATTCTCAAAGCTTCTTTGGTCACCTATAATCAATCATAAAAAATGATAATTAATATTTGGATATAATTAACAAAGCTATGATAAAATCCTTATAGATGGTAACCCTTTAAAATTCTAAAAAGCCCAAAATTGATACACCTGAAGATGAACGGCCAATTCTTTTTCGTTTTATTTTCAGTATAAAATAAAAATATCCAATCAAGAATTTTAAGAAAATTACTAAATCCTTTTAAATAACTCAAATAACTATCAATCAATCAATTTAACTTGTTGAGCATAAATTACGAGTGTCCGTAGAGAATCTTCAAAGACCAAACGCTAAATTCCTAGTAAATAATGTTGCTGAAGGATTTTATAACCACTCAATAATTTTAAACACAATACTGTCTCAACTTTTTAAAATTTAATTGTTGCACGTAATTAATTTTTTAATAACTTATTTAATTTTTTTAAATGCATGTGTCTAAAGAACGTCGAAAGGTTAAACGCAACATTCCGCGTAAATTAAAGTCGCCACCGTCATAATTAAGTCTGGCAGCTTTGGAAACGACTTAAACTTAATAAATACTTTCATTAATAATATTCCGTTACGTGAGCGAGCGTCGGGTGATTGTTCCTCGGACCGTTTTAATCGTTCCTTGGGTCGACGAAGAAATGGTTTATGCTAATCCAACGGCCTATTGAAGCGTTCTCTTCTGTTTAAAAGAAAATTCATTGTAAGGCTCCCTTTATTATATTATTCACACCTTCTAGTGCATACACCTGCAGAGAAAATGTCTAATAAAGAATAAGGCTAAACCATAATAAAAATCTTGGCCATAAGGATTTTAAAACATAGTAGATATTTAGTCTAATGTTTAAAATTTTTGACAATCTCTTGATATGCATCATCTCCAGCTAATAAGAGCAATGTATCGAGTGGAAAAACACATGAACCTGTGAACTCCGTCTTCAAGATCTATGTACCAAGTAATTTAATTTTTAGTTTAGTTTAGTTTTAATAGATTTTGTAAAGTTAATAAATCAATTATTTAATTAAATATTTTGGTGGTGATGAAGTTGTTTTTTCCCTAGTTTCTAGGATAAATAATAATTACCTTTTATATCCCTATCTACGCCGTTTATTATTGCTCGTTAAAATAATACGAGCATTGGCCTCATTCCGAATTACACTTAACCAATAATACACGTCAAGTTTATCTGACGATAAAAGACATAAGCGGCGATACAACAATAAATAGCATGATGAAATGATCGCATGAAGTAGCGTAAAGGTGTAATCGGATTAAGTGGAATGCGACCGCAGGATTTAAGGATTACACACTTGGTAAAAACGCTTTTCACCAATCCCCCCCGGTTAATACCCTCCACAAACATTAAATCGATACCTTAACAAATGTTTCTGCTTAATTACGACAAGATATTTTTAATTAGCGGTAAAAAATATTTAGCAAATTTAACAGGTTTTTTTGGAGATTTTTTATTGTTAAAAAGGATGAATACATTTCACAATTATTTCCTCAAACTTACTGCATGTAATTATATTGGAATTTCCATTAAAACATTAAGTTGATTTGTCATTTGAATATTAAAAAATAGTAAGAATATTACTTTTCCCTTTAAATAGATATAAATGAAATACAACCAAGTAAATTTTAAGTCGATAGCAATTTTTAGTATATTTTTAAAGACAGTAGAGTTTGAGAATTTTCAAGAAAACTCTAAGTTGATTTCTCGTTGATTTACTAAGAAATATTTTCTGATTTCAGTTTAGGCATTAAGTAAAAACTGTTTTGAGTATATTATAAAAGCAATTAAGTCAATAGCAATGTTTTTTTTTATCTATTTTCACTAACATTCAAATTTAGGAATTTTAATAAAAAGTTAATTTCTCTTGCAAGTATTTAAAGATTTAATAATCATTTTTTTCTCGATTTTAGTTTGTACATAAAGTATTATCTCTTTTGAGTAAACTTTAGTGATTCTAATTTAACGGCAATTGTTTTTATGTATTTTTTCGAATTTAAACTTTGGTATTTTAATAAAAAAACAAAAATGTATTTCTCCTGTGAATATTTAAAGATTTACTAAGGATTTTTTCTAATTTCAGTTTAGACATAAAGCAGGACCTATTCGGAGTAAACATGAAAAATTTCAAGTCGATAGCAATTGTTTCTATATTTTTCTCAAGGCAGTAAAATTAAAATATTTTCAAGGAATTTCTGAGTTGGTTTATCCTGTAAAAATGTAAAGATTTAGTATAAAAATTATAACTTCAGTTTAGGCATTAAATAAAATCTATTTTAAGTAATTTTTAAAAAACTAATGTCGATAGCAATTGCGTTTGTATATTCTTAAACATTAAAATTTTTGAATTTTTATAAAAACTCAAAGTTAATTTCTCCTGCGAGTATTTAAAGGTTTAGAAATCATTTCTTTTTCTAAATTTCAGTTTGTACATAAATTATAATCTTTTTGAGTAAACTTTAGTGATTCTAATTTCACGGCAATTGTTTCTATATATTTTTTGTCATTCAAAGTCATTCAAACTTTGGTATTTTAATAAAAAACAAAAATTTATTTCTCTTGTGAATATTTAAAGATATAGTAAGAAATTTTTTTAAATTTCAGTTTAGACATAAAGCAGGACCTAATCTGAGTAAACATGAAAAATTTCGATAGCAATTGTTTCTATATTTTTTCTCAAGGCAGTAGAGTTTAAGCATTTTCAAGGAAACTCTAAGTTGATTTATCGTGTAAAAATGTAAATGTAATTTAGTAAAAAAATCTAATTTTAGTTTAGGCATTAATTGATATCTATTTTGAACAATTTTTAAAAAATTAATGTCGATAGCAATTGTTTTTACCTATATTTTTAAACATTAAAATTTTTGAATTTTCATAAAAACTCGAACTCGAATATTTAAAGATTTAGTAATGTTTTATTTTATATTTCAGTTAAAACATAAAGTATTTTTTTTTAAATAAACTTGAGAAATTTAAACTCAACGACAATTGTTTTAATATGTTTTATTATTCAAACTTTGGTATTTTCATAAAAAAATTTATTTCTCCTAATAAAGATTTAGTAATATTTTTTCTAATTTCAGTTTAAACATAAAGCAGAAGCAATTCTAAGTTAACGTAAAAAAATCAAGTCGATGGCAATTGTTTCTATATTTTATTTTTTCAAAACAATAGGATTTAGAAAATTTCAAGAAAATTCACGTTGATTTCTCGTGTAGATATTTAAATATTTAGTTTTTTTATATTTCAGTTAAGACATTAAGCATAATCTATTCTTAGTAAATTAAAAGAAATCAAATCGATAGCAATTTCTTTTATACATTTTTTTTAACAGTAAGGTTTGAGAATTTTCAACTTTATTTCTCATGTGAAAATTTAAAGTAATATAAGAAAAGTTTCATGATTTCAGTTTAGGCATTAAGTAACATCTATTTTGGATAAATTAAAAAAATAAGTTGATATCAATAGTTTTAATCTATTTTTTGAACTTTAAAATTTTGATTTAAAAAAAACTCTAATTTATCTTTTCTGCAAATAGTTCAAGATTCAGTTATATATTTTTTTAGATTTCAGTTTAAAAATAAAGTAGAATCGTTTTTGAGCAAATTTTGGAAATTTTAACACTACAGCAATTGGTTTTATATATATTTTTGAAGTCATTCCAACTTTGGTATTTTCATAAAATCTGAAATTTTATTTCTCCTGTGAATATTTACGAGGTTACTAAGATTTTTTTTCTGATTTCAGTTTAGACATGAAGCAGAACCTATTCTGAGATAATTTAATAAAATTCAAGTCGATAGCAATATTTTCTATATTATTTTTTGAGACGGAATTTCAAGAAAATCCTAATTTGATTTCTCTTGTGAAAATTTAAAGATTTCGTAAGAAAAGTTTTCTAATTTCAGTTATTTTGAGTAAATTTAAAAAAATACGTCAATAGCAATGGTTTTTATCTATTTCTTTTTAACATTTAAATTTTGCAATTTTCATAAAAACTTTAAATTAATTTCTCCTGCAAAAATTTAAGAGTTAGTAATATTTTTTTAGATATCAGTTGACACATAAAGTATAATCTATTTTGAGTAAATTTTAGAAATTTAAACTCAACAGAAATTGTTTTTATATAATTTTTGAAGTCATTCAAACTTTAGTATTTTCATAAAAACTGAAAATTTATTTCTCCTATGAAGATTTAGTAAGAATTTTTTTCTGATTTCAGTTTAGTCATAAAGCAGAACCTATTCTGTGCAAATTAAAAAAAAATCAGGTCGATGCCAATTGTTTCTTTTTTTCAAAACAATGGTGTTTGTTTTTCAAGAAAATTTTAAGTTTATTTCTCGTGTAGATATTTAAATTTTTAGTAAGTAAAAATGATTGATTTCAATTAAGACATAAAGCAGAATCTATTCTTAGTACAGTATTTATTGAGAATTTTCAAGAAAATTCTAAGTTTATATCTCGTGTAAAAAATTGAAGTTACGTAAGAAAAGTCGTTTTATTTCAGTTAATGCATTAAGTAAAATCTATTTTAAGTAAATTTTAAAAAGTTTCTGTGGAGA
This sequence comes from Ontholestes murinus, assembly GCA_963969525.1. Lineage (NCBI taxonomy): Eukaryota > Metazoa > Arthropoda > Insecta > Coleoptera > Staphylinidae > Ontholestes > Ontholestes murinus. The sequence goes on from OZ018396.1 coordinate 41,021,369, forward strand.
GCAATTGTTTTTATATATATTTTTAAACATTCCAATTTTTGAGTTTTCATAAAAACTCTAAATTAATTCCTCCTACGAATATTTATAGATTTAGTAATATATCTTTATATTTCAGTTTAAAACGTAACTCAACAACAATTGTTTTTATATATTTTTAAGTCCCTCGATTTTTGGTATTTTAATAAAAGCTAGAAATGTATTTCTTCTGTGAATATTTATAGATTTAGTTAGAAACATTTTTTTTTATTTCAGTTTAGACGTAAAGCAGAATCTATTCTGAATAATCTTAAACAAAATTCAAGACTATAGTAATTGTTTCTATATTTTTTCAAGACAGTAGACTTTAGGAAGTTTCAAGAAAGCTCTAAGTTGGTTTCTCGTGTGTATATTTAAATATTTAGTACAACAAACTTTCTGATTTTATATAAGACATAAAACAGAATCTATTCTTAGTAAACTTAAACAATTTCAAGTCGATAGCAATTGTGTTCATACCATTTTAAAGGCAGTAGACTTTGAGAATATACAAGAAAACTCTAAGTTAATTTCTCGGGTAGATATTCAAATATTTATTAAGTTTTTTTAAAATTTCAGTTAAAACATAAAACATAAACTATTAATAAATTTAAAAAAATCAAGTCGATAGCAATTGTTTTATACATTTTTTTAAAAACAGCACAATTTGGTTTATTTCTCGGGGGAAATTTAAAGCAATGTACGAAAAGTTTTCTGAATTTAGTTTAGGCATTAAGTAAAATCTATTTTGAGTAAATAAAAAAAATAAGTTGATAGTAACTATTTTTATCTATTTTCTTAACAATTAAATTTTGAATTTTTTTTAAAAACTCTTTTTTGAACTCTAATTGCTCGTGTGAATATTTAAAGATTTAGTAATAATTTTTTAGTTTTTAGTTTAAATATAAAGTAGATTTATTTTAGAAATTTAAACTCGGCAGCAATTGTTTTTATATAATTTCATTCAATCTCTGGTATTTTAATAAAAACTGAAAATTGATTTCTCTAGTTAAAAATTTTGCAAGAAAATGTTTCTTATACATTTCTTATACATAAAGCAAGGCCTATTCTGAGCAAACTTGAATATTTCAAGCCGATAGCAATTGTTTCTATAACTTTTTCTTCAAGACAGTAGAGTTTTCAAGAAAACTCTTAAGTTGATTTCTCGTGTGAATATTAAAATATTTCGTAAAATCTACAACAAATGAGTCTTATTAAGACTACAAGGAACAAACCACTTTTGAAACAACTACTTCTCTAGCTAATACTTCGACAGACATTGAATAATACAAAAGTAATTTGCGTGTTACAAAATAGCAAGGCTATCAAAGCAACACTAGTTTGAACGTATTTCTTTCTACAACGTAAAGGACTTATATATTTTATTATCAATTTGTCACATTTTTATAAAACCTCTAAGATAATTTCTTCTGCCAATACTTTAAGATTTACTAATATTTTTTTTAGATTTCAGTTTACACATAAAGTAGAATCTTTTCTAAGTAAATTGTAGAGATTAAACTCAACAGCAATTATTTTTATATATTTTTGAAGTCATTCAAACTTTTGGTATTTTAATAAAAACTGAAAATTTATTTTTCCTGGTAATATATGGAATTAGTAAGAAATTTTTCTGATTTCAGTTTAGACATAAAACATAATCTATTCTGAATAATCTTAAAAAATTAAGTCCATAGCATTTATTTCTCTATTTTTTCAAGACAGTAAACTTTAGGCTTTAAATTGGTTTCTCGTTTAAATATTTAAATATTTAGTACAAAAAAATTTCCAATTTTAGTTTTTATAAACAGAAAATTTAATTTTCTTGTTGTTACTTAAGGATCTAGTAAGAAAATTTTTCTGATTTTAGTTTAATCACAAAGCAGAACCTATTCTGAGTAAACGTAAAAAAAGGTCAAGTTGATGGCAATTGTTTCTATATTTTTTATTTCAAAACAATAGTGTTTGGGAGTTTAAAAAAATTCTAAGTTGATTTCTCGGATAGATATTTAAATATTTAGTAAGAATTTCTTCTTGATTTCAGTTAAGATATAAAGCATAATCTGTTTTTAGTAAATTGAAAAAATCAAGTTGATAGTATTTGTTTCTTGGGTAAAAATTTAAATTAATGTAAGAAAAGAAAACTTTTGATTTCAGTTAATGCATTAAGTAATTTTAAGTATATTTTAAAAAGTTTATGTCGATAGCAATTGTTTTTATCTATATTTTTATACATTTAATTTTTTCACAAAAGGATTTAGTAATTATTTTCTTAGATAGATACATATATTTATTGACAAATTTTACAATATTTACAAAAACATAGTGAATAATGAATGAGGTGTTAGTGAGTTAATCTGTCAAAAGGCTATCGACCAGAGGTCTTTCTGCCTTGCTTTGTCCAGTCATATGGCGTCAGTCGTTAATGCGTGAAAGGATGAAATGATGATATGAAATCGAATATGGTTGAATTGGGATTTTTAAATTTAGGATTTATACTAGGGTTTCTAGGATGACAGTAAAGGGATAATATCTGGAAGTTGAAAGGATTTTTGGAGAATTTTTCTGATAGGAATCGAAGGCGTTCTTGAATGGGGATAACTAGGGTTGTATCGTAGAGGAGTTGGTTGGAAGGATTGTGTAAAGGATTTAGAGGATGCCGGAGTTTTGTTAGGGTACGGAGGGATGCTCGCTCGCTAACTTCAATATTGCGGGATATTGGATTGCTGGGTTTGGGATAGAGGGCACAACCATAGTCAAGTAGTGGGCGGCAGATCATCTTATAAATTTTTACAGCTGTTTTTGTATTGATGCCTTTATTCTTATAAGTTAAGCTTCTAAAGCATTTTGCTCTAGAAGTTATTTTGCTTTTTACTGTGGCTGTATGTTTTTTAAAATTTATTTTTTGATCTATGGTTATGCCCAGGTATTTTACGGAAACTGAAGGAGGGATCATAGTTTGGGAAATATGGACATTGTGAGGGGAATTGTTGGCGTGATGGTAAGGGATTAGGAGCTGTGATTTGTGGGGATTGATTTTAATGCGCCATTTTGCAAACCATCGTTGAAGGGAGTCAATAAGCTCTTGGAGGGATTGAAGGGCTTTTGGTAGTGTGGCAGCATGTGTAATTAGGGCAGTGTCGTCTGCAAATTGCAGGAGGTATTTGGATGGGTTAAAGTAGAGAGGATCAGGGTTATAGACATCAGCACAAAAAATGTTATATAACAAAGGTGACAGAGGAGAGCCTTGAGGGAGTCCTTGTTCAGGAGTAAAGGAAGAAGAAAAGGAATTATGGATTTTGACTTTTAAGGATCTATGAAAGAGGAATTGTTTGATAATAAAAATGATATGGGAAGGGATATTTAGGAGGTGGCACTTATATAATAGACCTTGGTGCCAGACAGAGTCGAACGCTTTTATTTTCTTATTATTTCAGTTTAAACATAAATCAAAATCGCTTTGAGTAAATATTAGAAAATTTAACTTAACAGCAACTGTTTATACCTATTTCTTTTGTTTAAGTTTAAAAACTGAAAATTAATTTCTTCTATGGATATTTAAGGAGTTATTAGTAAGAAAATTTTTCTGATTTCAGCTAAGACATAAAGCAGAACCTATTCTGAGTAAACGAAAAACAAAAATCAAATCGATGGCAATTGTTTCTATATTTTAGACAAGACAATAGAGTTTAGGAATTTTCAAAAAATTACTCGTGTAAATATTATAATGTTTTAAGAATGTTTTAGATTACAGTTAAGACATAAACTAAAATATATTCTAAATAAATTTAAAAGTTTCAATATCAATTGTTTTTATACATTTTTTTTTTAAACATTAGAGTTTGAGAATGTTCAAGGAAATTGTAAGTTAATTTCTCGTTTATAAATTTATAGATTTAGTAAGAAAAATGTTCTGATTTCAGTTTAAGTTTTAAGTAAAATCTATTTTATTTAGTAAGAAAAATGTTCTGATTTCAGTTTAAGTATTAAGTAAAATCTATTTTGACTAAATTTTAAAATTGATGGCAATGGCTTTTATCTATTATTTAAAATATCTATATTTTGGAATTTTCATTAAAAAGTTAATTTTCCCTACGAATATTTAAAGATTTAGTAATTATTTTCTTATTATTTCAGTTTAAACACAGAGTAGAATCTTTTTTGAATAAATATTAGAAATTTTAACTGAACAGTAATTGTTTTTATATATTTTTTTAAGTCTTTCAAACTTTGGTATTTTCATTAAAACTGAAAATTTATTTCTGCTGTGAATATTTAAGGATGTAGTAAGAAAATGTTTCTGTTTTTGATTAAGGCATAAAGCAGGACCTATTTTGAGTAAACTTGATAAATTTCTAGTTTCTATTTTTTTTCTTTCAGGGCAGTAAAGTTTAAGAAATTTCAAGAAAACTCTATGTTGATTTATCGTGTGAATATTTAACTATTTAGTAAAAAAATATTCTAATCCTAGTTAAGACATAAAGCAGAATCAATTTTGGATAAATTTTAGAAGTTTGAATCAGTTTAGGCATTAAGTCAAATTTATGTCAAGTGAATTAAAAAATAAGTCGATCGATAGCAATGGTTTTTATCAATTTTTTTTTTTTTTAAATATTCAAATTTTGGAATATTCATAACTCAAAGTTAATTCCTCCTACGAATATTTAAAGATTTAGTTATACTTTTTAGATTTCAGTTTACACATAATAATTTTTGAGTAAATTTTAGAAATTTTAATTAAACAGCAATTGTTTTTATATATTTCTTGAAGTCATTACAACTTTTGTATTTTCTTATAAACTGAAAATTATTTTTTCTGTGTATATTTAAAAATTTAGTAACAAAATTTTTCTGATTTCAGTTTAGACATAGAGCAGAACCTATTCTGAGTAAACGTAAAAAAATCAAGTGGATGACAATTGTTTCTATGTTTTTTCAAGACAATAGTGTTTAGAAATTTTCAAGAAGACTTTAAGTTGATTTCCCGTGTAGATATTTAAATATTTAGTAAGATTTTCTTTATTTCAGTTAAAACATAAAGCAGAATCTACTTTTAGTAAATTAAAAAATTCAAGTCGATAGCAACTGTTTTTATACATTTTTTTAAACAGTTGAGTTTGAAAATATTCGTTTATTTCTCGTGTAAAAATTTAAAGCAATGTTAGGAAAGTTTTCTGGTTTCAGTTAAGGCAATAAGTAAAATCTATTTTGAGTAAATTAAAAATATAATGATTTTATCTATTTTTTAAAACATTCGAATTTTGGAATTTTCATAAAAACTTCTCCTGTAAATATTTAAAGATTTAGTAATATTTGTTTCTAGATTTAGTATAATCTTATTGAGTAAATTTTAGAAATTTTCACTCAACAGCAATTGTTTCTATATATCTTTTTGAAATCATTAAAACTTTGATATTTTCATAAAAACTGAAAATTTATTTCTGCTGGAAATATTTAATGCAGAATGTATTCTTGAAACTTCCAAGTCGATATCAATTTTTTATATACTTTTATTCGAAACAGTAGTGTTTACGAATTTTCAAGAAAACTCTAAGTTGATTTCTCATGTGAATATTTAAATCTTTAGCAAAAGAATGTTTCTAATTTTAATTAAGACATGAAGGAGAATCTATTTTAAGTAAATTTTAAAAAATTCAAGTCGATAACAAATGTTTTTATATATTTTTTTAAAGACAGTATAGTTTAAGAATTATCAAAAAAATTATAAGTTGATTTTCTGTTTAGGCATTGAGTTAAATCTATTTTGAGTAAATTTTAGAAAAATTAAATCGATAAACTTTCACATTTTTAATTTCTCATGTGAATATTTTAAAATTTACTAATATTTTTTTTAGATTCAAGTTTTAACTTTAACAAAGTAGAATATTCTCTTAGTAAATTCTAGAAATTTAAACTCAAAAGCAATTGTTTTTATATATTTTTTAAAGACAGTAGTTTAAGAGTGTTCAAGAAAACTCTAAGTTGATTTCTCGTCTAAAAATGTAAAGATTTATTAAAAAAATATGATTTATATTAAGACACTAAGTAAAATCTCTTTGGAGTACATTTTAGAAAAATTTAGTCAATAGTAATTGTTTTTATTTAATTTTCAAGACATTCAATTTCTCCGGTGAATGCTTCATGATTCAGTACAAACATTTTTCATGTTTCATTTTGTATATAAAGCAGAATAAATATATATTGAGTAAATTAAAAAAATATATCAACTCAACAGCAATTGTTTTTATTAATTAAAAAAAGTTCATTTCTTTTGTTAATATAAAGATTTAGGAAGAAAGCTATTTGGATTTTGGTTTAGACATTAAGCAGAATCTAGTCTGTTCTATAATTTATTATACATAATTAATTCTCATAAAAAATAAAATTATATCAACCAATCAATTGAGTTATCCATACAATTACAACAATATCTAATAACTTCAGGATAATTACAATAATTGACGTCCATATTGAATATAAATTACTTGTCCGTCAACCCACAAGGACGACGATCACGACGTTTTTTTTTATGTCGTCGTCGCCGTGGTTGTTAATTTTCGAATTTAAAACGTGCTACCGTAATTATTTTTTACGGTTCGTGTAATTACAAGGTGGTTTAAATTCGAGTGTGGAATAATAAGAAGTGACGATGATAATAAATGAACTCGTGGGGAATGAGGAAGGTGGAAGATAATATTATTAAAGGTGTAATGGGACAACCTCGGCGTTGTCCATTAGGAAAGTAATCAGCCCGAGTGGAAAACAGGAACGTGTATGCCTCTCGTGAGGCCAACATTAATTACCTCCTAGTCTTTCGGTCTGGTAAGGTACCGCGCAGTCAATGACTTTTCTGATCATGCACAGGTTGTATCCAGGGTTGAGGTATAAGACATATTATAAAATTATTGTTTTTACTGAAAAAATTAAGTTATTATTTGATAATTGATAACAGTTACATACCAGATTTAATTTATTTGACATTTTTGCTTATTATAGCCTCAACAGGTTAAAACGAGGATTTCTGGTTTAGAAAAGTACGTCGGAATAATTGAAGTCAGATGCACGAGCGTGTAATGATAATATTTACAAAATTGAAAAACCAGTGTGAGTTATTATTGAGGTCAATGCTACTCTTGCCTCCGCAATTGAGGCGCCGTCGGACGTTCGGAAGAAGAAAAAGACGCGGCGTGCGGCCATCGGCTTCTCTCACTTCACTCCACGACGAGACAGATTTCACGGCATGGCATCATCTAGAAACTGCGAATTTTACATGACATTCCTAGTCGCTGGATGGACACGACGAATCAATTCGGTGAGACAAAAAAACGCGAAATTATTGTCCCTCCAAACGGGTTAAAAGCTCTTCAGCACTGACCTCGGCTCATAGTCATTTCATGTTTGTGTGTGCGTGTGTGTGTGTGTGTGTGTGTGAGCGGCGCTGATTTACATACACACGATAACTATGGCTAACTGTAAATGTAGATTATTTCACCGGTTAATTACTCTTGAAGCGTGTGGGTAATTCTCTCGTGATATCTTAACTTATTTCGGGTCGTATAATCATAAATTTGTGCTGATGGATTTATTAATTTAATTGTAATTTAAATGAACATACGTAGTAAATAAACAAATTAAGTTGTAAGTGGTTTGAAATTATAAGGTAAACAGTTAAGTCTAGCACATGCATTTCATGTGTTATAGTCATTATTCAACTATTAGATACTCTAAAGGTGTTGCTCTTGGACAAAATTACGTTGTTTCTTTTCTATCTGATGATATTTTTTTTTGGAAAAGCTTCATGCTTCAAACCTAATTCTTTTACATCTCTACATCTCAAGCTAAACCCATGCTGGCAAGACAGATAGACTTGGATCTACAATGTCTTAAACAGGATTGGTTGATTCTTCAAAAATAAATCTTTTGCTTGTTTAGAGATACAAAAAGAAATTTTTTCGAATAATAATAACTGAATATCAAGCCACAAAAATACCAATTAGCCTTATGCTAATAGGTTTGCAATACTTCGAAATATTTTATCTGTAAACTATACTTAAAAATACTATGAAGATACTAAAAGTTTTTTTATTTTATTATATAAAGAAAAAATCAACGATGACATTCATTTCATGTTTATAGATGGCCTAAAATTATCAACATTATTCTACCAGAAGAACCACTTATGCGTAACTTATTAACTCGTTTATAGTTCCATCAATTCTCAGAATCTGCTGCAACAGCGTTCATTCAAAGTCCCTGACAGATAAACGCATTCAACGCATCTAGTTTTATTTGATTCACAAAAACTACTTCTTGAATGAACATATTGGCAATATGCATAATATTGCAGAGCCCTTCGTGTGTTCTTCCACTTAGACCCCTTCTTCTACTTCAGATGATAGAATTCTCTGTTAGAAAAGTAGTTTTATCATTCAGGCAATATTTTAGCAATTACCGGTGTATTTATGTCCATTGTACATGAAGCTAATTTAATGATATATTATTAATGTAAGTTTATTTAGGCATTATAAAACTTAAAGATAAAATTCACGTGAAAAAATTTGTAAGCTGAGTTAATAAATAAACTAAATGGATTTCAAGATTAGTTTAGAAAATGTAGAGAACTTTCAAAGCGTCCAGACTTATCAAAATATAAAACCACCAGAGATCTGAAAAAAGAAGCTCCTCAAACCTTTCAAAAAGAAAAAATAATTCTCTTAGAGGTTTGAACAATTTTTAAGACATGCTTCCCTGAACTCTGCTAAAAGTCCTTAAAAAATAAAAATACTGATGATAATATAAGTATTCCAAAAACATTATTGAATATAAAGGTAGACCAAGTGATGATTTGTTATAGTTTTAAAACATTTAATAGCAATAGACTCCCAAAAATCAATATTATTTATTTATATCATGAGGATTTCAAAAGCATTACAAATAAAATTTTATTTAAGGACTGAATGAAATGTTTTAAGGAAACAAAAAAAAGATTTTTTTAAATTTCCAAAAGATTATTACCTTAAACACCTTGATTATTTAAACAAAGTATTTTTCAGACATGTTAGTTGATAAACAAAAATATTTTTAAGACTTTTGCACTACGTTACGTTTAAAGAATTTACAATGTAAGTATATTTATATATCTATGTATAAACATTAAGGGCGTGAAGATGTCAAAAGCATTAAAACTGAATCTATTTACAAAGATTAAATATTATTTTTCTGTACCCATTCCCCTGAAAAATTCAAAAAAAAACTTGAAGAATTAAAAAAAATAGTTAAAATTAAAAATCCTTAAAGATAAATCTTTTAAAAACAAATTATAATTCGATAGTTAGAGGCATGAAATCTTTCTTTAAAAAGATCATTAAAAGGAAATCCTACACAAAAAGTGATGATTATTTTGAAGGCTTTTGCATTTTTAAGAAATTTTCCCTCACAAAAAATACAAATCCTCAAAAAGAAATTATTCTGTTGGACAATTTAAACATACTTATTGAAATGAAAACTAAAGTTCTTCAAAGGGAAGTTTCAGAAATACATTATGATCTTTTTAGATTTTTCGTTAAACTGAAGTTCCTCAGAAAAAAAATAAAAAAAATATTAATTCTATGAAGAGCATGAAAAAATTTAATATACGTTTTTCTGGAAATAGATGAAAATCATCGATAAAAAACTTAAATAAAGAAATAATTAGTCTCGTGAAGACTTAAAGCGTTTTAAGCCTTTAATATTAAAAAAAATCATAAAAATGATTAAAAGAAAAAAATATTAAAAATATAAGACTTTTAAAGCTTAAAAAATGCTTTAAAAGTCTTATATTTTAAATTTTTTAAGTCCAGCTCTAACCAGGAAGTATGATTCTATTGACGACACTTTCTCTGAATAAAATTAAAGATCATTGTTGTAGATTTACGAAATATTTTCGTATTTTTCTAATTATTAGTTAATTTTCTACAACGTAAAGAACTTTAATATATTTTGTTATATTTTTTTGTTAAAGGCATCAAAAACTGTATAGCAAAACGAAATCTTAAACGAAAACTGATGATATTGTTAAAGATTTTTTAAGGAATTTTCGGTGAAAAAAGGAAATCTTTCAAAAATTCAATTGGAAAATTTAAACATGTTTTTTATTATATTAAATGGAAGTTTTAAAAATAAACTATAATTCTGTTAGAGATCAGAAGCATTTAAATATACTTTTTCTAAACTACAGTTCCTCAAAAATAACTAAGAAAAGAAAAGTTACTTCTGTAAGTAGCATGAAGAAAATTAAAAAAATGAAAATACTTTTTCTCAAAAAAAACAGATAGATATTGAAATAACCTTTAAAAAGAAATAATGATTCTCTTAAAGGCTTAAAACATTTAAAGCCTTTAACATTTTAACAAAAATAAAGTAAGTAATATTTCGTCCTATAAAAGATAAAAGTGATTATAAAAATATAAGACTCTTCAAATTGTAGCAGATTCAGTTTAAAGTATTTACAATGTATTTATCTATAAACATTAAGAACGTGAATTTCTATTTCAGGATTAACTGTCTATAAGGGAAAGAAAAAATGTATTTCTAGACTCCTTTCCCTAAAAAAATTTAAAAATTCTTTCTAGAAACTATAATTCTGATAAAAATATCTTTCTCACGATAAATTTTAAGGACCTTTAAATCTTTTAAAAGTAAATGATGAATCTGCTAGAGGAACAACTTTCTCTGAAAATATTATTAAAAGAAAATCCTTCACGAATGTGATAATTTTGTTAAAAGCTTTAATTTTAAGTGATTAAGATCCTTTCAGGAAATATTTCAAAAAGAAAGTACTGTGCTGGACTTTAAATATATTTTCCTTAAAATAAGAACAAAGTGCTTCAAAGGAAAGCTTCAAAAATAAATATATGATTCTGTTGGGGGTTAAGACCCTTTAAAGAAATTTTAAACTAAAGTTCGTTAGAAGATAAGTTAAAAAAATAATTCTTTTAAAAGGTAATTGTTATGCTGAGGAATTTAAATATATTTTTCTTGGAATGAGAACTGTAATTCTTCAAAGGAAATTTATAATTCTGTTTGCATTTAAATATATTTCCCTTAAACTTAAGTTCTTCAAAAGAATAGTTGAACAAACACTTTTAATTCTGTAAAAAAATTAAAAATTCTTTTTTCTCTGATATGATTCTTTTGAAGAATTAAAAAAAAATAGTTAAAATTAAAAATCCTTAAAGATAAATCTTTTAAAAACAAATGATAATTCGATAGTTAGAGGCATGAAATCTTTCTTTGAAAAGATCTTTAAAAGGAAATCCTACACAAAAAATTATGATTATTTTGAAGACTTTGGCATTTTTAAGAAATAAAAAATACAAATCCTCAAAAAGAAATTATTCTGTTGGACAATTTAAATATACTTCTTGAAATGAAAACTAAAGTTCTTCAAAGGGAAGTTTCAGAAATACATTATGATCTTTTTAGATTTTTCGTTAAACTGAAGTTCCTCAGAAATTTTTTTTAAAAAATATTCATTCTATGAAGAGCATGAAAAAAATTTAATATACGTTTTTCTGGAAATAGATGAAAATCATCGATAAAAAACTTAAATAAAGAAATATTTAGTCTCGTGAAGACTTAAAGCGTTTTAAGCCTTTAATAATTAAAAAAATCATAAAAATGATTAAAAGAAAAAAAATATTAAAAATATAAGACTTTTAAAGCTTAAAAAATGCTTTAAAAGTCTTATATTTTAAATTTTTTAAGTCCAGCTCTAACCAGGAAGTATGATTCTATTGACGACACTTTCTCTGAATAAAATTAAAGATCATTGTTGTAGATTTACGAAATATTTTCGTATTTTTCTAATTATTAGTTAATTTTCTACAACGTAAAGAACTTTAATATATTTTGTTATATTTTTTTGTTAAAGGCATCAAAAACTGTATAGCAAAACGAAATCTTAAACGAAAACTGATGATATTGTTAAAGATTTTTTAAGGAATTTTCGGTGAAAAAAGGAAATCTTTCAAAAATTCAATTGGAAAATTTAAACATGTTTTTTATTATATTAAATGGAAGTTTTAAAAATAAACTATAATTCTGTTAGAGATCAGAAGCATTTAAATATACTTTTTCTAAACTACAGTTCCTCAAAAATAACTAAGAAAAGAAATGTTACTTCTGTAAGTAGCATGAAGAAAATTAAAAAAAATGAAAATACTTTTTCTCAAAAAAACAGATAGATATTGAAATAACCTTTAAAAAGAAATAATGATTCTCTTAAAGGCTTAAAACATTTAAAGCCTTTAACATTTTAACAAAAATAAAGTAAGTAATATTTCGTCCTATAAAAGATAAAAGTGATTATAAAAATATAAGACTCTTCAAATTGTAGCAGATTCAGTTTAAAGTATTTACAATGTATTTATCTATAAACATTAAGAACGTGAATTTCTATTTCAGGATTAACTGTCTATAAGGGAAAGAAAAAATGTATTTCTAGACTCCTTTCCCTAAAAAAATTAAAAAATTCTTTCTAGAAACTATAATTCTGATAAAAATATCTTTCTCACGATAAATTTTAAGGACCTTTAAATCTTTTAAAAGTAAATGATGAATCTGCTAGAGGAACAACTTTCTCTGAAAATATTATTAAAAGAAAATCCTTCACGAATGTGATAATTTTGTTAAAAGCTTTAATTTTAAGTGATTAAGATCCTTTCAGGAAATATTTCAAAAAGAAAGTACTGTGCTGGACTTTAAATATATTTTCCTTAAAATAAGAACAAAGTGCTTCAAAGGAAAGCTTCAAAAATAAATATATGATTCTGTTGGGGGTTAAGACCCTTTAAAGAAATTTTAAACTAAAGTTCGTTAGAAGATAAGTTAAAAAAATAATTCTTTTAAAAGGTAATTATTATGCTGAGGAATTTAAATATATTTTTCTTGGAATGAGAACTGTAATTCTTCAAAGGAAATTTATAATTCTGTTTGCATTTAAATATATTTCCCTTAAACTTAAGTTCTTCAAAAGAATAGTTGAACAAACACTTTTAATTCTGTAAAAAAATTAAAAATTCTTTTTTCTCTGATAAAAGATAAAGATCCTCAATAAAAAAAAACTTTTAAGAAGAAATAATATTTCTCTTAAAGGCTTAAAGTGTTTTTAAACATTTCCCCCTAAAAATCTAGGTTTCGTAAAAAATTATGCTTTTGTTGAAAACTTACAGAATTTTAAAATATTTACCTTTGAGGAAAGCTAAATATGCTGGATAATAATTCGATTAAATAAATATTTATATTATTTTTCGTTAACAAAAACCTTACAAAATATTATTAAAGAGTTTTTAAATATATTTTTTTAAATATAGGCTAAAGTTTTGAACTGAAATTACCATTTTGTAGAAAACCTAAATCATTTTAAAACATTTTTCTTATTCTAAAAATTCTAGAGATACTCAAAAATAATTCGTTAAAATAAATATTACATTTATTCTTTCTCAATAGAAAAAAGTTTAAAAAATGATAAAATGATTTTGTTGGACGCTTTAAAAGACCAAAGATTTTAAAATGAAGTTACGATTTTATTGAAAACTTTTTTCTTTGAAAGTATGAAAGGTGGTCCTCTTCTTCAGTACTCGGCTATCCTATTACATAATTCCCGTCCCGTGGTCTTAAAAAATCTCCAGGTAGCAGAGCGATCAGCCCTTCGCATCCTTACTAAAATCAGACCCCCCTTCATAACCCATCTAATACCCTCCTGTGTGAATTAACCCAAGTAATTCCTATTGAAGAGGTAAATTTTTGGGATAGGTGTTTCAGCCTATCCCAAAAATTTACCACAAATCCCCATAACCTCAAAATCCTTAACCAGTTGTGCAATCCTCGTAACCCTTTAATCAATCCAAAGCCAAAACACCCAGAAATCACCACTCATCAATTCATCTCATCAGTATGATATTATTTTATAGTTATATTATTATATTTGAATGACAGAAGACAATTAATTTCGTAAGAAATTAGTAATCATGACGTTTTTAGACAGTTAAATCCAGGCCGAAAAACCGCGGGTCGATAACCGCTGATTAGAAGAAATCTCAAGTCTGCACACTTCACAAAAATTCTTATACTTCTAATAATAAATATGTTTTCTCTCTCTATATATGAAAAGTCCTGAAGAGCAAATTATTGAAATAAATTTCTATTATTGCTACTATTCTGTTAGAGACCCAAAACATTGCAAAAAATCCTAAATAAAGCTAAAGATCCTTCAAAGTAGCTACATGCCTATATAATACTTTTTAAACAGAACACAATTTAATATTTATTGATAACATTTTTGACTAAATGAAATAAAGGCTAAAACGTATTTTAAGTTACGTTTGAAGCATAAACAAGAAGTACGAACGTCTTGAGTTTCACCCCAATTTAGTTTCCTTGATACTGCTTTCACTTATATTCTGTTAGATAATAATCCATCAGTTAATTTGTCAAATATGTCTTTAAGTTTGTGCTTCTCCTATTGGAGATATTAAAGCCATATTCGACAATCAAAGTATAGTGATCTCAATTTGGCATAAAATAATTATTCAAAAAGAAATTTTGATTTTGTTGAAAACTTGAGACATTTTAAAGTATTTATATATGAAGGAAACTAATAATTAAATTATATTTTTCTTAGGCTTAAAGGATTTTAAACTAGTCTCTGAAAATACTAAAAATCATTAGAAGAAAATCCTGTAGAATGAATATTATTGATTATTTTAGAACAAAATCCTCTGAAAAACGCAAAATGAAATATACCTTAGGTTATTACTTTATCTAAAAACAATGGCTAAGTGATTTCAAAATTATACCAATAGTGCCAATAGTGTCTGGAGATTGCAGAAATTATCTTTAGGAAATAATAAAGACTATAAATATCTTTCTTCGGCAATAAAGAAAAATCCTATTGCTTATGATAATTTTCAAAAGAAAATCTTTAAAAATATATACTGCAAACAATTACCTTTACAGATTATGAACAATACAATTTTTTATGTTGAAGGCTGTAGGCATTTTACATTAAAAAAATATAAAGATCTTTGAAAATATGCTATAGCTAATAATTTTTACTAATATTTTGCAATCTCTAAAAGATTTCCCAATAATAGAAATATTATCTGATGATTGCAGGAATTTCTTTAAGGAAATGATAACGCTTTAAAAATTTTCAAAATATTTTTTATTCTTGAAGGCAATTTAAAACATTTTCTCTAAAATTAACTAAAGATATCTTGATTTTTGGAGACGTTCACTTCGTAGTACATTTTTAATGAATAACAGAAAATAAGATCTTTATATGAAAAATATGTTTCATAAACGGACAATTATCTTTTCATAAAAATATATATTTATAGTACTGAGAATACAGGATACCAAACACATGCCTCTGAAATGATGTTTGAGAATTAAGGAAATTACTGCGAGAAAGTAAAAGAGCTTATAATTATGTTAGAAACATTTTTCCCTAGAAAATGTTAAAGATCCCCCCAAAAAAGATTACACTAAAGAAATCAAAAAACTCAAAAATATGTTAAAGGTTCCAAGCATTTAAAGATATTTTATTTTAGAAGAAGCTGAAGATCCTCACAAAAAAATTGATAATTCTATTGTAGGCTTAAAACATATTAAGGCATTTCTTTAAAAGAAGTTAAAGACTTTTTAAAAAGTTATGATTCTATCAAGAATGTTAAGTTTCAGTAAAAAATAATATTTCTGTCTGAAGTTCGAATTATTTATAAAAATAGCAGCAAAGTCTCTAAAGGAAAACATTAAAAAAATATTTTGTTAGTAGCTTAAAGCACTTTGAAACATTTTTCGTTGAGAAGAGCTAAAGATCCTTAGAAAGAGGAAGACATCGTTCAAAGAAAATTAATGATGATTCTGTTAAAATGTTGACGCATATTAAAAAGGGTGTTTGGAATCAAATAATTACTTGAATATTCTTATAGCATTATATTATTTTATTAGGTTGAGTGTTAAGACATTTTGGTTCCGACCAATGAACAAGCTGCAACCACTTTGAAAGCAAATATCCATCAAAAGAAGGTTACACTTTTAATTTGTTAAGTTT
The DNA here is from genome assembly GCA_963969525.1 of Ontholestes murinus. Lineage (NCBI taxonomy): Eukaryota > Metazoa > Arthropoda > Insecta > Coleoptera > Staphylinidae > Ontholestes > Ontholestes murinus. The sequence continues at coordinate 41,037,480 of OZ018396.1, forward strand.
ACAAAGGCGTTGTGTATTTTGAGCTACTACCACAGAACCAAACCATAAAACCCCATGCAAACTGAATGAAGCTATCACCGAAAAGCAGCAAGAATTGACAAATCGTAAGGATGTTTAGTTTAGTGATGAGCTAGATATTACTGGAGCTTGGTTAGGATTTGATGGGCCATTGACAATATTTTGTTATGTATTATAAAAATGGTGTATCCGTAATAATAATAAATAATCATAGACCTTGGGTCGTCCGACTACTATTTGTTTCGATCTTTGCAAAACTCTTTAAATGCTAAACAATTCAATTCAGACAATGGTGTCAAACAACACTTCCATCATTTTTTTGCTGAAAGAGGCCAGAGGTTCTTTGGGCGTAGTGTCATGTTAGTAAACAAATTAAATGGCTTAAGACTCAACCAAATATGAAACCGCCAATAAATGATGATTCTGTTAAAGACCTGAAATAAAAAAATTCCTTAAAAAAGAAACATATCAAAAATAAAAAATGTTTCTTTTAAAAGTTTCAACAATTTTAAGACATGTTTCCCCAAACAGAGATAAAGATCCTCAAAAAATTACTGTCTGATGTGTGTATAAAGATTCCAAAAGCATTATCAATTATAACTGGGTGATAAATGATGATTTTTAATAGGTTTGAAGAATTTAAAGCCACGTTTGCTTTAAATTTTATGTTATAAATGCTGAAAAAAACACACATCCAAAGATTTTACAAAGAATTATATTTAATTTTAATTAAAATTTTAATTTTTGAAGATTTAAACGAAGTATTTGTCATACTTTTAAGTTAAGTTAACAATTAAAATCCTTTAACAAAAATAAAATAAATTATATTTCATTCTATAAAAGATAAAAATGATTATAAGACACTGTTTAAAAAGGTATGACTTTAAATAAATGTTTACAATGTGCTAAGTTTAAAAAATTTACAGTGTATCTATGTATAAGCATTGACAGCCTGAGGTTGTCAGAAGCTTTAATATTGAATTTATCTGCCAAGACTAAATGTCTCCAAGGAAAAAGATTTTTTTTTTATTTTGTTTTTCCACTGAAAAATCTAGAAATATTTATCAAGAACTATAATTCTCTTGGAGACTTTTTTATGAAGACAAAAAATTATTTTCTAGACTAACCCTTTAAAAAATCTTAAAAACCTTACCAGGAATATGATTCTATTAAATTCGCGTTTTCTGTATTAAAATTAGTTATTCTTACAAATAATAATAATTCTGTTTTTGGATAAAATTAGCAAACTTTTAGAAACAAATAATAATTCTTTAGAGTCATCAAAAACTGTCTCTAAAAATTCTGTTAGAAGCATTAACAAGTGCCTCTGAAAAGATTATCAGAAGAAAATTATAAATAAAAAGAGATGAATTAGTTAAAGCCTTCGACAATTTACAAAAAATAGCCATAAGAAAAGATGAAGATCCTCGAAAGGCAATCTTTAAAAAAGAAATTATTCAACTGGAAACTTTAAATAACTTTTTTAATGAAATAATTATCAAAAGGAAATCCTACACAAAAAGAGATGCATATGTTAAAGCCTTCAGCATAATCCGTTTAGAAGTTTGAAGCATTTTAAAGATATTTTTCCTCGAACTAAAGTTCTTTAAAGAGAAAATCTTTTAAAAAAATGTTAAACTTTTAAGTAGCACGAAATAATTGGGTAAATAAATCCTGAATAAAAAATCCTACTTAAACAAATTACTCTATTGGTGGCTTGAAATTCTTAAAATCCTTTATAAGGAAATAATTATTCTGTTAACGCTTAAAGCTTTTAAAAACATTTTTGACTAAAAACCTGAAGATTTTTGAAGGAAAACCCTCCATAAAGTAATTGTTATTAAATTTTGTTGAAAACTTGAAGCATTTTAACAATTTTCTTTATGAAATGCCAAGCATCTTGAAAAATGTGTATGTGTGATTAGTTGGCATAAAGAAATCATGATTTTGTTGGAAACTAGAAGCACTTTAAAGCATTAATCTCTAAGGAAAACTAACAATCCTGCAAACGAAATCACCCAAAAGGAAATAATGAATTACTTAAAACATTTTAAAACAGTCTCTAAAAGTCTAAAATTTATTAGAAGAAAATCCTTTAAAAAGAAATAATATACCTTAGTTACTATTAAAAAAAACGCTGACTGTATGACTTCCAAATTATTTAAATAATGTCTAAAGAATCCAGAAATCACCTTGAGGAAATGAAATAAAGTTTACAAAACGTGTTTTCGACAATAAAGGAAAATCCTATTGATAATCATATTCAAAAGTAAATCTTTAAAATATATTCTTCAAAATGAACTACTGTACAGTGAGACAAGAGAGTATGAATTTAGAGCAGCATAGAAGGATGTTATCACCAATATCAGCTCCTATATGTCCTGCCGTCTGTGTACCATGTTTAAGGGTAGACAATACTCATCTTAAAGAATTAAAGGAATAGTATAACACCTTACAATATGATTACGAATTAAAAATGTGTGAAGTATCTGTGTTGAAAACAGACGTGTCAATGTCAAGAAGCTTTAGAAGCTAGAAAAGCTACAGATTTTGGTCAATATAAACAATATGTGTTTATATGTTGGAGGCCCTGATTATTTTAGAAAAAAAATATATAAAGAATTTTGAAACAAAATTTTTAGGAAAATATGCTTTAGGTAATAATTTTGACTTAAATTTTATAATGTCTAAATACTGTCTTATGATAGGATAGGAATTTCTTTAAGTAAAGCCTTAAAAATTATCAAAACATTTTTCTTCATGACGAAAGAAAAAAATGTTCCTTTGGGCAATTTAAGACATTTAGAAGAAATGTCTTAAAGATCTTCAAATGAAAAATATTCCTAATAAACAAAACATTTAACTTTTTTATATTATAAACAATATATATTTATATTTAAAGCTTTAAAAGTACTGAAAATAAAGGATTCCAAAAAAGGGTTTTTGAAATAATGTATGAGGATTAAAAAGATTACTCTGAGGAAGATATTAAAGCTACTTTTTCTATAAGAAGATCAATATCCCCAAAAACAAAGGATAGAGTATTAATGAAACTACTGCAAGGAAATAAAAAAGCTTAAAATTATGTCAGAAGCTCATTTTCTTTAGAAGAAGGTACAGATCCTCAAAAAAGATTAAAGATGAAGGAATGATAGTAAAGAATTAAAAAAAGCTGAAAAGTATGTTAGAGGCTCCAAGCATTTGAAGAGACTTTTCTCTAGAAGATGCTGAAAATTCTCACAAAAAATCCTTCAAAAAGAAATGATAAAACATAATAAGACATGTCTTTGAGAACACTTAAGGGCTGTCAAATATCCTTTAAAAAAGTAATGATTCTATTAATCTTTTGAATTGATTTAAGGAAAGTTTCTCGAAAATTTTTTCAAAAGAAAGTCTTTCAAAGAGAAATAATGATTTTGTTCTAAGCTTAAATTATTTTTAAAAAGCAGTGTTAAATAGAAGTCTTTCATACAGAAAATATAATTCTAATAGAACCTGACATCATTAATAAAAGTAGTAGATTCTCAAAATGAAATCACTAAAGCAATATTTTGTTAAAAGCTTGAAGAATTGATAGTAAGGGTTGTTTAGAAGAATTTTTAAATATTTTTCTTTGGGAAAAAAAGAGGAAGAAATCGTTTAAACAGAGATCATGAGATTCAGTTAAAAGCTTGAATCATATTAGAATGGATTTGGAGATTTAATTAATTACATGAATATTCTTTTAGCATTCTTTTATAGTACCATTAAGTTTAAGACCTATTATTTTAAGTTTACTAAATTAATTTTCATATAATTATTACTCTTGCTCATTAAGAAATATGAATAATTTAGAACATTTATTAATGTAAAATATTAGGAATATATCAATAATAATTCGCACTTACATAATTTCAATATATATTTGTATAAAAATAAACATTAAACAGTTTCCTTCCTTTCATACATTACGCTTTATCACACGAAATCACTTTCACCGTGCATAAAAAGCAAACGGCGATAAAACAGATATACGGTTTGATAATTCACTCGAATGAAATAAACGTTTAACGTTTATTACCCCCCTCGTGCATAATTTTACGATATGATTAATACGTCTAATTGTAGAAATTGTGTGTCACCGCTTCGGCCCATAACAATAGAAAATTGAATAGGAAATGGCGCGCGCGCGCGGTGATTTCCTCTCGAGCATAAGTTTAGAAAGTTGTTCCTGTAGATCACGGTTTTTGAAATGTGCGAAAAATGAGGGACAATTATTGCTGGCCCGATGATGATAGGAGGCAGTGAACGGATTTTCTGTAACACTCCAGTGGGTAGCCGGAGTGTAATCAGTGGTGGTGTTCGCGAAATTTTACTTTCGTTTAAAATTGCTTAGATCATATTGTTCCGTAATAGAAATTTTTTAATTGTATATTATTTTACAATAACAATTGGATATTATTATTATTATAAAAGGTCACCAATAATTGACTTTCTGCTCAAAATGTCTTTTAAAAGATTTATCATAGGTTTTCTTATTTAAAAAACCACTATATAAACATATTTTTTTAGTTTGAAATTTTTAACCATAAGCACATCCTGAATAAAAGTATAAGCTTTAAGTCTTATATATATAACACTAAAGTCTACTTTAATCTATTATACAAGATTTTATCAAAGTTCCTTATTGTGAATACACTAGATCAATATATAATATATTGTGGTATGTCAGGAGTACGCTATAGTAATACAATAAAAATTGTGGTAGGTCATGAGTACGCTAGTTTAATAAAAGATTTATTGTGAAATGTCATCAGAATGCTAGTTTAATAAAAGGTTTATTATGGTAGGTCATCAGTACGCACGTTTAATAAGAGGTTGATTGTAGTAGGTCATGAGTACGCTAGTTTAATCAATTTAAAAAAAGATTATCTATTAAAATTAACTAAAAATATTATTGATTTTCTATTTATTTCGTTAATTTTGTTTTGTTTAATGATAATTATTTTTCAATATTTAGGAATCAAAGAATGAGGTGAAGTATATCGATCTACTCTCATCGCTTTATAAAGATGAAGACGTTAATAAGCGCGAGTGAAATTTTGAAAGGGCGAAAAACATCGTGTAATTTAAGAGATGGACAGGCGACGGTATAAATAATGCATTCAGCTTTTATATAATCGATGGCAAATTTATGGTGCGTCCGCGGCATTCCAGGGCACTCAATCACTCAACGCGATCGAGCGCAGGTAACGATTTCAATAATTCGTCGCAAGTTTAATACACTTATGGCACATTTGATTTATCGCTCCTCGTATAATAAATTTCAACGTCACGTCCTTGAAGGACGCTCGCATAAATTGTCGATTCGAAAGGAAAGTCCGATCAGCTGTCTCTCTGTGTGTGTGTGTATATATGTGTCTCTTATCCGAGTTGTCGTAATAGATCCAGCGGATAAAGTCATCAGCGATCAGCGACCACAAACAGAAGCCGAGAGAAGCTGCCCACATCGACGTAAAGATGCTCTTGCGTAATTCTTAAATTAGCCATCCGCTTCTCTCGGCCGCTCTTCTCGAGGAGGAGGTTGAGATTGAGTTCCGCTCTTACCATTTCACTCCGGGCACGCGTAACCATGCCCATTATACTAAATTAAAATAGCCATTACGGTCGAGTTGATGGCTAATATGATCACCTTGAGATCTAAAATCTGTATGTGAAGATGATTGTCTTGCGTAATAAACGAAATGTGTATAAAGAATCTTTTTAGATTCGAAACGAATTATAAAAATTAATTTATCAAACAAAATGTTGCAAAGTATTTTTTTCCTGCATTATGTACGTTATATTTAGACTTCTGTTAGGGCGTGATTTTAACAGGTATAGTTTGTATCCATAGCAACCTCCAATTCTTGCTGAAGCTGAAGAGCTTGCAACGTATTCGGAGGATCCTATGAGTTCTTTAATTTTCTCCCAATAATGTCCTATACATACTCAAAGGACCATAAATCAGAGATCCGTAAATCGGTCCATATAAATTTTGCAATATGGAAACGAGTGTTGTCTTGTCATGCACCGACGCTGTGCAATGACAAGGTTGCAATCCGTATCTATTAATCCGCTATCTCAGTAAAGGGATTTTTACCTTAACCACTTCGGACTCCCTTTCTTGCTAGAAGAAACGGAAGAATCTAGGACTATTTTGCTTCATCCACATATTAATAGACGTTCATATTACTACGGATGAATACCAAACGAGCCCTACTTCCATAAGTTACAGCACCTCATACTATAATTCCTACAGTATGATTCACAGTCTTTTCCCATATCTACGTCTGATCATCATATGGCCATCATGCAAATCCAAACAGAATCTGGATTTATCACTAAACACCACCTTATGCTACTCTAGGTTCCAGTGCTAGAATGCGACTGCACTAGAACCTAGATGGCATGGTGGTATCTTTGTGCATAATATGATGTAATGACGATCTGGGCTCACCTCAAGCGCCTGCGCGCTTCCGATTTAAAAGGTTGGGACCGTCACGAACAGAGTAGTTAACACTATCCACGTTCTCTGTCTTTCTTGATGATCTTAGTCAATCCGATTTTGGATTTTCCATTGCTGTACCGGTCTCTTCAGCTTCTTCGCCCATTTTTTAATAAGAAGTATGCTTGACGCCTCATTTAAGTGGCGAAAACCTTCCTGCAATCACCAAATCACATTTTTTATAAAACTGTTGGACGCACAACGCGCGAACCCATCCCTAAAAACGCTCCATAGCAACTAAATCCCCAAGAGCCAAACTACCTATTGACATACCCACCATACCCCTCGGCTTTGTTGCGTTCACGCAAGAAGCTAAAGAAATATTAACTTTCTTTTGGGACACCCTGTACTAACTAGGAATAATTAGTTTACATTATAAGACTAACAAATTTCTGCTCACTATTCTGAAAGAACTGTGAAATTTTTCACAATATTTTCTTATGAGATTGTGATGCGGATAAGATATTTTAATCTAATTGTAATTTATAAGATTTTCAGACAAAAAAAAACCTACGAATATTGGCTTCTTATATTAATTTTATGTACTCAACGAATGGAATGTTCATCCATCCATAACCCGTACGTTAAGGAAGAAAAAACGCGCGAACATATCTTAATCCGAGTAATATTGAATCAATTTGCATTTATAGGCTACACGTGAATATTTTATATTAAATAAACCATTCACGTTTCTAAAATTTTCTAAGATACTGTTAGCGTACGTTTTATTTATAGCCTTCAATAAAACGCACCGTATGACATAATTGCACACGGCAAATTTCCTCAACGTCATCGCGGACAAGTGGATTGCCAATTTAGTCCCCTTGCCCCCTAATTACCATCGAGCCTCACTTCCTCACTTGAGTGCGAGAGCCTATTGAATTATGTTCCGTGTAGTAGAGGCGATCGCGCGCGCAAAAAAAAAATATATGAGCACTCAACTCCGCGCAACATAAATCTCAATCGGAATGCGTTTATGTGGACGGGGAATAAATAAGCGACGCTTGTTAATACATCAGGATTAATTAAATTTTACTACTATTCCACCTAATTATTATTATAGGCGTCAGTTTTGTAATTCGAGCATGATTTATATGGCGAGAATCCGTATTGGCAATGTCCATTACCATACACTGATTGATTGAGTGGTGCTAATTAGCATTAGGAAATATGGTGTTGGAGGAAGTTGTTCGTAATCAGTGAACACTGTGCTAATGTTGTCAGGTTTTCCTGTTAGAGGATTACACGCTCTTTTAACATTCTTCGCACGTTAAGAAATACGTTAACAAAGTCTTGAAAAGATGTAGCAAAATTAAAATGAACAAAGTTTTCAACAACAGGGTATTGATGAAAGAAGGATATTTAGAATATAAGATTAAATTTACCCTTAATCTACTAAAACCGGTAGTCTTCCTTTGTAATTTAGCCGCTATGGAGCGTTTCTCAGGAGCGGAACGCGCGTTGTGTCTGAGAGAGTTTTTCAAAAATTCGGCTTCTGCAGGGCGTAGAAGATTTTGTTATTATTTACGGTTTTCGCCATACCTCACATTCAAAAATGGATGAAAAAGTTTGACGAGACTGGTACAATATTGGAAATACCAAAAATGGATCGACCAATATCATCAAGAACGGCTGATAACCTGAATAGTATTAACTAGTCTATTTTCATTTCGAAAGCACACAGGCTCTTTATCTAGATCGCACCTTTATAAAATTGAATTGGTACAAGAACTTAAGCTCCAGGATGCCGATTAAAGTGAAAGTATCCCTGGAAAATTGATCACCAGGAGAGATAACATAAATTGACCTCAACGCAAAAATTCCTGATCAGATAAATATTTGTCTGAAGAACAAACAAAGTGTTTATAAATTTGAAAGAATTATAGACAACATCACCAAACCTTCTATAATTAAATGTCAAAATTCTGCACTACTCTCTAAGACCAAAACTAGAAACATAAGAATTCTAGGCATTGCACCCTAAGCTCAATAATAGTTGTTTTTAAAAAAATTATAAAGCAGAATTAAACTTTGAAGAATTATAATCTTCATTACTAAACCTTCTAGAATAACAGAATTTTCGAGAAAAAAATCTCTCTTTTGCTTTCTAAGCTTAAAAATTTTAAAATAAATTGTTGCCCTATAAAACAAAAATCCAAAGCAGATCAAGCATTGATACAGAGTGAAGAACTTTTATTTTGATTAGTGAACCTTCTACAGCAATATGTTTTGGCCCGTTTCTGCGCAACTTTAGCCTCCTTTTAAACCCGATCAGATATCAGATAAAAATTTATCTAAAAACGGATAAAACAAAATTTGATTTGATTTGAAGAAAAATCCACCGCGCTCGCCTTAACCGGGATCAACGGAGGCATATCCCTGTGGCCTACACTATTACTCTGGTACCCGCCGAATGTGAAGATAATGAAATGTTGGAGCCGCCATTGCAGCCATCGTCGTCGATCTGAGAAGAAACATGTACGCTCATCTTGTTGTAGCCATACGAGTTCTGTTCCTCTAGGCTGTCCTCAGGAAGTAGTAGCAATTCGTCCTCGTTGATGGTAGGACACCCTCAATCATGCTGGCACCATTTGTGTGATCCTTTGTACCCTCAACATCGAGGAACTTCATATGTTTCACTTCAAACTCCTCTATCAGACGTTCGACAGGCTGTGGCTTCAGCTTTCTGTACATCTATGCATACACTGCCCACTTGCATTAGCTTTAGTTGCCCACTTGTATCCTCCAATGTACTCATTATTTTATGCTCTCGAAAAATCATTACTTCATCTATGGACAAAACATTTAGAATACAGCTGTTCGTGTAGTTAACGCATTAGATAAGTTATTGTCACTTTGTAACTTTCTAGAAAGTATTCTTATAAAGTTTTAAGCAGTATGATAGTAACTATTAACTGTAGTCACCACATTAGTAATCCATTATTGTTGTGTTAAATATGCATGTGGAAATCATGTTCTTAACTTCTTTTTATTATCTACTAGAGGTTAGTACATCTGATTTTAATTACTTGCTTAATAAATGTTACGTCAATAAAAATATCAGCAGTTCAGCACTTGGTTAATTAACGAGGGAGGATATTTCCTAACGGCACAATATCCTTCATTAAACCTTCAATAATAATAGCATACTGATCTCTAAGACCAAAACTAAAAACATGAAAACTTTGGACATGAGAGTTCTAGTGAAAGCAAATTAAACATTTCCGTAATAATTTAAAACTAACTGTAAAACAGTTTTTTTTCATTTAGTAGAATATGGCGTTTGTTAAATTTGTTTACTTGTGAAGTTCCTAATGGAGTTTCGCCATCAATCAAACAGTTTTTTTTTGTTGAAAATCCCTACATTTAAGTTCCATAACTTGTAGGTTGGTAAAACACTATTTTTATTTTATATTCTTAGAAATTTGAAAATTTTTTGTCTATAAAACGAAAGGTCTTAAGCTGATCAAGCATTAGAGAGTAAAGAATTTTGATCTTTGATCTTCCACATTAAATTTTTTTGACAGACTCTACGCAATTTTGGCCTTTTTGTGAAAATTTAAAAAAATCCCTGATCAGATAAATATTCATCTGAAAACTGATAAAGCATTGATAAACTTTGAACAATTATAATAACCATCACTAAACCTCCAATAACAAAATAAATCTGCTCTCTAAAAACAAAACTAAAAACAGGAGGCTTTGACTTCCTCTGAAAACAGAAAATTTTTGATCAGATAAATTAAAAAAAACAGGCAAATCAAAACTCTTCTACAGTTTTTTTGAATATCCTCAAAACCTTTAATTAGCTTATAATTTTATAATTGAAGGGTGGCCACATATCTACCCTGTAGTCACAAATATATTTAAGCTACGATTTCACTCATTAATTCCTTAATATTAACATTAAAATTAATACTGTATTTGTTTTACTAAAACAAAAATTATATTCAAGATAAGAAGCTATATGTAGAATGTGTGAGTGGCCACTATCTCTCTCTCCATTTAATAAATATATGTGACGTTTCTACTAAAAAAAAGAGAATTTAATTCAAAATGCTGCAATCTGTTCGCTATGCCTAAAATTAGAAACAGGAAAATTTTACGAACTAGTTAAGCATTAATAAATTTTAAACAATGATAATCTTCACTACTAAACCTCCTAGAAAAAAAATGGGAAAAATATAAATCCTTTGCTTTCTAAGCTTAGAAATTAAAAAAAAATGTTTTCTGTGTATAAAAACAAAAGTCCTAAGCACATCCAGCATTGACAGAGAATGAAGTATTTTTATTTTTATTACAGAACCTTCTACAGCTAAGAATTTTTGATCCATCTCTATACAACTTTACACTTTTGTGAAAACAGAAAAATCATAATCGAATAAATATTTCACAAGGATGGATTTGTAAATTAATTGTTTTGTTCCATAATTAATTTATAAGTTTCCTGGCATATGTTTTACTTTACAAATCCACCTCTATGATATATATGTCCTAGAATGTAACAGCGGAAGTATTAATTCTATTCCAAACTAGTGGATAAATATTGGTCTAAAACATAGATAAAGTATTTATAAACATAGAAGAATTATATTCTCCATCGCTAAACCTTCTATAATAGAAGCAATCTGCTCTCTAAGGTCAAAACCAAAAACAAGAGAACTTTGGCTTTCTCCCAAAAGAGAAAATTTTTGACCAGATAAATTAAATATCAAGTATATCTATAATCTCCTATAGTCTTTCTGGATATCCTCAGAACTTTTGATTCGGTCATGTTTTTATAATTGAAGGGTAAGATAGTGGCCACTCATCTACACTGGAGGTACAAATATATTTAAGCTGTGATTCCTACTTCTGAAAACTTCTAAAATAAAATACTTTTGAAGAAAATACTCTCCTTTGCGTTCTAAGCTCAAAAACTGGACAAAGTGTTTGCTGTCTATCAAGATTAAAGTCCTAAGCAGATTAAGCATCAATAGAAAGTGTAAATTGTTTCATCACGAAATCTTCTACTCCAAAAGTTTTTGGCCCTTTTGTAAAAACAGAAAATTATTTACCTAAAAGCCAGATAAAACTTTTAAGAATAATAGTGACCAACAGTAAACCTTCTAAAATAAAAAAAATTGCTTTATGAGGCTAAAAACAGGAAAACTGTAACTTTCTCTGAAATAAAAAAATGGATCATATAAATTAAAAACAGACAAATTAAAAATCTCCTATAGTCTCTCTAGATATCCCTAAAACCTTTAATTCGTTTATGTTTTTACAATTGATTGGTGAGAGAGCTTTGATTTCTACTTCTAAAACTTCTAAAATAAAATAATTTTGGAAAAAATACTCTCCTTTGCTTTCTAAGCTAAGCTCTATAAGTCCTAAGCAGATCAAGCAACCATAGAAAGTGAAGAATTTTTTCATTACTAAACCTTCTACTGCAGAAGTTTTGGGCCCTTCTGTAAAAACAGTATACTATTTATCTAAAAACAGATAAAGCATTGATCAAATTTTAAGAATTATAGTGGTTATCACTGAACCTTCTGTAATAAAAACAATGTTCTCTCTAATGCCAAAACTAAAACAGGAAAATTTTGGTTTTCTCTGAAATTAGAAACTTTTTGATCAGATAAATTTAAAAAAATAAAAAACAAGACAAATCACAAATCTCCTATAGGATCTCTAGATATCCCCAAATCCTTTGATTCGCTTTGATGTTATTATAATTGAACGATGGGAAGATATCCACATATCTACCCTGCAGATACAAATATATTTAAGTTGCGTTTCTACTTCTAAAACTTCTAAGATAAAATAATTTTGGAGAAAATACTCTCCTTTGCTTTATAAGTTTAAAAACTGGCAAAATTTCTGCCGTCGATCAACACAAAAGTCCTAAGCAGATCAAGCATCGACAGAAAGTGAAAAAAATTTTCATCACTAAACCTTCTACTGCAAAAGTTTTTGTCTTTTATGTAGAAACAAACAAATATTTACCTAAAATACAGTTAACCATTGATAAACTTTGAAGAATTACAGTGACCATCACTATATATCTGGCATGCTGACATTAACAGCATAACAAAATAGAAAATAAACGCATTTTCTAGAAGAATCCAGATGTTCAAGAGGATATTTGCTCCTTCAGCATCGTGGCCAAACAAGGGTTAGAGTGGAAGATCGTCGCTGCTGCACGAACTCCGCCCAGCTTCGTCCAACCAAAATGTTTGTATGTTTCGTATAATTTTTGTGTATATATTGATATGTATTTCTTTATTTTTGGATAGTAAGCTAAAGAATAATAAACACAATAAAAACAATCTGATCTCTAAGGCTAAAACTAAAAACAGGAAAACTTTGACTTTCGTTGAAATCAGATAAATTAAAAAACAAACAAATCAAACATCTACTCTCAGGATATCCCCAAAACCTTTGATTTGCTTATGTTTTTAATTGGACGGTAGGATGATGGCCACACATCTAAATTTCTAAAATAAACAAAAATGGGGAAAATACTCTCAGTTGCCTTCTATGTTTAAAAACTTGGTAAAATATTTGCTGTCTATCAAGACAAAAGACTAAACCTTCTACTGCAAACATTTTTGACATTTCTGTAAAAAACAGAAAATAAAGGATTGAAAAATTATAGTTACCATCACTAAACTTTCTACAATAAAAACACTACACTCTGTAAGGTCAGAACTTAAAACAGGAGAACTTTCTAGTGAAAAATGAAGAACTTAGTCTTCATGTGACAAAAGAAAATTATTGATCGGATAAACTAAAAAAAAAGGACAAATCAAAAATCTCCTGAAATCTTCTGTGAAAAAAAATATTGATCGGATAAACTAAAAAACAGACAAATCAAAAATCTCCTGCATTTTGAGCTTGAAAATTTAAAAGTCATTTGCTGTGAATAAAAACAAAAGTCCTAGGCAGCTCTAGCTTCAAATGAGAGTAGAAAAATTGAACACTGAATATTTTATAGCAAATAATTTTCTGTGAAAAAATAAAATTTCTGATTAGATAAATATTTGTTTAAAAACAGATGAACATTAAAGAACAATAGTTACCATCACTAAACCCTTTATATTAAAAGATTGTAATGTCAATTTGCTGTACTGTGCTTTTGAGGCTCAAAGTAGGAATAGGAGAATTTTTTAATTTTTAAAGTTGTTTAAAAAAATTGGTAAAGTAATAATAAATTTTTATGAATTATAATCTTCATTATTAAATGTTTTGAAATAAAATAATTTTAAGAAAAAATTGTCTCCTTTGCTTTCTAAGCTTAAAAATAAAATAAAAATATTGCTGTCTATAAAAACAATAATCCTAAACAGATTAAGCATAGAGAGTGAACAAATTTTTTAGTCACTGAACCTTCTACAGCAAAATATTTCTGGCATTTTCCTGCTGGTTAAAGAATTTCTGCCTTCTGTGAAAACAGAAATTTCTTTGCCAGATTAATTAAAAACAGGCAAATCAAAAATCTCCTTAAATCTTCCTGTACACATACACCTTTAATTAGCTTATATTTCTGTAACTAAAGGGTGGGATAGTAGCCACCCACCCATACTGAATATACAAATATATTTAAACTACGAATTTGCTTATTATTTCTTTAATACTAACACAATAAAAAAAACATTGATAAAAGTAAGAAGGTATAGGTAGGAAGGGTGGGTGGTTGGAACTATTTCATTCTCCACTTAAATATATGTGTGAGTTCTAGTGAAAAAAATAAAAGAATTTAATGCCAAAATACTGCACTCTGTTCTCTAAGGTTAAAACTATACACAGGAAAATTTTGGACACTACAACTTAAGCCCAATAATATCAAAATAGAGTGAAAAATTTAATTTATATATTGAGCTTTAATGAACTTAATATAATATAATAATATTCATTACTAAACCTTCCAAAATTAATAGAGTTTTGGGAAAAAATTATCTCTTAAAACTTTGTGTGTAACAAAAGTCCGAAGCTAATAAAATATTGATAGAGTGTGTAAAAATTTTAATTTACATCACTGAATCTTTGGCTTTAGGCAATTTTGGCCGCCCGTGAAAAAAGAAAATTTCTGATCAGATAAATATTTGTTCAAAAAACAGATAAACAGAATAATAGTTACCATCACTAAACTAATTATATTCAAATAATTTAAAATCAAAATGTATTGAAAATAATTAGAAAAACACGACAACAACGAAAAGAACTATTGTGTTTTACTAATTATTAATTATTTTATTAGTCAATTTGCTTCACTCTACTCTTTAAAACCAAAAGAAGAAACAGTAAAAAATATCACACTACACCTTAAGCTCAGCATTTCAAAATAGTTGGTCCTAAAAATAGATAAAGTTATAATCAATTTAAAAAAATTATAATCTACATTATTAAAACCATCTAAAATAAAAATAAAATATTTCTTTTGCATTTTAAGCTTAAAAACTTATAAAAAATATATGCTATGTATGAAAACAATAGTCCTAAGCAGATCAATCAAAGATATAGAGTGAAGAACTTTTTAGAACTCTGAACCTTCTACAGGAAAATTGTGTTTGGCCCTTTTATATAAATATAAAAATTCTGGTCAGATAAACTAAAGAATAAAGATAACATCTCTAAATCTTCTGTAATAAAAGCACTATATTACCTAATGCCAAAAACGTTTGCCTTGTGTGAAAACAGAAAATTATTGGCCAGGTAAATCAAAAATCTCTTCTAAACTTCAACAATTGAATTTATTGGTAGAGATATGTAGATGACATATTGATGATTGTAAGATACAATTTTGAAAGACCCAAACAAGATCTATAAAAACATAAAATTTAGATTAAAAATAGAAATTAAAAATTTAGCTTTCTGGATATACTAACACAATTTTTGTATATATCATAAACCGACACACTCCAATACAATAAATCATTCCTCCCTGTACAACATAATCTTGCAGCGTACACATCAATGATCCATAGATTAGTTTCAATACCTATAGATAGTACAACCTTTAATAAAGAGTTATATATTATTTACATAATAGCTGAAAAAAAAATGAATATGAAAAATCGGTCGTCGAAAAATGCATAAAAAATAAAGAAAACCAGATAATAAAAAAGATCAAATCTCACGAACAATTCTTTTAAAAACTCCATTAATTACGCTTCCCTAAGTTTTAATGGATATATAAGTAACCAAATCAATAAAAAAATGAAAAATAGATGTTAAATTAGCATTCAGAAATACTAATAACCTAGGGAAACTTAAAAATAACAAAGATAGTATAATTCAATAGTTGTGGAGTGGATATGCTAAAATGTAATGACTGTCCAAAAATGTATATCAGATAAACAGGACAATCTTTTGATGAAAGAATTACATGGAAAAAAGAAAAAGAACACCTCAACCTATGCGAATCACCTGCTTTCTGAAAACCACACCTTTAACCAAGAATTCTAGATGTTCCATAGAGAAAAGAAAGGAACGAAATTAAATCTACTGTAAAACCTAGAAATCAACAGATTTGATAAAACGGACCTCATATTGACTGAACAAACTGAACTAAGAACAATGCAATTGTTGGTAAAATAAATTTAATTGTCAATTAATAACGGGTGGGTAGGTGTTCTCTAGCCTACCCACCAGTCAGTATAACATACATGAAAGATTTATTGTAGGTAAAAATAAATTAGAGTAATAAAATTGAATAAATTTCCTTAGAAATCAATTTCTATTATTGGAAATCGTTCTTTGAAATAAAAAATACTAAATAATGAGATACGACATTTTTGCTTCTTTATGAATACACATTTTATAATAAACTCTTATTTATTGGCAACAATAATGGAAATTTTTCGACGAACAAGATTAAACATCGATGAAAAGTGGATAAAAATCGTTATTCATCATAAGTCAATATTTAAATCCTTCGTATTATTAACACTCATACGCTAAAATATATTTTATTCTTATGCATACGTATTTAACAATGTATTTACTGTTCTTAATAAGTGGCCTAAAAAGAAATGAGTAAGAATTTTAAGGTCGAAAAATATTTAATGGACCCAAGATTTTTTTTCGAACTTTTTCACAAATTATTAATTATTGAAATAAAACAACGTAGCTAAAAAGTTTTCAGTTTTATTGTTGAACATATTACACCACATACTTTCAATCATAGAGGTTTTTTGCTAATATATCTGATCAGAAACCTAAAGTTGTAAATATCTTAAAATTGGTTCATTTCGAGATCTTAATTATTTGTCACTGAGAATAATATTTATTTATGTCAATTTTAAATAAAATAATCTTCTCTACTTACGATAATGTTTTTATTTGTATTATTTGATAATATAATTCAGCAGTCTTACCTGAAACAAACAAAAATAGATTAAATAAAGTTAAAAGTTTTCTTTCTTAAATATTTTAAAAAGTAGGTGAACTCAAACTTTTTCCTTTTGTCTTATTTTTCATTTATCGACGAGTACTTAAGGCCAAGAGCAATTCGACTCGTTACCTCGTTAACGGCCCGCTCGGATATGTAAAACTGAAAAAATTTCCATTGGAACGGAGATGGGCGTCGGATAAAAATCTGAAATCGACGGAACGGTGCACGCGCGGAATTTCGGACTTTTTCGAATACGTCGTACGTACACGTATAAATTTTTACTTATAATTTCAACCAACGAAACGAGAAGAAAAAATCGACGTGCACACGTGGTTAATTTGCCCGTCGCCGAATAAATACGAAAATCCGGACTGTAAATTCTTCGCGCGCGCGAAGTTTACGATCGCATTTAAGTCTAGACGGTTTTCGTGCGCGATTTTATTTATTTTTTGCACGTTTGGCAGTACTGATATTTATGTTAATACTCTTTACTGTAAGTGCTGAGCTTATTTTTAAATAAGCGAGCGCGAATCGGCCGTTGTTTTCTTTTTGCCGCGGTTGTAAAACGTCGGTGTTCTGCAACTGGTGTTAAATTCGCGCTTTCACCATCGGCCGAATTTTTCTTTCCAATGATGACCAATTTATTTCCGATATTGATTTGTACATACGCAAATAGAATTATAATCAAAAATATTACAGATAAAATTTTTATGAAAGGCAAAAAAGCTTCACCTCTACGTCTTCATTTAAATAAGTCCATGGTGACTGAAATTTTTAAAGAAAAAAATTCTTAATATTCTCAATTTTTACATTGAATTTATGGTATCTAGAATATATTTTAATTCATTGGCAACACCTACCAATTAATGGAATTAGAATAGAATCCAAAAAGCTCCACCTCTAAGTTTCCTTCTAAACAAGGCTATAGTTCCAAAAATTCTACAAAAAGAAATTCTCAATATTCGCAATTTTTACATTTCATTTCTGGTATCTAGATTATCGTTTCATTCAAGAAACACCTATCATTTAATTAGAATAAAATATGGTACCACCATAAATTTCCAAAAATTAGCACTTCGACATTGAATTAAGCTTGCCATCTTTCATATTCCACAACATAATCTTTAATATTAATACCTTTTCACGAAGCTTACCTACAAATACATTTACAGACTTGAAAACAGTTCTCTTATTTCTTTGTCACAATTAAATTACACCAAAACATTCACTTTATACTTTTCATAATACTTTGATTGTAGTTTTTTGTTGTCAGTACTAATAAATCAAATATTACTCGGCAGAATATGGCGTTACATTAATAACCATTCGATACCATGCAATCACAAAGAAAAACACAAGTGTTAAGTAGTCTAGTCGGATAGAAGAAGGAGAAAATGTAGATAGGTATCGGTGGCCGGTGACAGCTGGAAAAAAGTCCACACGGTTATTGATACAAATTATACGGTGTATCTTCACCTGGTGAAAAATCACGTCCGCAGGTAGGCGGCGTCATTATCTTCTAATTCCATCTGTACAATCCGGTGGATGCGATTGCCGCTTTTAAATACGACTATTTTTTAATTGTATATCATTACGCGCGCGTATTGTAATCAGCGACTTGCGTACGATCGATATCAGATATTATATATCAATGGGCACAACAGATGATGATGGAAAGTTGTAACTTTGTAACGTCAACGTGTCGTAAGAATAATATTATTAATTCAAGGGGTGAATAGCAATTGTGTTATGCATGTGGAAAGAGTAATTTGCATCTCATAGTATATAGTCTTCAAAAGAATGATCAAATTTTTTATTAGAAGGTTATAAAAGTTTTAAAGCGGTTTCCTCAAATTCTTTTACATGTAGTTTCTTGAAAGAACCAATTAATGAGATTGTAAGGCAATATGAATAACGTAATTCAGAGTGTGTCAAAAATGTTTATATTGTTTAGCTTCCTGCGTGAACGCAACTAACTCGAGGGGTATATAAATTGGTAATCTAGCTCTTGGTAATTTGGTTAAAAGATTGCTGTAAACTTTTACAGCAAAGCTGACGGTAATCCCCTTCCGTAATAATCATCCCGACATACGATGTCACTGCTGATAGCAAACATCGAAGGTCACGTATGATTCTAATTGGCACCCAATTACCTCCCCAAAACCTTGAGCCACCGAAATCGTTCGGTGTTGCTGCTTCCTTCGAGGAGAGTGGCACTCAGGACCCCCAAATCTTAGCGATCATGTCACTTGAGACCAGACTGGAGAAAACCGTTTGTTCCTAGACTAGTCAAAAACGAATGTTCGCAGAAAAGAGGTTTCAGTCGGTAAGAGTCCGACACTACCCTACTATAAATAGGGCATTAGTCATTCATCAGAAATTATTCTGATAACCATTTATATTTTAAATGTTCCAATGA
Source organism: Ontholestes murinus (assembly GCA_963969525.1). Lineage (NCBI taxonomy): Eukaryota > Metazoa > Arthropoda > Insecta > Coleoptera > Staphylinidae > Ontholestes > Ontholestes murinus. Next base: position 41,056,821 of record OZ018396.1, read on the forward strand.
GAGGTAACAGATTATAGATATGCCAAATATCAAATATTAAGTGGAAAACGTTAAAAGTCGCCAATCAAATGTACGTCTTACAAAGTCGTAACCAAGAGGAACAGCGAGGACATAAATCCCAGGTCCCATAACTTAGGTGAAGCATGACTGATCATAAGTTCTGAAAAGGTACAAAGGCCCGCAAAAAAGAGAGCAAGACAGACGGCATATTATAAATTATTACCAGCCAAGCTTAACAGATGTCATGCGACCCAAGACGTCTTTGGATAACAGCCAAAGAGGGGCAGCTACGGGTCCTGTTGATTAGCGAACCCAACGATACTAGAGCAGGCCAAGGCTTTTACAGGGACAGCAGGAATGGCGATTTTGTCATCCAGGCTAGAGGAGCCCTAGAAAAGGTATTGTTTGGATTCACTCTTACCTCCTGTTATGCCCTACCTAACGTAGATATTCGCGAATTCGAAGAGTAGCTGGAGGACCTGGCCCACACAGTCAAATCGGCAGGCAGCCTGATAATAATTGAAGGTGACTTTATTGCCAAAGCTTACCAGTTGGGAGAGTCGAGATCCGTTGCGAAAGGAGCTCTATTGCTGGAGCTAATTACTATGCTTGACCTCGATGTAAGCCCACCCTTTATAAGTATAACACAGAATCAATAAGAGACGTCACCTTAACCATACCTAACATCTCGAGATATATTTTTGACTGGAGGGTTGAAGATGTCAGAGAAAGTTTCAGTGACCACAGACACTTAACCTTCTCTCTAAGTTTAGAAAGAGAAGATTGCACATCCAACCTCACTGTAGATGTCAAATGGGTTCTGGAAAGTACCTCGGTGGATCTACTATTCTCGCTGAAGTGCCAAGAGGTAAGGCTACCGGAGAGTGTCGAGGCTTTAGCCGAGCACTACTCTAGACGTTTTCATCTTCAAACCTACCTACTGGTGGAATGATACTCTAGCCGAGACTAGATGGTCGGCAAACGCCAAGAGGAAAAGCCTGAGTAGGACTAGAGGCAAGGGCAGGGTTAGCCAAGAACTGTAAAACGAGTGCAATGAGGCAAAAATCGCCTCTACCAAATCCTCAAAATGGAGGGAATTTTGCGAGCAAAATGAGAAAGATAAATGGAACAGGCTCTAAAATATCGTCGCGGTGAGGTTGGGAGCAGCACTTCCAAACGTTTGCTCCTTAGTACTAGGAGGAGTTGGAGAGGTTATAAATATTTATTTCTCTCGATAGCCCATGGGACCTATAAACCGATATGGAGAAACGGACCGAGTAACCAGCTATTCTCGATGGAAGAAGTAATAGCAGCGGCAACATCCCTATAGGGCCGCAAAGCGCCTTGACCTGGAGGTTCTGAAGTCTTTCGATTGGGCAAATAGCTCACCTTCCAGGCAAAGAACTCACCGCCTCGGTATTAGCATTGATGTCAGACACGCTTTTAACACCCTACCATGGCTATCAGAGCACTAAACGTAAAAGTAATCCCCTCGTACCTAATGAGGATTATAGCCAGCTACCTTAGCGACAGGAAGCTAGGAGAAGGGTACCTCGGGGATCAGTTCTGGACCCGTTCATTTGGAATGTCGCTTACGACCTAGTTTTCGACCTCTCGCTACCAGACGGAGCACATTTTATAGGCTTGGCAGATGATATCCTTATTATAGTGAGCAGGAGGAACTGGCTTCCCTCAGCAGGGCTCAAGACATCTCCGGAGAAAACAGCGGCAGTCTAGCTTAGCCGCAGAAGAGCGGGCAGTAACAATATTCACTAACGGAGGTAACAAGACATCGCCTCATAGGCGTAAGTACATCCAAGCTTCTCTACGCCACTCCGGCATGGCCAGGGTGTCTGACATACTCAAGGAATATCTCTCGCCTAAGGAGTGCGATGACGCTTGCTGTACTTAGGGTTATAAGAGGATACAGGACCCTCTCTACGGCTGCGGCATACGCACTAGCGTGGATGCCACCTCCAGACCTAGTAAAGCTGCGAAAGATCAGTCCCAATTGGAAATGGCCGCTGGATAGCAGGACAGATGGCCGGCCTCTACCACAGGATCTTGGACTAGGCGACTGATCCCTAAGGTAAAATCGTGGAATGGTAGACAACATGGGGAGCTGGACTATCATCTCACCCAGCTCCTGACAGAACACGGTTGCTTTCGGTCATACCAACACCGTATCGGCAAGTTAGCCAGTGCCTCGTGTGTGTGGTGCACGGATGCGGTAGATGATGCTGAGCACTGTTTCTTCGCATGTGCTCAGTGGGTCTTGGTAAGCGACCAATTAGTTAAAGAGACAGGCAGAACCCTTAGACCATATATTCTTGTTCCTGCTATCCTAGAAGACACTCGAATCTGGATAGCGGTAGCTAGCGCGGCTAAGAAGTTCCTTTGGCAGAAGGAACAGATCCCATAGGAAATGGCGACTTTGGCTGACATGACCGATGAGGAAATCGGAAATAACAACGAAGAAACTTAATATAGGATAGTGGGTGCTGGGCGAAGAATGTTGCCACGATACCACCAGTACCTCAAGATAAAAGAGAGGAAGTTTAGTGGGTATAGCCTATTCAGAAGGAACAGGATGGGTCCCACACACCTCTGATCGAAGAAACTTGTGTAAATGCATTCCTCCTCTCTAAAAAAAATGTCAAGTGTCAAGAATTGCAGCATATCAAAAGTCAAATCAATAAACTTAATATTGAGATAACGCAATTGTTTGATTTTCAAATATTGGTTTATTAAACACTACATATGTTTTGCCACACTGTGGCTTCTTCAGGTGAAGTAAATATTTATTTTAAATGACAAATGGCAAATTAATCGAAAAATGTCAAATAATCAGTAATAATGACAAATCACAATCGACACATAGATAAAAGACAATCGTCAGTTTATGGACAGCAAAAACAAGAACAAATTGGCATTAGTCATTTGTCACTGATTATTCTGAAAATCATTGAGAGATCGTTATCGTTTTAATGTCATGCAGAATATAGGTGCTAAATGTAAACTGACCATTAAC